>OX451736.1:1578595347-1579195347 GCA_948472305.1 Vicia faba | reverse complement strand
AGGATCAAGTTTGCAAGTCGATTCAAAGCACTTTGACCAAAAAATCAAATTTTGGAGGATTAAGTTCAAACGATCATAACTTCCTCAATTTTCAATGTTTTGAGACGATTATTTTTACAAATTGTCATGAGAGATGTCATCTAGGAGTTTTCTTCAAGGATCAAAGTCATATTACGCTCTGAAGGCTATGGAATTTATTGAAACGTTATAAGTCATTTTCATAACCTAGAATGTTCTTAACCTCCAAGCCACAATTCATGCCATAATATTTTTCCTTGAGGCATCGATTCTTATGATAGGATTTGAATTTGTTCATCAACCTTGCGAGGTTGGAAAGAAGAGACATTAGGATTTCTTGATATTTAGGCAACAAGCCGTACAAGTTCAACATGCTAAGTAAATTCGAGTTTAATTCAAGTCTATTCATGTGGGTTATCTTGAATTCAAGCATCAAAGACAAAGTGTATATCTTGATCTCAAGAATCAATTTGAGTATATAAGATTGGGAAATTCATGTTTCTCGAGATTTAGGGCATTCATCATGATTATAAAATGGCCCACATCATTGTGTTCATCACAAAACTCAATTATTTCAAGTTCTTTTCAAATTTACAAGAATAAGTCTACAAAGAATGCAAATATCATACAAGGTGATCCAAAGTTTGAATCAAGTAACTAGGACACATTTTCACTCATAATTTCAAATGTACAAGTTACAAGAGATGATAGCTTTACTTCCTTGAAATATTTACAAAAATTATACAAGACCTAATGCTAAATGTTTCAAGTCTTACTTCAATCTCCAAAAAAAAACTCTTTCTTCATACCAAGTTGGGAAGCCATGTCATTTCCTTTCTACAACCTTTGCAACACTGCTAAGGTTTTGTTCCATTTTATGCCAAATCAATCTAAGACTTTGATCACTTTGCTGTCAAATACCTGCTAATCTGTCGTGCAAAAACAATCCAAAATACAGTCCATAAGACTACAAAAAACCTGCTGCAATGCTGCTCCACCAGCCTGCATATCCCTGCATCATATCAGTCCAAACATTGCACAAGAATGGATAAAGAAAAACTGCATCAAAACGACATCAAGATAGTTAACTAAAACAATTCAAATCCAAAGTGAAGAATCACCGGAGTTCGTGTTCGGAAGGTAAACCTGAATCCTTCCACTCTCGATGCTTTTTGTCATTAATCGTTGTTGATCCTTGCTTGCAAGCTCTCGTATTAATTATAATTGAATAAATATTTGTGTATTAGGATTGGGTTTCATCATGTTTGTACTTAGGGTTTACGTATCCCTCTTTTGATTTGATAACTTTGGCTGAGAATTAGCGGATTGAGAGAAATAGCGTGAGAATTTTTGAGAGGAAGAGAGGAAGTATTGAGAAAAGTTGTTGTCGGTTGAGTTTAGAGGAAGAGTTGGTTTCAAAGAGGTGGTGTTGAATGGTTTCATGAGAGATGAAGGTGATGGCACGTTGATTGAGAGAAATAGATAAAATCATAGACTGAGAGAAGGTTTATGATTTTTTCTTTCTTTTGTTTTTAATTAATCATGTTTAATGAGAATCAATTGAGAAGTTATATTGGACCAAGTCCCCACAAATGTGCTGTGACCATATTAGTCTACTAGGGTTTCTCTGATTCAAATTTTCTTTCCCTTTTCTCATGTTCATTTCGGGCCTTACTCGAGTCTTGAGCCCATGCGATTTATTGGTATACACCCCCATATTTGTTGTTGAAGCCCAATTCATTTTTTTTGTTATTTGTTTATTTATTCTCTTGTGTTTGATTATTATTTGTATTATTTGACCAAGTCCTGGCAGTTACCTGATTTTACGGACCCGTATATCCAGGCGTAAAATCAGGAACCAATGGCCATACACCGGGGGCATTATATAAACCCTCACACCTGTGAGGGCCAAGTATCGAAATTCACTATTCACCACCAATACCTTAACACTTATTGTATCTACTTGTTTCCACTCTTACTTAATCGTCATAGTGCCTTGCAGGTACAACCCCCTTTTTTCCTCCTCGACATCACTGCCCGACTATAGATCATCATCCGGCCACCTTACAGGTTTTGATCAACCGGTAAGATTAACAACCATAGATCTTGACGTGGAAACACTAATGTCAGATGCATGTGAAGTAAATGTGTTTACTTCAGAGGGTTGTTCCCAATTTGGATTTGTGTTTTTAGGATGTACCATTTTCCTATCACTCCTCAATTTCATACACACATTGTTGATAAATTTTATATGAAGAACATGCAAAAACAATGAAAATGTGCAAACTTAACACAATGGGTCCAATTGGGCATGCCAATTTGTTTGCAAGGGTTTTTGGCAAACAACCTCTAGCCTCTTAATTAAAGTTTACTTGTAGGACCAGCTACAAATTCCTAGAACAAAGTGCGAAGTTTTCGAATGGTTGTGTTTGAATTGAATATAAAACTGAATAAAGGCTAAGAATGTGTAGAACAAAACAAATCAAAGTAAAGACAATTTGAAAGAAAACGTAATGCTGAAAAATTGCTTTGAACTTAAAAAGGGATGCATGCATACAGTTTTTTAGAAGTCACTCATTTCTATCAGACATTGGTACTTTGAGTATTCTCCTTACAATATTGTAAATGCGATCCCTAAAACTGAATGTAAATTTTGCTTAAATATACAAATAGAGATAACTACTATTTAACAATTGGTTACTCATACCTTGCCACGTATCAGTTCCATGCCAAACTACTTTTGACAACTTCCCCACGTATTTGACAACTTCTCATAAAAAACTGCCCTTTCTAACTATTTGTCTCTTCGACTACACTTTCAACATTTTTAGTACAAAATTTGACTAAGTGTTCATACAGTCTTTATGGTGTTTCGTACTAACCATCATGTATGTGTCTTTCATTAACCATCTTCGACATCTCACTTTCTGATTCTATCATCGATCTTGCTCTCCAATTCCAATGAGTATCCTCTTGAAATCTTAGTAAAAAATTCTTAGCTAACACTTGGATAACTGGATAAATCCCAACATTATTCTACTACAACATTTACATGGTTTCACTAAAGTCTTCAATGGAGTCTAGAGACACTTTTGATAACAACACACAACCAGAATCCATGTCCAAGAACCATTCTTCCACTTGATACACAAAAAAATAACTTCAAAGAAAAACATTAGATTCCCTAATGTACCTTAAGTCTACATCTCTCACGCAATATTTAGAGTTGGAGATCCATAACAATGGTTCTTGACAAAGATTGAAGATGACGAATATTATCTGAAGAATCTCACACACACGTAGCTAATTCTCAGAAGATCCACATTCTAGGAGGTTAATCACAAGGTATCAACAATAAGATGCATGTTGGTGAATGAAGAACACATTTGGTTCTCTCAAGTTTTTTGGAAAAAAATAGGTTTCTAGGTTCTTGGTAAATGTTCAAAGAATGATCAATTCCATCAATGGATTGATCAACTCACTCTTCTTTTTGTTACCACCCACTTTTTTAGAAGTTCTACTGTTTCTCTCTCGTGTGTTTTCTATTCATGAAAACATAGAAAAATTAAAAGAGATGAGAGAGATTGGTGTAAGAGTGTAGACATATTAAAAACAATGAGTTCTTTTATCAAATCATTAAGTAATGATTCGAATCAAAGAGACAACAACTTAAATCAAAGATTGGAAAGGAAGGAACAATACCATGATTCGAGTCATGTGTGTCTCATGATTTGAGTCATGAAGAGCTATGATTTTGAATCACACTCTCTATGATTCGACTCAAATGAGGTAGAGCCAATTCCTAACTTTCACAAGACTTCATGATTCAAGGTACACTATGCATGATTAGAATCAAACATATTTTCAACCTTGATTTAAGCATTCTAACTTGTGATTCAAGCAATACTTAATAAATTGATATAACACACATAACTATGCTAAAAAAGGAGACATTTCTTTGGATATGACTACTAAATCAATGAATGGAGAGGTTCTCAAATATACAAAACTATTCATAACCGAAGAAAAAGAATACAAATGATTCAAAATGAATTACAAGCATGAATTACACAAACACATCCATATATTTGACAAAGTACAAATACACAATAAATTAAATAATGCATATACACGCAAATTGAGAAATCATCAAAACTAAAATGATACCGACGATGACTGCAATTTAAGTCTCCCCATTTTTGATGTTTTTTGAATTTGGAGATATTATTAGCGATTTTATTTGAGCGATTATTTTAATTTGAAGTAGAATTAAAAAATCACGAATTTGGTTGAATCCGTTTTTGTTGATCAACACAACCTGGTGATAATATACACTTTGAGACTTGATAACTCATGCTCCCTTGCATTAAACACTTATTGCACTGTTCGGGGGAGTTTCTCGCAAACAATATCTAGCCTCTTAATTAAATGTTACTTGCAGGACCGGCTACAGGAGTCCTAGACTATCGTGTTAAGTTTAACAGTATTTGGGTGCTTGACAAGATCAAGGCATGAAGGGCGCAAATAAGAAAACAAAGACAAGTAAATGGTATATAAATTGAAAGAATGGAGAAAATAAACGATACTTTGTAAAGCTAAAAGTGCTTTGAATTTAAAGGTGGGCGTAATCATACATTTCCAAAACTGACTCGTTTTTCTATGTGCTGGTACTTTGAGTGTTCTTTTACAATGTTATAAAATGCGACCTCTAAAACGAATACATTATATCGCTTAAATAGATGTTAAAAATGTAATCATTGAAGGTTACTCGAGACACTCATATTGATAGTTCGTGCGACACTACTTTTGCAACTCCCACATCTTGCTTAATACTCATCGTTGATAATCGCTTTTACCACCACCTGGTTTTTGCTCTCGACTTGCTTGGTTGTCTCCAACTTCACTTCACTCTTTGATATTATCTTGTCGATCGCTTTTGAGCGTAATTCCTGGAATCCTATCGACATGCCCATAACTATTCATTGATGTTCCTTTTGACTAAGGATATCATCTCACATGTGGCTTAGTACCTAAATCTAAAATTTGCCTGTCAACAAATTTCCCCCCAAAAGGCCAAGTTTCGGTGGAGATCATGTCGACTAAGAAATTTGGCGTTTCAAAATTTGAATTTTCGACCGCATGTATTTTAAAGTGACATCACACATCATGATTGCCACCTTCTGTGCCACTATTCCCCATGTCAATCCATCATTTCTCATAATGGCTCCTAGTTTCCAGGATATGGGATTTCAACAAACCCTACTAACTTTTCCACGTCTAGGCTTAGTGGCAATCATAATTCGCTCACATTAACGCCACTTGTCCATTATTGACTGGCTTTTATTGGGTCTATAAATACCCTCTTACGCTTGTGGTTTCTTCTTCTTCTTCTTCTTCTTCTATTTCATACCCATTTTATATGTACTCTCTGTTAAAATAATCAATCATTTTCTGCAACCCTTTGTTATGAAACAAACACCACTCCTTGTTCCTTCTTCTTTGTCACAATGGATGATCTTCTGCTACCATGATAAATACTGGTAACAACCCCCTAGCCTTCACTCTTCCTAAAGACGAAAATCTGGTAGTGGTTCCTTCTAGGTATATTATCAGGATTCCGACACCGGTTCCATTTTTATGGCTCGACCCATCAAAATATAATTTCCAAGAGTCTGTGTCGACCATATTTCTAGATGGCTCGATTATTGCATGATCTGCAATAAAGTCGGCCACAACTTGGCCTTTTATGGCCTTTAAAGGCAAATAAGACAAAGAAAACTCAGTTAATGCCAATGCTCATTTCCCGATTCGACTATGCAATATGGGTTTTGATAGCATATGCTTAATAACATCAAAATGAGACGAAACATAAACATCAACTCATTTAATATATTGCTTTAATTTCATACATGAGAAGTACAAACATAGGCACATTTTTTCAATTGAACTATACCTAGTTTTTGCATCTATTAATACTTGACTAAGGTAATAAATGGGCCTCTCAACGCCATTATCATCCTCTTGAGCTAACATGCTTCCTATTGTCAAGTCATACACGACTATATACAATCTCATGTTTTTGTTTTGACTTTGTGGCAATAAAACTGGAGACTTCGTCATATATTTCTTGATTGCGTCGAAAGCCTCTTGCTATTTTTTATCCCAAAGGAATTCACCTTCTTTTTTGATCTTGAGTAATGGTGAAAACACCTTTATTTTGCCACTTAGATTCGATATGAATCTTCTCAAGAAGTTGATATTTCCCAACAAAGATTGTAATTGTTTCTTTGTTGATGGAGGCTTGAGATCCAAAATTGCTTTTGTTTTGTTTTGGTTGATCTCGATGCCTTTTTCTGTACCACGAAACCTAAGAAATCTCCTGCATGTACACCGAAAGAACATTTTAGTGGATTCATTTTCAATCCATATTTTCTCATTCTTTCGAATGATCGTCGAAGATGGTCTATATGACCAATTTCAGATGAAGATTTAATCACAATATCATCTATGTAAATCTGCATAAAGTGCTCTATGAAATCATGAAATATGGCATTCATAGCCCTTTGATAAGTTGCTCCGACATTTATTAAACCAAACGACATTACAACCCATTCATAAGTCCCTAGGGCTCCTGGACATCGAAACAACGTTTTAGATACGTCCTTGTCAGTTATAAAAATATTATTATATCCAGAATAACCATCCAACATGCTCAAATATTCAAAGCCTACAGCTGAATCTACTAGCATTTCTGCCACAGACATCTAATACTCGTCTTTTGGATTTGCTATATTAAAATCCATAAAATCTATGCAAACTCGAAGAGTTCCATTTTCTTAATAATGGGAACAATATCTGCTAGCCATTCGACGTACCTAGCAATTCTGATTAACTTGCTCTTTAGCAATCTCTTGATCTCCGGGGAGAATCTTCGAGGATGTTGCTTTACTGGTTTCTTCCATTTTCTGATAGGAAGACAATGCTCTACTACTTTCTGACTCAATCCATGCATTTCACCATAATTCCATACAAATCAATCTTTATACTCTTTTAATAAGTTAACCAATCGAACCTTCATCTTCGACCTAACTTTTATACTGATATAAGTGGGTCTCTTTGTTACACCATCGCCTAGGTCCACTTCTACTAAAGGATCTTGGGCTTGCATTTTCTACATTGAATTCACTGGATCTTTTTCGAACCCGAAGGCTCATTGTCATAGACATAATCTAGCCTCTGGATTTCTAAAGTTGATGTTTGGGCCATCTTGGCCTTCTCAACTCATCGAATTGGCTCCTAAAGCCAAACTTTGCAATCTTTCGGCTTCCAAAGCCGATTTTATTTTGTTTTCAGCCACATAGACTGAAATCCGAGCCATCACGTTTGACTCACTGGTCATCTCCTTCGACACATTCCACCCCGTAGGTGGATTTTATTCTCTGAGCATCCTTTCTTCTTTAATGTCCCACATGAATCCATGATCTGGATCCAAACTTAGAAAAGGATTTGCATTCTCTTTAGGAATGTCAATTTTAGTATCACAAGGTGCCACATGTGCCAGATGTTGGTCAAATGATTTCTTTCCAACTCTATTTTCGTCGATTTTGTAGTAACTCTGATCAACTTCAATGTTTTCGATGACGTCATCTTTCCTCCAAATTGATATCCTTTAATGTAGGGTTGATGGCACTGCCCATATCCCGTGGATCCATTCGCGACCCAACAACAAATTAAAATTTTCTTTGGAATTAATGACCATAAAGAGAGTCGACCTGGTAGTTGTGATGACTGCCAATTCGACCTGAAACACTCCCAGGATATTGTTGGTTTTTCCTTCATAGTTAGGTAAAACTATGTTATGTGGTCGAAGATCAGTTCCGCACTTTACCATCTTCTTGAACAAAGCGTAAGGCATCAAATCCACAACTCCCTCCCCCATCGACGAACAATTTGTTGACTGGCATTTTATCTACTTTCGCCCTTATAAACAAGGGTTTAAGGTGACACAACATGCCTGGACTTGGTTTCTCAAACACTAAACAAGGGTTTGAGGTGACACAACATGCCTGGACTTAGTTTCTCAAACACTGCATTATGTTCCTCCACCATAACACTATTCATAACATAGTAGCATAATGGTTTTTTGTCGGTGTCGTCTGGCACGTAACCATCCTCATTTTCCGACACTTCAAATACCTTGTCGAATTCAGAAGACAAAACAGACACAATGTCTCAATTGATGATAAAGTCTTCACCATAATCATCTTCAACCATATCGTCCTCATAGGGGTCATAATCGTCCCAATCGTCCTCTGGGAGAGGTTCATACTCCTCTTCCTCTTTGTTTGCATCTTTAGCCATGAGAGTGTACTACACACTCTGTGTCGCCACTACCTCCTTACTCCCTAGAGGGCTACTCTCATCGCCAATCTCTGATTTGCGATGATTTTTCCATTTTCGCTCAGCCTCTATTTTAAATATTTTTTTCTTTGAGTGAACACCTCAACAACTTCGTTGGCTCCCACTTGCTTGAGATTTTCGACAAGCCTTATCATCTCCTTACCTTTCAAAGTTTCAACATGCCTTACTTTTGATGTCGATTCTGGTAATGCCTCCACTATGTTCTGGTCATTGGGTTCTTCTCTTTATAATTTGGGGAAACATGATATCCCTTAGTTTCTGGCTTCTTCTCTTGAGCCTTGATAACACGAAAAGTTATAGAATTTTCTGTGCAATTTACATAGATAAAGCTTCTGATTCTTTGTTTATTATGTCACATTATATCTCTATTTGTAGTGTTTGCAACATATTTCAGGTATTTAGCTTTTACAAAGCATAAATGAGAAAAGGAAGAAAAATAATGGAGAAATGAATAAGAAATGGCCATTTAGAAGTAAAATGTAAGCATTCTGTATAAGAAGCGCATGCCGCCCATCACAGGCGCATGCCGCCCGTCACAAATTGCAAAAGTGTTCCCCTCGGAACACTTCTTGTCCCGATCGGCACGGAATCAAAACACGTTCCCCATGCCACAGCGCGCATGACGCTCGTTATAACCAGCATATATCAGTTACATAAATATCTCCATGAAGCGCATGAAGCGCACCATTTGCTGATTTTTCTGCACGATTGAAGAATGAAGATCAATGGGAGTCTTCCTACTTGTGCTCAATGTTTGGAATCTATAAAATCTAAACAGTTACCAAATTTTCACGTTCGATACCTGCTCCAATTTTATTATTCTCTGCATACTGCAACATTGTTACTTGATATTTCCAATTTTACAGTTTTCGTTTATTTTCCAGTTTTCATTAGAATTTCCGTAAGCAATAGAAAACCCTCGCCATTAAAGCAGTATTTCTTCACACCGGAGGAATACTGTAACTTTAGTTTTCCTTCTAAGCTTTCAGAATTCGTTTAGTTTTATTTTAATTTCTTCAAGAATATTTTATTCTGAAGTTAATCTTGCCGGCTTGTGGAGGATACATACTGCTCAATTATTTCTTCAGTGTTTATTTTAGGTTCTAATTTTAAGTATAATTTATTTATTTTTACTATGTATGTGTTATTGAATTTATTTTTTAATTTTATGTTATCGAGCAATAAAATTATGTCTGGCTAATTTCCCTGATACTGGTATGTGAAGTCCTAAACCGAAGGGATTCGGTAATTAATTGGCATAAATATTTTACAGAAACACTTTTCTGGTTTTGATTTCCAATTTCGATATTAAATTGTTTTTGTACGAGAGTAATAGACAGACTAAGGTTAAAATCAACAGAGCGAGAGTTTGAGGTTTTAGCCAGATAGTGGTGATTGAACATTAATTTTAAAAATAGCGAGAGCGCTTTAAAATTAATTGGACTTTTTTTCTTTCAAAAAATACTTTTGAATTTTAAATGAAACAACGAGAGCGCTTATTTGAGTTTAATAATATGGCCTGAATCGATAGAACGAAAGTGTGAGATAAGGGTTTTTAAATAAATAGTTTCCACTTAAACAATGTTTTAATACTTAAAACAATGCCAATGACTTATTGAATCCCCGAAGTCGACAAATTACATACCGGTGTCCCGTTATTAATTATTAGATTTTAGTTAATTCCCGTTTAAACCCAAACACCCTAATTTTATAATTAGCCTTAGCTTTACAAAGTGACCCTAAGATAACAGTAGTTTGACCATCAGTCATTGTGGGTTCGATATCTTTTAAAACTATGCGATTAGACTGTGCACTTGCAGTCACTACACCCGACAGACTCATAAAGTCGCGATCAAATTTTTGGCACTGTTGCTGGGGACTGATTTAGTCAATACTGCAAATCCCTTGTTACGCAGTATAGACTAAGGTAACCAATTTTATTTTATTTTTATCCATTGATTGCATGCCAAGAACTCGCTCTAAAGGCGAAGAATTAGAGCAACTAATCGACAAGGTCGAGCGTTTTGTTAGTATAAGATGCCGAATTAGAGAATACCAAATCAAGTACAACCTTCCTGAATTTAATCTTCCTGACTGTTCTCTTCCTGGCCCAAGAATGGCTGAAGGACCCCAAAACCTCCCTCTGAAGGATTACGCTTCCCCATCGCAAGAGGAACCCCACAACAGTATTGTTGCTCCCGCCATCGTACGGAATGATTTCGAGTTAAAACCATTGTTATTGCAAGTTGTCCAGCAAAACCAATTTTCAGGATGTCGTACGGACGATCCAAACCTTCATTTGTCCGTGCTTGTGCAGTACGCAGACACAGTGAAAGAAAATGGTGTCAGCCCTGAAGCAATAAGACTTTGCCTTTTTCCTTTCTCGTTACGAGATAGAGCTAGAGCATGGCTCCAGTCTTTACCATCCAACTATGTTACCACAAGGAACAATTTGAAGAAAGTTTTCCTAGCGCAATATTTTCCGCCGAGTAAGACGGCTACGCTAAAAGCCAATATCAATGGTTTTAAACAAAAGGAAAGTGAATCTCTTTTTGAAGCATGGGAAAGATACAAAGACATGTTACGACTCTGTCCGCATCATGGTCTAGAAGAATGGCTGATCATCCACTCCTTTTACAATAGTATCTTGTACAACACAAGACTAACGATTGATGCAGCTACTGGCGGTGCACTGATGGATAAACCATACCATGGTGCTTATCAACTTATCGAAAGTATGGCTCAAAATCATTATTAGTGGGGAAACGATAGAACCATGATGGAGAAACCTCAAACAAAAGGCGGTATGCACGAAGTTAGTAGCTTAGACCAAGTTAACGCTAAGGTAGAAGCCCTTACCCAAAATATAGAAAGCTTGACCATAACTCCTGTAGCCACCATGGCTGTAGTAGCTCCAACCTGTGATTTATGCGGACTTCTCGCGCATGCTGCACCCGAATGTCCACTCTTAACAGGAGTACCACTTGACCAAGTGAGTTATGCTAAAGGAAATCCCTATGGAAATAACTATAACCCTGCTTGGAAGAACCATCCAAACTTCTCATACAAAAGCAACAATGCTTTGTACGCACCTGGGAAAGCTCCTACTACACCCCCAAGATTTCATAAAGCTACCTAAAATGTATCAAATATTCCGAATATCCCTAGGAAGTCCAACATTGAAATAATGATAGAAACCTTTGTAACCACCCAAGCTCAAACTAATAAATATTTCATGAATCAAAATATTCACACCAGTGAACAAATTAAGTAACTGGCGAATAAGATTGATGCTCTTGCCTAGGGATAGACCTAGGTGGAGAAAACGATTGAAGGTACATTCACTCCCTGCAGAATAAGAAAAAGACAGTGATGTTAGCACCACTCTCCCCAGTTAAGGCTCGCAACCACGAATGAGTCGGCGAGATTCTCCCCAAGCAGAGTTTATCCATCATCAGCACTAGGAAATTATCCCCAGTGAAGTTTGGAGAATTATTCCCAGTGGAGCTTGGAGAATTATCCACAGTAGAGCCTGGAGGATTGTCCCCAGTAGAGTCTAAAAGGTTATCCCCAGTGAAGTCACCATTGGAAAATCATCCCCAACGGAGTTCATTTCTTTCACAAACAGAAACTCAATTCCCAACAGAGTGCATCATCGCCTGCAACGGTAACTCGTCCCCAGCTGAGTTTATTCCTCCAAATCAACAGATCTTCTAGTAGAAAAATCTCTTCCCCACAGGGTCATTTCCTCATCAGTCCATTCCCCAGCAGAGTTATTCTCTCCTGCAGGATTATGCTCATAATCATCTTCATTCAATATCCCCAGCGGAAACGGAGAATTCAACTCCTTTCACTCTCCAACAGCAACCCGGGATTTATTTCCCCCAGCTAGAGATTATCATAAAAACTTGCATAGTCATACATCATGACATATGCACACGCATCATACAACACAATCTCATTTATTTTGAGAACATCATTGTGTGATACATATCATGCATTACATACAATTAACCTTTACCTTTCAGGAAAGATACAATCAAATTCTCACCAAGTTCAAGCTATGAAGCCCGGATTCAACCGGATAATAGTTTAATCCCCAAGAAGCCGTGAAGCCCGGATTACGACCAGATAGCCGTAAACGACACTATGGAGCCTGGATCACGACCATATAGTAGTTCATTTTCACCTCTTCGACGAAGAGATGATTCCTCAGTAGAATAACGGACGACCGAAGCTCCTAAAATTCAACAGAGATGATTCCTTAGTAGAATAATGGACGACCGAAGTTCCTAAAATTCAACAGAGATGGTTCCTCAGTAGAATAACGGACGACCGAAGTTCCTAAAATTCAACAGAGATGATTCCTCAGTAGAATAACGAACGACCTAAGCTCCTAAAATTTAACAGAGATGATTCCTCAGTAGAATAACAGATGCCCGAAGTTCCTAAAATTCAACAGAAATGGTTCCTCAGTAGAATAACGGACAACCGAAGTTCCTAAAATTCAACAGAGATGATTCCGCAGTAGAATAACGGACGACCGAAGTTCCTAAAATTCAACAGAGATGGTTCCTCAGTAGAATAACAGACGTGTTGTACCCCAAAATTTTCCCTCCCATATTCTTCAAGATTGGCCAAGATCAAGCTTCAAAATCTCTCAAGGGTTGCACAGTCCAATTGCCTCCTAACAGTCAAAAATTAGGGTTTTGGTTATGGCAAAGAAATTGAAGTTTCCAAGGGTCCAAAAAAATCCCACATGCCTACATAAATTGTCAAGCATCCATATGCCAAGTTTCAAGGCTCACAGCACCAAATTGCACAGTCAAAAACCCTAAATGCTTCACAGTCAACTGCAGGGGCAAAATGGTCATTTGACAGTCAAAAGTCCAAATTTTTGGTCAACATCTTATTTTGAAGCCACAAACATCATTTGATCAATTCTTGATCATGATTCTCAAAGCATGGCTCAAAAAGTCTCAAGATGCAAAAGTTTCTATTTTTGGACAGTTGAAAAAGTCAACTGCAAATTGACCAGGGCATAACTTCCACATGGTTTATCAGAAAAATTCCATCCAAAGCTCATTTTGAAGAGAATGACATTTCCTACAACTCATCTTCACACTTCAAGTCCAAGAAATGCTCTCACAAAAAGTTATCCATTTCAACATTATAGGTCATTTTCAAAAGTCAACAAAAAGGCACTTTAAGTCAAAGACCATAACTTGAGATTGGTAAATCAAAATGACATGGGACCAAGGGAATTGGTTAGAGGACTTCAAGAACTTTCCAAAATGTCTAAGAACATGATCAAAGCTTAAAAATTGAGCAAGATATGCCTTGTGGAAGTTGGGAAATTTTTGGGAATTTTGAAAAGTCAACCTTACTTCAAATGCCTCAAAATTGCTAATGGGCCTCAATTTCTTCCATGAATCATTACCCAAAGGCTATGCACGACCCATTAAGCTAAAAGGGAGTTATTTTCTTATTTTTAATTAATTAATTGAATTTTTAATCCTATTAATTCATTTAATTAAAATTAATTATGAGAAAAATACTAAACAATAGTTTTGAATCCTTTTATGCAGCAAATATGCCCATTATGAGCTCAAGATTTCGTGTGCCTTCTCAAGAGACAAAATCTCCCACAATTGGCAAGTTTCCATGGCAAAAAGATTTGAAAAAAGATGTGGAAAATCAAATATTCAAAGCATTGATTCAAGGACTTTGGGCTTGGTCTTTCTAACCTAATTCATTCACTTACATAGGCATAATAAAATCCTAATACCCTAGACACAAGAGCTGCACAAAAACAGAGGAAAAAACTTGCATTTTTGACAAAAATATTGAAAACTGAAAACCTAATTACAAGGTGTTTCAAGGCCTGAAAAGTGTTCCAAAACATTGCTGAGGGATCCAGGAAACTATTGCAATCGAAACCAAATCTCCAGACTTCAAGGGTTGGTAGAACGATATCATACTTTCTTGAAAATTATCCATTATCGTTTTATGATTAACATGCATTTTTCATCTGTTTTTAATGTTGATTTACACTAACATGAACCTTCTGAAGCTAATGACATAATTCAATTGAGTTATCAAGCCCTGTATCGTGATTCACCATTAATGTATTTTAGGGTTTCAGGAACTTTGAATTAGGGCTTTGCATATCTGGAAAAATTGGACAATCAAATTGGTACCATTGAAATCAGGACCTCCAAACGAATGGAATCCACACCTCGCGCCCTTTTTCTTTTTGACTATACTCTATTCGCTATTTTTCAGGTTTGAGTTTAGTGGGGGTTTAAAACCCCCACTATTTACTTTTATTTACAGGGAAAAGATGGAGACGAAGCTTATGTGTCCAAGCGTGAATGGGTGGTTCAAATCCTGGCGCGCGAATTTTTGATTGATACCACTAACCATTATTTTCACATATTATGTTTTCCACTCACTATGTTAACAAATATGCGCGTTGGTTCAGTTGGCTGTTGTGTTGGCATGTAGGTACTGGGACCTGGGTTCGATTCCCAGGTCCCCCCAAAAGCTTAATAATTTTTGTCTCAATGCGTTCTTATGCAGCATTCCTTCAAGGCTTCACCATACACCCTCATACTCTGGCTTGACAAATGGCCTCATGATCAATCCAAAGGCCAAATTGTGGAGATTATCATGCACGCTCAGTCAACCACAAGTATGTGATCCTGGAAAGTCAAAAAAGGCTTAGATTGCAATGGGCCAAAATGCTTCAAGGGACCTCCAAATTGGGCCAGATACCCCCCTGTTGTTTGTATTCTATTCTTCTCTCTAATTTTCTTTTTTTTCTTTTCAATTCTTTTTTTTAATATTTGTTTTAATCATTTAGTTAATTCACAAAATAATTTTCATAACACAAAAAAATCAGAAATCAAAAAAATAAAATATGTTTATTTAATATTTAATGCATTAATATTTTTTGTAAATAAATTTAATAATCAACTTAGTAAATTTAGGTTAAAATTTTAATGTTTTCCTTAATAACTAAAATATGTAGAAATTAGTTTTTTTTAGCATTTTTATCTTTTTCTTAATAAAATAATTTCCTCTTATTTATTATTTTTATTAATTATTAATTATTTTGTAAATAAACATGTCATTAATTAATTAGGGTAAATTAGGTTAAAACTTAAATATTTTTCTTAAAAAATTTAAAACAACTTAGAACTAGGGTTTTATTTAACTTCTAATCTTTAATTAATTTTCTTTATTTCATAAATACCAAAAACCATAAAAAACATTCCTCTTCTTTATTAAATAATTAATTAATTTTTAATTTCATTTAATTTCTTTAAAGGGTCCAACGCCCTCGCACATTCGATTCTAGTTTCTTTTCGCGCGTTTGTCCTTATTTTTATTTTCAAATATAATGTAATTGCTCAAGCCTTGTAATAGTAATTAGGAAATTTATTTACTTTCCGTATTTTATTAAAAACGGGTCTTTGTTAATTTGGCGATGTATAGACCCGCGCCTTGTAATAGCGTAGGACCTTTATTTTCCACACTTTAATTTCCGCACCTTTAAACTGCTAATTGCATGAAAGAATGAATGGCCCAAATAAAATCAAAGCGTAGATCACCATAATGCATGACAAGATAAAACATAACTGAAAACAATACACAAATTCACACACCACTCTTAGGGTACGCCTCACTGTTGCCTTGCCCCTCGAAACGTGGTCGTCGAGTATAGGACGTTTTAGTAAGTCCTTATGTCCATGAACATGGCATAAGGGTAGCTTCTAAGGTGTCCTACTGTTGCTCTGGTGACCACACTGTCCCTAACAAACGAATTGACCCGAACACCTCCAACGGTGGTGCTACCTACCTCTCAATGGTGGGATGGCACTACCTTAAGGACATTTACACAGCCTAATTCCTTAGGGTAGGTAGATGGCTCGTAGATACTTGCTCTAATTCAAAACAAATCAAAACTTCTTTTCACACCGACACTTTCAAAAAAGCTTTCAAAGCAATTTTTCAAACACTCTTGAGGACTGATACAAGAGTCGATCTGAAACTTTAAACGAAACTTTTTTCAAACCCACTCACAATTGAAAAGCAAACACCTTTGAAAACACAAATGAACAAGTATCTAAGAGCCCATGGATAACCATGGATAAAAAGGGTGCTAACACCTTCCCTTTCTATAAATCTACCTCCCGAACCGAGAAACGTTCTCATAAGGAATTTTGCTGTGCTTTTGTCCTTTCTATGTTGGAGAAAATAAAAGACGGTGGCGACTCTTGCTTCCGCGACATTTCGCGAACCAGCGTTAAACAGTCAGTTCCAGATCCTCCAATCACAGAACTGACGACTCTGCTGGGGATTTTTATAAGTGAGGTGTACCTTAGGATTAGACCACTCTTTGTTTTCAATTGTATGTCTTGATTGCTTTTATATTTGTGGGCTTTGCATCAGAGTTTCATAGATCCTAACCCGGATCTGGGGGAATACCCTTTAGGTAGCATAAGCTGTGAGGGACCTGTCCGGCGTAGACCGACATGGGTGAAGCAGTGGCTACGTTGGTGTGGCACCTTGGTCTGTACCGATATCCCTTGTGTCGCAACGAGGAGAATATGGGTCTTCTGAGGAGTCATTAAGCACCAACCGACCTTAGAACCTTAAATGACCCAACTTGGCCAATAGAACAATAGCAGTATGCTACACCCATTGAGGCTAAACTCTCGCGATGGTTCTGGCCGCAAGAAAAGATTGCGATGCTGGAGTTATGACCGATTGAGGGTAGTCAGTGATATTGGGATCCTCTAGAACCTGGTTACTTCTGATAGGACAAGTCCTAACCAACAAACTAAAAGAGGGTAATACCTAGACCCCATGCTGGCCTAAACTCTAAGGGTTTCTCTTGTGTGACTTGTGTGCCTTCCAACTTGACTGTTTACATGCTTGTTAGCTGACATTTGAGTTTCTTGCAGGTTTTGTTTATAGTCCTTAATCTGGACTCATAACAGGGTTTACATATATCACTCCACGCATAGCATAACATCATACCATCATACCATTGCATACATCCTGCATAAGGACTAACCCATTTCAAGGATCTCGAGGGTCTGTGATGCAGGTCATGATAAACCAATGGTCTAGCAAGGGGCAAAGGGGATTTATTTTCCTCTAGCCAAGGTTGTCAGGGGCTATGACCCACTCGATATGGTGAGCCTTGACTCTTGAAGAAGGACTCTCAACAATAGGAAGTTCCTTCAATCAAGCTACCGGATCCCAGCTCTAACAAATTTCTTGTTTACCCCGCGAGATCCTTGAAAACATTGCATGCATACATACATATCATTGCATTACAGGTACCCTTGTTACAGGTCACTTACCTTCTCCGCTGTTTATTTCAGCAATGGCTTCCCAACAAGACAACCAGGATCTTCAGGCTCAAGAGATTCAGTTCAGGGAGATTTTCCTAAGCTTATCCAAGGGGCAAGAGGAGCTAAGGACACTTCTCATGGGGAATCTGGCCAAGAAAAGTCCCGAAGATGACAAGGACGAACGGCTGAAACATCTGCAAGCTGAGGTAGATGCAATGAGGACTCAGATGCTGGGGCAGATGGCCCTTATCCAAGGCTTAGCTCGGGAGCAAGAAGAGTTGAGGACCATGATCAACCTGCTTCATCAAGACAAATACAACAGTATGAAGCCAGCAGTCAGGGTTGGGGACCAAACCGGTAATCAGCCCCCAAGAAGTCAAAGGTCTTGTCCAATGAATAGACCTCTCCAAGCTGCTACCACTTCACAGGTCCAACAACGACCTCGCCAAGAACAACAGGTTGATCAGAGCCAGCCGGACAAGCCCAAAAGGCAATTCACCGAGCTCAACATGTCACTAACTCAAGCGCTACCGCAAATGTTGAAGGCATGGCTGATTACACTAAGGGTTCCTTTCCGGAGTCCAAACACTTCCGCTCCTACCTATCATCCCAATGAAAGGTGCGCATACCACGCTGACAGTCCGAGACATGACACAAACAATTGCTGGGCTCTGAAGAACAAGACCCAAGACTTGATTGACAGGGGGGTACTGGAGTTTATGCCGGACGGCAAAATGAAAATCTGCTGCTGAGAATCTTTCATCCGAGATGACTAGTGCAAACTAAGAAGCTTTTGTTTATCAGAAATTTCAAGTTGTAATTTTCTTTTGATTGTTCAAACATTTATTCATGTTAAACATTGTTATTTCATTAATGCATCGCGTATGTCTGTTTTGAAGCAATATATTCGCATTCGCTATACTCAAACTGCTTTCATTTTTTTGATGTCAACTCTTAATTAATAATGCTAAGCCTCTTGAGGGAGGATGACGAAAACGATACCACGATCCTTACAGTATGCTTTTGAACAGACCCCGCTGATGAGGTACAGGCATTGTTTCAATCCCTAAACACTGGAGTTATAAGGAAGATAATCCCTCATCAACCCCTCTGAGCCAAAGAAGTAGGAGTTTTTCTTTTCGAAAATTAAAACCCTTTATCATAACCTGGGGCAGGGTAGTTCTCTCAGTTGATCCAAGTGCATAACAAATGGCACCAAAGAGGTCCTTACAAAAAAAAAGAAGACAGTGATGATTCCGAATAATCATAAGGATAGGCATTCATTATATCTCAAAAATAAAAACCCAATAAGTCAAAACCTATGAAGGAGACTTACAAAACTGGGGCATCCCGCTGACTGTAATCACAAAAGAAACAGTTCAGGCAAAATTTAGGGATAGCGAAATAAAAAAGAAAGAGGTCATACAAACCCTCAACAAAAACAAAAAAATGACTGCCTATTCAGAATAAATCATCAATATCTGAACCATCATTGGAACATCAGGACAAAGACTCAAACAAGGTCTAACGCACGATCAACTGAGCTTAGGTTTGAAGAACATCACGAAGAGCGGATGGGTACAAATAATTTGAGCCTTTATCCTTTGTTTCTTAAACCGTGAACCAGGCCACGTTATAACCCTTAAAAGTCCTAGCTGAAGCATGGGTTAGTTCGAAAGCATACTGTTACAAAAGGTATCCTGACTCCTTAAGGCTTGCGGTAAAATAACGAGTTGACATCGCAATTTACAAAACTTGCTTGTTTTACTAAAAATTCATTTTCAAAAAAAAACTTCAAGACAAACATAAGTGTTGCATTTTTAACATGACTTTGTTTGCATATGATTTTTGTTTGAACAACAGAGAAATTCGCACGACGAATATCCAGTGAACAAAATCTTCTCAACAAGAGCTCAAATGGAAGAAGCACTTCCAATCAAGGGGAAATCATGATCACGGTCTATTATCTGGGGCAGTCCAATCAAGATTCATAGAATCTCTCAAAGGCGAAATAGCCTGGGACAACTCTCCATCTGAGACACTTAGGGCACTCCAGCAACGAATCTTGCCTGATTAAACATCTGCTGGGGCATGGCAAAACACTTCTAACAGGGGCAACTCCCTACATTCTGAGAGCATGGACATAGTCGAAAAAATACTGCGCATAATCAAAGACCCGCTAGGTTGACACACCTAGGCAAAAATAAGGGATGAAATGAAAAAATCTGTACACCCGGCAAGCCGAAAACCTGAAAAGGCGGCTTGGGAAAAAATGGTTATCCCGGTGGACTGAAAACCCGAAAGGGCAGTCCAGGAAAAAGTTAGGGATCAAAAGCGTACGACTATGTCCCAGCGTCTCGTCACTTTCCTATCAGAAGAAGGTTTGTCAAACGGCAGTTACCAAGACCACACCAGTATCTTTTCCCACAGAAACAGGGGCAGTAATGAGTTGTCTAAGCGATCTAATTGCTCTGTCCACCAGGGTACCAAAGTAAGTTCAGCTGAAGAACATAACCAAGATATCTTAAATCCCCAGAGAGTGAGTCAGCAAGTCAATGCGCTCTCTCCAAGGAGAGTTATCCTGTCAGCCTTAAGGAAGTTGGGCATCCTCCCGCAAATATCAAACATTCCTTAGCAGAGTACACAGACATTCCTAACAAGCATCCCCGGCAGTCTTGATCTAAGATTGTTCCCCGACGGTATATCAGACATTCAGCGGAGCCACTTCCCCAATATATCTCAAAGATTTCCCCAGGAGAGTCCAGTCTGAAGATTTCCCCAGGAAAGCTGAATCATCTCCCCAGCAGGAAGCTTATCCCCAGTAGATTCTGGAAGTTTCCCCCCCTGCAGAGCACGAACGCGTCTCCCGGCTTTATTCAAAGGTTATTTCCCTACCAGGATATAACTGGGTTATCCTCAGCCAAAAGCCACGGAAAGATCGTCCTCGGCGAAGTCTTCTCATCCCCAGCGGAGTCTATTAAAACTTCCGACATAACAACGGTGTCCCCAGCGGAATTATCATCAAACATCTCAACAGAGTACCTCTCTTCCCATAGAGTATTGTTCCCCAGCAAGATCGCTAGAGTAATCTTCCCCCGCAGAGTAATCTATTCGCCAAGTTTATTCCCCAACGGAGTCATCTTCTCCTACCGGTATTCTTGCAACCATCACTCCCCAGCGGAAACAACGAAGCTCTATTCTTCAACATTAGCCCAGGATTTAACTTCCCGGCACCCGTCAAGGATTTATTTTCCTAAGACGAAAACATACATTCATAAACATCGCATCTTCATACATTATAGCATGCATATACGCATCATGAACATACAATCTCAATTATTTTGAGAACATCACGCATGTCATACATCATGACATTGCACGCAACTAACGTTTGCCTTTTCAGGACAAAAGTTAATACCAAGATGATTACCATCAACGGTCGCAACTAAAGATCCGATTCCTATATCTTGCCAGGGTGTATCTGTTGACGACTGATTCCAGACCCGATTCCTGTATCTTGCCAGGGTGCATCTGAAGAGTTTGAGGATCCGATTCCTGTATCTTGCCAGGGTGTATCTGTTGACAACTAGCATTACCAGACTCGATTCCTGTATCCCGCCAGGGCATGTCTGAAGAGTTCGAAGATCCGATTCCTGTATCCTGCCAGGGTGTATCTGTTGACGACTAGCATTACCAGACTCGATTCCTGTATCCCGCCAGGGCACGTCTGAAGAGTTCGAAGATCTGATTCCTGTATCCTGCCAGGGTGTATCTGTTGACGACTAGCATTACCAGACTCGATTCCTGTATCCTGCCAGGGCACGTCTGAAGAGTTCGAAGATCTGATTCCTGTATCCTGCCAGGGTGTATCTGTTGACGACTAGCATTACCAGACCTGATTCCTGTATCCTGCCAGGGCACGTCTGAAGAGTTCGAAGATCCGATTCCTGTATCCTGCCAGGGTGTATCTGTTGACGACTAGCATTACCAGACTCGATTCCTGTATCCTGCCAGGGCACGTCTGAAGAGTTCGAAGATCCGATTCCTGTATCCCGCCAGGGTGTATCTGTTGACGACTAACATTACCAGACTCGATTCCTGTATCCTGCCAGGGCACGTCTGAAGAGTTCGAAGATCCGATTCCTGTATCCTGCCAGGGTGTATCTATTGACGACTACATTACCAGACTCGATTCCTGTATCCTGCTAGGGCACGTCTGAAGAGTTCGAAGATCCGATTCCTGTATCCTGCCAGGGTGTATCTGTTGACGACTAGCATTACCAGACTCGATTCCTGTATCCTGCCAGGGCACGTCTGAAGAGTTCGAAGATCCGATTCCTGTATCCTGCCAGGGTGTATCTGTTGACGACTGCATTACCAGACTCGATTCCTGTATCCTGCCAGGGCACGTCAGAAGAGTTCGAAGATCCGATTCCTATATCTCGCCAGGGCATGTCTGAAGAGTTCGAGGATCCGATTCCTGTATCCTGCCAGGGTGTATCTGTTGACGACTACATTACTAGACTCGATTCCTGTATCCCGCCAGGGCACGTCTGAAGAGTTCGAAGATCCGATTCCTGTATCTCCCCAGGGCATGTCTGGAGAGTTTAAAGATCCGATTCCTGTAACCAGCCAGAGCACACCTACATAAAAAGTTTGAAGATCAACTCCTGTAACAGGCCAGGTAATCATCTTTCTCTTTTAGGTACGCAAGTTCTCTCTAAGGAAACTCTTACGCGATCGACACCCAGATGGCATCTATAAGCCCATCCACCTATCCATCACCTCTCAACATGGCATATGTAAGCCCATCTTCCTATCCATTAATCTCCAAATGGCATCTATAAGCCCATTCCCACCATCATACTGCTGACACTCTACTATGTGAGTGCAAATTTCTGGGCACTATAGTGTTCAATCATCTTCCACCTTCGGATTACGAAAGGCACGCCAGCCAATCTACATCCTCAGGTCTAAGAAAATTGAACAGGGGCAACTGTTGTACCCAAAAATTTGCCCTCCCATATTCTTCAAGATTGGCCAAGATCAAGCTTCAAAATCTCTCAAGGGTTGCACAGTCCAATTGCCTCCTAACAGTCAAAAATTAGGGTTTTGGTTATGGCAAAGAAATTGAAGTTTCCAAGGGTCCAAACAAGTCCCACATGCCTACATATATTGTCAAGCATCCATATGCCAAGTTTCAAGGCTCACAGCACCAAATTGTACAGTCAAAAACCCTAAATGCTTCACAGTCAACTGCAGGGGCAAAATGGTCATTTGACAGTCAAAAGTCCAAATTTTTGGTCAACATCTTATTTTGAAGCCACAAACATCATTTGATCAATTCTTGATCATGATTCTCAAAGCATGGCTCAAAAAGTCTCAAGATGCAAAAGTTTCTATTTTTGGACAGTTGAAAAAGTCAACTGCAAATTGACCAAGGCATAACTTCCACATGGTTTATCATAAAAATTCCATCCAAAGCTCATTTTGAAGAGAATGACATTTCCTACAACTCATATTCACACTTCAAGTCCAAGAAATGCTCTCACAAAAAGTTATCAATCTCAACATTATAGGTCATTTTCAAAAGTCAACAAAAAGGCACTTTAAGTCAAAGACCATAACTTGAGATTGGTAAATCAAAATGACATGGGACCAAAGACATTGGTTAGAGGCCTTCAAGACCTTTCCAAAATATCCAAGAACATGATCAAAGCTTAAAAATTGAGCAAGATATGCCTTGTGGAAGTTGGGAAATGTTTGGGAATTTTGAAAAGTCAACTTTGCTTCAAATGCCTCAAAATTGCTAATGGGCCTCAATTTTTTCCATGAATCATTACCCAAAGGCCATGCACGACCCATTAAGCTAAAAGGGAGTTATTTTCTTTTTTTTAATTAATTAATTGAATTTTTAATCCCATTAATTCATTTAATTAAAATAAATTATGAGAAAAATACTAAATCATGTGTTTTGAATCTTTTTGTGCAGCATATTCACTCTTTATGAATCAAATATCTCATGTGTCAATCACCAAGGAAAGAATCTTCCATAATTGGCATAATCGGCATGAAAAGAGATTGGAAAAGATTTGACAAAATCAAATATTCAAAGCATTGATTCAAGGACTTTGGGCTTGGTCTTTCTAACCTAATTCATTCACTTACATAGGCACAATCGAAACCTAAGGCAAAAAGACACAAGAAGCTGCGCAGAAGAGAAAGAACAAGATTGCATTTTTTGACAAAAAAGTGGAAAACTGTTTTAATACTTAGAGCTTGTTTCAAAGCCTAAAAGCTATTCCAAAAGCTTGCTAAGACATCCAGGAAGGGATTGCAATCAAGAACACAGCCCCTGACCTCAAGAATTGGTAGAACCACGTTGCGTTTGTTCATAAAATTTTCATAATCGTGTTTCGTTTTCCATGCATTGTTTGTGATTTTTAACCATTGATTTACACTAACATGAATGTCTTGAAGCTATTGGTGTCCTTGAATTGAACTAATAATGCTTGTATAGAAAGTTGCCATTAACGCTTGCTAGGGTTTCTGAAGTTCCAAAAGAGGGTTTCCCACATATGGTAAAATCAGGCCACGAAACCTGTACCATTGAAATCAGGCCATCCAAACGAACTGAACTCACCAATCGCGCCCTTTTTATGCTTGCCTATATCCTATTCGCTATTTTTCAGGTTGAGTTTAGTGGGGGTTTAAAACCCCCGCTATTTGATATTAGTTACAGGAAAAAGAGGAAGACGAAGCTTATGTGTCTGAGCATGGTTGGGTAGTTTAAACATTGGCGCGTTTTTTTGTTATTCCAGCATAATATTGTTTTTTCTATTATATTAATCCCATTCCATTATACATACAAACTAACGCGTTGGTTCAGTTGGTTGTTGTGTTGGCATGCAGGCACTGGGACCTGGGTTCGATTCCCAGGTCCCCCCATATTTCTCAATAATTTTGTTTGTAATATGTTCAGGTGTCACTTCTCTCCAGTGGTCCACCAAACGCCCAACGCCTGTGCCTGCCACATGTCCCAGAGCCTCAATCTGATGGCCATCACATGAATTCCACCATGCACATTAGTCAACCACTCTGCACGCAAGCACTGGAAAGTCAAAAAGGGCCAGATTTCTTGGGCCAAATTTCTCAAATACACCTCTCAATTGGGTCAGCCACCCCCATGGTTTGCATATTTTTATTCTTTATTTTAATTTTCCTTTTTATTCTTTTATTTGCTTTATTGTTTTATTTAATTCACAAAATAATTTTCATAACACAAAAAAATCAGAAATCAAAAAAATAAAATATGTTTATTTAATATTTAATGCATTAATATTTTTTGTAAATAAATTTAATAATCAACTTAGTAAAATTAGGTTAAAATTTTAATGTTTTTCTTAAACAAACTAAAATATGTAGAAATTAGGTTTTTAGCATTTTTTTTCTTTCTTTTTCCTAATAAAATAATTTCTTCTTATTCTTATTATTATTAATTATTATTTTTTTGTAAATAAACATGTAATTAATTAATTAGGGTAAATTAGGTTTTAAACTTTAATCTCTTTTTTTAATAATTAAAAACAACTTAGAATTAGGGTTTTGTTTAACTTTTAATTTCAATTAATTTTCTTTGTTTCATAAATACCAAAAACCATAAAAAAAACATTTCTTTTCTTATTAAATAATTAATTAGCCTTTTTAATTTCATTTAATTTCTTTAAAGGGTCCAACGCCCTCGCATATTCGATTCTAAGTTCTTTTCGCGCGTTTGTATTTATTTTCTTTCAAATATTATGTAATTGCTCAAGCCTTGTAATAATAATTAGGAAATTTATTTACTTTCCGCATTTTATAAAAAACGGGTCTTTGTTAATTTGGCGATGTATAGACCCGCGCCTTGTAATAGCGTAGGACTTTATTTTCCGTACTTTAATTTCCGCACCTTTTAACTGCTAAATTTTGCATGAAAGAATGAATGGTCCAAATAAAATCAAAGCGTAGATCACCGTAATGCATGACAAGACAAAACATAACTGAAAACAATACACAAATTCACACACCACTCTTAGGGTACGCCTCACTGTTGCCTTGCCCCTCGAAACGTGGTCGTTGAGTATAGGACGTTTTAGTAAGTCCTTATGTCCATGAACATGGCATAAGGGTAGCTTCTAAGGTGTCCTACTGTTGCTCTGGTGACCACACTGTCCCTAACAAACGAATTGACCCGAACACCTCCAACGGTGGTGCTACCTACCTCTCAATGGTGGGATGGCACTACCTTAAGGACATTTACACAGCCTAATTCCTTAGGGTAGGTAGATGACTCGTAGATACTTGCTCTAATTCAAAACAAATCAAAACTTCTTTTCATACCGACACTTTCAAAAAAGCTTTCAAAGCAATTTTTCAAACACTCTTGAGGACTGATACAAGAGTCGATCTGAAACTTTAAACGAAACTTTTTTCAAACCCATTCACAATTGAAAAGCAAACACCTTTGAAAACACAAATGAGCAAGTATCTAAGAGCCCATGGATAACCATGGATAGAAAGGGTGCTAACACCTTCCCTTTCTATAAATCTACCTCCCGAACCGAGAAACTATCTCATAAGGAATTTTGCTGTGCTTTTGTCCTGTCCATGTTGGAGAAAATAAAAGATGGTGGCGACTCTTGCTTCCGCGACATTTCGCGAACCAGCGTTAAACAGTCAGTTCCAGATCCACCGTTCACACACGCCATTTAAATTAGTTTATGGGAAATCATGTCATCTGCCAGTAGAAATTGAAAATAAAGCTTATTGGGCCATTAATACCCTTAATTTAAATTACACTTTCGCGGGTGAGAAAAGAATCTTAGATATCCTCGAACTTGAAGAACTTAGAGAGACGCTTACGAGAATGCTCAGATTTATAAGGAGAGAACTAAAAATGGCACGATAAACCAATATATAGGAAAGCATTCAACGAAGGCGATATAGTACTCCTATTTAATTCTAGACTCAAACTATTTCCGAGAAAACTTTGCTCTAGATGGTCTGGTCCCTTCGAAGTCACCAAGGTTTTTCAAAATGGCGTAATAGAAATTAAAGGAATGTGTAGTGAACCTTTCATCGTAAACGGATAACATTTAAAACATTATCATTGCATCGGTAATAAGGAATATTACATAACATTTAGGCTAGATGAGCTGCCAACCCACTCATTAAATTAATCACATGTTATGTCGAGCTTACGACTTAAAACAAAGCGCTTATTGGGAGACAACCCACTTTTTAGTCTTTTCTTTTTGCTTTACTTATTTTTTGTTTTTCTTTTCTTACTTTTGTCATTGCTTATTTCTATAAAATTATGCAGTATTGTTTCTCTACTATTACCCACTACTAACTTAATTCTAGCTGTCAACCCAATTCAGGCTAACTTTATTATTAGCTAACTGCACTAACCACGATGAATCCGGTTGACACCACGGGCATTGTTTTCAGAGGAAGAAATCAGCAGAGGAATTTTGAGTCTTTATTTGATAGAGAGATGGTATTGAGTATCTACCCTGATAGACCTGCTATGATCACATTAGGAATCAAAGATAGTGTCTTATTTTTGTTAAGCCAAAAAAGCTGAGACACATCTAACTTAATAAGAAGGTTTAGTTCCTACCGTAGATTAACCCTAGAGTTTCTAAGCTCTCTTGTCTACAAACCTAACCATGATCTAGGGTTTAATAGGAGACTAATTAGGTTTAGGCTGTTTGGTATCGAATACACCTATACCCATAGGGAATTGGCGGAACTGTTAGGATTTCCACACGGCCTTGATAGATTCACAGTAATCCAAGAGGAACTTTTTGATGTGGGTGAATTAGACTATTTCTGGGGTGATATTACAGGTATAAGTAACCCTGATCCTAATGACATGCACTCAGAAAACATGCATAACCCCGCCTTAAGGTATTTTCATAAGATCCTAGCACATACCCTCTTTAGAAAGCCATAAAACATAACCACAATATCCTAGCACATACCGATCTTAACTTGTTGAGAGATGAACTCATTATTTTGAGGATTGACTTCCATTCCTTCATGGAAGTGGTGGCATGACAGCTGGACCATATTTATCAGCATGATTACTCCGCTTTTCTTCATAATAATCGACGTGGCTAATTTCTCATACTTACTGCATATCTTCCTTTCACATATAAACACTGCGGCCAATGTTTTGTTTAAGTGTGGGGAGAAGACTAATCAGATTAGATTAGAATTTCCATTATTTGTTGTTTCAAATTCTTAAGTACATTTTTATCATTTATTTTCAGTTACATTTTGTTTTATTTTTCCTTCACTTACTTTTGAAATTTACATTACTTTTCATAAAATTCTCTATTATAAAGTTCATGTGTGTGTATATATATATATATATATATATATATATATATATATATATATATGTACAACCTGCTTGCAAGTATTGAAGAATATTCGTTTAATGTTTAAGTATTGGGAAGTCTGGGAGACAAATTTTCATTTTTATTTTGTTTCTGCACTGTGTGCCGCTCGCCATACAAGCGTGACGCATGTCACGATTCACAAATAGGTCCCGCTCGGCACAAAAGCATGCCCTTCGGCACGGAGTTAGAAACAGAAGCATTTCTGTTTTATCACAGAATCCCTTAATCGATCTCTTCTTCTTCTCATTTTCTTCAAACCCCACTTTAACTCCATTAAACTACTACCTGTCTCACTCCCTCTATTATCATTATCATCAAAAATCACAAATTCCCGCACTTCACCCTCTTTGTTTTTCTCTACATTTACACTTTCCAACCATCTTCCATTCCAAAAACCCCAAATTCTCACGTAAAACACCTAATCATCGCCCATCTTTGATTCAACTATGGCATGCAGAAGTTCAAGGCTAGAACCCTATCTTTCCAGGATTACATTTCGAAATGGGGAATCCGGAGAGCACCAGAGGGCTCAGTATCTCAAATTTTATCAACGCTCTGTAATCCCTACACGGTATGTTGATACTGAGTGTTTGCGTAAATTAGGATTGCTTGATAGTGTGCAGTGGTTACTCCAAAACTATGATTTAGCATTCGTCTAAAAATAGAATCTACCTACGTATGAGTCACTAACTTTGGAATTCTTAAGTTCATTCTTATACAATCCACCATGCCACAAAAGCCAGCACTTATCCGGCTCGGCAACTTTCTGAATGTTCAACGATGAATATTCGATAACTCAAACAACTCTGAGTGATTTCTTCCGCTTCCATCCTGAAGGGGTGGTACAACACTGAATCCCTACAAATATAGATTGGGCATCTACAACTTTCATGATTTGGAAATCTATCTCTGATGAGGAACCTACCAGTTGGGAGATACTTTATGCATCATCCATTCATCATCCCGCAATCCGGTATTTTCACCGCGTCATCTCCAACACTATTTTTGGAGGATTAACAACAACAAAGTTAATTCTAAATAATTGTTCCACCTCCATTGTACCTTCACTCCTGACTAGAAGATCAATGCAAGCACATTCCTCCTTTCACATATTCAATCTTTGTGTGCAAGAGCGTCTACGCCTTTCTGCATTGGAGGTCTAGTTACCTCTATAGCACTTGGCCTGCGCCTTAAAGACAAGCTTGCAAATCTGCTTCCACTGTCGCCCACATTCATTGACATCAACAACTGTCGGGCTGGCCACTTGATTAGGTCAGAGGAGATGGTAGGTATAATCTTAAGGTGCATAACAGAGTAGTTCCTAGTGTCATTTTGCCAAATATTGCACTTACAGATGTCACAAACATGGAAAAGTGGCTTTATAACCTTAATGCTCATGCACCAGGAGATAATGCGCAAAACAACCAAGGGAATGCCCAAGCTGGTGAGATGGAGCAAGAAATGGAGCAAGGGAATTCTGAATAACAAGCTCCTTATGAAAACATGGTAAGCACATCCACAAGAACCAGAAGAAGACGAGAAAGAGTACCGGTATAAAATGATGACATTATGGCTTCCATCATGAAATAACATGAGAGAGTGCAAGCTATGAAGAACAATAAAAATGCAATGATGCAACTTATGCTAGCTATGAAAACTCAACAGCACGAATATAATAAAATAAATGAGTGTCGGGCTACAAGATTGAGTGAGGAAATGGCAGCTTTAACTGTACGCATGGATGGTTTTCAAGAATATATATACCATGTGGGTATGCCTCATCCTCCGGTTGGACGTGATGGACGTGGACGAGCACGAGGGCGAGGAAGAGGATGTGATAATGAGCAAGAGTAGATCTACTTTGCCTCTCTTCCCGTTTACTCTTTGTTTTTAAGCATTAGGACACTACTTGGTTAAAGCTTAGGGGAGTTAGTTAGTTAGGAAACTCTTTACTGCTTTCTAAGTAGATTTTTCATACTCGCTTGTATTTCCTGTAATTCAAACATCTATGTACTTCTGAGTTCTATTATGCAAACTTTTCCAATTTTATCTAATTTCCGCACTTTCTTAAGCCATAAACAAAAATTTTGTTCGTTACTTGCATAACTTAACGCATTAGAAGAGTATACAGGTTGCTCACTTTTTAAGATATATTAGAAACCTTGAGTAAAACAGAAGCATGACAGATACCGTCGTAACACTCTAGATCCCCAAATTGCGCTAGATCGATTTTAGTACCCTTTATACCGAAACCTAATACTTTAGTTGTAAAGTAACTCCGAGTAGTTTATTTAGCAGTCAACACTGTCTTAAACACAAACTACGTAGGGAGTTGATGAATATAAGTGAATGATCCCAAGTATTTAAAAAGATACACGCTCTACTATTAGAAAATAAGGAATACACTAATTAAGTTAGGAGACCCTCACCAGTCAATTAATCCAACGAATGCAGAACTTACACAATTTAACATAGAAACTTGTTGTCGGTTGGTTCAGAGGTGTCTGGTACTGAACTTGGTAGGGCGTACTACGGTCAGATCCCCTGCAACATTCAATTGGGTGAATTAAAGGAGGTTACCACATATATGTTCAAGAACCTCATGCTTAAAAGGATCATACTCACTAACCGGCTACTCTACCATGTGCGTGTAAAGATAAAGGGCTTAATGTGATTGCGCCATAATGAAAACGGGTGAAATTTAGCAAAAAGAATTAGGTTGATCTATAATGGCATGACTGGAATTGGTCTGCACAATGGGGGAGTTTAGTGTTATTATTGTATCTTTTATGTTATGTTGAGCTTATGTTTCCGCAAAAACATTGGCAACCTCTTACGATTCGAAATACATCATGTATTTGCATTTAACTTATGCTCTATTGTTTTTGATACTGACTATATTGCTTGAGGACAAGCAAAAGTTCAAGCTTAGGGGAGTTTGATAAAACAAAAAGTTATAGCATATTCTCGGCATACTACAACATTATTACTTGATATTTCCAGTTTTACAGTTTTCGCAGTTTTTGTTAGAATTTCCGTAAGCAATAGAAAACCCTCGCCATTAAAGCAGTATTTCTTCACATCGGAGGAATATTGTAACTTTAGTTTTCCTTCTAAGCTTCCAGAATTCGTTTAGGTTTATTTTAATTTCTTCAAGAATATTTTATTCCGAAGTTAATCCTGCCGGCTTGTAGAGGATACATACTGCTCAATTATTTCTTCAGTGTTTATTCCAGGTTCTAATTTTAAGTATAATTTATTTATTTTTACCATGCCAGTGTTATTGAATTTATTTTTTTATTTTATATTATCGAGCAATAAAATTATATCTGGCTAATTTCCCCGATACCGGTATGTGAAGTCCTAAACCGAAGGGATTCTGTAATTAATTGACATAAATATTTTACAAAAACACTTTTCTGGTTTTGATTTCCAATTTCGATATTAAATTGTTTTTATACGAGAGTAAAAGACGGACTAAGGTTAAAATCAACAGAGCGAGAGTTTGAGGTTTTAGCCAGATAATGGTGTTGAACATTAATTTTAAAAACAGCAAGAGCGCTTTAAAATTAATTGGACTCTACTTCTTTTCAAAAAATACTTTTGAATTTTAAATGAAATAGTGAGAGCGCTCATTTGAGTTTAATAATATGGCCTGAATCGATAGAACGAAAGTGTGAGACAAGGGTTTTTAAATAAATAGTTTCCACTGAAACAGTGTTTTAATACTCAAAATAGTTCCAATGACTTATTGAATCCATGAAGTCGACAAATTACATACCGGTGTCCCGTTATTAATTATTAGATTTTAGTTAATTCCTGTTTAAATCCAAACACCCTAATTTTATAATTAGCCTTAGCTTTACACAGTGACCCTAAGATAACAGTAGTTTGACCATCAGTCCTTGTGGGTTTGATTTCTTTTAAAACTATGCGATTAGACTGTGCACTTGCAGTCACTACACCCGACAGACTCATAAAGTCGCGATCAGCCTCAGCCTCCTGAACAACTACTCTCCACTTCAGTCTTTTCCCTCCTGCTTATTCACTAGCTCCACCCATTTATCTTGTGGAATGTCCGACAGAGGATGAAAAGTCTTTTGTCAAGGATGCTGAAATTTCCTTCGATATTCATCGTTGCGTCAAGGAACCCCTTTGTTGTACCCCAAAATTTGCCCTCCCATTTTTCATAGAAAGCACAACCCTAGGGTTTCTCAGATATTCAAGTTGGCTCAAGAATCGATCAGACAAATTTTTCTTCTATGACAGTAAAACAACAATTAGGGTTTTTTTCTTGCAATTCTCAAAAGAAATGAATTATCAAAGATCCAATTGGCTTTCACAGGTTTTCATGCTTTTTCAAGTTTACTGAAAAGACAGTGTTTGTTCTCAAGGCATGGTTGTTTGGGACAAGAGATGGAATCTAAGACTGTCATTTGGGACATTCATGTCTTGTTTGATCCAGGTTAACCAGATAATTTGCGTCTTTTAAAAAGCATTTGCTTGTTTAGGAAATGAAATAGACAGTGCGTGTTTTGATTGGAATGCAGTTGTAAGATTACAGAATTATTGGATTACTTGGAGTTTAAGTTATCAGATGGGAGCATTTTGTTTCAATTATCTTGATTGGGAATCTTTAAGAATTAGTTAGGATGCAAAGAGAAGATTACAAGTTATTGTTGATTAAAGATTTCAATGGGCACCAGAATATCTCATAAGACTTTCTCAATTTATTTCAAAAGTTGTTACAAAACAATTTATTATTTAAATACTTTAGGTTTTACAACTTATTGTATTTAAAAAAATAAATTAGTACAATTGATTGAATGTTTCTCTCTAAATTACAAAGAAAATGAATCTATGCCTAAGGTTGACTGAGCTTTCTTTGCTTCCATGCTTGCCACAAAATCTCTTGCTTCCCCTGCTTTGCCACCATCCAGTTGTGCTCACATGAAAACAAAAGACAGAAAAAATAGTTAGTACAATTAATTGGACATGAGCAAGAATTTTCAAAAGAAAAAGTGTTCATCATTAAAGTTTGCAATTTGGAATCAGAAGGCTATTTTTAATTCATCACATTTGTATTTTCTCTATTTGCAAATCACAAGAGAATTATTCCTCTTGGTTCACAAAAAGAAGAAATAAGAAATGCAAGCAAGTTGTCCAAACAAAACAAATGCAACAAACTTATCCAAACAAAAAGAATAATACAAACTGAATGCAAGCAAGCTGCACAAGCTAGGCAACAAACAACAAAGCTATCCAAACAAGAGCAAATGCAGCAAGGCTGTCCAAACAAACAGAAGGCGCAAAACAGGGCCAAACAAGCAGCAAAATGGCAAGCAACAAATAGCAAGAACGAGGCAGCAAGCTAGCACCAAACAAATAGCATCAGCAAAAGGAAAGTATAGCAGTATAATAACCAAGTCAAACAAGCAAGAGGCTTGTTCAATAATCCCAAATCATCATTTTCCAGTTATTTGCAAACTTTTCAGAAAAAAGGTGAAAGAGCAATTGACTCTTAGGGTCATTGAGAGAGAGAGAGAGGAAAGAAGTCACCTAGGGATGCACAGCCCTGCTGCCTTGGTTGCCACAATTGCATAAGAGTTGCTAGAAAACAAAAACTGCAAGGAAAAGAGCATAAGAAGAACATGCCAAAGTATTCAAAATTTGGTGGTTTTCCCACCATTTTGAATAAGTTGTCAAACCAAAGTAACTAATATAACAGTAGACAGGGCTCAAGCAAAGAGAAACAATTTTTTTTGATCAAAATCCAAAAAAATTGTCAAAGCCTTCAAGCATCAAAGCCTGCTGAAACATACAAACCAAAAGCCCCAATTGTCAAACAGTTCAAAAGAACCAAATGGCCTCAAACCATCTTCCATAAAACCTGTTAACTCAACATTAACAAACTCCTCAAACCTGTTAACCAACAAATCCAAAACAACAAAAACATTCAAAACCAAAACTGATAAACCATCTCAATATCAAAAAAAACCAAAAAGTCCAAAACCTGTAACAATACCAAAAACTGTAACAAAATCCCAAAAGAAACATATCAAACCAAAACAGAAAACCTGTAAACCCAGTCTCAAGTCAAACCATCTTCCATCAAACCTATAACCAAAACCTGTTAACAAATATTCCCAGCCATCCACAAAAAGTCACAAACCTGTAGCAACAACAATCCAAAGATTCAAACTTCCAAACTACCAAAAACCAAAAATCACAAAACCTCCAAACTGTCAAACCAACCTTCAAACTGAAACACAACCTTCAAACCTGTCAAAACCAAACTGTAACAACCAACCTTCAAACTGCCCAACCTCAAAACAAATCTCAAACAAACATACAAATCAAAACCAGAAAAAACTCATCAAACCTGTTGAAACACCAACATAAAAAAAACATAACCAAAAAAACACAGTAACAACCTCAAATACCAAAACATATCCAACACAAACCCAGAAAACCAGAAGAAAGTCTCAAACATCATCAAATAAATATCCAATAAACATCATCAAATCATTATCGCCATCAAACAACATCATCATCATTCAAAGCACAGAAAACTGAAGAAGGTTACCAAAAGCACGCCGTCAATCATCTTCATTTCTTCCCCCCCGTTTCCGGCCACCAAGGATCGCTACTCCCAGTCTTACCATTCCTTTCCATCTCACAGAAAAAATTCCAAACAGGTATGGTCTCTATACATTCCTCATAACATTTCCTGCATCTCAATGGATAATACAGTAGGTTAACAGAAAAAAGCATAACAAGACAAAAACAACAACAAAAATCGTTCAAGCTTAACAAAAAAAACATCACCTTTTCACGAGAGAAATCATTAGAGCTTGGTTAGGAGATGAGATTGAGTGGTGCTCCGGTAACGGAAAGTTGGGGAGGAATATCAGATAAGCTATAACCGAGCATCTTAGGAATAAATCCGAACTTAGGGTTTCCAGAAAAGGGGCAAATCAGGGCGAGACCAAGAGGCCAAGGGTCGTTTCACTCTTGAAATTAGGAAGGGACAATCGGTGAGATAGTAACAAAGATGGAAAGATGAACAAAAAATTGGAAGAGATGAATGAGAGAAGATAAACAGCGCCGCTCTGTACAACAGGGGTCAAGAACCCTAAATTTTGTTTAAGCTTTCCCTAATCAACAACTAAACTAATTTAGAAACATTGGGCCTATCTTTTACAAACCCTTAAAATCCCAAGCGCGTTTTGCTAGTTTCCCCCCCCCCCCCCCCCCCCCCCCCATCTGGCCTTATTCTGTTTCAGCAATAAAACCATTTTTCTTTAGGCCTAACAACTTTGAACTTCCCTAAGCCCATTTTTCTTCTTTTTAATTTGTTTTTATTTATTTTAAATTTTTTAAATAAGACTTAAAACATTTTATTAAATTAATTTAGTTTTTAGTGATTAGTTTTTATCATTTTCTCTTTTTATAAAAAACTCATTTTTATTAATTTTTTACACTTAATAAAACATCAAAAAAAGAATTAACCTAGTTTAGTTTCTTTCTTTTAAACTTATTTATAATTAATAAGAATACACAAAATAATAATAAAGATTTTTAATTTAAATCAATTTCTTTTTAGAATAAGTTTTATTTTTCTCTTCTCAAGTAAATACATTTCATTTCATACTTTGTTAATTTTATTTTCATAAATTGTCATAGCTTTATATTAAATCGCACAAAAATTCGATTTGGTTGTATTGCTTGATATTTGGACATTGCTATTTCATTTGATTCATCCCCATTCGTAACAATTGTACCCCCATTCCCGAACATTCTGTAATAGCTTAGAATTTCAATTCCCGCAATTTATTATTTTCCATATACTGTATAGTAACTAGGCATGTATGGCAAGATTCAAAAATCAATCGCTAGATGACCTAATCAAAGAATGAATAACTTGAAACCAACACACTTTTTCACACACGCACCTCTAGGGTAACCTCGCTCGTTGCCTCGGAAATACAATCATGTCCCTCGAATATGAGACACTCTAGCAATGACCTTTCGATAAAAAAGATCATAGTCCCTCGATGACCCTCGATGTTGACTTCGATTAAAACGATCTCGTCCCTTACGAAATTGCTAAAGGGTTTCACAAGTTGCCTTCAATGATTGTAAATTTGACCCGCGTCCGTCCCTTCACATCCAATGGTTGGGATTCTTACCAAATCAATGGTAAGATATCACCATTAAAAGGAAGAAGAAAAGAACAAATACCTTTCGAGTAGATAGATTCGCTCTTAGTTACTCGCTTGCTCACGAAAAAACTCTTTTACACCTACACTCCCATTTCAAAAAAATTTCAAAAAGACAAAACATTTTGTATACGTTCTTATAGAGGCGAGAACCATTGCAAAACCTCTTTTCAAAACACTTTTCAAAACAAGATTCACAAACACCTCTTTGAACCATTTTTCGAAATAAAACTTTGTATACGTTCTTATAGAGACGAGAACCATTACAAAGAGATTTTTCAAAATACTTTCAAAGCCCGCACCACAAGCACACAATCAAACAAAAGCAAGTGATTTAAAACGAGTAACTAAGAGCCCATGGAAAACCATGGATGAAAAGGGAGCTAATACCTTCCCTTTTCATAATCTACCCCCCGAACCCGAGAAATAATCTCGAAAGGTCTTTCCTGTGCTTTTTTACCTTTCCTTTTGGATAAAAGAAAAGTCGGTGGCGACTCTTGCTAACCGCACAAGTGCGAACGAAACGCAAAACATCAAGTCAGTTCTCCCACCGCATCACAGAACTGGCGACTCTGCTGGGAAGTTCAAAACTAAAAGTGGGGTTACCTTAGGGTTAGATCACCTTTACTTGCTTTCATTGTTTGATTTGAATGCTTTACATTTTGGTTCCTTGTTTGGGTTTGTTTTAAATCCTACACCCGGATTTAGGGACACCTTTTAGGTAAGTAGCAATAGACTGTGAGGGAACTGTGCGGGGTATACCGACACGGTTGAAGCAGTAGCTACGTTGATGTGGCACTTTGGTTGGTATCGGTAACCCTTGAGTCGAATCAAGGAGAGTACGGGGCCTCCGCGCGGTGTCGTGAAGCATCAACTGACCTTATAACCTTACTTGACCAACTTGGCCTAGGACGTAGTGAGATGACCAGTTTCGGTGTAGAGCTGAAAATTGGTTGACACTCGACGCTACACTCATTGAGACTTAACCCTTGAGTTTTGTTTGGTTGCGAGTCAATTGCTTATTAAATGAAGCTTGTGGGAAAGGTCAGTGATATTGAGATCCCTTAGAATCCGGTTACTATTAACTAGGACAGGTTGAGCCAAATAAACTTCAAGAGGGTACTTACCTACAAACTCCATGCAAGCCTAAAACTAAGGACTTGTTTTGCTTTGTGTGAATATGATTATTTGTATATAAACTTGCTTACCTCGCATATCTGTACATAACATCATAACATCATACCATAGCATTTTCAATAACCATTTCAAGGATCTCGAGGGTCTTTGATGCATCTTATGACAAACCAAACGTCTATCAAGGGGAAAGAGGATTTATTTTCCTCTGACCAAACGCCGTCAAAGATCAAGTACAATAACTTGAGTCAAAGGCTATGACCCACTTGACATGGTGAGCTTGATTCTCGTAGGAAGACATCCACCGATACAAAGTTCTCCAATCAAAGTTGTTGATCGAAGTTTAACTTCTAACATTTTCTTGTGTTTACCCCACGAGATCCTTGAAAACATGCATCCACATATCATGCATCATATCATGACAGGTTTCTCCCTTACAGGTCTCCTTATCTTCCTGCTGTTTATTTCAGTGAGATGGATATGGAACAAACAATGAAAGATCTCCAAGCTCAAAATGTTCAGTTCCAACAAATGTTGCTGGCTATGGCTAAGGGGTAAGAGGACCTGAAAGCTCTCCTTCTCAAAGAAAAGAAGAAAAAGTCCAAGAAGTCAGTAGGCGTCTTGAACTTGAGAAGAAGACCTAGAGCTCTAAATCTTTCAACTCCATCCAACATGTGGGTTAGTCATGAAGAAGACAACAGTCTGGAGATTGATGAAGCTGAAGCTGACTACTCTGAAGAACAATATCCTCCCACTGATGACAAGTACAAACAGTTGGAGGATCGCCTTAATGCTATGGAGATTCAACAGATACCTGGCTTGGATCTAGGAAACATGGGTTTGGTTTCTGGAGTGGTCATCCCACCAAAGTTCAAAGTCCATACCTTTGCCCTTTACGATGGAGTCTCTTGCCCTAAGATGAACTTAAAGTCTTATGTCCGCAAGATTCAACCATACACAGCTGATCCAAAACTTTGGATCCATTTCTTCCAAGAAAGCCTGGCAGGGACTCAACTCAAATGGTTCTATCAATTGGAGAGTTCTCGAATCCACACCTGGGAGGATTTAGTTGCTGCTTTCTACAAGCAGTATCAGTACAATGCTGATCTTACACCAACTCGTGTGCAGTTGCAGAACATGACCATGGGTTCCAACGAGAGCTTCAAAGGATACGCCGAAAAGTGGATAGATCTGGCTGGTAAGGTGCAACCCCCTTTAACAGACAGGGAGCTGATCGACATCTTCATGGGAACTTTAACAGGGCCTTTCTTCAAACACCTAATCGGAAGCTCCTCGGCCCGGTTCACCGAGCTGATACTGACTGGTGAAAGGGTCGAAGCTGGCATCAAAAGTGGAATGATCCAAGGAGTTACACCCTCTGACGTTCAGAAAAAACCAGACAATGGAAAGAAAGAGTCCAATGCTATCTACAACCGAAAGAGTTGTCATGATTAACAGGTAGGGGCAATCCTGATCTCTAATCCTACATCTGTTCAACAAAGACAGGGTAATAGGCGTAGGGTAAGATATCAAGAAAGGCAGTACACTGACATCAACATGCCTTTGTCTCAAGCATTACAACAATTGCTGAAGGTGAAACTGATCACACTAAAGGATCCTCCTCAAAATCCTGATACCTCATCTTCTAAGTACAATCCGAGCGTAAGATGTGCCTATCATTCTGACAGTCCCGGACATGACACCGACGGCTGTTGGACTTTGAAGAACAAGATTCAAGACTTGATTGATGCCAAGGAGATCGAGTTTGACCCTCCAAAGACTCCAAACGTGATCAATACTCCTATGCCAAATCATTGAAGGCTTTTGTTTCATTTGAATTTTCAAGTTGTAATTTCTTTTGTTATTCAAACAATTACCTATTAATGTCAAACTTTGTTTCATTAATGCATTGCATATGTTTGTCTTGAATTATTTCATTTTCATTACATTTAAACTATGCTTTTTACTCTCTTTATAACATTCAACTCTTGCTAAAAGTTACAAGCCTTTAGAGGGAGGATGACGAAAACAATGCCATAATCTCATACAGTATGCTTTTGGACAGACCTTGCTGACGATGTACAGGCGTTTCTTTCAAATCCTAAACACTGGAGTTATAAGGAAGATAATCCCTAGTCAACCCCTTCGAGCCAAAGAAGTAGAAGTTTTCTGTTTTAACACAAATTGAAACCTTTAATCAAAACCTGGGGCAGGGTAGTCTCTCAGTTAATTCAAACACGCGTTAAAGTCGCAAACTCTCATCTTGTAATACAACGAATGACATCAAAAGCATTCCTCTGGAATCAAAAGATGGTGATGGTTCCCTATCACATAGGCAGTCATTACCTCTTAAAAAGAAAGGCTCACTAAGTCAAAACCTACAAAGGATACTTAAGAAAACTGGGGCATCCCGCTGACTGTAATCTCAAAACAAGAACAGTCAAGCAAAAATCAGGGATAACAAATCAAAAAGAGGTCAATACAAATCCTCAACAACATGAAAAAGGTTGCAAAAAATGAATGCCTTCCAATAAACTTAACTTGTTTGAACCATCACCAAAACGTCATTTCAGACTCAATTGGAGTTCAAACGTACAATTAACTGAGCTTAGGACTGAAGAACATCACGAAGAATGGGTGGGTACAAATACACTTTGAGCCTTTATCCTTTGTTTCTTAAACTGTGAACCAAGCCACGTTACAACCCTTCAAAAGTCCTAATTGAAGCACGGGTTATTTCGAAAGCATACTGTTACAAAAGGTATCCTGACTCCTGTAAGGCTTTACTCAAAATCCTGAGTTGAATTTTTCTTACAAAAATTTCTTGCTAAAAATGCATTTTTCAAAATTTCAAGACAAGCATAAACTTTGCATTACTTAAATATCACTATTTACATATGGCTAATTGTTTGACAGCAGAGAAATTCACATAATGAATGTCCAGTGAACGAAAGCTCTCTCAGTGAACAAAATCAATTCAAGTGGGATGACACTTCCATTGACGAATATCCCATCAACAAGGGGGCATGACATGTCACTATCCAGCACACCTGGGGCAGTCCAGTCAAGATTCCAAGAAAATCTCTCAAGAATTGCAGAGTAACCAGGGGCAAGTCTCCATCTCTGTCACTTGGGGCATTGAACGTCAATCTCAACAAAGGGTTACGTGCAGTCAAACATTTCCTGGAAGTGCCACAAACACTTGCTGCTAGGGGCAATGATAAATCTCCCTAAAGTCCTTCTCATAGGATAATTTCCCACCAAGAGTTTAATCTCTGAAAAACCTTTCCCCATCTGGGACAACCTCAAGAATCCTCAAAGACTTTCCCCCAACGAAGTCATCACCTCTCAAGCAGACCGACAACAGGGTTTATTTCCCCAACAAACTAAGGATTCCCCAGCTTGAAGTAGCCTTTCCGACTACTACAAATGAAAGGACCACAACTTCTCTTTCCCATTAGACTACTCTACAATCCCCAACAAGTTACTGCAAAACCTGGACCCGACCAGATATCAGTTCAACTTCAACTCCCCAGTAGAGCAACGGACGACTAAGACTCCTAAACTCTTTTCCCAAGCAGGAATAAACATTCTCCCCACATAGTTTTCAATATCCCCCAGCGGAGTTCTCCTCAATAAAACAGGAACCCCCGGTGGAAACATTCTAGGAAAAGTTTGAAGACACACATACTCTTCAACAGCAATCCAGGATTTAACAACTCCCCGACGTTTGTCAAGGATTTATTTCCCGGACAAATATACATTCATTAACATTTCACATTTCATACCTCCTATTTACATACATGATAAGTGCATACGACACAATCTCATTTATTTTGAGAACATCATTACGCAATGCATACATCATGACATTGCATATAACTAACTCTTTACCTTTTCAGGAAAAATCAATCGACAGGTAAAGGTTATCATCCTTCTGAGGTAGTAATCATCCAAGTTTCCTTCATCATCCTGTTGAGGTAGTAATCGTCCAAGATTCCTTCGTTATCCTTTTGAGGTAGTAATCGTCCAAGATTCCTTCATTATCCTGCTGAGGTAGTAATCGTCCAAGATTCCTTCATCATCCTGCTGAGGTAGTAATCGTCCAAGATTCCTTCATCATCCTGTTGAGGTAGTAATCATCCAAGATTCCTTCATTATCCTTTTGATGTAGTAATTGTCCAAGATTGCTTCATTATCCTGTTGAGGTAGTAATCGTCCAAGATTCCTTCATTATCCTGCTGAGGTAGTAATCGTCCAAGATTCCTTCATCATCCTGCTGAGGTAGTAATCATCCAAGATTCCTTCATTATCCTTTTGAGGTAGTAATCGTCCAAGATTCCTTCATCATCCTGCTGAGGTAGTAATCGTCTAAAATTCCTTCATAATCCTTATGAGGTAGTAACCGTCCAAGATTCCTTCATCATCCTGATGAGGTAGTAATCGTCCAAGATTCCTTCATCATCCTGTTGAAATAGAAGTCATCCAAGATTCCTTCATCATCTATTTGGATTAACAATCATTTCTGGATGGCATCTTTAGGCCCCTCTCCAACAACTATCCATTACCTCTCAAAATGGCATCTTTAAGCCCATTCCCTCAATTACACTTTTGTCGAGTGCAAATTTATGGGCACTCTAGTGTCCAATCATCTTTTACCTTCGAGTCACGAACGAAAAACTCGCCGATCTAACTCTTCAGGTTCAAGAAGATTGAACAGGAGCAGCTGTTGTACCCCAAAATTTGCCCTCCCATTTTTCATAGAAAACACAACCCTAGGGTTTCTCAGATATTCAAGTTGGCTCAGGATTCAATCAGACAGATTTTTCTTCTATGACAGTGTTGTACCCCAAAATTTACCCTCTCATATTCTTCAAGATTTTCCCTCAAATTGCCCAAAATTGCTCAAGAGATTGCACAGTCAAACTACCTCCTAAGCCAGCTGAAATTAGGGTTTTGGTTCTTTCAAAGAATTTGAGGTTTTCAATGGCTCAATCAAGTCTCACATGCCTATAAACATTCTCAAGCATCTACATGCCAAGTTTCAAGACTCACAGTACCAATTTGCACAGTCAAAAGCTCCATTTGCTCCACAGTCAACTGCAAGGGCAAAATGGTCATTTTACAGTCAAACGTCAGAATTTTTGGTCAACATCTTATTTTGAGTCCACAATCATCATTTGATCAAGTCTTGATCATGATTCCACAAGGATAGCTCAAAAGTAATCAAGATGCAAAAGTTACTATTTTTGGACAGTAGAAAAGTCAACTGTATCTTGACCAAGGCATAACTTTTTCATGGTTCATCAGAAAAATCCCATTCAATGCTCATTTTGAAGGGGATGACATTTCCTACAATCCATATTCACATTCCAAGTCCAAGAAATGCTCTCATAAAAAGTTATCAATTTCTACATTATAGGTCAAATTCAAAAGTCAACAAGAGTACCTTTTAAGTCAAAGACCATAACTTGAGATTGGTAAATCTAAATGACATGGGACCAAAGGCATTGGTTAGAGGACTTCAAGACCTTTCCAAAATGTCCAAGAAAATGTTCATATGATCAAAATTGAGCAAGATATGCATTGGAGAAGTTGGGAAGGTTTTATGAATTTGCAAAAGTCAACTTTGCTCAAAACACCTTGTTTTTGCTAATGGGCCTCAAATTTCTTCTTGAAACTTTATCCATGGCCTATGCACGACCCATCAAGCCTAATGAATTTATTTTCTTATTTTTTATTAATTAATTGAATTTTTTATTATTATTAATTCATTTAATTAATTTAAATTGTAGGAAAATACAAAGATTTGATTTTTCAATCTTTTTGTGAAGCAAATGTGGTCAAGATATGCTGGCAATTTCGTGTACCAATCAAGGATGCAAAATTCTACAAATTAGGCAACTTTTTCCAATCATGAAGATTCAAAAATATATGATTTCCAATCAAATATTCAAATCATCATTCCATGGATTTCTTTGCAAGATTCTGACCTAATTCCATTCCTCTATAAATATACAAGCTAACCCTAATCATGCACACATGAGAAAGCTGCAGAAAAAAGCCATAGCCATTTAAGAAAATTCAAGAAAAAATCCAACGATGATGCTACCTACTTCTCAATAGTGGGATAGTATTGTCTAAAGGACATTTACACAGCTTAATTTCTTTTGAGTAGGTAGAGGTTCTTAGATACTTGCTCTTTCAAAACAAAAATACTTTTCGCACCTACACTTTTCAAACAAAAGTTTTCAAACAACACTTCATACACTCTTGAGGACAAATACAAGAGTTAAAACAAAGTTTTCAAACGAACTCTTTTCAAAACCCACAAACACAAGAAAAGCAAAACATTTTGAAAACATAGTGAGCAAGTATCTAAGAGCCCGTGGATAACCACGGATAGAAAGGGTGCTAACACCTTCCCTTTCTATAATCTACCTCTCGAACCCGAGAAACATCTCGAAAAGGAATTTTTCTGTGCTTTTGTCCTTTCCTTGTTGGAGAAAATAAAAGACGGTGGCGACTCTTGCTTACCGCGACATTTCGCGAACCAGCATTCCAAAACAGTCAGTTCTATTTCCACCGATCACAGAACTGGCGACTCTGCTGGGGAATATTATAAGTGAGGTGTACCTTAGGATTAGATCATTCTATGTTTTCAATGGCATGCTTTGTTTTCTTTAAATATTGTGGGCTTGTATCGGAGTTTCATAGATCCTAACCCGGATCTAGGGGATACCCTTTAGGTAAGTACAATAAACTGTTAGGGACCTGTCTGGCATAGACCGACACGGGTGAAGCAGTAGCTACGTTGGTGTGACACCTTGGTCTGTACCGATATCCCTTGTGTTGGAACGAGGAGAATATGGGTCTTCTGAGGAGTCATTAAGCACCAACTGACCTTAGAACCTTATATTGACCAACTTGGCCTTAGAACAATAGCAGTATGCTACACTCATTGAGGCTAAACTCTCGCGATGGTTCCGGCCGCAAGAAAAGGTTGCGAAGCTGGAGTTATGACCGATTGAGGGTAGTCAGTGATATTGAGATCCTCTAGAACCCGGTTACTATTTTTAGGATAGGTCTTAACCAACTGAAACTGAAAGAGGGTAGTACCTAAACTTCATGTTGGCCTGAACTCTAAGGGCTGTCTTATGTGACTTGTGTGCCTTACCATGTTTGCCTTTTGTGAATACTTGTGGTGTGCCTTTATCATAACATCATAACATCATAACATCGCATACATCCTGCATAAGGACTAACCCATTTCAAGGATCTAAAGGGTTTGTGATGCAGGTCATGATGAACCAAATGTCTAGCAAGGGGAAAAGGAGATTTATTTTCCTCTAGCCAAGGCTGTCTGGAGATCAAAACATGATAACTTGAGTTAGGGGCTATGACCCACTCGATATGGTGAGCCTTGACTCTTGAAGAAGGACTCTCAACAACATGAAGTTCCTTCAATCAAACTGCACAATTCAAATTCTAACAAGTTTCTTTGTTTACCCCACGAGATCCTTGAAAACATTGCATACATATATCATACATATCATTGCATAACAGGTCACCCTTTACAGGTCTCTCATATTCTCGCTGTTTATTTCAGCTATGGCTTTCCAACAAGACAACCAGGATCTTCATACTCAAGAGACTCGGTTCAGGGAAATCTTCCTAAACCTATCCAAGGGGCAGGAAGAGTTGAGGACACTCCTCATGGGGAATTTGGTCAGGAAAAGCCCTGAAGATAGCAAGGACGAACGGCTGAAACATCTGCAAGCTGAGGTAGATGCAATGAGAACCCAGATGCTGGGGCAGATGGCTCTTATCCAAGGCTTAGCTCCGGAGCAAGAAGAGTTGAGAACCATGATCAACCAGCTTCATCAAGACAGATACAACAGTATGAAGCAGATAGTCAAGGCTGAGGATCAAGTCATTAATCAACTTCCGAGAAGTCAAAGGTTGGGTTTGATGAAGAAAGGACCTCTCCAGGGTGCCACTACCTCACAGGTCCAACAACAGCCTGACCATAAGCAACGGGCTACTCCGAGGCCGTTTACCAAGATTAACATACCGCTGTCCCAAGCTTTGCAACACCTGTTGAACTTGAATCTATGAAGTTGGTAGGACCTCACCCGAATCCTAAGACTTCCTCACCCAACTACAATCCTAATGCCAGGTGTGCATACCATTCTAACAGCCCGGGGCATGATACTGACGATTGTTGGAAGTTGAGGTACAAAATCCAAAACCTGATTGACGAAGGAGCATTGGAGTTTGCACAAGATGGTCAGGCTGAGTTCTTCTACTATCCCTCCAAGGTTCACCATTTGAAGTGACGAGTCCCGAGACGAGAAGACTTTTTGTTTATTTGAATTTTCAAGTTGTATTTTTCTTTGCTTATTCAAACAATTATTGTCATAGCAAACTTTATTACTTTATCAATGCATCGCATATGTCTATTTTGAATCAATCCATTCGTATTCACTATATTCAAATTGCTTTCATATTTTTTGTGATGTTCAACTCTCGATTAAAAAAAACTCTAATCCTCTTGAGGGAGGATGACGAAAACGATGCCACAATCTTTACAGTATGCTTTTGAACAGACCCCGCTGATGAGGTACAGGCATTGTTTCAAATCCTAAACAGTGGAGTTATAAGGAAGATAATCCCTCGTCAACCCCTTCGAGCCAAAGAAGTTGGAGTTCTTCTTTTCACAAAAATTAAAACCCTTAATTATAACCTGGGGCAGGGTAGTTCTCTCAGTTAATCCAGGTGCCCAACGAATGGCATCAAAGGAGTCCTTCTGAAACAAAAGACAAGTGATGGTTCCCTATAATCATCAAGACAGACAGTCATTATCTCTCAAAATGAAAGCCCAATAAGTCAAAACCTATGAAGGAGACTTACAAAAACTGGTGCATCCCGCTGACTGTAATCATAAAAGAAACAGTTCAGGCAAAAAACAGGGATAATAAAATCAAAAAGAAAGAGGTCCTACGAACCCTCAACAAAAAAAAATGACTGCTTGTTCAAAATAAATTGTCAATATCCGAACCATCACTGGTATATCAGAGCAAAGACTCAAACAAGATCTAAATGCACAATTAGCTGAGTTTAGGATTGAAGAACATCACGAAGAGCAGGTGGGTACAAATATACTTTGAGCCTTTATCCTTTGTTTCTTAAACCGTGAACCAGGCCACATTACAACCCTTAAAAGTCCTAGCTGAAGCATGGGTTAACTCGAAAGCATACTGTTACAAAAGGCATCCTGACTCCTGTAGGGCTTGCTATAAATCCTGAGTTGACATCACATTTTACAAAAATTTACTTGTTTTATTGAAAACTGCATTTTCAAAAATTTCGAGACAGACATAAGCTTTGCATTCTTAAAATAACATTGTTTGCATATGACTATTTGTTCAACAGCAGAGAAAATTCGCACGAAGAATATCTAGTGAACAAAAAACACTTCCAATCAAGGGGCACGGCATGATCATCATCCATCATCTGGGGCAGTCAAGTCAAGATTCAAGGAATCTCTCAAGATGCCAAATAGCCTGGGGGCAAATCTCCATCAGAGTCAATTGGGGCATTGGACATGAATTCCGACAACGAATCTTGCATGATCAAACATCTTCTGGTAGTATGGCAATACAACACTACGGACAGTGGCAACTCCCTACATTCTGAGAGCGTGGACATAGTCGAAAATATACTATGCATAATCAAAGACCCGCTAGGTCGACTGACCAAGGAAAAAATAAGGGCTTCCCGGCGAACCAAAAGGGTTCGGGCAAAATGAGGGATAAAAATGAAAAAAAATCTGTACACCCGGCAAGTCGAAAACCTGAAAAGGCGGCTTGGGCAAAAATGGGTATCCCGGTGACTGAAAACCCGAAAGGGCGGTCCAAGAAAAAATTAGGGATTAAAGCGTACGACTATGTCCCGTCATCTCGTCACTTGCCTACCAGAAGAAGATTTGTCAACCGGCGGTTATCAAGCACCTCATAGGCCTTCTTCTCCCGTAGAAACTGGGGCAATAAGAATTGTCCTAACTGTGCAGTTGCTCTGTCCACCAAGGTACCAAGGTAGCTTCAGCTTAAGAATATGACCAAGATACCTTCACTCTCCGCAGAGTAAGACAATAATGGAAGCTCTCCCCGCTGAGACCTGCAACTACAAAAGAATCAGCAATACTCTCCCCAAGCAGAGTTGGTCTCCCATCAGCCCTAAAAAGGCACAGTATCCCCAGTAAGTCAGCAATACTCTCTCCCCAAGCAGAGTTAGTCCACAATCAGTCCTGGAAAAGTTGGGTACCCCCAGAGGATCTTAATATTCTCCAGCAGAGTATACAAATATTCCTCAGCAAGCATCCCCAGCAGTCTTAATATTCCTCGACAGAAATATAAGATTGTTCCTCGGCGGAATACAAGATGCCCTCAGCGGAACCATTTCCCAGCGCAGTCTAAAAAAGTTTCCCTAATAGAGAATTGAATCATCTCCCCAGTAGATTCTGGAAGCTTGTCCCCTGAAGAGTACAAACCTCTCCCCATCCATATTCGGATGTTATCCCCACCAGAGCCTGACTGGGTTATCCTCAGCAAATTGCAACTGAAAGATCGTCCCCAGCGAAGTTCTTTTCTATCCTCCAGCGGAGTTCATCAACGAAATCCCCCAACAGAGCTTATCAACGGAATCCCCAGCGGAGTTATCGTTAAAATCTCAGCGAAGTACCTCTTCCCCACAGAGTAATTCCCCGCAGAGTAATATCTTCACCAGGTTCATTCCCCAACGGAGTCATCTTCTCCTACAGGTTTATTCCTACAATCATCTTCGTGCATCCTCCCCAGTGGAAACGAAGAATTCAACCAGACTCTTCAATATCAGCCCAGGATTTAACAAACTCCCCGGCATTTGTCAAAGATTTATTTTCCCAGACGAAAATACATTCATAAACATATCACATTTCACATCTCCTATTTACATACATGATAAAGTGCATACGACACAATCTCATTCATATTGAGAACATCGTTGCTTAATCCACGTCATGCATCTCATACATCATGACATTGCATACAACTAACTCTTTACCTTTTCAGGAAAGATCGATCAATAAATAAAAGTCATTACCTTTTGAAGTAGCAGTCGTCAAAGATTCCTTCATCATCCGGCTGAGGTGGTAATCGTCCAAGATTCCTTCACCATTCCTGCTGAGGTAGTAATCGTCCAAGATTCCTTCATCATCCCGTTGAGGTAGAAGTCACTCAAGATTCCTTCATCATCCCGTTGAGGTAGTAATCGTCCAAGATTCCTTCATAATCCTGCCGAGGTAGTAATCGTCCAAGATTCCTTCATCATCCCGTTGAGGTAGAAGTCATCAAGATTCCTTCATCATCCTGTTGAGGTAGTAATCGTCCAAGATTCCTTCATCATCCCGTTGAGGTAGAAGTTATCAAGATTCCTTCATCATCCTGCTGAGGTAGAAATCGTCCTAGATTCCTTCATCATCCGATTGAGGTAGTAATCGTCCTAGATTCCTTCATCATCCTGCTGAGGTAGAAGTCGTCCAAGATTCCTTCATCATCCCGTTGAGGTAGAAGTCATCAAGATTCCTTCATAATCCCATTGAGGTAGTAATCATCCTAGATTCCTTCATCATCCTGTTGAGGTAGTAATCATCATAGATTCCTTCATCATCCTGCTGAGGTAGAAGTCATCCGAGATTCCTTCATCATCTATTTGGGGTAGTAATCGTCATAGATTCCTTCATCATCCTGCTGAGGTAGAAGTCATCCGAGATTCCTCTATCATCTATTTGGGGTAGCAATCATCTCAGATTCCTTCATCACATCATTATCAAAAAAGCCTTCTTAAGTTCCGGATCAACACCTGTAACTAGCCAGGAAATATCTGTGGACGACGGATTGTAGATTAATACCTGAAACCAGACAGGACCACTATCTACTTGACCATCATGAAGCAACCCCATACCGGTTCCTTCTCTTCCAAGATGCAGTTTACACGGACTCATCATCAGGCAACCGTACATAGGTTCCTTCTTTCAACCTACCAAGTTACAGTTCAACAAACAATCTCCAGATGGCATCTATAAGCCCATCCTCCTATCCATCATCTCTCCAAATGGCATCCGTAAGCCCATTCCCGCCATCACATTGCTGATACTACACCATGCGAGTGCAAATTTCTGGGCACTTTAGTGTTCAATCATCTTCCACCTTCAAATCACGAAAGGCACGCAAGCCAATCTACATCCTCAGGTTTAAGAAGATTGAACCGGGGCAACTGTTGTACCCCAAAATTTGCCCTCCCATATTCTTCAAGATTTTCCCTCAAATTGCCACAAATTGCTCAAGAGATTGCACAGTCAAACTACCTCCTAAGCCAGCTGAAATTAGGGTTTTGGTTCTTTCAAAGAATTTGAGGTTTTCAATGGCTCAATCAAGTCTCATATGCCTATAAACATTCTCAAGCATCTACATGCCAAGTTTCAAGACTCACAGTACCAATTTGCACAGTCAAAAGCTCCATTTGCTCCACAGTCAACTGCAAGGGAAAAATGGTCATTTTACAATCAAAAGTCAGAATTTTTGGTCAACATCTTATTTTGAGTCCACAATCATCATTTGATCAAGTCTTGATCATGATTCCACAAGGATAGCTCAAAAAGCATCAAGATGCAAAAGTTACTATTTTTGGACAGTAGAAAAGTCAACTGTATCTTGACCAAGGCATAACTTTTTCATGGTTCATCAGAAAAATCCCATCCAATGCTCATTTTTAAGGGGATGACATTTCCTACAATCCATATTCACATTCCAAGTCCAAGAAATGCTCTCATAAAAAGTTATCAATTTCTACATTATAGGTCAAATTCAAAAGTCAACAAGAGTACCTTTTAAGTCAAAGACCATAACTTGAGATTGGTAAATCCAAATGACATGGGACCAAAGGAATTGGTTAGAGGACTTCAAGACCTTTCCAAAATGTCCAAGAACATGTTCATATGATCAAAATTGAGCAATATATGCATTGGAGAAGTTGGGAAATATTTATGAATTTGCAAAAGTCAACTTTGCTCAAAACACCTTGTTTTTGCTAATGGGCCTCAAATTTCTTCTTGAAACTTTATCCATGGCCTATGCACGACCCATCAAGCCTAATGAATTTATTTTATTATTTTTTATTAATTAATTGGATTTTTTATTATTATTAATTCATTTAATTAATTTAAATTGTAGGAAAATACAAAGATTTGATTTTTCAATCTTTTTGTGAAGCAAATGTGGTCAAGATATGCTGGCAATTTCGTGTACCAATCAAGGATGCAAAAATATCCAAATTAGGCAACTTTTTCCAATCATGAAGATTCAAAAATATATGATTTCCAATCAAATATTCAAATCATCATTCCATGGATTTCTTTGCAAGATTCTGACCTAATTCCATTCCTCTATAAATATACAAGTTAACCCTAATCATGCACACGTGAGAAAGCTACAGAAAAAAGCCATAGCCATTCAAGAAAATTCAAGAAAAACTCCAACGACGGTGCTACCTGCTTCTCAATAGTGGGATAGTATTGTCTAAAGGACATTTACACAGCTTAATTTCTTTTGAGTAGGTAGAGGTTCTTAGATACTTGCTCTTTCAAAACAAAAATACTTTTCGCACCTACACTTTTCAAACAAAAGTTTTCAAACAACACTTCATACACTCTTGAGGACAGATACAAGAGTTAAAACGAAGTTTTCAAACGAACTCTTTTCAAAACCCACAAACACAAGAAAATTAAAACATTTTGAAAACATAGTGAGCAAGTATCTAAGAGCCCGTGGATAACCATGGATAGAAAGGGTGCTAACACCTTCCCTTTCTATAATCTACCTCCCGAACCCGAGAAACATCTCGAAAAGGAATTTTGCTGTGCTTTTGTCCTTTCCTTGTTGGAGAAAATAAAAGACGATGGCGACTCTTGCTTACCGCGACATTTTGCGAACCATCATTCCAAAACAGTCAGTTCTATTTCCACCGATCACAGACAGTAAAACAACAATTAGGGTTTTTTTTCTTGAAATTCTCAAAAGAAATGAATTCTCAAAGATCCAATTGGCTTTCACAGGTTTTCATGCTTTTTCAAGTTTACTGAAAAGACAGTGTTTGTTCTCAAGGCATGGTTGTTTGGGGCAAGCGATGGAATCTAAGACTGTCATTTGGGACATTCATGTCTTGTTTGATCCAGGTTAACCAGATAATTTGAGTCTTTTAAAAAGCATTTGTTTGTTTAGGAAATGAAATAGGCAGTGTGTGTTTTGACTGGAATGCAGTTGCAAGATTACAGAATTATTGGATTACTTGGAGTTTAAGTTATCGGATGGGAGCATTTTGTTTCAATTATCTTGTTTGGGAATCTTTAAGAATTAGTTAGGATGCAAAGAAAAGATTACAAGTTATTGTTGATTAAATATTTCAATGGGCACCAAAATATCTCATAAGACTTTCTCAATTTATTTCAAAAGTTGTTACAAAACAATTTATTATTTAAATACTTTAGGTTTTACAACTTATTGTATTTAAAAAAATAAATTAGTACAATTGATTGAATGTTTCTCTCTAAATTACAAAGAAAATGAATCTATGCCTAAGGTTGACTGAGCTTTCTTTGCTTCCATGCTTGCCACAGAATCTCTTGCTTCCCCTGCTTTGCCACCATCCAGTTGTGCTCACATGAAAACAAAAGACAAAAAATAGTTAGTACAATTAATTGGACATGAGCAAGAATTTTTAAAAGAAAAAGTGTTCATCATTAAAGTTTGCAATTTGGAATCAGAAGGCTATTTTTAATTCATCACATTGGTATTTTCTCTATTTGCAAATCACAAGATAATTATTCCTCTTGGTTCACAAAAAGAAGAAATAAGAAATGCAAGCAAGTTGTCCAAACAAAACAAATGTAGCAAACTTATCCAAACAAACAGAATAATACAAACTGAATGCGAGCAAGCTGTACAAGCTAGGAAACAAACAACAAAGCTATCTAAACAAGAGCAAATGCAGCAAGGCTGTCAAAACAAACAAAAGGCGCAAAACAGGGCCAAACAAGCAGCAAAATGGCAAGCAACAAACAACAAGAACGAGGCAGCAAGCTAGCACCAAACAAACAGCATCAGCAAAAGGAAAGTATAGCAGTATAATAACCAAGTCAAACAAGCAAGAGGCTTGTTCAATAAGCCCAAATCATCATTTTCCAGTTATTTGCAAACTTTTCAGAAAAAAGGTGAAAGAGCAATTGACTCTTAGGGTCATTGAGAGAGAGAGAGGAAATAAGTCACCTAGGGATGCACAACCCTGCCGCCTTGGTTGCCATAATTGCATAAGAGTTGCTAGAAAACAAAAACTGCAAGGAAAAGAGCATCAGAAGAACATGCCAAAGTATTCAAAATTTGGTGGTTTTCCTACCATTTTGAATAAGCTGTCAAACCAAAGCAACTAATATAATAGTAGACAGGGCTCAAGCAAAGATAAAAAAAACCTTTTGATCAAAATCCAAAAAAACTGTCAAAGCCTTCAAGCATCAAAACCTGCTGAAACATACAAACCAAAAGCCCCAATTGTCAAACAGTTCAAAAGAACCAAATGGCCTCAAACCATCTTCCATCAAACCTGTTAACTCAACATTAACAAACTCCTCAAACTTGTTAACCAACAAATCCAAAACAACAAAAACATTCAAAACCAAAAATGATAAACCATCTCAATATAAAAAAAACCAAAAAGTCCAAAAACTGTAACAATTCCATCAAACCTATAACCAAAACATGTTAACAAATATTCCCAGCCATCCACAAAAAGTCACAAACCTGTAGCAACAGCAATCCAAAGATTCAAACTACCAAACTACCAAAAACCAAAAATCACAAAACCTCCAAACTGTCAAACCAACCTTCAAACTGAAACACAACCTTCAAACCTGTCAAAACCAAACTGTAACAACCAACCTTCAAACTGCCCAACCTCAAAACAAATCTCAAACAAACATACAAATCAAAAACCAGAAAAAACTCATCAAACCTGTTGAAACACCAACATAAAAAAAAACTTAACCAAAAAAACACAATAACAACCTCAAATACCAAAACATATCCAACACAAACCCAGAAAACTAGAAGAAAGTCTCAAACATCATCAAATAAATATCCAACAAACATCATCAAATCATTATCACCATCAAACAATATCATCATCATTCAAAGCACAGAAAACTGAAGAAGGTTACCAGAAGCACTCCGTCAATCATCTTCATTTCTTCCCCCCCGTTTCCGGCCACCAAGGATTGCTACTCCCAGTCTCACCATTCCTTTCCATCTCACAGAAAAAATTCCAAACAGGTATGGTCTCTTTACCTTCCTCATAACATTTCCTGCATCTCAATGGATAATACAGTAGGTTAACAGAAAAAAGCGTAACAAGACAAAAACAACAACAAAAATCGTTCAAGATTAACAAAAATAGAACATCACCTTTTCACGAGAGAAATCATTAGAGCTTGGTTAGGAGATGAGATTGAGTGGCGCTCCGGTAACGGAAAGTTGGGGAGGAAGATCAAATAAGCTATAACCGAGCATCTTAGGTATAAATCCGAACTTAGGGTTTCCAGAAAAGGGGCAAATCAGGGCGACACCAAGAGGCCAAGGGTCGTTTCACTCATGAAATTAGGAAGGGACAATCGGTGAGATAGTAACAGAGATGGAAAGATGAACAAAAAATTGGAAGAGATGAATGAGAGAAGATAAACGGCGTCGCTCTGTACAACAGGGGTCAAGAACCCTAAATTTCGTTTAAGCTTTCCCTAATCAACAACTAAACTGATTTACAAACATTGGGCCTATCTTTTGCAAACCCTTAAAAGCCCAAGCGCATTTTGCTTGTTTCCCCCCCATCTGGCCTTATTCTATTTCAGCAATTAAACCCTTTTTCTTTGGGCCTAACAACTTTGAACTTCCCTAAGCCCATTTTTCTTCTTTTTAATTTGTTTTTATTTGTTTTAAAATTATTAAATAATACTTAAAACATTTTATTAAATTAATTTAGTTTTTAGTGATTAGTTTTTATCATTTTCTCTTTTTATAAAAAACTCATTTTTATTAATTTTTTACACTTAATAAAACATCAAAAAAAGAATTAATCTAGTTTAGTTTCTTTCTTTTAAACTTATTTATAATTAATAAGAATACACAAAATAATAATAAAGATTTTTAATTTAAATCAATTTCTTTTTAGAATAAGTTTTATTTTTCTCTTCTCAATTAAATACATTTCATTTCATACTTTGTTGATTTTATTTTCATAAATTGTCATAGCTTTATATTAAATCGCACAAAAATTCGATTTGGTTGTATTGCTTGATATTTGGACATTGCTATTTCATTTGATTCATCCCCATTCGTAACAATTATACCCCCATTCCCGAACATTCTGTAATAGCTTAGAATTTCAATTCCCACAATTTACTGTTTTCCATATACTGTATAGTAACTAGGCATGTATGGCAAGATTCAAAAATCAATCGCTAGATGACCTAATCAAAGAATGAATAACTTGAAACCAACACACTTTTTTCACACGCGCACCTCTAGGGTAGCCTCGCTCGTTGTCTTGGAAATACAATCATGTCCCTCGAATATGAGACACTCTAGCAATGACCCTTCGATAAAAAAGATCGTAGTCCCTCGATGACCCTCGATGTTGCCTTCGATTGAAACGATCTCGTCCCTTACGAAATTGCTAAAGCGTTTCACAAGTTGCCTTCAATGATTGTAAAGTTGACCCGCGTCCGTCCCTTCACATCCAATGGTGGGGCTTCTTACCAAATCAATGGTAAGATAGCACCATTAAAAGGAAGAAGAAAAGAACAAAGACCTTTCGAGTAGATAGATTCGCTCTTAGTTACTCGCTTGCTCATGACAAAACTCTTTTACACCTACACTCCCATTTCAAAACAATTTCAAAAAGACAAAACGTTTTGTATACGTTCTTATAGAGATGAGAACCATTGCAAAACCTCTTTTCCAAACACTTTTCAAAACACGATTCACAAACACCTCTTTGAACCATTTTTCGAAATAAAACTTTGTATACGTTCTTATAGAGACGAGACCATTACAAAGAGATTTTTCAAAATACTTTTAAAGCCCACACCACAAGCACACAATCAAACAAAAGCGAGTGATTTAAAACGAGTAACTAAGAGCCCATGGAAAACCATGGATGAAAAGGGTGCTAATAACTTCCCTTTTTCATAATCTACCCCCGAACCCGAGAAATAATCTCGAAAGGTCTTTCCTGTGCTTTTTTACCTTTCCTTTTGGATAAAAGAAAAGTCGGTGGCGACTCTTGCTAACCGCACAAGTGCGAACGAAACACAAAACATCAAGTTAGTTCTCCCACCGCATCACAGAACTGGCGACTCTGCCGGGGAGTTCAAAACTAAAAGTGGGGTTACCTTAGGGTTAGATCACCTTTACTTGCTTTCATTGTTTGATTTGTATGCTTTACATTTTAGTTCCTTGTTTGGGTTTGTTTTAAATCCTACACCCGAATTTGGGGATACCTTTTAGGTAAGTAGCAATAGACTGTGAGGGAACTGTGCGGGATATACCGACGCAGTTGAAGCAGTAGCTACGTTGATGTGGCACTTTGGTTGGTACCGGTAACCCTTGAGTCGAATCAAGGAGAGTATGGGGCCTCCGCGTGGTGCCGTGAAGCATCAACTGACCTTAGAACCTTACTTGACCAGCTTGGCCATTAGGACCTAGTGAGATGACCGGTTTCGGTGTAGAGCTGAAAATTGGTTGATACTCGATGCTACACTTATTGAGACTTGACCCTTGAGTTTTGTTCGGTTGTGAGTCAATTGTTTATTGAATGAATCTTGTGGGAAAGGTCAGTGATATTGAGATCCCTTAGAACCCGGTTACTATTAACTAGGACATGTTGAGCCAACTAAACTTCAAGAGGGTACTTACATACAAACTCCATGCAAGCCTAAAACTAAGGACTTGTTTTGCTTTGTGTGAATATGATTATTTGTATATAAACTTGCTTACCTCGTATATCTATACATAACATCATAACATCATACCATAGCATTTTCAATAACCATTTCAAGGATCTCGAGGATCTTTGATGCAGGTTATGACAAACCAAACGTCTATCAAGGGGCAAGAGGATTTATTTTCCTCTGACCAAACACCGTCAAAGATCAAGTACAACAACTTGAGTCAAAGGCTATTACCCACTTGACATGGTGAGCTTGATTCTCGTAGGAAGACATCCACCGATACAAAGTTCTCCAATCAAAGTTGTTGATCGAAGTTTAACTTCTAACATTTTCTTGTGTTTACCCCGCGAGATCCTTGAAAACATGCATCCACATATCATGCATCATATCATGACAGGTTTCTCCCTTACAGGTCTCCTTATCTTCCTGCTGTTTATTTCAGTAAGATGGATATGGAACAAACAGTGAAAGATCTCCAAGCTCAAAATGTTCAGTTCCAACAAATGTTGCTGGCTATGGCTAAGGGGCAAGAGGACCTGAAAGCTCTCCTTCTCAAAGAAAAGAAGAAAAAGTCCAAGAAGTCAGTAGGCGTCTTGAACTTGAGAAGAAGACCTAGAGCTCTAAATCTTTCAACTCCATCCAACATGGGGGTTTGTCATGAAGAAGACAACAGTTTGGAGATTGATGAAGCTGAAGCTGACTACTCTGAAGAACAATATCTTCCCACTGATGACAAGTACAAACAGCTGGAGGATCGCCTCAATGCTATGGAGATTCAACAGATACCTGGCTTAGATCTAGGAAACATGGGTTTGGTTTCTGGAGTGGTCATCCCGCCAAAGTTCAAAGTCCATACCTTTGCCCTTTACGATGGAGTCTCTCGCCCTAAGATGCACTTAAAGTCTTATGTTCGCAAGATTCAACCATACACAACTGATCCAAAACTTTGGATCCATTTATTCCAAGAAAGCCTGGCAGGGACTCAAATCAAATGGTTCTATCAATTGGAGAGTTCTCAAATCCACACCTGGGAGGATTTAGCTGCTGCTTTCTACAAGCAGTATCAGTATAATGCTGATCTTACACCAACTCGTGTGCAGTTGCAGAACATGACCATGGGTTCCAAGGAGAGCTTCAAAGGATACGCCCAAAAGTGGAGAGATCTGGCTGGTAGGGTGCAACCCCCTTTAACTGACAGGGAGCTGATCGACATCTTCATGGGAACTTTGACAGGGCCTTTCTTCAAACACCTAATTGGAAGCTCCTCGGTCGGGTTCACAGAGCTGATACTGACTGGTGAAAGGGTCGAAGCTGGAATCAAAAGTGGAAAGATCCAAGGAGTTACACCCTCTGACGTTTAGAAAAAACCAGACAATGGAAAGAAAGAGTCCAATGTTGTGTACAGCCGAAAGAGTCGTCATGATCAACAGGTAGGGGCAATCCTGATCTCTAATCCTACATCTGTTCAACAAAGACAGGGTAATAGGCGTAGGGTAAGATATCAAGAAAGGCAGTACACTGACATTAACATGCCTTTGTCTCAAGCATTACAACAATTGCTGAAGGTGAAACTGATCACACTAAAGGATCCTCCTCAAAATCCTGATACCTCCTCTTCTAAGTATAATCCGAGCGTAAGATGTGCCTATCATTCCGACAGTCCCAGACATGACACCGACGACTGTTGGACTTTGAAGAACAAGATTCAAGACTTGATTGATGCCAAGGAGATCGAGTTTGACCCTCCAGAGACTCCAAACGTGATCACTACTCCTATGCCAAATCATTGAAGGCTTTTGTTTCATTTGAATTTTCAAGTTGTAATTTCTTTTGTTATTCAAACAATTACCTATTAATGTCAAACTTTGTTTCATTAATGCATTGCATATGTTTGTCTTGAATTATTTCATTTTCATTACATTTAAACTATGCTTTTTACTCTCTTTATAACATTCAACTCTTGCTAAAAGTTACAAGCCTTTAGAGGGAGGATGACGAAAACAATGCCATAATCTCATACATTATGCTTTTGGACAGACCTTGCTGACGATGTACAGGCGTTTCTTTCAAATCCTAAACACTGGAGTTATAAGGAAGATAATCCCTAGTCAACCCCTTCGAGCCAAAGAGTAGAAGTTTTCTGTTTTAACACAAATTAAAACCTTTAATCAAAACCTGGGGCAGGGTAGTCTCTCAGTTAATTCAAACACGCGTTAAAGTCGCAAACTCTCATCTTGTAATACAACGAGCATTCCTCTGGAATCAAAAGACGGTGATGGTTCCCTATCACATAGGCAGTCATTACCTCTCAAAAAGAAAGGCCCACTAAGTCAAAACCTACAAAGGATACTTAAGAAAACTGGGGCATCCTGCTGACTGTAATCTCAAAACAAGAACAGTCAGGCAAAAATCAGGGATAACAAATCAAAAAGAGGTCAATATAAATCCTCAACAACATGAAAAAGGTTGCAAAAAATGAATGCCTTCCAATAAAATTAACTTGTTTGAACCATCACCAAAACGTCATTTCAGCCTCAATTGGAGTTCAAACGTACAATTAACTGAGCTTAGAACATCACGAAGAATGGGTGGGTACAAATACACTTTGAGCCTTTATCCTTTGTTTCTTAAACTGTGAACCAAGCCACGTTACAACCCTTCAAAAGTACTAATTGAAGCACGGGTTAGTTCGAAAGCATACTATTACAAAAGGTATCCTGACTCCTGTAAGGATTTACTCAAAATCCTGAGTTGAATTTTTCTTTCAAAAATTTCTTGCTAAAAATGCATTTTTCAAAATTTCAAGACAAGCATAAACTTTGCATTACTTAAATATCACTGTTTGCATATGGCTAATTGTTTGACAGCGGAGAAATTCACATAATGAGTGTCCAGTGAACGAAAGCTCTCTCAGTGAACAAAATCAATTCAAGTGGGATGACACTTCCATTGACGAATATCCCATCAACAAGGGGGCATGAAATGTCATTATCCAGCACACCTGGGGCAGTCCAGTCAAGATTCCAAGAAAATCTCTCAAGAATTACAGAGTAACCAGGGGCAAGTCTCCATCTCTGTCACTTGGGGAATTGAACGTCAATCTCATCAAAGGGTTACGTACAGTCAAACATTTCCTGGAAGTGCCACAAACACTTGCTACTAGGGGCAATGATAAATCTCCCCAAAGTCCTTCTCATAGGATAATTTCCCACCAAGAGTTTAATCTCTGAAAAACCTTTCTCCATCTGGGACAACCTCAAGAATCCTCAAAGACTTTCCCCCAACGAAGTCGTCACCTCTCAAGCAGACCGACAACAGGGTTTATTTCCCCAACAAACTACGGATTCCCCAGCTTGAAGTAGCCTTTCCGACTACTAAAAATCAAAGGACCACAACTCCTCTTTCCCAGTAGACTACTCTACAATCCCCAACAAGTTACTGCGAAACCTGGACCCGACCAGATATCAGTTCAACTTCGACTCCCCAGTAGAGAAATGGACGACTAAGACTCCTAAACTCTTTTCCCAAGTAGGAATAAACATTCTCCCCATAGAGTTTTCAATATCCCCCAGCGGAGTTCTCCTCAACAAAACAGGAACCCCCGATGGAAACATTCTAGGCAAAGTTTAAAGACACACATACTCTTCAACAGCAATCCAGGATTTAACAACTCCCCGGCGTTTGTCAAGGATTTATTTTCCCGGACAAATATACATTCATTAACATTTCACATTTCATACCTCCTATTTACATACATGATAAGTGCATACGACACAATCTCATTTATTTTGAGAACATCATTACACAAAGCATACATCATGACATTGCATATAACTAACTCTTTACCTTTTTAGGAAAAATCGATCTACAGGTAAAGGTTATAATCCTACTGAGGTAGTAATCGTCCAAGATTCCTTCATCATCCTGTTGAGGTAGTAATTGTCCAAGATTCCTTCATTATCCTTTTGAGGTAGTAATCGTCCAAGATTCCTTCATTATCCTGCTGAGGTAGTAATCGTCCAAGATTCCTTCATCATCCTGCTGAGGTAGTAATCGTCCAAGATTCCTTCATCATCCTGCTGAGGTAGTAATCGTCCAAGATTCCTTCATTATCCTTTTGAGGTAGTAATCATCCAAGATTGCTTCATTATCCTATTGAGGTAGTAATCATCCAAGATTCCTTCATTATCCTGCTGAGGTAGTAATCGTCCAAGATTCCTTCATCATCCTGTTGAGGTAGTAATCGTCCAAGATTCCTTCATTATCCTTTTGAGGTAGTAATCATACAAGATTCCTTCATCATCCTGCTGAGGTAGTAATCGTCCAAGATTCCTTCATCATCCTTCTGAGGTAGTAATCGTCCAAGATTCCTTCATCATCCTGCTGAGGTAGTAATCGTCCAAGATTCCTTCATCATCTTGTTGAAATAGAAGTCATCCAAGATTCCTTCATCATCTATTTGGAGTCGCAATCATTTCTGGATGGCATCTTTGTGCCCCTCTCCAACAACTATCCATTACCTCTCCAAATGGCATCTTTACGTCCATTCCCTCAATTACACTTTTGTCGAGTGCAAATTTATGGGTACTCTAGTGTCCAATCATCTTTTACCTTTGAGTCAGGAACGGAAAAACTCGCCGATCTAACTCTTCAGGTTCAAGAAGATTGAATAGGGTCAGTTGTTGTACCCCAAAATTTTCCCTCCCATTTTTCATAGAAAACACAACCCTAGGGTTTCTCAGATATTCAAGTTGGCTCAGGAATCAATCAGACAGATTTTTCTTCTATGACAGTAAAACAACAATTAGGGTTTTTTTTCTTGCAATTCTCAAAAGAAATGAATTCTCAAAGATCCATTTGGCTTTCACAGGTTTTCATGTTTTTTCAAGTTTACTGAAAAGACAGTGTTTGTTCTCAAGGCATGGTTGTTTGGGGCAAGAGGTGGAATCTAAGACTGTCATTTGGGACATTCATGTCTTGTTTGATCCAGGTTAACCATATAATTTGCGTCTTTTAAAAAGCATTTGCTTGTTTAGGAAATGAAATAGACAGTGCGTGTTTTGATTGGAATGCAGTTGCAAGATTACAGAATTATTGGATTACTTGGAGTTTAAGTTATCAGATGGGAGCATTTTGTTTCAATTATCTTGATTGGGAATCTTTAAGAATTAGTTAGGATGCAAAGAGAAGATTACAAGTTATTGTTGATTAAATATTTCAATGGGCACTAGAATATCTCATAAGACATTCTCCATTTATTTCAAAAGTTGTTACAAAACAATTTATTATTTAAATACTTTAGGTTTTACAACTTATTGTATTTAAAAAAATAAATTAGTACAATTGATTGAATGTTTCTCTCTAAATTACAAAGAAATTGAATTTATGCCTAAGGTTGAATGAGCTTCCTTTGTTTCCATGCTTGCCACAGAATCTCTTGCTTCCCCTGCTTTGCCACCATCCAGTTGTGCTCACATGAAAACAAAAGACAGAAAAAATAGTTAGTACAATTAATTGGACATGAGCAAGAATTTTCAAAAGAAAAAGTGTTCATCATTAAAGTTTGCAATTTGGAATCAGAAGGCTATTTTTAACTCATCACATTGGTATTTTCTCTATTTGCAAATCACAAGAGAATTATTCCTCTTGGTTCACAAAAAGAAGAAATAAGAAATGCAAGCAAGCCGTCCAAACAAAACAAATGCAGCAAACTTATCCAAACAAACAGAATAATACAAACTGAATGCAAGCAAGTTGCACAAGCTAGGAAACAAACAACAAAGCTATCCAAGCAAGAGCAAATGCAGCAAGGCTGTCCAAACAAACAGAAGGCGCAAAACAGGGCCAAATAAGCAGCAAAATGGAAAGCAACAAACAACAAGAATGAGGCATCAAGCTAGCACCAAACATCAAATAGCATCAGCAAAAGGAAAGTATAGCAGTATAATAACCAAGTCAAACAAGAAAGAGGCTTGTTCAATAAGCCCAAATCATCATTTTCCAGTTATTTGCAAACTTTTCAGAAAAAAGGTGAAAGAGCAATTGACTCTTAGGGTCATTGAGAGAGAGAGAGAGAGGAAAGAAGTCACCTAGGGATGCACAACCCTGCTGCCTTGGTTGCCATAATTGCATAAGAGTTGCTAGAAAACAAAAACTGCAAGGAAAAGAGCATCAGAAGAACATGCCAAAGTATTCAAAATTTGGTGGTTTTCCCACCATTTTGAATAAGCTGTCAAACCAAAGCAACTAATATAACAGTAGACAGGGCTCAAGCAAAGAGGAAAAAAAACATTTTGATAAAAATCCAAAAAAACTGTCAAAGCCTCCAAGCATCAAAACCTGCTGAAACATACAAACCAAAAGCCCCAATTGTCAAACAGTTCAAAAGAACCAAATGGCCTCAAACCATCTTCCATCAAACCTGTTAACTCAACATTAACAAACTCCTCAAACATGTTAACCAACAAATCCAAAACAACAAAAACATTCAAAACCAAAACTAATAAACAATCTCAATATTAAAAAAAAACCAAAAAGTCCAAAACCTGTAACAATACCAAAAACTGTAACAAAATCCAAAAAGAAACATATCAAACCAAAACAGAAAACCTGTAAAACCAGTCTCAAGTCAAACCATCTTCTATCAAACCATCTTCTATCAAACCTATAACCAAAACCTGTTAACAAATATTCCCAGCCATCCACAAAAAGTCACAAACCTGTAGCAACAGCAAGCCAAAGATTCAAACTTCCAAACTACCAAAAACCAAAAATCACGAAACCTCCAAACTGTCAAACCAACCTTCAAACTGAAACACAACCTTCAAACCTGTCAAAACCAAACTGTAACAACCAACCTTCAAACTGCCCAACCTCAAAGAAAATCTCAAACAAACATACAAATCAAAACCAGAAAAAACTCATCAAACCTGTTGAAACACCAACATAAAAAAAACATAACCAAAAAAACCCAGTAACAACCTGAAATACCAAAACATATCCAACACAAACCCAGAAAACCAGAAGAAAGTCTCAAACATCATCAAATAAATATCCAACAAACATCATCAAATCATTATCACCATCAAACATCATCATCATCATTCAAAGCACAAAAAACTGAAGAAGGTTACCAGAAGCAGGCCGTCAATCATCTTCATTTCCCCCCCCCCCCCCCCCCGTTTCCGGTAACCAAAGATCGCTACTCCCAGTCTCACCATTCCTTTCCATCTCACAGAAAAAATTCCAAACAGGTATGGTCTCTTTACCTTCCTCATAACATTTCCTGCACCTCAATGGATAATACAGTAGGTTAACAGAAAAAAGCGTAACAAGACAAAAACAACAACAAAAATTGTTCAAGATTAACAAAAATAGAACATCACCTTTTCACGAGAGAAATCATTAGAGCTTGGTTAGGAGATGAGATTGAGTGGCGCTCCCGTAACGGAAAGTTGGGGAGGAAGATCAGATAAGCTATAATCGAGCATCTTAGGCATAAATCCGAACTTAGGGTTTCCAGAAAAGGGGCAAATCAGGGAGAGACCAAGAGGCCAAGGGTCGTTTCACTCATGAAATTAGGAAGGGACAATCGGTGAGATAGTAACATAGATGGAAAGATGAACAAAAAATTGGAAGAGATGAATGAGAGAAGATAAACGGCGTCGCTCTGTACAACAGGGTTCAAGAACCCTAAATTTCGTTTAAGCTTTCCCTAATCAATAACTAAACTAATTTAGAAACATTGGGCCTATCTTTTGCAAACCCTTAAAAGCCCAAGCGCGTTTTGCTAGTCCCCCCCACCTCTGGCCTTATTCTGTTTCAGCAATAAAACCCTTTTTCTTTGGGCCTAACAACTTTGAACTTCCCTAAGCCCATTTTTCTTCTTTTTAATTTGTTTTTATTGGTTTTAAAATTGTTAAATAAGACTTAAAACATTTTAAATTAATTTAGTTTTTAGTGATTAGTTTTTATCATTTTCTCTTTTTATAAAAAACTCATTTTTATTAATTTTTTACACTTAATAAAACATCAAAAAAAGAATTAATCTAGTTTAGTTTCTTTCTTTTAAACTTATTTATAATTAATAAGAATACACAAATAATAATAAAGATTTTTAATTTAAATCAATTTCTTTTTAGAATAAGTTTTATTTTTCTCTTCTCAAGTAAATACATTTCATTTCATACTTTGTTGAATTTATTTTCATAAATTGTCATAGCTTTATATTAAATCGCACAAAAATTCGACTTGGTTGTATTGCTTGATATTTGGACATTGCTGTTTCATTTGATTCATCCCTATTCGTAACAATTGTACCCCCATTCCCGAACATTCTGTAATAGCTTAGAATTTCAATTCCCGCAATTTACTGTTTTCCATATACTGTATAGTAACTAGGCATGTATGGCAAGATTCAAAAATCAATCGCTAGATGACCTAATCAAAGAATTAATAACTTGAAACCAACACACTTTTTCACACGCGCACCTCTAGGGTAACCTCGCTCGTTGCCTCGGAAATACAATCATGTCCCTCGAATATGAGGCAATCTAGCAATGACCGTTCGATAAAAAAGACCGTAGTCCCTCGATGACCCTCGATGTTGCCTTCGATTAAAACGATCTCGTCCCTTACGAAATTGCTAAAGTGTTTCACAAGTTGCCTTCAATGATTGTAAAGTTGACCCGCGTCTGTCCCTTCACATCCAATGGTGGGGCTTCTTACCAAATCAATGGTAAGATAACACCATTAAGAGGAAGAAGAAAAGAACAAAGACCTTTCGAGTAGATAGATTCTCTCTTAGTTACTCGCTTGCTCACGACAAAACTCTTTTACACCTACACTCCCATTTCAAAACAATTTCAAAAAGACAAAACATTTTGTATACATTCTTATGGAGACGAGAACCATTGCAAAACCTCTTTTCAAAAAACTTTTCAAAACACGATTCACAAACACCTCTTTGAACCATTTTTCGAAATAAAACTTTGTATACGTTCTTATAGAGACGAGAACCATTACAAAGAGATTTTTCAAAATACTTTCAAAGCCCACACCACAAGCACATAATAAAACAAAAGAGAGTGATTTAAAATGAGTAACTAAGATCCCATGGAAAACCATGGATGAAAAGGGTGCTAATACCTTCCCTTTTAATAATCTACCCCCCGAACCCGAGAAATAATCTCGAAAGGTCTTTCCTGTGCTTTTTTACCTTTCCTTTTGGATAAAAGAAAAGTCGGTGGCGACTCTTGCTAACCGCACAAGTGCGAATGAAACAAAAAACATCAAGTCAGTTCTCCCACCGCATCACAGAACTGGCGACTCTGCTGGGGAGTTCAAAACTAAAAGTGTGGTTACCTTAGGGTTAGATCACCTTTACTTGATTTCATTGTTTGATTTGTATGCTTTACATTTTGGTTCCTTGTTTGGGTTTGTTTTAAATCCTACACCCGGATTTGGGGACACCTTTTAGGTAAGTAGCAATAGACTGTGAGGGAACTGTGTGGGGTATACCGACACGATTTAAGCAGTAGCTACATTGATGTGGCACTTTGGTTGGTACCGGTAACCCTTGAGTCGAATCAAGGAGAGTACGGGGCCGCCACGTGGTGTCGTGAAGCATCAACTGACCTTAGAACCTTACTTGACCAACTTGGCCATTAGGACGTAGTGAGATGACCGGTTTCGGTGTAGAGCTGAAAATTGGTTGATACTCGATGCTACATTCATTGAGACTTGACCCTTGAGTTTTGTTCGGTTGTGAGTCAATTGCTTATTGAATGAAGCTTGTGGGAAAGGTCAGTGATATTGAGATCCCTTAGAACTCAGTTACTATTAACTAGGACAGGTTGAGCCAACTAAACTTCAAGAGGGTACTTACCTACAAACTCCATGCAAGCCTAAAACTAAGGACTTGTTTTGCTTTGTGTGAATATGATTATTTTTATATAAACTTGCTTACCTTGCATATCTGTACATAACATCATAACATCATACCATAGCATTTTCAATAACCATTTCAAGGATCTCAAGGATCTTTGATGCAGGTTATGACAAACCAAACGTCTATCAAGGGGCAAGAGGATTTATTTTCCTCTAACCAAACACCGTCAAAGATCAAGTACAACAACTTGAGTCAAAGGCTATGACCCAGTTGACATGGTGAGCTTGATTCTCGTAGGAAGACATCCACCGATACAAAGTTCTCCAATCAAAGTTGTTGATTGAAGTTCAACTTCTAACATTTTCTTGTGTTTACCCCGTGAGATCCTTGAAAACATGCATCCACATATCATGCATCATATCATGACAGGTTTCTCCCTTACAGGTCTCCTTATCTTCCTGCTATTTATTTTAGTAAGATGGATATGGAACAAACAGTGAAAGATCTCCAAGCTCAAAATGTTCAGTTCCAACAAATGTTGCTGGCTATGGCTAAGGGGCAAGAGGACCTGAAATCTCTCCTTCTCAAAGAAAAGAAGAAAAAGTCCAAGAAGTCAGTAGGTGTATTGAACTTGAGAAGAAGACCTAGAGCTATAAATCTTTCAACTCCATCCAACATGGGGGTTAGTCATGAAGAAGACAACAGTCTGGAGATTGATGAAGTTGAAGCTGACTACTCTGAAGAACAATATCCTCCCACTGATGACAAGTACAAACAGCTGGAGGATCGCCTCAATGCTATGGAGATTCAACAGATACCTGGCTTATATCTAGGAAACATGGGTTTGGTTTCTGGAGTGGTCATCCCGCCAAAGTTCAAAGTCCCTACCTTTGCCCTTTACGATGGAGTCTCTTGCCCTAAGATGCACTTAAAGTCTTATGTCTGCAAGATTCAACCATACACAACTGATCCAAAACTTTGGATCCATTTATTCCAAGAAAGCCTGGCAGGGACTTGTTGTACCCCAAAATTTGCCCTCCCATATTCCTCAAGAGTTGTCAAGAATGACCTTCAAATGGTTCAAGATTGTTCAAGAGCTAGACAGTCAAACCATCTCCTAAGCAGTTGACAGCTGAAATTAGGGTTTTGGTTCTTTCAAGGAATTTGGGGTTCTAAATGGTTCAATCAAATCTCATAGGCCTATATACATTCTCAAGCACCTACATGCCAAGTTTCAAGACTCACAGTGCCAATTTACACAGTCAAAAGCTCCATTTGATCTACAGTCAACTGCAAGGGCAAAATGGTCATTTTGCAGTCAAAAGTCAGAATTTTTGGTCAACATCTTATTTTGGATTCACAATCATCATTTGATCAAATCTTGATCATGATTCCACAAGAATAACTCAAAAATCATCAAGATGCAAAAGTTACTATTTTTGGACAGTAGAAAAGTCAACTGTACTTTGACAAGGGCATACCTTTTTCATGGTTTGTCAGAAAAATTCCATCCAAAGCTCATTTTGAAGAGGATGCAATTTCCTACAATCCATATTCACACTCCAAGATCAGAAAATTCCCTCACAAAAAGTTATAAGTTTTTACATTATAGGTCAATTTCAAAAGTCAACAAAAGTACACTTTGAGTCAAAGGCCATAACTTGAGATTGGTAAATCCAAATGACATGGGACCAATGGCATTGGTTATAGGACTTCAAGAGCTTTCCAAAATGTCCAAGAACATGGTTATATGATCAAAATTGAGCAAGTTGTGCATTGGAGAAGTTAGGAAATTTTCATGAATTTGCAAAAGTCAACTTTGCTCAAAACACCTTATTTTTGCTAATGGGCCTCAAATCTCTTCTTGAAACTTCACCCATGACCTATGCACGACCCACCAAGCTAAATGGGATTTATTTTCTTATTTTTATTGATTAATTGGATTTTTAATACATATTAATTCATTTAATTGATTTAAATTATAAGAAAATAGAAGATTTGATTTTTTAAATCAATTTGTGAAGCAAATATGATCAAAACATGCTGGCAAATTCGTGCACAAGTCAAAGATACAAAAAAATCCAATTTTGGCAACATTGTTCAATCATGAAAAATCAAGAATATTTGATTATCAATCAAAGATTTAAACATCAATGCACATGGATTTTTGCCCAGCTCTTGACCTAAATTGATTCTCCTATATGTATGCAAGCAAACCCTGACCTAATAGACAATGGAAAGCTGCAGAAACAACCCTGTCAAATTCAAGAATTTTCAAGAAAACTGAAAATCTGTTCTTGCATCCTAGGCTAATTCAAGGTGTTTTGACCATTCAAATACATTGCAGGAGGTTCCAGGAACGATTTGCAATCGAATTCACGCACTAAAGCTCAAGGAATCACTGAATACAGTTTCACGGTTTGCACTTTTGATTCCAAATCGTAACTCTTAACTCATATGCATTTAACATGTTTTTGTGATTGATTTGTGTTGTTAGAGATCATACAAAGCTAATGGAATGGTTGAATTGAACTATGGTCCCATGAATCGTGAGATGCCATGATCAAATTTCTAGGGTTTTCAAGCTTTAAATTAGGGCTTTCTAAAACCAGGAAAAATTGGGACTAATGAGATACATGGTTGAAATCGTGAGGCCAAGACGATTCCAACCCACACCTCGTGAAACATTTATGATTGCTGTGTGCCTAATCGCTATTTTTCCTTGCAGGAAGTAGTGAGGGTTAAAAACCCCCGCTATCTGATTCTAATTATACAGAAAAAAGGTTGAAGACGGTGATGTGTTGATACCTGGTTGGCCAATTTGAAAAGTGCGCGTTATTTTTTTGTTTTACAGCATGTTGATTAGTTTCCCCATATAATAATTGTCTCTTATGCCAATAACAAATAAAGCAGCTTAGTGGAGTGGTTGGTGCATTGGCCTGGAAGCATTGGGACCTGGGTTTGAATCTCAGGTCCCCCCAAAACAATTATTTGATTTTTTTTCTGCAGGTGATCCCATGTACTCTCCAACGCGTGATCCATCATACACCTCAGAGATCCACACGCCAAGTGGCTCCTGGCCAAATCTGAAGGCCAGGATTGAAGGACTATCATACTCCCTGGTCAGCGCATGCATAGTAAACTCAAAAAGTCAAACAGGCTAATGCATAGTGGGCCTTCAGAATTGCTCTTGTCACTCCAAAGTTGGCCTAACACCCCCCTTCAAGTTTACTTCTTTTCTTTTCTTTTTTTATTTCTTTCATTTCATTATTTTTTATAATTATTATTTTCACTAACAAATTAATATTTATTTTCATACTAAAATCAGAAAACATAAAAAATATAATATTTTTATTTATTAAATTTAATTAGTTATTTTTTGTAAATAAATATTAACATAATTTGTTTAGTTTTAATTAGGTTTAATTTTAACTTTTTTTGCAATAATTTAAAATTAATGTAGAATTAGGGTTTTTAATAACTTTTGACTTTTTTTTTATTTCCTTAAAAAACATAAAAAAACTCAAAAAATATCTTTCTTTTATTTAAGTAATTAATTAGTCTAGGTTTAATTTAATTAAATGCAAAATAATAAAAAATCTCCTTCTTTCCTAAAAAAGGGTCAAAACCCTAAAAACTCTCCGATTCAATTTTCTCTCGCGCGTGTGATTATTTTTTATCCATGTTTTTATTCAATTATGTATTTGCTCCGAGGGTGTAATAATCTAAACTTAGGACTTTTTATCGCTTTTATTTACTTTTCCGCAATTTACTTTTTCAAGGGTTTGTTTTTGGCGATGTAAATACCCGACGCCTTGTAATAGTTTAGTTTTATTTTCCGCAACTATTAACTGCTAGATGTATGCTAACTAGGCTATGCATGTCAAGATTTCTATTAAATTAAAATCAATCGTAGCTCACCATAACATGTACAAAGATAATATAAACTGAAACTTGACACACGTGCACATGCCACTCCTAGGGTATGCCTCACTTGGTTGCCTCGACGTGGTCATTGAGTATAGGAAGTTTTAGAGGTCACCCTCCTGTCTAAAGATCAAAGTTGCCTCGAAACGGTTGCCTCAGATAAAACGATCTAAGACATTAGGGTTACCGCTAAGGCGTCCTAACATTGCTTTAGTGACCACATGTCCCATAATCGAATTGACCCGAAAACTCCAACGACGGTGCTACCTACTTCTCAATAGTGGGATAGTACTGTCTAAAGGACATTTACACAACTTAATTTCTTTTGAGTAGGTAGAGGTTCTCAGGTACTTGCTCTTTCAAAACAAAACAACTTTTTCGCACTTACACTTTTCAAACAAAAGTTTTCAAACAAACACTTCATACACTCTTGAGGACTGATACAAGAGTTAAATCGAAGTTTTCAAACAAAACTTTTCCAAAACCCACAAACACAAGAAAAGCAAAAACTTTTGAAAACATAGTGAGCAAGTACCTAAGAGCCCGTGGATAACCACAGATAGAAAGGGTGCTAACACCTTCCCTTTCTATAATCTACCTCCCGAACTCGAGAAACATCTCGAAAAGGAATTTTGCTGTGCTTTTGTCCTTTCCTTATTGGATTAAATAAAAGACGATGGCGACTCTTGCTTACCGCGACATTTCGCGAACCAGCATTCCAAAACAGTCAGTTCTATTTCCACCGATCACAGAACTGGTGACTCTGTTTGGGAATATTTATAAGTGAGGTGTACCTTAGGATTAGATCACCTATGTTTTGAATTGTATGTTTTGTATGATTTATCTTTGTGGGCTTGTATCGGAGTTTTATAGATCCTAACCAGGATCTGGGGTACCCTTTTTTAGGTAAGTAGCAATAAACTGTGAGGGATCTGTCTGGCGTAGACCGACACGGATGAAGCAGTAGCTACGTTGGTGTGAGACCTTGGTCTGTACCGATATCCCTTGTGTTTGAACGAGGAGAATATGGGTCTTTTGAGGAGTCATTAAGCACCAACTGACCTTAGAACCTTAAAATTGACCAACTTGGCCATAGAACAGTAGCAGTATGCTACACTCATTGAGGCTAAACTCTCGCGATGGTTCCGGCCGCAAGAAAAGGTTGCCAAACTGGAATTATGACCGGTTGAGGGTAGTCAGTGATATTGAGATCCTCTAGAACCCGGTTACTATTTTTAGGACAGGTCTTAACCAACTGAAACTGAAAAAGGGTAGTACCTAAACTTCATGCCAGCCTGAAATCTAAAGGCTCTTGTGTGCCTTCACCATGTTTGCCTTTTGTGAATACCTGCGGTGTGCCTTTATCATGACATCATAACATCATAACATTGCATACATCCTGCATAAGGACTAACCCATTTCAAATACAAGAAGGGTTCATCTTTGCTCTTGTTTTGTAGGATATCATGATGCCCATGCGTAGGAATACTATCCGGCTCAACTTTGTTCAGCCACCTGCTTTGCTTAAAGAATTGATTGACAGGATTCCAGACACTACTTCCTTCATCAGGAGGCATGGCTCTCTTCTTGGTTTAGTCACCTCAAAGTGGGACCAACAGTCGATGAGTGTCCTGGTCCAGTTTTATGATCCGCTATACCATTGCTTCACCTTTCAAGACTTCTAGCTGGTCCCTACCCTGGAAGAATTCTCTGAGTTACTTGGTATCTCTGTTTTGGAGCAGACTCCCTTTACTGGTTGGGAAAAGACTCTCAGGCCTGAAGAGATTGATGCAGCCCTTCACTTGACCAAAGAAGAAGTAATGGCTAACTGGGAGACTAGAAGTGGAGTTAAGGGATTTTTGGCTAAGTTTCTGGTTGGCAAAGCTAATTATTTCTGGAATGACTTAGACTTCAAAGCATACGAGGACATTCTGGATCTCTTAATCTATGGCCTGGTATTGTTTCCAAATCCTGACACCTTTGTTGATGTTAATGCTATAAGGATCTTCATCTCTCGGAACCCTGTACCCACTCTCTTGGGTGATATCCTTTATCAGCTATATACTCGTACTGCCCGAAAACGGGGAACTTTGATGTGCTGTGCTCCTTTATTGGCGAGGTGGTTTATTTCGCACCTCCCTAAATATGCGCTGAAGAACAAAGAAGGAAGGGGCTGGGCTCATAGGATAATGTCTCTTACTAATAATGACATCATTTGGACTCTCAGAGGCTTAGATGAGGTGGCCGTCATTGATCGTTGTGGAGAGTATCCTAATGTTCCCTTGATCGGAACCCGTGGAGGAATCTCTTATAACCCATGCTTAGCTCTCCGTCAGTTTGGAAGAGCTAGAAGAGAAGGGCCTCATGAGATGTTGATACCTCATATCGTCTTTGATTTTCAGGTAAATAGTGACGAGCTGCGTCGTAGATTCATTAGGGCTTGGGATAGAGTTCACAAATCTGACCCACATGAGTTGAGACCAAAAACTTCTCTGCCAATGGAGTCATATTTCAGATGGGTCCGCATCCGTGCCCAGAAGTTAGGAGGAACGGGATTCTTATCGGGAAAGGTCCAACGAACAGGAACAGAAGATCCAGAAGCTGACTAAGCAATTGAAGAACGAGCGGATCCTGAATGATTATATCCGCACTGAGAAGAAGAGGCCATGGGAGCATTGATGGACCTTTGAGGATTTCTTTTATGGTTTTATTTACCTTTCAGTATTTTCATTCTTGTAACGCCTAAGGGCAATTTGTTGAATAATTTAAATTCTGAAGTTAAATCTAATAAAGTGTGTTCCCTTGTTTGTCTACAAATTTGAATCCCGATTGTCTTTGAAAACATAAACCATACGCATTTCATTCCATCATATGCATAACAGGTACCCCTTTTACAGGTCACTTATCTTCTTCGCTGTTTATTTCAGCAATCATCATGTCTACTGAACCTTCCACTGAACAAGCTATCAAGGCCCTCCAGGCCCAGAATGCCCAGTTCCAAGAGTTGGTTATGAGCCTAGCCCAGGGTCAACAGGATTTGAAGACTCTGATTCTGAAAGAGAGGAAGAAGAAGAAGAAGAGAACCGTCTTGTTCAACACTGGACGCAGATTTGGGAATGGATTGCAGAATGAGGTCGATCTGACCACTTCATCTGTAGGGAAAGACATCCCACAAGAGATAAGGGTTCCTAGCCCCGTGGTCTCCGACAACGAGATGGATTATGATGAAGAACAATACCCTCCTACTGAGGATAGGTACAAACAGCTAGAGGACCGCTTGAGCGCCATGGAGATACAGAACATGCCCGGGTTGGACTTTGGAGACCTAGGTCTATCCTCTGGGGTGGTGATTCCCCACAAATTCAAGGCACCTGCTTTTGCAAAATATGACGGAGCTTCCTGCCCAAAGCTGCACCTCCGGTCGTATGTAAGGAAGATCCAGCCTTACACAGCTGATAAGAATTTGTGGATCCACTTCTTTCAGGACAGTCTTTCAGGGACTCAGCTGGAATGGTTCTATCAGCTGGATGGAGCCAGTATCCGTAGCTGGGAAGATTTGGCTACGGCATTCTATAAGCAGTATCAATATAATTCCGACCTCGCTCCTACGCGTACCCAACTCCAGGGTATGTCAATAGGGACGGACGGAGGGTTTAAAGAGTACGCTAAAAAATGGAGAGACCTTGCCGGAAGGGTGCATCCACCTTTGACTGATCGTGAGCTGGTTGATATGTTTTTGGGGACCCTGTGTGGTCCGTTCTTCAACCATTTTGTGATCGGTGGATCTGGAACTGACTGTTTAACGCTGGTTCGCGAAATGTCGCGGAAGCAAGAGTCGCCACCGTCTTTTATTTTCTCCAATATGGAAAGGACAAAAGCACAGAAAAATTCCTTATTGAGATTAGTTCTCGGTTCGGGAGGTAGATTTATAGAAAGGGAAGGTGTTAGCACCCTTTCTATCCATGGTTATCCATGGGCTCTTAGATACTTGCTCATTTGTGTTTTCAAAATGTTTGTTTGCTTTTCAAGGTGAGTGGGTTTGAAAAAGTTTCTTTGAAAGTTTCAGTTCGACTCTTGTATCAGTCCTCAAGAGTGTTTGAAAAGTTGTTTTTGAAAGCTTTTTGCAAAGTGTCGGTGTGAAAAGAAGTTTTTGGTTCGTTTTTGAATTAGAGCAAGTATCTACGAGTCATCTACCTACCCTAAGGAATTAGTTTGTGTAAATGTCCTTAAGGTAGTGCCATCCCACCATTGAGAGGTAGGTAGCACCACCGTTGGAGGTGTTCGGGTCAATTCGAGGATTAGGGACAGTGTGTTCACCAGAGCAATAGGAGGACACCTTAGAAGCTACCCCCATGCCATGTTCATGGACATGAGGACTTACTAAAACATCCTCTACTCGACGACCACGTTTCGAGGGGCATGGCAAACAGTGAGGCGTACCCTAGGAGTGGTGTGTGATTTGTGTGTCATTTTCAGTTATATTTGTCTTGATCATGCATTGAGTGTTCTACGCATTGTTTTTATTTGAGCATGCATTATTTCATGGGATTATTAGCAATTAAAATGTGCGGGAATTAAAATGCGAAAAAATAAAAATCCTACGCTATTACAAGGCGCGGGTCTACATCGCCAAATTAAACCAAGACCCGATTTGAATAAGAAAAGCGCGGAAAATAAATGTCCTAATTATCTATTACAAGGCTTTGGGATAAATACATTATATTCACAAAAGAAATAAAACTAAACGTGCGAAACGAAATAAGAATCGAGTGCGAGGGCGTTGGACCCTTTAAAGGAATTAAATATGAAATTAGAAGTGAATTAATGATTAAAGAAAAAGAAGTTATTTTTTGATGTTTTTTTGTATTTAATAGAAGTGAAGAAAATTAATTGGAATTAAAACCCTAATTCTAAGCATTTTTAATTATTAAAGAAATAAATTCAAGTTTGACCTAATTTACTAATTATTTAATTATAAGTTATTTACAAAAATAATTAATAATTAATAGTGATAAGAAAAAAAAGATTATTTATTAAGAAAAAGAATAAAAAATGCTAAAAGACTTGTTTTTATATTTTTTAATTATCTAAGAAAAAGCATTAAAGTTAAAAACTTAAAATTAAAACTAAATTGATTATTAAGTTTATTTATAAAATAAAACATTTAGTGAATTAAATAATAAAAATATTTTATTTTTGACTTTCTGATTTTTTTTGTATTTTTGTATTATAAAACTAATTTTATGGAATTAAATAAAACAATTAATATAATTAAAATAAATAAAGAAAAGAATAAAAAGAGAGAAAGAAAAATGCAAACATGGGGGGGTGGTTGTCCCTTTTGGAGGTGTTTTCCAAGCAATTTTGGCCCACTGAATCAGGCCTGGTTGACTTTTCTGGCACGTGTGAGGAAGTGTTGACTGGTGTCCATGGTGGACTTCACATGATGGTCATTGGATTGATCTTCAGGGGCATGTGGCAATCAAGCAGGCCATGCGTTTGGTGGACCTTAGCTGAAGCGCTGCAGGGAAAGATGTTAAGAAAAATTATATTGAAGAAGTGAGGGACCTGGGAATCGAACCCAGGTCCCAGTACCTATAATACACGTTTGCCACCAATTGAACTAGCGCATCATTTTGTACATCTAATGGACCATGATCCTTAAGAGAGAGAAAGCAAGTATTAGTGGGACTTTAACAAAACGCGCGCCAGGATTTGAATTACCCAGTAGCGTGCTTACACCTCAGCGTCTTCCTCATGGCCTCTTCGTTTTTGCCTGAAAAATACAAACAGATAGCGGGGGTTTTAAACCCCCACTAACCCTAACATACAAAAATAGCGATTAACTCATGGTTGAAAAGAAAAAGGGCGCGAGGTGTGGGAACGAATCGTCTGGGCATCCTGGTTTCAATGGTATAGGTCTCGTTGCCTAATTTTACCAGATGAAAGAAACCCCAATTCACAGCTTCTGCAACCCTAGAAAATTTTAATGGCATATTTCGCTACAGGCATGGTTAGAACAATTAAATGGTATCATGAGTTTCAGAAGGTCCATATTAAAATAAATCAACGTTTAAAATGTATGAAATATGCATATAAATCAAAATACGATTATGAGAGTTTTCTTGAACAGGGCTATGGCGTTCTACCGTTTCTCTGTGTGTGGAAGCTTGGTTTCAATTGCAAACGCTTCCTTGATGTGTCAGGAGTGTAATGGAATCCTTATTTGGCTTTGAAACGTGCTCTATGAGTGTTTTCAGTTTCCAATTTTTTGACAAAAAATGCAAAGTGGTTCTTTGGTTTGAGGTGCAGCTTCTTGGTGTTTATGCATTAGGTTATCATTCTATATGTATCTGGAACGATTTAGGTTAAAGAAACCAAGCCCAAACCTTTGCATTCATGATTCAAATATTTGGTTTTCAATGATATCAAAATCCAATCTTTTTGCCATGAAACCATTGATAATTGCATAGAATCTTTCCCTTTTTGTGATGCACGAAATATTGAGGCTTTAATGAGAGAATATGCTGCACAAAAGGATTGGAAAACAATGATTTGCTATTTTTGTCATATTTTATTTTAATTAAATGAACTAATAATAATAATAATTCAAATAATTAATCAAAAATGATAAAATAACTCCCTTTAAAGTCAATGGGTCGTGCATAGCTTTTGGGTGATGATTCTTGGAAGAAATTGTGGCCCATTAGCAATTTTGAGGCATTTGAAGTAAAGTTGACTTTTCAAAATTCCCAAAAATTTCCCAACTTCCACAAGGCATATCTTGCTCAATTTTTAAGCTTTGATCATGTTCTTGGAAATTTTGGAAAGGTATTGAAGTCCTCTAACCAATGCCTTTGGTCCCATGTAATTTTGATTTACCAATATCAAGTTATGGTCTTTGACTTAAAGTGCCTTTTTGTTGACTTTTGAAAATGACCTATAATGTTGAGATTGATAACTTTTTGTGAGAGAATTTCTTGGACTTGAAGTGTGAAGATGAGTTGTAGGAAATGTCATTCTCTTCAAAATGAGCTTTGGATGGAATTTTTCTGATAAACCATGTGGAAGTTATGCCCTGGTCAAGTTACAGTTGACTTTTTCAACTGTCCAAATATAGAAACTTTTGCATCTTGAGACTTTTTGAGCCCTGCCTTGAGAATCATGATCAAGAATTGATCAAATGATGTTTGTGGCTTCAAAATAAGATGTTGACCAAAAATTTTGATTTTTGACTGTCAAATGACCATTTTGCCCCTGCAGTTGACTGTTGAGCAATTAGGGTTTTTGACTGTGCAATTTTGTGCTGTGAGTCTTGAAACTTGGCATAAGGATGCTTGACCATGTTTTTAGGCATGTAGGACTTGTTTGGACCCTTGGAAACTTCAACTTTTCCAGAACCAAAACCCTAATTTTTGACTGTTAGGAGGCCATTGGACTGTGCAACCTTTGAAATTTTTGAAGCATGCTTTTAGCAAATCTTGAAGAATATGGGAGGGAAAATTTTGGGGTACAACAGTTGCCCCTGTTCAATCTTCTTAGACCTGAGGATGTAGATTGGCTGACGTGCCTTTCGTAATCTGAAGGTGGAAGATGATTGAACACTAGAGTGCCTAGAAATTTGCGCTCACATAGTAGTGTGATAGTGGAAATGGGCTTACAGATGCCATTTGGAGATTGATGGATAGGAGGATGGGCTTACAGATGCCATGTTGAGAGGTGGTGGATATGTGGATGGGCTTATAGATGCCATCTGGGTGTTGGTCGCGTAAGAGATTCCTTAGCGAGAACTTGCGTACCTGAAAAAGAAGATGATTACCTGACCTGTTACAGGAGTTGGTCTTCAAACTCTTTGTGTAAATGTGCCCTAACTGGTTACAGGAATTGAATCCTTAAACCTCTTCAGACGTGCCCTGGCGAGATACAGGAATCGAGTCTGGAGTTTCAACAGGTGATGAATGAATCAGGGATGGTTACTACCTCAATGGGACGGTGAGAGAACCTTGGATGATTACTACCTCAACAGTAACGATGAGAGAATCTGGGGCGATTACTACCTCAACAGTAACGATGAGAGAATCTGGGGCGATTACTACCTCAACAGTAACGATGAGAGAATCTGGGGCGATTACTACCTCAACAGTAACGATGAGAGAATCTGGGGGCGATTACTACCTCAACAGTAACGATGAGAGAATCTGGGGCGATTACTACCTCAATAGTAACAATGAGAGAATCTGGGGCAATTACTACCTCAACAGTAACGATGAGAGAATCTGGGGCGATTACTACCTCAACAGTAACGATGAGAGAACCTTGGGCGATTACTACCCAACAGTAACGATGAGAGAATCTGGGGCGATTACTACCTCAACAGTAACGATGAGAGAATCTGGGGCGATTACTACCTCAACAGTAACGATGAGAGAATCTGGGGCGATTACTACCTCAACAGTAACGGTGAGAGAATCTGGGATGTCTTCTACTGAGTCTTCATCAGGAAAATCTTTAGGAATCGATTTAACTGGACTAGAGAAGGCCTTTGACTGGATAAGAATCAGAAAAATCTTTAGGAGTCGATTTAACTGAACCAGGCAAGGTCTTGAAATCTTCAACTGAGTCTTCATCAGGAAAATCTTTAGGAATCGATTTAACTGGACTAGAGAAGGCCTTTGACTGGATAAGAAACAGAAAAATCTTTAGGAGTCGATTTAACTGAACCAGGCAAGGTCTTGGAATCTTCAACTGGATAAGAATCAGGGAGATCTTAGGGTCGATCTGACTGAACCAGAGAAGGCCTTGGACATAGCTGTGAACTTGACTGGATCTTTCCTGAAAGGTAAAGGTCAGTCATATGCAATGCATGATATGGATCAAGCAATGATGTTCTCAACATAAATGAGATTGTATGTTCATGATGCATATATGCATGCTATAATGTATAGAAATGCGATGTTTATGAATGTATGTTTTCGTCTAGGAAAGTAAATCCTTGACGGGTGCCGGGAAGTTGAATCCTGGGCTGATGTTTGAGAATAGTGCTTTGTTGTTTCCGCTGGGGAAGACAGTTGCAAGAATACCGGTAGGAGAAGATAACTCCGTTGGGGAATAAACTTGGCGAATGGATCACTCTGCGGGGAATAACTGTTCTAGCGATCTTGCTGGGGAGCAATACTCTGTGGGGAGAGAGGTACTTTGTTGTGATGTTGATGGTAACTTTGCTGGGGATACCATTGTTGTGCTGGAAGTGTTAATAGACTCCGCTGGGGATAAGAAGACTTCGCCGAGGACGATCTTTCCGTGGCTTTTGGCTGAGGATAACCCAGTTATATCCTGGTAGGGAAATAACCTTTGAATAAAGCCGGGGGACACGTTCGTGCTCTGTAGGGGGGAAGCTTCCAGAATCTACTGGGGATAAGCTTCCTGCTGGGGAGATGGGTTCTGCTTTCCTGGGGAAGTCTTCAGACTGGATTTTCCTGGGGAAATTTTTGGACTGGACTCTCCTGGGGAAATTCTTGAGATGTAATTTTTGTAAGTTGAAAGAGGGAACCTATGTAGGGTTGCCTGATGATGAGCTCGTGTAAAACTGCATCTTGGAAAGAAGGACACTTGTGTAGGGTTACTGATGACGAGTTTGTGTAAAACTTCATCTTTGGAAAGAGAGAACCTGTGTAGGGTTTCTTGATGGCGAGTTCGTGTAAAACTACATTTGGAATTGAAGGAAACCTGCGTAGGGTTTATTGATAATGAATCCGTATAAGACTTCTGGAGGAACTGGGGTAAGGTTACTTCGGGATAAGTTCGTGTAAAACTTCTTGATGAACCGGGGTAAGGTCATCTTGAGATAAGTCCGTGTAAGACTTCTGGAGGAACCGGGGTAAGGTTACTACAGGATAAGTTCGTGTAAAACTTCTGGATGAACCGGGGTAAGGTCATCTTGAGATAAGTCCGTGTAAGACTTCGGGAGGAACCGGGGTAAGTTTATCTTGAGATGAGTCCGTGTGAAACTTCTGGATGAAACGGGGTAAGGTCATCTTGAGATAAATCCGTGTAAGACTTCAGGAGGAACCGAGGTAAGGTTATCTTGAGATGAGTCCGTGTGAGACTTCTGGAGGAACCGGGGTAAGGTTACTACAGGATAAGTTCGTGTAAAACTTCTGGATGAACCGGGGTAAGGTCATCTTGAGATAAGTCCGTGTAAGACTTCGGGAGGAACCGGTGTAGGGTTACTTTGATGATAAGTCCGTGTAAGACTTCTTCTGAAAGAAAAGGAACCGGTGTAGGGTTACTCTGATGATAAGTCCGTGTAAGACTTCTTTTGGAAGAAAAGGAACCGGTGTAGGGTTACTTTGATGATAAGTCCGTGTAAGACTTCTTTTGGAAGAAAAGGAACCGGTGTAGGGTTACTTTGATGATAAGTCCGTGTAAGACTTCTTCTGAAAGAAAAGGAACCGGTGTAGGGTTGCCTGATGGTGATCAAGTGGATGATTGTCCTGTTTGGTTTCGGATATTAACCCACGATCAGTCATCCATTGATTTTTCTTGGCTTGTTACCAATGTTGATCTGGAATTTGTAAAGGTAGATGGTAATCATCTTTATATTGATCCTTCCTTAGTACTTTGGTTGACAGGGCAACTGGATCGTCTGGACGACTCATTATTGCCCCTGTTTCTGAGGTGAGGGGAGAAGATACCTTGTGGAGGTGCTGGATGACTGCCGATTGACAAATCTTCCTTTTGGTAGGCAAGTGACGAGATGCCGGGACATAATCGTACGCTTTTGATCCCTAAATTTTGCCTGGACCGCCCTTTTGGGTTTTCAGTCCACCGGGATAACCCTTTTTTGCCCAAGCCGCCTTTTCAGGTTTTCGACTTGTCGGGTGTACAGATTTTTCCATTTCGTCCCTTACTTTTGCCCGAACCCTTTTGGTTCGCCGGGAAGCCCTTATTTTTGCCTAGGTGTGTCAACCTAGCGGGTCTTTGATTTTGCGTAGTATTTTTTTGACTATGTCCATGCTCTCAGGATGTATGGGTGCCCCTGTTGATAGTGTTGTGTTGCCCTGCTACCAGAAGATGTCTGATTAGGCAAGATTCGTTGCTGGAATGCCCCAAGTGACTCGGGCGGAGATTTGCCTCAAGCTGGTTGGCCTTGAGAGATTCCTCGAATCTTGACTGGACTGCCCCAGATGATAGACACTGGTCATGCCATGCCCCTTGATTGGAAGTGTTGAAGGGGTGAAAAACACAAGAAGGGGGGGTTGAATTGTAAAACTGAAATCTTAAAGCAATTGACAAGATATTTTTATCCTGGTTCGTTTGATCTCAAACTACTCCAGTCCACCCGTCAAGGTGATTTCGCCTCTCTCCAACGAGGTCTTAATTCACTATATTCAACTGAATATTACAGACTGCTTTAACAACTGCTAAAGCCTTCTTGATTCAAACCACAATCCGGTTTGTCAAGGCAACACTTTCTTACAGAGGTATAAAACAATGTGTGTGAATGTTTTCTACAAAACTTTATCACAACTGTGATGTATACACAAATGAAGCTTAGAAACTAGATTGCTAAACAATAATGAATATCAGAGTTTGGTTTAGCAAAACTGGTAGAGTGAAGATAATGGTTCAGCTTTGTGCGTGTAGAGATTTGGAGAGCATTAGCCATTATAATCTTCGAAGCCTTGTTTATATAGCACTTGAGAAGATGAACGTTGAATGCAATATTCTTGATTCAATGCTAATAACAAGCTTTCCTTTTTGAGCAGATCTTGTCTGGAATGAGGCCGTTGGAATTGATTAGCTTTCAATGCACATTACCGTTGCTTCTTCAATGCACGTTCTGGCTTGGCTCATTCTGATTCTGCTTCGCTGCTGATGAACTATTGTGTTTCAGTATCAGAGTGTTTACGCGCAATTCTGTTCATCAAGCTTCAGCATGTACGTGAGTTGATCATCTGATCTTGACGTTCTGATTCAGCAACTTCTGATGCTGGTGTATGAAATCAAATTCTGATGCTGAAGAAGTGATCTTGCTTATTTTAATCAGCGTATCTGCAAGTCAGAGCATAGTAATTTTAGGCAGCATATAGTTCAAACATGAAACATATAAATACTATATCTTTTCACTTTGTTATCATCAAAACTCAAATATAGGGTAGTAGATTAAAACATTGTTCTAACAATCTCCCCCTTTTTGATGATGACAAAAACTAGATATTTTAAATGAAAAATAACGTGAAAAGGTATCTGGGAAATGTTTCAGAGTTAAGAAGTAAGGAGAAATCAGAGTTAAGAGATACTCCCCCTGAGTTTGTTACTTCCCTTTGATATACGTGTTCTTCAGGATCAGATCTTTTTCTTTCTTTGAACATCAGATTATAAGAGTTTTTTGACTTATCAGAGAGCAGAGCTTCAGAGCTTTTCCTGTCAGAGCTTTGCTTTGGATCAGAGTATTAGGTCGATCAGAACTTCATATTTGATCAGAGCAACATTGATCAGAGCTTCTACATTTTGATCAGAGCTTCTAGCTTCTAGTCTTCATAGTGTTCAGGAGCTTCCTTGTGCCTGTAGACTTTAAACAAAACAGACAAACATTTCAAGTAATAGAGTTAGAATGTTTGAGAATTTCTGTCTAGTTAGCCGTTATTGATTTTAAATATCATTCTTGTTCTCCCCCTTTTTGTCAGCAATCAAAAAGTGTTGGTGATGTGCTAAAACAATTTAGATCAGAAAAACAAATTATATTAAAATAGTTCAGAATCAGAGCAAAAGAACATTACAAAACATAGTCAAAACAGTACATCAGAAAATGAAGAAAACATGAAAAATGATTATGCATGAAAAAGATTTAAGGTTGAGGGGGCATGCGTGAGAACAGGCTTTCCAGCATCGCTTGAATCTTTTCAGAAGTTTCATTTTGCTTCTGAACCATGGTGACAACAGTGTCAATCTTGCTGTCCTGTACATCCATTCGTGCTTTCATCTTCTGATCATTCTCTTCCATCCGCTGCTGTAGACGCAAGTCATTCAGCCTTAATTCTTCCAGAGCTTGCCTGTCCAAGGCAGCTTGAGAAGCATCAGAAGGAGGAAGCTTCTCAGAACTTTCAGCGACATCTTCTGCTGGATTTTCTTCAGCCTGAATGGTCTTGTCTTCTTCTGATGGTTGCACCTTTGCAGCTTGCTGTTTCTCCAACCAAGGTTCACTGTCCAGAGGAAGCACAACTTCTTGAGGCAGCTGACTTTCAACTTCCTTCAGCAGCTTGCTGAAGTTCTGTTGAGCCTGCTCATAGTTGACGTCCTGCAGCTTGAGGGCTTCAGCACGTACCCATAGTCTGAACTGTGACCAGAGCTGATCAGAAGCAGCTGGGTCAATCATCCCAGGACAGACTTGCTTCAAAGAAGCAATCCATTGCAGCATACCTGTTTCAAAATTCAAAATACCAGAGCCAACATCTGGTTGCTTTGGTTTGGGAATGGCAATTTTGTGTCTTAGATCAGCAAGACGTTCAAGACTGGTTAAGTCAATGAAGATCCTGCTGGGGTTTTCAGAGGATTGGTTTTCAGAGGTTTGCTGAGATGCTGTTGGTTTTGGAGGAGGGGTATCAGAGTCAGATATTTCGATTGGAGTGGTAGGAGTTTTTGGAGGTGTCGATTCTAATGAGGATGGCAACTGGGGCCTGACGATAGTGGTTCCACATGGCAACTGGATTGCCAACGGTGAAGGTTGAGGTGAGTGAGGGTCAGAATGATGAGGAGAAGGGGTTTCATAGTGGTGAAACTCTGTTTGTGGTGAAGGTGGATTATTTTCTGGTTGAGGAGGTGGAATCTCTGATTGCTCAGGGATCAGAGGTTCTTCTGTGAGAGGTTGTTGTTGTTGTTGTTCTGATTCTGGTTATTGTTGTTGTTCTGGTTCAGGTTGTGGTTCTGGTTGTGGAGGAGGAATATTTAGAGGTTCAGAATTTGGTTGAGCAGAAGCATGTTCACGCTCAATATCAGCTAGCACTCGATCAAGTGCTGGTGTTGTTGAAACAGTTGGTTGTTTGGGAATCTTAGTTCTGGTTCTTCTGAGTTGTAAGGCCTCAGAAGGGTCTTCTGGTATGGTTTCATCAATGGTAGGGATTGGGATTGATATTCTGTGAGAGGTTTGAGGAGGGGCAGCAGATGTTGGAATAGTAGATGAAATTGAAATAGGGGCAGCAGATGAAATACCTCTTTTCTTTGGAGTCTGATGAGATGATCCTTCTGCTGGTGCTTTCCTCTTCTTTGTCTTCTTCTGAGTCACTTCAGGTTGGGGTTGACTCAGATCTTTGATCTTCAGCTTTGAACCTGTATCTTCTGCCTTGTATGAATCTGGATACTTGAGAAACATATCAGGTTTGGATTCCATTTCAGAAAATATTGGAAAATCACTCAGAGGCACTCTTCTGCTGGAGATATCAGCAGTTGAAGTAACTCTGGGTTCCTTCTTAATATTTTCTATCAGCTTCATCTTTTTCAGGTTCTTAGCGTTCAGCGGTTTTCCAACAGTTGGTTCAATAGTGCTCAGCACTTGAGCTTCGCTCAGATACTCTATCAGCTTATTCTCTGTCAGAATATCTGATATAAGCCTTCCAAACGGTATCCAGTCCCTTTTGGTCCTTTCTTCTTCTCTTGTTTCTTTGACACTGGTCTTGAGATGGTTGAACAGGAAGTGTGCCAGATTGATCTTTACCCTCTGATCAATAAAGTAGATCAGAAATTGCTGATCCACGTTTATATAATCAGGAGAACTTGTTGGTTTCCTGTGATTGAAGCAGCCCAGAACAATCTTGGCCCATACTCTGCAGTGATCCTTCAGATCCTTAATTTTGCTGCTGGGCATTCCAAGAGTGAAAATTCTGTTGGCTACCACACCTATATCAGGGCATCTTTCAGCCATGTCCACACAACGGACTCCACCACCACTTTGACCGATTAGCCTTCCAATGAGGTCTTCAGAAATCACGATCTTCTTTCCCATGACAGAAGAGATGACTAGATGTTTAGAAATCTTGGCGTGAATCCAAAATTCCTTGACAAGCGCTGGGAATGTTGGTCCAACCAACCTATCGAAATACCTCTCCCACTTTTGAGCCCTAATTTCTTCAGTTAGGTCAAATCCATTTTCCTTCAGGCTTTCAAAGTCGATGATTAACTCAGAGAGAACTTCAAGATTCTTTACCGGTGTGAGAAGAGTTCTGAGGGGCACCTGATATTGCTCAGAAGTTTCTTTCTTCTGATTGCCTGCAGAAATGCTGGAGGATGCCATTGTTCTCACTAAAAAGCTTTGAGAATGATTTGAGAGAAAAAGGTTTGTAGGAGATAAACTCAGAAATATGCAGAAAATAGTTGAATGATTATGAGAAAGCGTAAAGAATAAGAATGAAGGATTAATGTGCTTAAATAGAGTTTTCAAAAATTATTTTGAAAAATTAAACGTTTTTAAGAGAGAGAAAAAATAATGATTGCCATTTAACAAGCGTGATTACTTTTCATTAAATGCTTGCTGATTTTGGGGGATTTGAGAAAGATACTTAAAAACGGTTACCAGACATGTGTCTTAATGCACCCAATCAGCGCTTTGCCTTCTCAGAAGCGTGCACGCGTTCTGCTTCAGAGATTTGCTGATGATTGGATGACACTTGTTTGATGTAGTGATCAGCACGTCTGTCTTTGAGATTAGACTCTCAGATCTTTAGACTTGCATCTGATACAATCTGCATGTTCTATCTTTCTGAAAGAAGATTGATCAGAAGTTCACAGTAATATAATTACATTCTGAAGATAAATATATGGAATTAAAACATTTTCATTCTGGGCATACTTTCATGCTGAGATGTTTCAGAATGAAATTAAACCTATCTTCTGAAAGGGGTTTAGTAAAGATATCAGCCCATTGATGGTCTGTATCTATAAATTTCAAGTTCAAAATACCTTTCTGAATATAGTCCCTAATGAAATGATGCTTAATTTCTATATGCTTAGCTCTAGAATGTAAAATAGGATTCTTACTTAAGCAAATAGCAGAAGTATTATCACAAAGAATAGGAATGTTACTCTCAAAAATCTGGAAGTCTTCAAGCTGACTTTTCATCCAGAGCATTTGTGTGCTACATCCTGCTGCTGCTATGTACTCAGCTTCTGCTGTTGACAAAGCAATTGTTGATTGCCTTTTGCTGGACCAAGAGATCAGATTTTCTCCCAGAAACTGGCAGCTTCCAGAAGTACTTTTACGTTCCACTCTGTCTCCAGCAAAATCAGCATCACAGTAGCCTACTAAGCTGTAATCACTAGATTTTCTATAAAACAAACCCAGATTAGTAGTACCTTTCAGATACTTGAAAATTCGCTTAACAGCTGTTAAGTGAGATTCTCTAGGATCTGATTGGAATCTAGCACAAATACATACGCTGAATAAGATATCAGGTCTTGAAGCTGTCAGATAAAGGAGAGAACCAATCATACCTCTGTAGACTTTCTGTTCTACACTTTTGCTTACCTCTTCTCTTTCCAGAATGCACGTGGGATGCATTGGAATCTTTGATGGCTTACATTCTGAGAGGTCAAATTTCTTCAGAAGATCTCTGATGTATTTGCTCTGATGAATGTAAGTTCCCTCTGGAGTTTGATTGATCTGAATTCCTAGAAAGAATTTCAGTTCCCCCATGAGGCTCATCTCAAATTCTGCCTGCATACACTTAGAAAATTTTCTTCCAAGAGAAGGATTAGTAGAACCAAAAATAATATCATCAACATAAATTTGACAGACTAAAATGTCACTCTTAACTGTTTTACAGAATAGAGTAGTGTCCACTTTCCCTCTGGTGAATTCATTTTCAAGCAGAAAGTTACTTAGCCTTTCATACCAAGCTCTAGGAGCTTGTTTCAGACCATACAGTGACTTTTTCAGTTTGAAAACATGTTCTGGATGTTTTGTATTTTCAAAACCTGGGGGTTGGTGAACATAGACTTCTTCTTCTATATAACCATTTAAGAATGCACTTTTGACATCCATCTGATACAGAGTGATGCCTCTATTAACAGCAAATGAAATTAAAAGTCTGATAGATTCTAACCTGGCGACTGGGGCAAAGGTTTCTGTATAGTCTATCCCCTCTTGCTGACTATAGCCTTGTGCAACCAGTCGTGCCTTGTTTCTGATGACTTCACCTTGTTCATTTAGCTTGTTTCTGAACACCCATCTTGTTCCAATGACGTTGAATCCTTTTGGTCTGGGAACGAGATCCCATACGTCGTTTCTGGTGAATTGATTCAGCTCTTCTTGCATTGCCAGAATCCAGTCATTATCCAGAAGTGCTTCATCAATAGAAGAAGGTTCAATCAGAGACACAAGTCCCATAAGAGTTTCTTCAGAGTTTCTGAAGCTTGCTCTTGTTCTGATTGGATCTTCCTTTCTTCCTAGGATAGTCTCTTCTGGGTGATCCAAACTGCTTCTGGGCAATCTCTTCTGAGGTTGATCAGCAGCTGTTGGAGGATTTCTAGCATTGCTCCTTTCAGACGTTGAAGGAATGTCTGTGTTGAGAGCTTCTGATGACTTGTCTTCAGAACCTGCAAATTCAATTTCTATACCTGCAAAAATTTCATTCTGCTTTGACTTTTCAGAGTCAAGCTTATCATCAAAACGAACACTGATTGATTCTTCCACAATCTGTGTTTCTGTATTGTATACTCTGTACCCTCTTGAGCGTTCAGAGTATCCTAACATAATACACTTCTGTGCCTTAGAATCAAACTTGTTCAAATAATTCTTCGTATTCAATATAAAGCAAGTACATCCAAATGGATGAAAATATGAAATGTTGGGCTTTCTGTTCTTCCACAATTCATATGGAGTCTTTTCCAGAATAGGTCTTATTGAGATTCTATTCTGAATGTAGCACGCTGTGTTTATTGCCTCTGCCCAGAAAGTCTTAGCAACGTTTGTCTCATTGATCATGGTTCTGGCCATTTCTTGCAATGTTCTGTTCTTTCGTTCTACAACTCCATTTTGTTGGGGAGTTCTAGGACAAGAGAAATCATGCAGAATGCCTTTGTCATTAAAGAATGACTCAAAATCTTTATTTTCAAATTCTCCACCATGATCACTTCTGACTTTAACGATTCTAAGATCTTTTTCATTCTGAACTTGGTTACAGAAGGTAACAAACACAGAGTGTGACTCGTCCTTGTGTCTTAAGAACTTTACCCATGTCCATCTGCTATAGTCATCTACGATTACTAACCCATACTTCTTACCACTGACTGAAGCAGTTTTAACTGGTCCAAATAAGTCAATGTGCAGAAGTTCTAATGGCTTAGAGGTAGAAACAACATTTTTGGATTTAAAAGAAGGTTTTGCAAATTTGCCTTTCTGACATGCTTCACACAGAGCATCTGAATTGAACTTCAGATTAGGAAGTCCTCTGACCAGATTGAGTTTGTTAATCTGAGATATTCTTCTCATACTAACATGCCCCAATCTTCTGTGCCAGATCCACTGCTCGTTGTTAACAGACAGAAGACATTTTACGTTCTGACTCTTTAGTTCATAAAGTTTGATTTTGTAAATGTTGTTTTTCCTCTTTCCATTAAACAGGATAGTCCCATCTTTCTGACTAACAGCTTTACATGATTTTTGATTAAAGATTATATCATAACCGTTATCACTTAATTGACTTATGGATAACAGATTATGCATCAATCCATCTACTAGCAGAACATTATTAATAGAGGGAAGATTTCCATTACCTACAGTTCCAGAGCCAATTATCTTTCCCCTCTGATTGCCTCCAAAGCCAACGTGGCCTCCAGGCTTAAGTTCCAGGCTTTGGAACATATGCCTTCTTCCCGTCATGTGTCGTGAGCAGCCAGAGTCCAGGTACCATGACTGGTGTTTCTGACTTGCTGCTAAAGATATCTGCAACATGTATTATTTTATCCTTAGGTACCCAGATCTTCTTGGGTCCTGATTTGTTAGTTTTACCAAAACTCTGGTTGAATTTTGGTTTCACAGAGTGCTTACTACTAGTATATTTGATGTCATGTGTGTGACCATACACAAAGTGTGAATTTAGAGGAGTGTGTTTAATGGTTAAATCCATGACATTCTTTGGTGTAGGAACCTTACCTAGGTATCCTATTCCTTTCCTGCCGTTTCTGCTAACTCCATAGATCATTGAAGCCATTCTGCTTCTATCTATGCTTTTAGCTAAGAACTTCTGGAAACTATGATCATACTCCTTGATGATCTCATCAGCGTTGCTGGGAGTTTCAGAAATTGGTTCCTTCTGAGAGTTTTGTAAAGAGTTTTCTAATTTTGAAATTTTATCTCTCAGCTCAGAGTTTTCCAATTTGAGACTCTCAGACTTATTAGAGTCAGATTCAAGATTCCTTTTCAGGTCTCTGAATTTAGCTCTAATCTGCTGATAGCGTTCCAGAATTTCATTGAGGCTTTCAGCAAGTTCAGCCTTTGTAAAATTAACAGCGAAGTTAGGGAATACCTCTTCTGTGTCTGATTCTGAGTCTGATTCAGAAGCTTCACTATCATCTGGAATGTTAGCCATGAGCGCTATGTTTGCCCTTTCATCATCTGATTCTGAGTCAGCTTCAGACGAGTCAGAGTCATCCCATGTGGCCATGAGACTTTTCTTCTTCTCTCTTCCAAACTTCTTTTTGGGCTTTTCCCTCTGAAGCTTTGGGCAGTCACTCTTGTAGTGTCCTTGCTCATTGCACTCGTAGCAGATGATGTCTTTTGTGTTTGGCTTCTTGCTACTGGAGGAGCCTTCAGATCTTCTGTATCCAGAGGAAGAATCTGTCCTTCTGTATCTGGAAGAGGACTCGTTCTGATCAGATCTTCTGGGATTCCTGAACTTCCTTTGTCTTTGCTTCCACAGTTGATTTACTCTTCTGGAGAGAAGGGAAAGTTCGTCTTCTTCTGATGAGGATCCATCAGATGTTTCTTCAACTGCCTGCAAAACTTTAGACTCAGATTTTCTGTTAGATTTTAAAGCTAAAGGCTTACCTTGCTTCTGAGGCTCATCAGCTTCTAGATCTATCTCATGACTTCTGAGGGAGCTTATAAGTTCCTCCAGAGTGATTTTGTTGAGATCTTTCGCTAGCTTCAGAGCAGTAACCATAGGCCTCCACTGCTTGGGTAAACTTCTGATTATCTTCTTGACATGGTCAGCAGTAGAGTATCCTTTGTCCAGAACTTTGAGACCAGCTACCAGAATCTGGAATCTAGAGAACATAGTTTCAATGGATTCAGATTCTTCCATTTTGAACGCCTCATACTTCTGAATGAGCGCCAGAGCTTTTGTTTCTTTGACTTGAACGTTGCCCTCATGCGTCATTCTGAGAGAATCAAAGATGTTCTTAGCTGTGTCTCTGTTGGAGATCTTTTCATACTCAGTATAGGAGATGGCACTGAGGAGGATGGTTCTGGCCTTATGGTGATTCTTGAAGTCACGCTTTTGTTGATCAGTCATTGATTTTCTATCAATCTTCTGACCAGTTGCATTCACAGGGTGCGTGTATCCATCTGTCACCATGTCCCACAGATCAGCATCATGTGCTAGAAAGAAGCTTTCAATTCTGTCTTTCCAGTAATCAAAGTTTTCTCCATCAAAAACTGGAGGTTTGCCGCTGAATCTGTCTCTGTCCTCATTGTTGTCATTGCTGAAATGAGAGTTGTTTCCTGCCATTGTGTTTTTCTGACGCTGGATCTTGTACTGACACGGTTAAGTGTTTTAGCTCAGAACCAGGCGCTCTGATGCCAATTGAAGGGGTGAAAAACAAAAGAAGGGGGGGTTGAATTGTAAAACTGAAATCTTAAAGCAATTGACAAGATATTTTTATCCTGGTTCGTTTGATCTCAAACTACTCCAGTCCACCCGTCAAGGTGATTTCGCCTCTCTCCAACGAGGTCTTAATTCACTATATTCAACTGAATATTACAGACTGCTTTAACAACTGCTAAAGCCTTCTTGATTCAAACCACAATCCGGTTTGTCAAGGCAACACTTTCTTACAAAGGTATAAAACAATGTGTGTGAATGTTTTCTACAAAACTTTATCACAACTGTGATGTATACACAAATGAAGCTTAGAAACTAGATTGCTAAACAATAATGAATATCAGAGTTTGGTTTAGCAAAACTGGTAGAGTGAAGATAATGGTTCAGCTTTGTGCGTGTAGAGATTTGGAGAGCATTAGCCATTATAATCTTCGAAGCCTTGTTTATATAGCACTTGAGAAGATGAACGTTGAATGCAATATTCTTGATTCAATGCTAATAACAAGCTTTCCTTTTTGAGCAGATCTTGTCTGGAATGAGGCCGTTGGAATTGATTAGCTTTCAATGCACAGTACCGTTGCTTCTTCAATGCACGTTCTGGCTTGGCTCATTCTGATTCTGCTTCGCTGCTGATGAACTATTGCGTTTCTGTATCAGAGTGTTTACGCGCAGTTCTGTTCATCAAGCTTCAGCATGTACGTGAGTTGATCATCTGATCTTGACGTTCTGATTCAGCAACTTCTGATGCTGGTGTATGAAATCAAATTCTGATGCTGAAGAAGTGATCTTGCTTATTTTAATCAGCGTATCTGCAAGTCAGAGCATAGTAATTTTAGGCAGCATATAGTTCAAACATGAAACATATAAATACTATATCTTTTCACTTTGTTATCATCAAAACTCAAATATAGGGTAGTAGATTCAAACATTGTTCTAACAAGTGTTTCTTCCACTTGAGGTGACCTCTTTGTTGAGAAGATTTTTGTTCACTGGATGTTCTTCGTGCAAACTTCTATGCTGTTCAAACAAATAGTCATATGCAAACAATGTTATTTTAAGAATGCAAAAGCTTATGCCTGTCTTAAATTTTGAAAATGCATTTTGTAAAACAAGTGAAACTTTTTGTAGACTATGATGTCAACTCAAGCTTTTACAGTGGGCCTTAAGGAGTCAGGATACCTTTTGTGACAGTATGCTTTCGAACTAACCCATGCTTCAGCTAGGACTTTTAAGGGTTATATCGTGGCCTGGTTCATGGTTTAAGAAACAAAGGATAAAGGCTCAAATTATTTGTACCCACCTGTTCTTCGTGATGTTCTTCAAACCTAAGCTCAGTTGATCGTGCTTTAGACCTTGTTTGAGTCTTTGTCCTGATGTTCCAATGATGGTTCAGATATTGATGATTTATTCTGAATAGGCAGTCATTCCTTTTTGTTATTGAGGGTTTGTGTGACCTCTTTCCCTTTTTTGATTTCGTTATCCCTGTTTTTTGCCTGAACTGTTTCTTTTGTGATTACAGTCAGCGGGATGCCCCAGTTTTGTAAGTCTCCTTCATAGGTTTTGACTTAATGGGTTTTTATTTTTGAGATATAATGACTGCCTATCCTTATGATTATTCGGAATCGTCACTGTCTTTTGTTTTGTAAGGACCTCTTTGGTGCCATTCGTTGTGCACTTGGATCAACTGAGAGACTACCCTGCCCCAGGTTATGATTAAGGGTTTTAATTTTCGAAAAGAAAACTCCTACTTCTTTGGCTCAGAGGGGTTGACGATGGATTATCTTCCTTATAACTCCAGTGTTTAGGGATTTGAAACAATGCCTGTACCTCATCAGCGGGGTCTGTTCAAAATCATACTGTAAAGATCGTGGTATCGTTTTCGTCATCCTCCCTCAAGAGGCTTAGAATTATTAATCGAGCGTTGATCATCAGAAAAAATATGAAAATAATTTGCATATGGTGAATACGAATATATTGCTTCAAAACAGACATATGCGATGCATTAATGAAATAACAACGTTTAACATGAATAAATGTTTGAACAAAAGAAAATTACAAATTGAAAATCCTAATGAACAAAAGTCTTTTCATCTTTAGGGCTTGTTACTTCAACTGGTGAATCTTGTAGGGATGGCAGGAGCATTCAGCCTGGCCCATCTGGGTGAAATCCACAGCTCTTTCATTAATCAGATCTTGGATCTTATTCTTCAGAGCCCAACAGTCGTCGGTGTCATGTCCTGGACTGTCAGAGTGGTACACACATCTTTCCTCAGGATTGTACTTTGGGGAGGCTGTGTTGAGATTCTTAGGAGGGTCCCTTAACGTCACCAGATTCAACCTCAACAATTGTTGTAAAGCTTGAGACGGTGACACGTTGAGCTTGGTGAACTGCCTTTTAGGCTTGTCTGGTTTGCTCTGATCAGCCCATTGTTCTTGGCGAGGTCGTTGTTGGACCTGTGAAGTGGTAGCAGCTTGGAGAGGTCTATTCGTTGGACCAGACCTTTGCCCTCTTGGAAGCTATTCTATGACCTGGTCCCTGACTTGGGCTGGTTGCTTCATGTCTTGATGAAGCTGACTGATCATGGCCCTCAGCTCTCCTTGCTCCCGAGCTAAACCTTGAATGAGAGCCCTTTGTCCCAGCATCTGGGTTTTCATCGTATCTACCTCAGCTTGTAGACGTTTCAGCTGCTCGTCCTTGTCATCTTCGGGACTTTGCTTGGCCAAATTCCCCATAAGGAGTGTCCTCAACTCTTCCTGCCCCTTGGATAGGCTTAGGAAGATCTCTCTGAACTGAATCTCTTGAACCTGAAGATCCTGGTTATCTTGTTGGAAAGCCATTGCTGAAATAAACAACGGAGATGGTAAGTGACCTGTCAAAAGGGTACCTGTTATGCAATGATATGTATGTATATATATGCAATGTTTTCAAGGATCTCGCGGGGTAAACAAGAAAAATGTTAGAGTTTGGGATCCAGTAGCTTGATTGAAGGAACTTCATGTTGTTGAGAGTCCTTCTTCAAGTGTCAAGGCTCACCATATCAAGTGGGTCATAGCCCCTGACTTTAGTCATCATGTCTGGTTTTGGTTTCCAAACAACCTTGGTTAGGGGAACCTTCTTCAAGAGTCAGAGCTCACCATATCAAGTGGGTCATAGCCCCTGACTTTAGTCATCATGTCTGGTTTTGGTTTCCAAACAACCTTGGTTAGGGGAACCTTCTTCAAGAGTCAGAGCTCACCATATCAAGTGGTTCATAGCCCCTGACAACTTTGTTTAGAGGAAAATAAATCCTCTTTGCCCCTTGCTGGGATAGTTGATTCACCATGACCTGCATCACAAGCCCTTGAGATCCTTGAAACGGATTAGTCCTTATGCGGGATGCATGTAATCGTATGATATTATGCTATGCATGGGGTAACGTAGGTAAACCCTGTTATGAGTCCAGATTAAGGACTATAAACAAAACCTGCAAGGAACTCAAGTGTCAGATAGCAAGCATGCAAATAGTCAAGTTGGAAGGCACACAAGTCACACAAGAGAGCCCTTAGAGTTTAGGCCAGCATGGGGTCTGGGTATTACCCTCTCGAAGTTGGTGGGTTCAACCTGTCCTATCAGAAGTAACCGGGTTCTAAGGGTCCCAATATCACTGGATTGCTTTCATTGTTTATCGTTTTGATTTAGCCACTGAACTGGCGACCGAAATATTCCAGGAAAGCAACCCTCAATTGAGTGTAGTATCGAGTATCAACCAACCTCGGACTGCACCAAAGTCAGTTATCTCACTACCCTAAAGAGGCCAAGATAGTTCAATTAAGGTTCCTAAGGTCAGTTGATGCTTCACGACACCACATGGAGGCCCCGTACTCTCCTTGACTGAACTCAAGGGTTACCGGTACACACCAAAGTGCCACATCAACGTAGCAGACTGTTTCAACCATATCGGTATACCCCGCACAGTTCCCTCACAGCCTTGTTGCTACTTTCTAAGAAGGTATCCCCAGATCCGAGTTAGGATCTATAGAACTCCCAAGACAATCCCACAATTTAAAGCAAACAAGTCAAAGCAATTGAAAACACAGTGATCTTAGTCCTAAGGTGCACCTCACTTCAAAAGGATGTCCCCAGCAGAGTCGCCAGTTCTGTGATCGCTGGATCTGGAACTGATTGTTTAACGCTGGTTCGCGAAATGTCGCGGAAGCAAGAGTCGCCACCATCTTTTATTTTCTCCAATATGGAAAGGACAAAAGCACAGAAAAATTCCTTATTAAGATTAGTTCTCAGTTCGGGAGGTAGATTTATAGAAAGGGAAGGTGTTAGCACCCTTTCTATCCATGGTTATCCATGGGCTCTTAGATACTTGCTCATTTGTGTTTTCAAAATGTTTGTTTGCTTTTCAAGGTGAGTGGGTTTGAAAAAGTTTCTTTGAAAGTTTCAGTTCGACTCTTGTATCAGTCCTCAAGAGTGTTTGAAAAGTTGTTTTTGAAAGCTTTTTGCAAAGTGTCGGTGTGAAAAGAAGTTTTTGGTTTGTTTTTGAATTAGATCAAGTATCTACGAGTCATCTACCTACCCTAAGGAATTAGTCTGTGTAAATGTCCTTAAGGTAGTGCCATCCCACCATTAAGAGGTAGGTAGCACCACCGTTGGAGGTGTTCGGGTCAATTCGAGGATTAGGGACAGTGTGGTCACCAGAGCAATAGGAGGACACCTTAGAAGCTACCCCCATGCCATGTTCATGGACATGAGGACTTACTAAAACATCCTCTACTCGACGACCACGTTTCGAGGGGCAAGGCAAACAGTGAGGCGTACCCTAGGAGTGGTGTGTGATTTGTGTGTCATTTTCAGTTATATTTGTCTTGATCATGCATTGAGTGTTCTACGCATTGTTTTTATTTGAGCATACATTCTTTCATGGGATTATTAGCAATTAAAATGTGCGGGAATTAAAATGCAAAAAAATAAAAGTCCTACGCTATTACAAGGCGCGGGTCTACATCGCCAAATTAAACCAAGACCCGATTTGAATAAGAAACGCGCGGAAAATAAATGTCCTAATTATCTATTACAAGGCTTTGGGATAAATACATTATATTCACAAAAGAAATAAAACTAAATGTGCGAAACGAAATAAGAATCGAGTGCGAGGGCTTTGGACCCTTTAAAGGAATTAAATATGAAATTAGAAGTGAATTAATGATTAAAGAAAAAGAAGTTATTTTTTGATGTTTTTTTTTTTGTATTTAATAGAAGTGAAGAAAATTAATTGGAATTAAAACCCTAATTCTAAGCATTTTTAATTATTAAAGAAATAAATTCAAGTTTGACCTAATTTACTAATTATTTAATTATAAGTTATTTACAAAAATACTTAATAATTAATAGTGATAAGAAAAAAAAGATTATTTATTAAGAAAAAGAATAAAAAAAGCTAAAAGACTTGTTTTTATATTTTTTAATTATCTAAGAAAAAGCATTAAAGTTAAAAACTTAAAATTAAAACTAAATTGATTATTAAGTTTATTTATAAAATAAAACATTTAGTGAATTAAATAATAAAAATATTTTATTTTTGACTTTCTGATTTTTTTTGTATTTTTGTATTATAAAACTAATTTTATGGAATTAAATAAAACAATTAATATAATTAAAATAAATAAAGAAAAGAATAAAAAGAGAGAAAGAAAAATGCAAACATGGGGGGGTGGTTGTCCCTTTTGGAGGTGTTTTCCAAGCAATTTTGGCCCACTGAATCAGGCCTGGTTGACTTTTCTGGCACGTGTGAGGAAGTGTTGACTGGTGTCCATGGTGGACTTCACATGATGGTCATTGGATTGATCTTCAGGGGCATGTGGCAATCAAGCAGGCCAGGCGTTTGGTGGACCTTAGCTGAAGCGCTGCAGGGAAAGATGTTAAGAAAAATTATATTGAAGAAGTGAGGGACCTGGGAATCGAACCCAGGTCCCAGTACCTATAATACACGTTTGCCACCAATTGAACTAGCGCATCATTTTGTACATCTAATGGACCATGATCCTTAAGAGAGAGAAAGCAAGTATTAGTGGGACTTTAACAAAACGCGCGCCAGGATTTGAATTACCCAGTAGCGTGCTTACACCTCAACGTCTTCCTCATGGCCTCTTCATTTTTGCCTGAAAAATACAAACAGATAGCGGGGGTTTTAAACCCCCACTAACCCTAACATACAAAAATAGCGATTAGCTCATGGTTGAAAAGAAAAAGGGCGCGAGGTGTGGGAACGAATCGTCTGGGCATCCTGGTTTCAATGGTATAGGTCTCGTTGCCTAATTTTACCACATGAAAGAAACCCCAATTCACAGCTTCTGCAACCCTAGAAAATTTTAATGGCATATTTCGCTACAGGCATGGTTAGAACAATTAAATGGTATCATGAGTTTCAGAAGGTCCATATTAAAATAAATCAATGTTTAAAATGTATGAAATATGCATATAAATCAAAATATGATTATGAGAGTTTTCTTGAACAGGGCTATGGCGTTCTACCGTTTCTCTGCGTGTGGAAGCTTGGTTTCAATTGCAAACGCTTCCTTGATGTGTCAGGAGTGTAATGGAATCCTTATTTGGCTTTGAAACGTGCTCTATGAGTGTTTTCAGTTTCCAAATTTTTGACAAAAAATGCAAAGTGGTTCTTTGGTTTGAGGCGCAGCTTCTTGGTGTTTATGCATTAGGTTATCATTCTATATGTATCTGGAACGATTTAGGTTAAAGAAACCAAGCCCAAACCTTTGCATTCATGATTCAAATATTTGGTTTTCAATGATATCAAAATCCAATCTTTTTGCCATGAAACCATTGATAATTGCATAGAATCTTTCCCTTTTTGTGATGCACGAAATATTGAGGCTTTAATGAGAGAATATGCTGCACAAAAGGATTGGAAAACAATGATTTGCTATTTTTGTCATATTTTATTTTAATTAAATGAACTAATAATAATAATAATTCAAATAATTAATCAAAAATGATAAAATAACTCCCTTTAAAGTCAATGGGTCTTGCATAGCTTTTGGGTGATGATTCTTGGAAGAAATTGTGGCCCATTAGCAATTTTGAGGCATTTGAAGTAAAGTTGACTTTTCAAAATCCCCAAAAATTTCCCAACTTCCACAAGGCATATCTTGCTCAATGTTTAAGCTTTGATCATGTTCTTGGACATTTTGGAAAGGTCTTGAAGTCCTCTAACCAATGCCTTTGGTCCCATGTCATTTTGATTTACCAATCTCAAGTTATGGTCTTTGACATAAAGTGCCTTTTTGTTGACTTTTGAAAATGACCTATAATGTTGAGATTGATAACTTTTTGTGAGAGCATTTCTTGGACTTGAAGTGTGAAGATGAGTTGTAGGAAATGTCATTATCTTCGAAATGAGCTTTGGATGCAATTTTTCTGATAAACCATGTGGAAGTTATGCCCTGGTCAAGTTACAGTTGACTTTTTCAACTGTCCAAATATAGAAACTTTTGCATCTTGAGACTTTTTGAGCCCTGCCTTGAGAATCATGATCAAGAATTGATCAAATGATGTTTGTGGCTTCAAAATAAGATGTTGACCAAAAATTTTGATTTTTGACTGTCAAATGACCATTTTGCCCCTGCAGTTGACTGTTGAGCAATTAGGGTTTTTGACTATGCAATTTTGTGCTGTGAGTCTTGAAACTTGGCATAAGAATGCTTGACCATGTTTGTAGGCATGTGGGACTTGTTTGGACCCTTGGAAACTTCAACTTCTTTTCCAGAACCAAAACCCTAATTTTTGACTGTTAGGAGGCCATTGGACTGTGCAACCTTTGAAAGATTTTGAAGCATGCTTTTAGCAAATCTTGAAGAATATGGGAGGGAAAATTTTGGGGTACAACACATTTGATTGGAAACTCTTCAGCCGGGTTTATAGACCTTATCTTGACTGGTGAAAGGATCGAAGCTGGTATCAAGGCAGGGAAGATATAGAAGGGTGCCTCATCGAGCACTGAGAAGAAGTCGTTCAAGAAAGAATCTAGTGTTGTCTATGGTTCAAGGAGATCAAATAGATCTAAACACCGCCAAGCTGTCAACGCGGTGGTCATTTCAAAGCCTGCTAGTGCTCCTCAGCATCACAACCAACAAAGGGGTGAGAGACCTCGAAGGCAGTTCACTCGACTCAGCATGACCTTGTCCCAGATATTGCCACAGTTGCTGAAAACCAATTTGGTGACTCTAAGGGAAGCTCAAAGAATCCGAATACTACATCCCCGAAGTACAATCCTAACGCCCGCTGCGGTTATCATTCTGAGAGCCCGGGGCATAATACGGATGATTGTTGGAATTTGAAGAATAAGGTCCAAGACCTGATTGATGCAAAAGAGGTTGAGTTAGAGGCGCCCGAGAGGCCCAATGTTGTGACTGCTCCCATGCCCAAACATGGGGTAAATGCCATTGAAGATGACGTGGAGGAATCTGAATTCGACAGCTGGATCTACCCTACAACCAACGGTGGACCAAACAACTGGACGGCAAAGGACTTCATCCCTATTACTTTTGTTACTCAGTAATGAACTCCTTTGTTTTGAATTTGTAACAGACGATATTGTGAAACTTTATGGCCCGGTGTCTTACCCGGGGCACCGTGGCTTCATTTGTGAGGGCTTTTGTGTGCCATTTTCATATATCATTAATAAAAGCATTGGACGTTTTTTGCATTTCAAATCTTGCGCTCCTTGTCTTTCTTTATTATATATTGCAAAACAGCTATTTACACACACTCACATATACAGGTCCCAATCCACTCTGGATCTCCCTGGTAACGACTCTGCTACTGCCAGTTATGACTTCGAAAATCTGACCAACTTAGCCGAAGACGAAGGTGAAGATGATTGTGAAGTGCCTGGTGAGCTTGCAAGACTGTTACTCCAGGAAGAGAGGGCCATTCAGCCACATGAAGAGCCAGTGGAAACGGTAAATCTGGGTACTGAGACAGATAGGAAGGAAGTCAAGATCGGTGCAAATCTGGAGCTTAGTGTGAAACAACGATTGATTCAGATGCTGCATGACTACGTGGAAATCTTTGCCTGGTCTTACGAAGATATGCCTGGGTTGGATACCGACATTGTGGTTCATCACTTGCCTACCAAGGAAGATTGCCCTCTGGTAAAACAGAAGGTTCGCCGTATGCGCCCAGAGATGTCCGAGAAAATCAAGGCTGAGGTTATGAAACAATTTGACGCCAATTTTCTAGCAGTCACTTCTTACCCTCAGTGGGTCGCCAATGTGGTTCCAGTGCCGAAAAAAGATGGTAAGGTCCGAATGTGTGTTGACTACAGGGATTTAAACAGGGCGATCCCTAAGGATGACTTCCCTCTGCCTCACATCGACGTTCTGGTTGACAACACTGCTCAGCATAAGGTATTCTCCTTCATGGACGGTTTCTCCGGTTATAATCAGATAAAGATGGCCCCCGAAGACATGGAGAAGACCACCTTTGTTACTCAGTGGGGCACCTTTTGTTACAAGGTCATGTCTTTTGGGTTGAAAAATGTTGGGGCAACATATCAGCGTGCCATGGTTGCTTTGTTTCAAGATATAATCCGTCATGAGATTGAAGTATACGTCGATGATATGATCGCAAGGTCCCAAACTGAGGAGGAACACCTTGACCATCTACAGAAGCTGTTTGACCGTTTGAAGTTGTACAGGATTTGATTAAACCCGAACAAGTGCACCTTCGGGGTGAGATCTGGAAAATTGCTAGGTTTCATCGTAAGTGACAAAGGTATTCAAGTGGACCCTGCCAAAGTGAAAGCCATACAAGAGATGCCAGTTCCCAAGACAGAGAAAGAGGTCAGAGGCTTTCTAGGACGGTTAAACTACATTGCATGATTCATCTCGCATCTAACTGCTACCTGTGAGCCAATCTTTAAGCTACTGAAGAAAGATCAAGTAGTACGTTGGAACGATGAATGCCAGGCCGCTTTCGAAAGAATCAAAGAGTATCTCCAAGAGCCACCCATTCTTATGCCACCAGTTGAAGGGAGACCTCTAATCTTATACTTGACAGTACTTGACAATTCAATGGGGTGTGTGTTGGGTCAGCATGACGAGTCTGGCCGAAAAGAGCATGCTATTTATTACCTTAGCAAAAAGTTTACCGATTGTGAGACCCGATACTCACTGCTCGAGAAAACTTGTTGCACTTTGGTATGGCCTGCTCGCCGGCTAAGACAGTATATGTTGACTCTCACTACTCTATTGATTTCAAAAATGGATCCAATCAAGTATATCTTCGAAAAGCCTGCCTTGTCCGGAAGAATAGCAAGATGGTAGATGATCTTGACTGAGTATTACATCTAGTACACGACTCAAAAAGCAATCAAGGGAAGTGTATTGGCCGACCATTTAGCACATCAGGTAGTGGACGATTACCAGTCTATGAACTTTGAATTTCCAGACGAGAATATCATGGTAGTGACTGATTGTGAAATACCTGGACCGGATGAAGGACCTGAGGAAGGATCCCGATGGTCTATGCACTTTGACGGAGCCTTAAACGCTTTGGGTAATGGCATTGGCGCTGTGATTATATCTCCTAAAGGCTCACATACTCCACTTACCACCCGACTATGTTTCAACTGCACCAACAATATGGCGGAGTATGAAGCATGCGGTATGGGTCTTCGAGCTGCAATTGACCTAAGAATTAAGTTTCTGAGTGTCTTCGGAGATTCCGCTCTCGTGATGAGTCAGATCAAAGGCGAGTGGGATACGAAACACCCAAATCTTATTCCTTACAAGGAGTATGTGTTGACGTTGCTTCCCCATTTCTAGGAGATGACTTTTGAACAATTCCCAAGAGAGGAGAATCAGTTGGCGGACGCGTTAGCTACGATGTCTTCTATGTTCAAAGTCAAATGGGACAACGAGGCTCCCCGGATAATTATTTAGAAACTGGATGAACCTGCACATTGTTGTGACCTTGAGACTGAAGAGGTAACAGAAAAACCTTAGTATCATGAAGTGAAGAGGTACCTTGAAGCTCAAGAATACCCCGAAGGCGCATCTGTTAATGACAAGAAGTTTCTGAGAATATTCGCGACAAAGTTCTTCATCAGCAATGACGTTCTTTACAAACGTAACCATGATTCAACCTTACTGCGTTGTGTGGATAAGATTGAAGCAGAAAGGATCATGACGGAGTTACATGAAGGTACCTTCGGAACACACTCCAGTGGACATACCATGGCAAAGAAGATCCTTCGGGCAGGATATTACTGGTCCACGATGGAAGCTGACTGTTATCAGCATTCTCGGACATGTCACAAATGCCAGGTCTATGCTGATAAGGTGCACATTCCTCAGTTTCCTTTGAACGTCTTGACAGCACCTTGGCCTTTTGCAATGTGGGGCATTGATATGATCGGCGAGATTAGACCTACGGCATCCAATGGGCATCGTTTCATCCTAGTAGTGATTGATTACTTTACGAAGTGGGTTGAAGCAGCTTCCTTTTCCACCGTAACCAAGAATGTCGTGGCAGGGTTCATTCGGTACAACCTGATCTGTCGATACGGTGTACCAGAGAGGATCATCACGGATAATGGTACCAATCTTAACAACAAGATGATCACTGAGCTCTGCGAGCAATTCAAGATACAGCACCACAACTCTTCTCCCTACGGGCTGAAGATGAATGGGGCTGTAGAAGCAGCTAATAAGAACATTAAGAAGATCGTGCAGAAGATGACAGTGACCTACAAAGATTGGCACGAGATGTTGCCATTTGCTCTTCATGGGTACCGTACCTCAGCATGGACGTCAACAGGGGAAACACCCTACTCCTTGGTATATGGCATGGAGGCAGTCCTGCCCATTGAAGTTCAGATACTCTCTCTCCGGATCATGAAGGATGCGGGTTTAAACAAAGATGACTGGATCCAGACCCGACTTGATCAACTAAACCTAATCAACGAAAAGAGACTCACTGCTATTTGTCATGGTCAGACGTACCAAAAACAGATGATCAAGGCATTTAACAAGAAAGTCAGACGACAAAAGTATCAACTCGGAGACCTGGTAATCAAATGCATCATTCTACCTCAAGGTGATCCCAGGGGCAAATGGACCCCTACGTACGAAGGGCCATTTGTGGTTAAGAATATCTTCTCAGGAGGAGCTATGATTCTAACCACCATGGACGGTGACGACCTTCCTCACCCCGTCAATGCAGACATAGTAAAAAGATACTACACATGATTAAAAGACCCGCTAGGTTGACTGGCCTAGGCAAAAATAAGGGCTTCCCGGTGAACCAAAAGGGTTCGGGCAAAAATAAGGGATGAAAATATAAAAAAATCTGTACACCCGGCAAGTCGAAAACCTGAAAAGGCGGCTTGGGAAAAAATGGGTATCCCGGTGGACTGAAAACCCGAAAGGGCGGTCCAGGAAAAAGTTAGGGATAAGCGTAATACTATGTCTCATTGGATCACCTTGCATCCGGACTTTGGTATCAACTATCAGGCTCGGACGGCACCCGTCAATCAGATTCATCTTCAACTAAGCAGCAAAGTGATGAGATGCTTGAAGATATAAGGGCGATAGCAGAGTTGGAACCCAGTGGGATTATTCACATAGCTGTTTTGTTTTCTTTTTTACAAATTACATAAATACTATTTGTTCTGCGGCGTTCTCTTACTAGGACGTCAGCCTCTTGTACAAAATGCATATTTATATGCGAACTTCAAAATCAATACAAGCTCATCTTTCAGACAAATTGCAAATTGTTTTTTCTTCATCTGTTTTGTCTTGCAAAGAACATCCAATGTTCATTTTTGATATATGCATTTGACATTAACTGCTGCTCATAAAAATTTGCATACGAAACAAAGGACTAATTACGCGTGATATCAGAAGTAGGGGCAATAAGAACTGTCTAAGAGGTCTAGTTGCTCTGTCCACCAAGGTACAAGGTAGATTCAGCTAAAGAATATGACCAAGATACCTTCACTCCCCAAGAGTAAGACAGTAATGGAAGCTCTCCCCACTGAGACTTGCAACCATGAAGGATTCAGCAAATACTCTCCCCAAGCAGAGTTGGTCTACCATCAGCCCCAAAAAAGTTGGGTATCCCCAGTAGGTCTTAATATTCCCAAGCGGAGTATACAGATATTCCTCAGCAAGCATCCCCGGCAGTCTTAATATTCCTCAATGAAATATAAGAATGTTCCCTGGCGGAGTACAAGATACCCCCAGTGGAGCCATTGCCCAGCGCAATCTAAAGAAAGCTTCCTCGCCAGAGTTGAATTATCTTCCTCAGTAGATTCTGGAAGCTTGTCCCCTGCAGAGTACAAATTATCTCCTCAGCCAAATTCAGAGGTTATCCTCACAAGAGTCTAACTAGGTTATCCTCAGCAAGTTGCAACAGAAAGATCATCCTCGGTAAAGTTCTTTCTACCCCCATCGGAGTTCATCATCAAAATCCCCAATAAAGCTTATTAACGGAATCCCCAGCGGAGTTATCGTTAAAATATCAGTAAAGCATCTCCTCCCCACAGAGTAATCTCTTTATCAGGTTTATTCCCCAATGAATTTCTTCTCTCCTGCAGGTTTATTCTCACAATCATCTTCATCATCCCCAGTGGAAACGAAGAATTCAACGTCATCCTCCAACAGCTATCCGGGATTTATTTTCCCCAGCTAAAGCATCACATTTTCATACATCATGATACATGCATATACGCATCATATCATACGATCTCAGTTATATTGAGAACATCATTGCTTGATCCATATCATGCATTGCTTACGACTGACCTTTGCTTTTCAGGAAAGATACAGTTAAAGTTCTCATCAGTCAAAGGAGACAAATTCAGTCAAAGGAGACAAAATCAGTCAATGGAGACAAAATCAGTTAAATCGATTCCTAAAGATTTTTCTGAGGCAAAGCCCGTCAATAGACACAAAATCAGTTAAATCGATTCCTAAAGATTTTTCTGAGGCGAAGCTAGTCAATGGAGACAAAATCAGTTAAATTGATTCCTAAAGATTTTTCTGAGGCGAAGCCAGTCAATGGAGACAAAATCAGTTAAAATCGATTCCTGAAGATTTTTCTGAGGCAAACCTGTCAATGGAGACAACCTGTCAATGGAGACCCCACGTCAATAGAGACAACCCGTCAATAAAGACAACCCGTCAATAAAGACAACCCGTCAATAGAGACAACCTGTCAATGAAGACAACCCGTCAATGAAGACAACTCGTCAATGGAGACAACCCGTCAATGAAGACAACCCGTCAACGAACACAAAACTACCTACCAACGATCTCCAGGTGGCATCTATAAGCCCATCCTCCTAACCAGTATCTCTCCAAATGGCATCTGTAAGCCCATTCCCGATGTCACATTGCTGATACTACACCATGCGAGTGCAAATTTCTGGGCACTTTAGTGTTCAATCATCTTCCACCTTCGGATCACGAAAGGCACGCAAGCCAATCTACATCCTCAGGTTTAAGAAGATTGAACAAGGGCAACTGTTGTACCCCAAAATTTGCCCTCCCATATTCCTCAAGAATTGTCAAGAATGACCTTCAAATGGTTCAAGATTGTTCAAGAGCTAGACAGTCAAACCATCTCCTAAGCAGTAGACCGCTGAAATTAGGGTTTTGGTTCTTTCAAGGAATTTGGGGTTCTAAATGGTTCAATCAAATCTCATAGGCCTATATACACTCTCAAGCACCTACATGCCAAGTTTCAAGACTCACAGTGCCAATTTACACATTCAAAAGCTCCATTTGATCTACAATCAACTGCAAGGGAAAAATGGTCATTTTGCAGTCAAAAGTCAGAATTTTTGGTCAACATCTTATTTTGGATTCACAATCATCATTTGATCAAATCTTGATCATGATTCCACAAGAATAGCTCAAAAATCATCAAGATGCAAAAGTTACTATTTTTGGACAAAAGAAAAGTCAACTGTACTTTGACAAGGGCATAACTTTTTCATGGTTTGTCAGAAAAATTCCATCCAAAGCTCATTTTGAAGAGGATGCAATTTCCTACAATCCATATTCACACTCCAAGATCAGAAAATTCCCTCACAAAAAGTTACAAATTTTTACATTATAGGTCAATTTCAAAAGTCAACAAAAGTACACTTTGAGTCAAAGGCCATAACTTGATATTGGTAAATCCAAATGACATGGGACCAAAGGCATTGGTTATAGGAATTCAAGAGCTTTCCAAAATGTCCAAGAACATGGTCATATGATCAAAATTGAGCAAGTTGTGCATTGGAGAAGTTGGGAAATTTTCATGAATTTGCAAAAGTCAACTTTGCTCAAAACACCTTATTTTTGCTAATGGGCCTCAAATCTCTTCTTGAAACTTCACCCATGACCTATTCACGACCCACCAAGCTAAATGGGATTTATTTTCTTATTTTTATTGATTAATTGGATTTTTAATACATATTAATTCATTTAATTGATTTAAATTATAAGAAAATAGAAGATTTGATTTTTTTAAATCAATTTGTGAAGCAAATATGATCAAAACATACTGGCAAATTCGTGCACAAGTCAAAGATACAAAAAAAATCCAATTTTGGCAACATTGTTCAATCATGAAAAATCAAGAATATTTGATTATCAATCAAAGATTTAAACATCAATGCACATGGATTTTTTCCCAGCTCTTGACCTAAATTGATTCTCCTATATGTATGCAAGCAAACCCTGACCTAATAGACGATGGAAAGTTGCAGAAACAACCCTGTCAAATTCAAGAGTTTTCAAGAATACTGAAAATCTGTTCTTGCATCCTAGGATAATTCAAGGTGTTTTGACCATTCAAATACATTGCAGGAGGTTCCAGGAACGATTTGCAATCGAATTCACGCACTAAAGCTCAAGGAATCACTGAATACAGTTTCACGGATTGCACTTTTGATTCCAAATCGTAACTCTTAACTCATATGCATTTAACATGTTTTTGTGATTGATTTGTGTTGTTAGAGATCATACAAAGCTAATGGAATGGTTGAATTGAACTATGGTCCCCTGAATCGTGAGATGCCATGATCAAATTTCTAGGGTTTTCAAGCTTTAAATTAGGGCTTTCTAAAACCAGGAAAAATTGGGACTAACGAGATACATGGTTGAAATCGTGAGGCCAAGACGATTCCAACCCACACCTCGCGAAACATTTATGATTGTTGTGTGCCTAATCGCTATTTTTCCTTGCAGGAAGTAGTGGGGGTTAAAAACCCCCGCTATCTGATTCTAATTATACAGAAAAAAGGTTTAAGACGATGATGTGTTGATACCTGGTTGGCCAATTTGAAAAGCGCGAGTTATTTTTTTATTTTACAGCATGTTGATTAGTTTCCCCATATAATAATTGTCTCTTATGCCAATAACAAATAAAGCAGCTTAGTGGAGTGGTTGGTGTGTTGGCCTGGAAGCATTGGGATCTGGGTTCGAATCCCAGGTCCCCCCAAAACAATTATTTGATTTTTTTTCTGCAGGTGATCCCATGTACTCTCCAATGCGTGATCCATCATACACCTCAGAGATCCACACGCCAAGTGGCTCCTGGCCAAATCTGAAGGCCAGGATTGAAGGACTATCATACTCCCTTGTCAGCGCATGCGTAGTAAACTCAGAAAGTCAAACAGGCTAATGCATAGTGGGCCTTCAGAATTTCTCTTGTCACTCCAAAGTTGGCCCAACACCTCCCTTCAAGTTTACTTCTTTTCTTTTCTTTTTTTATTTCTTTCATTTAATTATTTTTTATAATTATTATTTTCACTAACAAATTAATATTTATTTTCATAATAAAAATCAGAAAACATAAAAAATATAATATTTTTATTTATTAAATTTAATTAGTTATTTTTTGTAAATAAATATTAACATAATTTGTTTAGTTTTAATTAGGTTTAATTTTAACTTTTTTTGCAATAATTTAAAATTAATGTAGAATTAGGGTTTTTAATAACTTTTGACTTATTTTTTTATTTCCTTAAAAAACATAAAAAACTCAAAAAATATCTTTCTTTTATTTAAGTAATTAATTAGTCTAGGTTTAATTTAATTAAATGCAAAATAATAAAAAAATCTCCTTCTTTCCTAAAAAAGGGTCAAAACCCTAAAAACTCTCCGATTCAATTTTCTCTCGCGCGTGTGATTATTTTTTATCCATATTTTTATTCAATTATGTATTTGCTCCGAGGGTGTAATAATCTAAACTTAGGACTTTTTATCGCTTTTATTTACTTTTCCGCAATTTACTTTTTCAAGGGTTTGTTTTTGGCGATGTAAACACCCGACGCCTTGTAATAGTTTAGTTTTATTTTCCGCAACTATTAACTGCTAGATGTATGCTAACTAGGCTATGCATGTCAAGATTTCTCTTAAATTAAAACCAATCGTAGCTCACCATAACATGTACAAAGATAATATAAACTGAAACTTAACACACGTGCACATGCCACTCCTAGGGTACGCCTGGTTGCCTCGACGTGGTCATTGAGTATAGGAAGTTTTAGAGGTCGCCCTCTTGTCTAAAGATCAAAGTTGCCTCGAAACGGTTGCCTCGGATAAAACGATCTAAGACATTAGGGTTACCGCTAAGGCGTCCTAACATTGCTTTAGTGACCACATGTCCCATAATCGAATTGACCCGAAAACTCCAACGACGGTGCTACCTACTTCTCAATAGTGGGATAGTACTGTCTAAAGGACATTTACACAGCTTAATTTCTTTTGAGTAGGTAGAGGTTCTCAGGTACTTGCTCTTTCAAAACAAAACAACTTTTTCGCACTTACACTTTTCAAACAAAAGTTTTCAAACAAACACTTCATACACTCTTGAGGACTGATACAAGAGTTAAATCGAATTTTTCAAACAAAACTTTTCCAAAACCCACAAACACAAGAAAAGCAAAAACTTTTGAAAACATAGTGAGCAAGTACCTAAGAGCCCGTGGATAACCACGGATAGAAAGGGTGCTAACACCTTCCCTTTCTATAATCTACCTCCTGAACCTGAGAAACATCTCGAAAAGGAATTTTGTTGTGCTTTTGTCCTTTCCTTGTTGGATTAAATAAAAGACGGTGGCGACTCTTGCTTACCGCGACATTTCGCAAACCAGCATTCCAAAACAGTCAGTTCTATTTCCACCGATCACAGAACTGGCGACTCTGCTGGGGACTATTTATAAGTGAGGTGTACCTTAGGATTAGATCACCTATGTTTTGAATTGTATGTTTTGTATGATTTATCTTTGTGGGCTTGTATCGGAGTTTTATAGATCCTAACCCGGATCTGGGGTACCCTTTTTTAGGTAAGTAGCAATAAACTGTGAGGGATCTGTCCGGCGTAGACCGACACGGATGAAGCAGTAGCTACGTTGGTGATACACCTTGGTCTGTACCGATATCCCTTGTGTTGGAACGAGGAGAATATGGGTCTTCTGAGGAGTCATTAAGCACCAACTGACCTTAGAACCTTAAAATTGACCAACTTGGCCATAGAACAATAGCAGTATGCTACACTCATTGAGGCTAAACTCTCGTGATGGTTCCGGCCGCAAGAAAAGGTTGCCAAACTGGAATTATGACCGATTGAGGGTAGTCAGTGATATTGAGATCCTCTAGAACCCGGTTACTATTTTTAGGTCAGGTCTTAACCAACTGAAACTGAAAGAGGGTAGTACCTAAACTTCATGCCAGCCTGAAATCTAAGGGCTCTTTTGTGTGACTTGTGTGCCTTCACCATGTTTGCCTTTTGTGAATACTTGTGGTGTGCCTTTATCATGACATCATAACATCATAACATTGCATACATCCTGCATAAGGACTAAACCATTTCAAATACAAGAAAGGTTCATCTTTGCTCTTGTTTTGTAGGATATCATGATGCCCATGCGTAGGAATAATATCCGGCTCAACTTTGTTCAACCACCTGCTTTGCTTAAAGAATTGATTGACAGGATTCCAGACACTACTTCCTTCATCAGGAGGCATGGCTCTCTTCTTGGTTTAGTCACCTCAAAGTGGGACCAACAGTTGATGAGTGTCCTGGTCCAGTTTTATGATCCGCTATACCATTGCTTCACCATTCAAGACTTCTAGCTGGTCCCTACCCTGGAAGAATTCTCTGAGTTGCTTGGTATCTCTGTTTTGGAGCAGACTCCCTTTACTGGTTGGGAAAAGACTCTCAGGCCTGAAGAGATTGCTGCAGCCCTTCACTTGACCAAAGAAGAAGTAATGGCTAACTGGGATACTAGAAGTGGAGTTAAGGGCTTTTTGGCTAAGTTTCTGGTTGGCAAAGCTAATTATTTCTGGAATGACTTAGACTTCAAAGCATACGAGGACATTCTGGCTCTCTTAATCTATGGCCTGGTATTGTTTCCAAATCCTGACACCTTTGTTGATGTTAATGCTATAAGGATCTTCATCTCTCGAAACCCTGTACCCACTCTCTTGGGTGATATCCTTTATCAGCTCTATACGCGTACTGCCCGAAAATGGGGAACTTTGATGTGTTGTGCTCCTTTATTGGCGAGGTGGTTTATTTCGCACCTCCCTAAATCTGTGTTGAAGAACAAAGAAGGAAGGGGCTGGGCTCATAGGATAATGTCTCTTACTAATAATGACATCATTTGGACTCTCAGAGGCTTAGATGAGGTGGCCGTCATTGATCATTGTGGAGAGTATCCTAATGTTCCCTTGATCGGAACCCGTGGAGGAATCTCTTATAACCCATGCTTAGCTCTTCGTCAGTTTGGAAGATCCAGAAGAGAAGGGCCTCATGAGATGTTGATACCTCATATCGTCTTTGATTTTCAAATAAATAGCGACGAGCTGCGTCGTAGATTCATCAGGGCTTGGGATAGAGTTCACAAATCTGACCCACATGAGTTGGGACCAAAAACTTCTCTGCCAATGGAGTCATATTTCATATGGGTCCGCATCCGTGCCCAGAAGTTAGGAGGAACATGATTCTTATCGGGAAAGGTCCAACGAACAGGAACAGAAGATCCAGAAGCTGACTAAGCAATTGAAGAACGAGCGGATCCTGAATGATTATATCCGCACTGAGAAGAAGAGGCCATGGGAGCATTGATGGACCTTTGAGGATTTCTTTTATGGTTTTATTTACCTTTCAGTATTTTCATTCTTGTAACGCCTAAGGGCAATTTGTTGAATAATTTAAATTCTGAAGTTAAATCTAATAAAGTGTGTTCCCTTGTTTGTCTACAAATTTGAATCCCGATTGTCTTTGAAAACATAAACCATACGCATTTCATTCCATCATATGCATAACAGGTACCCCTTTTACAGGTCACTTATCTTCTTCGTAGTTTATTTCAGCAATCATCATGTCTACTGAACCTTCCACTGAACAAGCTATCAAGGCCCTCCAGGCCCAGAATGCCCAGTTCCAAGAGTTGGTTATGAGCCTAGCCCAGGGTCAACAGGATTTGAAGACTCTGATTCTGAAAGAGAGGAAGAAGAAGAAGAAGAGGACCGTCTTGTTCAACACTGGACGCAGATTTGGGAATGGACTGCAGAATGAGGTCGATCTGACCACTTCATCTGTAGGGAAAGACAGCCCACAAGAGAGAAGGGTTCCTAGCCCCGTGGTCTCTGACAACGAGACAGATTATGATGAATAACAGTACCCTCCTGCTGAGGATAGGTACAAACAGCTAGAGGACCGCTTGAGCGACATGGAGATACAGAACGTGCCCGGGCTGGACTTCGGAGACCTAGGTCTATCCTCTGGGGTGGTGATTCCCCATAAATTCAAGGCACCTGCTTTTTCCAAATATGACGAAGCTTCCTGCCCAAAGCTGCACCTTTGGTCGTATGTAAGGAAGATCCAGCCTTACACAGCTGATAAGAATTTGTGGATCCACTTCTTTCAGGACAGTCTTTCAGGGACTCAGCTGGAATGGTTCTATCAGCTGGATGGAGCCAGTATCCGTAGCTAGGAAGATTTGGCTACGGCGTTCTATAAGCAGTATCAATATAATTCTGACCTCGCTCCTACGCGTAGCCAACTCCAGGGTATGTCAATAGGGATGGGCGAAGGGTTTAAAGAGTACGCTCAAAAATGGAGAGACCTTGCCGGAAGGGTGCAGCCACCTTTGACTGATCGTGAGCTGGTTGATATGTTTCTGGGGACCCTGTCTGGTCCGTTCTTCAACCATTTGATTGGAAACTCTTCAGCCGGGTTTACAGACCTTATCTTGACTGGTGAAAGGATCGAAGCTGGTATCAAGGCAGGGAAGATACAGAAGGGTGCCTCATCGAGAACTGAGAAGAAGTCGTTCAAGAAAGAATCTAATGTTGTCTATGGTTCAAGGAGATCAAATAGATTTGAACACCGCCAAGTTGTCAACGCGGTGGTCATTTCAAAGCCTGCTATTGCTCCTCAGCATCACAACCAACAAAGGGGTGAGAGACCTTGAAGGCAGTTCACTCGACTTAGCATGACCTTGTCCCAGATATTGCCACAGTTGCTGAAAACCAATTTGGTGACTCTAAGGGAAGCCCCAAAGAATCTGAATACTACATCCCCGAAGTACAATCCTAACGCCCGCTGCGCTTATCATTCTGAGAGCCCGGGGCATAATACGGATGATTGTTGGACTTTGAAGAATAAGGTCTAGGACCTGATTGATGCAAAAGAGGTTGAGTTCGAGGCGCCCGAGAGGCCCAATGTTGTGACTGCTCCCATGCCCAAACATTGGGTAAATGCCATTGAAGATGACGTGGAGGAATCTGAATTCGACAGCTGGATCTACCCTACAACAAACGGTAGACCAAACAACTGGACGGCAAAGGACTTCATCCCTATTACTTTTGTTACTCAGTAATGAACTCCTTTGTTTTGAATTTGTAACAGACAATATTGTGAAACTTTATGGCCCGGTGTCTTACCTGGGGCACCGTGGCTTCATTTGTGAGGGCTTTTGTGTGCCATTTTCATATATCATTAATAAAAGCATTTGACGTTTTTTGCATTTCAAATATTGCGCTCCTTGTCTTTCTTTATTATATATTGCAAAACATCTATTTACACACACTCACATATACAGGTCCCAATCCACTCTGGATCTCCCTGGTAACGACTCTGCTACTGCCAGTTATGACTTCAAAAATCTGATCAACTTAGCCGAAGACGAAGGTGAAGATGATTGCGAAGTGCCTGGTGATCTTGCAAGACTTTTACTCCAGGAAGAGAGGGCCATTCAACCACATGAAGAGCCAGTGGAAACGGTAAATCTGGGTACTGAGACAGACAGGAAGGAAGTCAAGATTGGTGCAAATCTGGAGCTTAGTGTGAAACAATGGTTGATTCAGATGCTGCATGACTACGTGGAAACCTTTGCGTGGTCTTACGAAGATATGCCTGGGTTGGATACCGACATTGTGGTTCATCACCTGCCTACCAAGGAAGACTGTCCACCGGTAAAACAGAAGGTTCGCCATATGCGCCCAGAGATGTCCGAGAAAATCAAGGCTGAGGTTATGAAACAATTTGACGCCGGTTTTCTAGCAGTCACTTCTTACCCTCAGTGGGTCGCCAATGTGGTTCCAGTGCCGAAAAAAGATGGTAAGGTCCGAATGTGTGTTGACTACAGGGATTTGAACAGGGCGAGCCCTAAGGATGACTTCCCTCTGCCTCACATCGACGTTCTGGTTGATAACACTGCTCAGCATAAGGTATTCTCCTTCATGGACGGTTTCTCCGGTTATAATCAGATAAAGATGGCCCCCGAAGACATGGAGAAGACCACCTTTGTTACTCAGTGGGGCACCTTTTGTTACAAGGTCATGTCTTTTGGGTTGAAAAATGCTGGGGCAACATATCAGCGTGCCATGGTTGCTTTGTTTCATGATATGATCCATCATGAGATTGAAGTATACGTCGATGATATGATCGCAAGGTCCCAAACTGAGGAGGAACACATTGACCATCTATAGAAGTTGTTTGACCGTTTGAAGTTGTACAGGCTAAGATTAAACCCGAACAAGTGCACCTTCGGGGTGAGATCTGGAAAATTGCTAGGTTTCGTCGTAAGTGACAAAGGTATTCAAGTGGACCCTACCAAAGTGAAAGCCATACAAGAGATGCCAGTTCCCAAGACAGAGAAAGAGGTCAGAGGCTTTCTAGGACGGTTAAACTACATTGCCCGATTCATCTCGCATCTAACAGCTACCTGTGAGCCAATCTTCAAGCTACTGAAGAAAGATCAAGTAGTACGTTGGAACGATGAATGCCAGGCCGCTTTCGAAAGAATCAAAGAGTATCTCCAAGAGCCACCCATTCTTATGCCACCAGTTGAAGGGAGACCTCTAATCTTATACTTGACAGTACTTGACAATTCAATGGGGTGTGTGCTGGGTCAGCATGACGAGTCTGGCCGAAAAGAGCATGTTATTTATTTTCCTTAGAAAAAAGTTTACCGATTGTGAGACCCGATACTCACTGCTCGAGAAAACTTGTTGTGCTTTGGTATGGGCTGCTCGCCGGCTAAGACAGTATATGTTGACTCACACTACTCTATTGATTTCAAAAATGGATCCAATCAAGTATATCTTCGAAAAGCCTTCCTTGTCCGGAAGAATAGCAAGATGGCAGATGATCTTGACTGAGTATGACATCCAGTACACGACTCAAAAAGCAATCAAGGGAAGTGTATTGGCCGACCATTTACCACATCAGGCAGTGGACAATTACCAGTCTATGAACTTTGAATTTCCAGACGAGAATATCATGGTAGTGACTGATTATGAAATACCTGGACCGGATGAAGGACCTGAGGAAGGATCCCGATGGTCTATGCACTTTGACGGAGCCTCAAACGCTTTGGGTAATGGCATCGGCGCTGTGATTATATCTCCTAAAGGCTCACATACTCCACTTACCGCCCGACTATGTTTCAACTGCACCAACAATATGGCGGAGTATGAAGCATGCGTTATGGGTCTTCGAGCTGCAATTGACCTAAGGATTAAGTTTCTGAGTGTCTTCGGAGATTCCGCTCTCGTGATCAGTCAGATCAAAGGCGAGTGGGATACGAAACACCCAAATCTTATTCCTTACAAGGAGTATGTGTTGACGTTGCTTCCCCATTTCGAGGAGATAACTTTTGAACACTTCCAAAGAGAGGAGAATCAGTTGGCGGACGCGTTAGCTACGATGTCTTCTATGTTCAAAGTCAAATGGGACAACGAGGCTCCCCGGATCATTATTTGGAAACTGGATGAACCTGCACATTGCTGTGACCTTGAGACTGGAGAGGTAACAGAAAAACCTTGGTATCATGAAGTGAAGAGGTACCTTGAAGCTCAAGAATACCCCGAAGGCGCATCTGTTAATGACAAGAAGTTTCTGAGAAGATTCACGGCAAAGTTCTTCATCAGCAATGACGTTCTTTACAAACGTAACCATGATTCAACCTTACTGCATTGTGTGGATAAGATTGAAGCAGAAAGGATCTTGACGGAGTTACATGAAGGTACTTTCGGAACACACTCCAGTGGACATACCATGACAAAGAAGATCCTTCGGGAAGGATATTACTGGTCCACGATGGAAGCCAACTGTTATCAGCATTCTCGGACATGTCACAAATGCCAAGTCTATGCTGATAAGGTGAACATTCCTCCAGTTCCTTTGAACATCTTGACAGCACCTTGGCCTTTTGCAATATGATCGGCGAGATTAGACCTACGGCATCCAACGGGCATCGTTTCATCCTAGTAGCGATTGATTACTTTACGAAGTAGGTTGAAGCAGCTTCCTTTGCCACCGTAACCAAGAACGTCGTGGCACGGTTCATTCGGCACAACCTGATCTGTCGATATGGTGTACCAGAGAGGATCATCACGGATAATGGTACCAATCTTAATAACAAGATGATCACTGAGCTCTGCGAGCAATTTAAGATACAGCACCAGAACTCTTCTCCCTACCGGCCGAAGATGAATGGGGTTGTAGAAGCAGCTAATAAGAACATTAAGAAGATCGTGCAGAAGATGACAGTGACCTACAAAGATTGGCACGAGATGTTTCCATTTGCTCTTCATGGGTACCGTACCTCAGCACGGACGTCAACAGGGGCAACACCTTACTCCTTGGTATATGGCATGGAGGCAGTCCTGCCCATTGAAGTTCAGATACCCTCTCTCTGGATCATGAAGGATGCGGGTTTAAACGAAGATGACTGGATCCAGATCCGGCTTGATCAACTAAACCTAATCAACGAAAAGAGACTCACTGCTATTTGTCATGGTCAGACGTACCAAAAACGGATGATCAAGGCATTTAACAAGAAAGTCAGACGACAAGAGTATCAAGTTGGAGACCTGGTAATCAAACGCATCATTCTACCTCAAGGTGATCCCAGGGGAAAATGGACCCCTACGTACGAAGGGCCATTTGTGGTTAAGAATATATTCTCAGGAGGAGCTATGATTCTAACCACCATGGACGGTGACGACCTTCCTCACCCCGTCAATGCAGACATAGTAAAAAGATACTACGCATGATTAAAAGACCCGCTAGGTTGACTGGCCTAGGCAAAAATAAGGGCTTCCCGGTGAACCAAAAGGGTTCGGGCAAAAATAAGGGATGAAAATATAAAAAAATCTGTACACCCGGCAAGTCGAAAACCTGAAAAGGCGGCTTGGGCAAAAATGGGTATCTCGGTGGACTGAAAACCCGAAAGGGCGGTCCAGGAAAAAGTTAGGGATAAGCGTAATACTATGTCTTATTGGATCACCTCGCATTCGGACTTTGGTATCAACTATCAGGCTCAGACGGCACCCATCAATCAGATTCATCTTCAACTAAGCAGCAAAGTGATGAGATGCTTGAAGATATAAGGGCGATAGCAGAGTTGGAACCCAGTGGGATTATTCACATAGTTGTTTTGTTTTCTTTTTTACAAATTGTATAAATCCTATTTGTTCGGCGGCGTTCTCTTACTAGGACGTCAGCCTCTTGTACAAAATGCCTATTTACATGCGAACTTCAAAATCAATACAAGCTCATCTTTCAGACAAATTGCAAATTGTTTTTTCTTCATCTGTTTTGTCTTGCAAAGAACGTCCAATGTTCATTTTTGATATATACATTTGACATTAACTGCTGCTCATAAAAATTTGCATACGAAACAAAGGACTAATTACGGGTGATATCAGAAGTAGGGGAAATAAGAACTGTCTAAGAGGTCTAGTTGCTCTGTCCACCAAGGTACAAGGTAGATTCAGCTGAAGAATATGACCAAGATACCTTCACTCCCCAAGAGTAAGACAGTAATGGCAGCTCTCCCCACTGAGACTTGCAACCATGAAGGATTCAGCAAATACTCTCCCCAAGCAGAGTTGGTCTACCATCAGCCCCAAAAAAGTTGGGTATCCCCAGTAGGTCTTAATATTCCCCAGCGGAGTATACAGATATTCCTCAGCAAGCATCCCCGACAGTCTTAATATTCCTCAATGAAATATAAGAATGTTCCCCGGCGAAGTACAAGATACCCCCAGTGGAGCCATTGCCCAGAGCAATCTAAAGAAAGCTTCCCTGGCAGAGTTGAATTATCTTCCCCAATAGATTCTGGAAGCTTGTCCCCTGCAGAGTACAAATTATCTCCTCAGCCAAATTCAGAGGTTATCCTCACAAGAGTCTAACTGGGTTATCCTCAGCAAGTTGCAACGGAAAGATCATCCCCAGTGAAGTTCTTTCTACCCCCAGCGGAGTTCATCATCAAAATCCCCAATAAAGCTTATTAACGGAATCCCCAACGGAGTTATCATTAAAATCTCAGCAAAGCATCTCCTCCCCACAGAGTAATTCCCTGCAGAGTAATCTCTTCATCAGGTTTATTCCCCAACGGATTTCTTCTCTCCTGCAGGTTTATTCTCACAATCATCTTCATCATCCCCAGCAGAAACGAAGAATTCAACGTCATCCTCCAGCAGCTATCCGGGATTTATTTTCCCCAGCTAAAGCATCACATTTTCATACATCATGATACATGCATATACGCATCATATCATACGATCTCAGTTATATTGAGAACATCATTGCTTGATCCATATCATGCATTGCATACGACTGACCTTTGCTTTTCAGGAAAGATACAGTTAAAGTTCTCATCAGTCAAAGGAGACAAATTCAATCAAAGGAGACAAAATCAGTCAATGGAGACAAAATCAGTTAAATCGATTCATAAAGATTTTTCTGAGGCAAAGCCCGTCAATAGAGACAAAATTATTTAAATCGATTCCTAAAGATTTTTCTGAGGTGAAGCCAGTCAATGGAGACAAAATCAGTTAAATCGATTCCTAAAGATTTTTCTGAGGCGAAGCCAGTCAATGGAGACAAAATCAGTTAAAATCGATTCCTGAAGATTTTTCTGAGGCAAACCTGTCAATGGAGACCCCCCGTCAATAGAGACAACCCGTCAATAAAGAAAACCCGTCAATAGAGACAACCCGTCAATAGAGACAACCCGTCAATGAAGACAACCCGTCAATGAAGACAACTCATCAATGGAGACAACCCGTTAATGAAGACAACCCGTCAACGAAGACAAAACTACCTACCAACGATCTCCAGGTGGCATCTATAAGCCCATCCTCCTATCCAGTATCTCTCCAAATGGCATCTGTAAGCCCATTCCCGACGTCACATTGCTGATACTACACCATGCGAGTGCAAATTTCGGGGCACTTTAATGTTCAATCATCTTCCACCTTCGGATCACGAAAGGCACGCAGGCCAATCTACATCCTCAGGTTTAAGAAGATTGAACAGGGACAACTGTTGTACCCCAAAATTTTCCCTCCCATATTCCTCAAGAGTTGTCAAGAATGACCTTTAAATGGTTCAAGATTGTTCAAGAGCTAGACAGTCAAACCATCTCCTAAGCAGTAGACAGCTGAAATTAGGGTTTTGGTTCTTTCAAGGAATTTGGGGTTCTAAATGGTTCAATCAAATCTCATAGGCCTATATACATTCTCAAGCACCTACATGCCAAGTTTCAAGACTCACAGTGCCAATTTACATAGTCAAAAGCTCCATTTGATCTACAATCAACTGCAAGGGCAAAATGGTCATTTTGTAGTCAAAAGTCAGAATTTTTGGTCAACATCTTATTTTGGATTCCCAATCATCATTTTATCAAATCTTGATCATGATTCCACAAGAATAGCTCAAAAATCATCAAGATGCAAAAGTTACTATTTTTGGACAACAGAAAAGTCAACTGTACTTTGACAAGGGCATAACTTTTTCATGGTTTGTCAGAAAAATTCCATCCAAAGCTCATTTTGAAGAGGATGCAATTTCCTACAATCCATCTTCACACTCCAAGATCAGAAAATGCCCTCACAAAAAGTTACAAATTTTTACATTATAGGTTAATTTCAAAAGTCAACAAAAGTACACTTTGAGTCAAAGGCCATAACTTGAGATTGGTAAATCCAAATGACATGGGACCAAAGGAATTGGTTATAGAACTTCAAGAGCTTTCCAAAATGTCCAAGAACATGGTCATATGATCAAAATTGAGCAAGTTGTGCATTGGAGAAGTTGGGAAATTGTCATGAATTTGCAAAAGTCAACTTTGGTCAAAACACCTTATTTTTGCTAATGGGCCTCAAATCTCTTCTTGAAACTTCACCCATGACCTATGCACGACCCACCAAGCTAAATGGGATTTATTTTCCTATTTTTATTGATTAATTGGATTTTTAATACATATTAATTCATTTAATTGATTTAAATTATAAGAAAATAGAAGATTTGATTTTTTAAATCAATTTGTGAAGCAAATATGATCAAAACATGTTGGCAAATTCGTGCACAAGTCAAAGATACAAAAAAAATCCAATTTTGGAAACATTGTTCAATCATGAAAAATCAAGAATATTTGATTATCAATCAAAGATTTAAACATCAATGCACATGGATTTTTGCCCAGCTCTTGACCTAAATTGATTCTCCTATATGTAAGCAAGCAAACCCTGACCTAATAGACGATGGAAAGATGCAGAAACAACCCTGTCAAATTCAAGAATTTTCAAGAAAACTGAAAATCTGTTCTTGCATCCTAGGCTAATTCAAGGTGTTTTGACCATTCAAATACATTGCAGGAGGTTCCAGGAACGATTTGCAATCGAATTCACGCACTAAAGCTCAAGGAATCACTGAATACAGTTTCACGGTTTGCACTTTTGATTCCAAATCGTAACTCTTAACTCATGCATTTAACATGTTTTTGTGATTGATTTGTGTTGTTAGAGATCATACAAAGCTAATGGAATGGTTGAATTGAACTATGGTCCCCTGAATCGTGAGATGCCATGATCAAATTTCTAGGGTTTTCAAGATTTAAATTAGGGCTTTCTAAAACCAAGAAAAATTGGGACTAATGAGATACATGGTTGAAATCGTGAGGCCAAGACGATTCCAACCCACACCTCGCGAAACATTTATGATTGTTGTGTGCCTAATCGCTATTTTTCCTTGCAGGAAGTAGTGGGGGTTAAAAACCCCCGCTATCTGATTCTAATTATATAGAAAAAAGGTTGAAGACGATGATATGTTGATACCTGGTTGGCCAATTTGAAAAGCGCGCGTTATTTTTTTATTTTACAGCATGTTGATTAGTTTCCCCATATAATAATTGTCTCTTATGCCAATAACAAATAAAGCAGCTTAGTGGAGTGGTTGGTGCGTTGGCCTGGAAGCATTGGGACCTGGGTTCGAATCCCAGGTCCCCCCAAAACAATTATTTGATTTTTTTTCTGCAGGTGATCCCATGTACTCTCCAACGCGTGATCCATCATACACCTCAGAGATCTACACGCCAAGTGGCTCCTGGCCAAATCTGAAGGCCAGGATTGAAGGACTATCATACTCCCTGGTCAGCGCATGCGTAGTAAACTCAGAAAGTCAAACAGGCTAATGCATAGTGGGCCTTAAGAATTGCTCTTGTCACTCCAAAGTTGGCCCAACACCCCCCTTCAAGTTTACTTCTTTTCTTTTCTTTTTTTATTTCTTTCATTTAATTATTTTTTATAATTATTATTTTCATTAACAAATTAATATTTATTTTCATAATAAAAATCAGAAAACATAAAAAATATGATATTTTTATTTATTAAATTTAATTAGTTATTTTTTGTAAATAAATATTAACATAATTCATTTAGTTTTAATTAGGTTTAATTTTAACTTTTTTTGCAATAATTTAAAATTAATGTAGAATTAGGGTTTTTAATAACTTTTGACTTATTTTTTTATTTCCTTAAAAAACATAAAAAACTCAAAAAATATCTTTATTTTATTTAAGTAATTAATTAGTCTAGGTTTAATTTAATTAAATGCAAAATAATAAAAAATCTCCTTCTTTCCTAAAAAAGGGTCAAAACCCTAAAAACTCTCAGATTCAATTTTCTCTCGCGCGTGTGATTATTTTTTATCCATATTTTTATTCAATTATGTATTTGCTCCGAGGGTGTAATAATCTAAACTTAGGACTTTTTATCGCTTTTATTTACTTTTCCGCAATTTACTTTTTCAAGGGTTTATTTTTGGCGATGTAAATACCCGATGCCTTGTAATAGTTTAGTTTTATTTTCTGTAACTATTAACTGCTAGATGTATGCTAACTAGGCTATGCATGTCAAGATTTCTCTTAAATTAAAATCAATCGTAGCTCACCATAACATGTACAAAGATAATATAAACTGAAACTTAACACACATACACATGCCACTCCTAGGGTACGCCTCACTTGGTTGCCTCGACGTGGTCATTGAGTATAGGAAGTTTTAGAGGTCGCCCTCCTGTCTAAAGATCAAAGTTGCCTCGAAACGGTTGCCTCGGATAAAATGATCTAAGACATTAGGGTTACCGCTAAGGCGTCCTAACATTGCTTTAGTGACCACATGTCCCATAATCGAATTGACCCGAAAACTCCAACGACGGTGCTACCTACTTCTCAATAGTGGGATAGTACTGTCTAAAGGACATTTACACAGCTTAATTTCTTTTGAGTAGGTAGAGGTTCTCAGGTACTTGCTCTTTCAAAACAAAACAACTTTTTCGCACTTACACTTTTCAAACAAAAGTTTTCAAACAAACACTTCATACACTCTTGAGGAATGATACAAGAGTTAAATCGAAGTTTTCAAACAAAACTTTTCCAAAACCCACAAACACAAGAAAAGCAAAAACTTTTGAAAACATAGTGAGCAAGTACCTAAGAGCCCGTGGATAACCACGGATAGAAAGGGTGCTAACACCTTACCTTTCTATAATCTACCTCCCGAACCCGAGAAACATCTCGAAAAGGAATTTTGCTGTGCTTTTGTCCTTTCCTTGTTGGATTAAATAAAAGACGGTGGCGACTCTTGCTTACCGCGACATTTTGCGAACCAGCATTCTAAAACAGTCAGTTCTATTTCCACCGATTACAAGACTCAACTCAAATGGTTCTATCAATTGGAGAGTTCTCGAATCCACACCTGGGAGGATTTAGCTGCTGCTTTCTACAAGCAGTATCAGTACAATGCTGATCTTACACCAACTCGTGTGCAGTTGCAGAACATGACCATGGGTTCCAACGAGAGCTTCAAAGGATACCTCCAAAAGTGGAGAGATCTGGCTGGTAGGGTGCAACCCCCTTTAACTGACAGGGAGCTGATCGAAATCTTCATGGGAACTTTGACAGGGCCTTTCTTCAAACACCTAATTGGAAGCTCCTCGGGCGGGTTCACCGAGCTGATACTGACTGGTGAAAGGGTCGAAGCTGGCATCAAAAGTGGAAAGATCCAAGGAGTTACACCCTCTGACGTTCAGAAAAAACCAGACAATGGAAAGAAAGAGTCCAATGTTGTGTACAGCCGAAAGAGTCGTCATGATCAACAGGTAGGGGCAATCCTGATCTTTAATCCTACATTTGTTCAACAAAGACAGGGTAATAGGCGTAGGGTAAGATATCAAGAAAGGCAGTACACTAACATCAACATGCCTTTGTCTCAATCATTACAACAATTGCTGAAGGTGAAACTGATCACACTAAAGGATCCTCCTCAAAATCCTGATACCTCCTCTTCTAAGTACAATCCGAGCGTAAGATGTGCCTATCATTCTGACAGTCCCGGACATGACACCGACGACTGTTGGACTTTGAAGAACAAGATTCAAGACTTGATTGATGCCAAGGAGATCGAGTTTGACCCTCCAGAGACTCCAAACGTGATCACTACTCCTATGCCAAATCATTGAAGGCTTTTGTTTCATTTGAATTTTCAAGTTGTAATTTCTTTTGTCTCAAAAAGAAAGGCCCACTAAGTCAAAACCTACAAAGGATACTTAAGAAAACTGGGGCATCCCGCTGACTGTAATCTCAAAACAAGAATAGTCAGGCAAAAATCATGGATAACAAATCAAAAAGAGGTCAATACAAATCCTCAACAACATGAAAAAGGTTGCAAAAAATGAATGCCTTCCAATAAACTTAACTTGTTTGAACCATCAACAAAATGTCATTTCAGACTCAATTGGAGTTCAAACATACAATTATCTGAGCTTAGGACTGAAGAACATCACGAAGAATAAGTGGGTACAAATACACTTTGAGCCTTTATCCTTTGTTTATTAAACTGTGAACCAAGCCACGTTACAACCCTTCAAAAGTCCTAATTGAAGCACGGGTTAGTTCGAAAGCATACTTTTACAAAAGGTATCCTGACTCCTGTAAGGCTTTACTCAAAATCCTGAGTTGAATTTTTCTTACAAAAATTTCTTGCTAAAAATGCATTTTTCAAAATTTCAAGACAAGCATAAACTTTGCATTACTTAAATATCACTGTTTGCATATGGCTAATTGTTTGACAGCGGAGAAATTCACATAATGAGTGTCCAGTAAACGAAAGCTCTCTTAGTGAACAAAATCAATTCAAGTGGGATGACACTTCCATTGACGAATATCCCATCAACAAGGGGGTATGAAATGTCACTATCCAGCACACCTGGGGCAGTCCAGTCAAGATTCCAAGAAAATCTCTCAAGAATCGCAGAGTAGCCAGGGGCAAGTCTCCATCTCTGTCACTTGGGGCATTGAACGTCAATCTCATCAAAGGGTTACGTACAGTCAAACATTTCCTGGAAGTGCCACAAACACTTGCTACTAGGGGCAATGACAAATCTCCCCAAAGTCCTTCTCATAGGGTAATTTCCCACCAAGAGTTTAATCTCTGAAAAACCTTTCTCCATCTGGGACAACCTCAAGAATCCTCAAAGACTTTCCCCCAACGAAGTCGTCACCTCTCAAGCAGACCGACAACAGGGTTTATTTCCCCAACAAACTACGGATTCCCCAGCTTGAAGTAGCCTTTCCGACTACTACAAATCAAAGGACCACAACTCCTCTTTCCCAGTAGACTACTCTACAATCCCTAACAAGTTACTACGAAACCTGGACCCGACCAGATATCAGTTTAACTTCGACTCCCCAGTAGAGCAACGGACGACTAAGACTCCTAAACTCTTTTCCCAAGTAGGAATAAACATTCTCCCCATAAAGTTTTCAATATCCCCCAGCGGAGTTCTTCTCAACAAAACAGGAACCCCCGGTGGAAACATCCTAGGAAAAGTTTGAAGACACACATACTCTTCAACAGCAATCCAGGATTTAACAACTCCTTGACGTTTGTCAAGGATTTATTTTCCCGGACAAATATACATTCATTAACATTTCACATTTCATACCTCCTATTTACATGCATGATAAGTGCATACGACACAATCTCATTTATTTTGAGAACATCATTATGCAAAGCATACATCATGACATTGCATATAACTAACTCTTTACCTTTTCAGGAAAAATCGATCTACAGGTAAAGGTTATCATCCTGCTGAGGTAGTAATCGTCCAAGATTCCTTCATCATCCTGTTGAGGTAGTAATTGTCCAAGATTCCTTCATTATCCTTTTGAGGTAGTAATCGTCCAAGATTCCTTCATTATCCTGCTGAGGTAGTAATCGTCCAAGATTCCTTCATCATCCTGCTGAGGTAGTAATCATCCAAGATTCCTTCATCATTCTGTTGAGGTAGTAATCGTCCAAGATTCCTTCATTATCCTTTTGAGGTAGTAATCGTCCAAGATTGCTTCATTATCCTGTTGAGGTAGTAATCGTCCAAGATTCCTTCATTATCCTGCTGAGGTAGTAATCGTCCAAGATTCCTTCATCATCCTGCTGAGGTAGTAATCGCCCAAGATTCCTTCATTATCCTTTTGAGGTAGTAATCGTCCAAGATTCCTTCATCATCCTGCTGAGGTAGTAATCGTCCAAGATTCCTTCATCATCCTTCTGAGGTAGTAATCGTCCAAGATTCCTTCATCATCCTGCTGAGGTAGTAATCGTCCAAGATTCCTTCATCATCTTGTTGAAATAGAAGTCATCCAAGATTCCTTCATCATCTATTTGGAGTAGCAATCATTTCTGGATGGCATCTTTAGGCCCCTCTCCAACAACTATCCATTACCTCTCCAAATGGCATCTTTAAGCCCATTCCCACAATTACACTTTTGTCGAGTGCAAATTTATGGGCACGCTAGTGTCCAATCGTCTTTTACCTTCGAGTCAGGAACGGCAAAACTCGTCGATCTAACTCTTTAGGTTCAAGAAGATTGAACAGGGTCAGCTGTTGTACCCTAAAATTTGCCCTCCCATTTTTCATAGAAAACACAACCCTAGGGTTTCTCAGATATTCAAGTTGGCTCGGGAATCAATCAGACAGATTTTTCTTCTATGACAGTAAAATAACAATTAGGGTTTTTTTCTTGCAATTCTCAAAAAAAATGAATTCTCAAAGATCCAATTGGCTTTCACAGGTTTTCATGCTTTTTCAAGTTTACTGAAAAGACAGTGTTTGTTCTCAAGGCATGGTTGTTTGGGGCAAGATATGGAATCTAAGACTGTCATTTGGGACATTCATGTCTTGTTTGATCCAGGTTAACCAGATAATTTGCGTCTTTTAAAAAGCATTTGCTTGTTTAGGAAATGAAATAGACAGTGTGTGTTTTGATTGGAATGCAGTTGCAAGATTACAGAATTATTGGATTACTTGGAGTTTAAGTTATCAGATGGGAGCATTTTGTTTCAATTATCTTGATTGGGAATCTTTAAGAATTAGTTAGGATGCAAAGAGAAGATTACAAGTTATTGTTGATTAAAGATTTCAATGGGCACCAGAATATCTCATAAGACTTTCTCCATTTATTTCAAAAGTTGTTACAAAACAATTTATTATTTAAATACTTTAGGTTTTACAACTTATTGTATTTAAAAAAATAAATTAGTACAATTGATTGAATGTTTCTCTCTAAATTACAAAGAAAATGAATTTATGCCTAAGGTTGACTGAGCTTCCTTTGCTTCCATGCTTTCCACAGAATCTCTTGCTTCCCCTGCTTTGCCACCATCCAGTTGTGCTCACGTGAAAGCAAAAGACAGAAAAAATAGCTAGTACAATTAATTGGACATGAGCAAGAATTTTCAAAAGAAAAAGTGTTCATCATTAAAGTCTGCAATTTGGAATCAGAAGGCTATTTTTAATTCATCACATTGGTATTTTCTCTATTTGCAAATCACAAGAGAATTATTCCTCTTGGTTCACAAAAAGAAGAAATAAGAAATGCAAGCAAGTTGTCCAAACAAAACAAATGCAGCAAACTTATCCAAACAAACAGAATAATACAAACTGAATGCAAGCAAGCTGCACAAGCTAGGAAACAAATAGCAAAGATATCCAAACAAGAGCAAATGCAGCAAGGCTGTCCAAACAAACAGAAGGCGCAAAACAGGGCCAAATAAGCAGCAAAATGGCAAGCAACAAACAGCAAGAATGAGGCATCAAGCTAGCACCAAACATCAAATAGTATCAGCAAAAGGAAAGTATAGCAGTATAATAACCAAGTCAAACAAGCAAGAGGCTTGTTCAATAAGCCTAAATCATCATTTTCCAGTTATTTGCAAACTTTTCAGAAAAAAGGTGAAAGAGCAATTGACTCTTAGGGTCATTGAGAGAGAGAGAGAGAGAGAGGAAAGAAGTCACCTAGGGATGCACAGCCCTGCTGCCTTGGTTGCCATAATTGCATAAGAGTTGCTATAAAACAAAAACTGCAAGGAAAAGAGCATCAGAAGAGCATGCCAAAGTATTCAAAATTTGGTGGTTTTCCCACCATTTTGAATAAGTTGTCAAACCAAAGCAACTAATATAACAGTAGACAGGGCTCAAGCAAAGAGAAGAAAAAAAACATTTTGATCAAAATCCAAAAAAAACTGTCAAAGCCTTCAAGCATCAAAACCTGCTGAAACATACAAACCAAAAGCCCCAATTGTCAAACAGTTCAAAAGAACCAAATGGCCTTAAACCATCTTCCATCAAACCTGTTAACTCAACATTAACAAACTTCTCAAACCTGTTAACCAACAAATCCAAAACAACAAAAACATTCAAAACCAAAACTGATAAACCATCTCAATATCAAAAAAAACTAAAAAGTCCAAAACCTGTAACAATACCAAAAACTGTAACAAAATCCAAAAAGAAACATATCAAACCAAAACAGAAAACCTGTAAAACCAGTCTCAAGTCAAACCATCTTCTATCAAACCTATAACCAAAACCTGTTAACAAATATTCCCAACCATCCACAAAAAGTCACAAACCTGTAGCAACAGCAAGCCAAAGATTCAAACTTCCAAACTACCAAAAACCAAAAATCACAAAACCTCCAAACTGTCAAACCAACCTTCAAACTGAAACACAACCTTCAAACCTGTCAAAACCAAACTGTAACAACCAACCTTCAAACTGCCCAACCTCAAAACAAATCTCAAACAAACATACAAATCAAAAACCAGAAAAAACTCATCAAACATGTTGAAACACCAACATAAAAAAAAACATAACCAAAAAAACACAGTAACAACCTCAAATACCAAAACATATCTAACACAAACCCAGAAAACCAGAAGAAAGTATCAAACATCATCAAATAAATATCCAACAAACATCATCAAATCATTATCACCATCAAACAGCATCATCATCATTCAAAGCATAGAAAACTGAAGAAGGTTACCAGAAGCACGCCGTCAATCATCTTCATTTCTTCCCCCCCGTTTCCGGCCACCAAGGATCGCTACTCCCAGTCTCACCATTCCTTTCCATCTCACAGAAAAAATTCCAAACAGGTATGGTCTCTTTACCTTCCTCATAACATTTCCTGCATCTCAATGGATAATACAGTAGGTTAACAGAAAAAAGTGTAACAAGACAAAAACAACAAAAATCGTTCAAGATTAACAAAAACAGAACATCACCTTTTCACGAGAGAAATCATTAGAGCTTGGTTAGGAGATGAGATTGAGTGGCGCTCCGGTAACGGAAAGTTGGGGAGGAAGATCAGATAAGCTATAACCGAGCATCTTATGCATAAATCCGAACTTAGGGTTTCCAGAAAAGGGGAAAATCAGGGCGAGACTAAGAGGCCAAGGGTCGTTTCACTCATGAAATTAGGAAGGGACAATCGGTGAGATAGTAACAGAGATGGAAAGATGAACAAAAAATTGGAAGAGATGAATGAGAGAAGATAAACGGCGCCGCTCTGTACAACAGGGGTCAAGAACCCTAAATTTCGTTTAAGCTTTCCCTAATCAACAACTAAACTGATTTAGAAACATTGGGCCTATATTTTGCAAACCCTTAAAAGCCCAAGCGCGTTTTGCTAGTTACCCCCCCCCCCCCCCCCCTCTGGCCTTATTCTGTTTCAGCAATAAAACCCTTTTTCTTTGGGCCTAACAACTTTGAACTTCCCTAAGCCCATTTTTCTTCTTTTTAATTTGTTTTTATTTGTTTTAAAATTGTTAAATAAGACTTAAAACATTTTATTAAATTAATTTAGTTTTTAGTGATTAGTTTTTATCATTTTCTCTTTTTATAAAAAACTCATTTTTATTAATATTTTACACTTAATAAAACATCAAAAAAAGAATTAATCTAGTTTAGTTTCTTTCTTTTAAACTTATTTATAATTAATAAGAATACACAAATAATAATAAAGATTTTTAATTTAAATCAATTTCTTTTTAGAATAAGTTTTATTTTTCTCTTCTCAAGTAAATACATTTCATTTCATACTTTGTTGATTTTATTTTCATAAATTGTCATAGCTTTATATTAAATCGCACAAAAATTTGATTTGGTTGTATTGTTTGATATTTGGACATTGCTATTTCATTTGATTCATCCTCATTCATAACAATTGTACCCCCATTCCCTAACATTCTGTAATAGCATAGAATTTCAATTCCCGCAATTTACTGTTTTCCATATACTGTATAGTAATTAGGCATGTATGGCAAGATTCAAAAATCAATCGCTAGATGACCTAATCAAAGAATTAATAACTTGAAACCAACACACTTTTTCACACGCGCACCTCTAGGGTAACCTCGCTCGTTGCCTCGGAAATACAATCATGTCCCTCGAATATGAGACACTCTAGCAATGACCGTTCGATAAAAAAGATCGTAGTCCCTCGATGACCCTCGATGTTGCCTTCGATTAAAACGATCTCGTCCCTTACGAAATTGCTAAAGCGTTTCACAAGTTGCCTTCAATGATTGTAAAGTTGACCCGCGTCCGTCCCTTCACATCCAATGGTGGGACTTCTTACCAAATCAATGGTAAGATAGCACCATTAAGAGGAAGAAGAAAAGAACAAAGACCTTTCGAGTAGATAGATTCGCTCTTAGTTACTCGCTTGCTCACGACAAAACTCTTTTACACCTACACTCCCATTTCAAAACAATTTCAAAAAGACAAAATGTTTTGTATACGTTCTTATAGAGACGAGAACCATTGCAAAACCTCTTTTCAAAACACTTTTCAAAACACGATTCACAAACACCTCTTTGAACCATTTTTCGAAATAAAATTTTGTATACGTTCTTATAGAGACGAGAACCATTACAAAGAGATTTTTTCAAAATACTTTCAAAGCCCACACCACAAGCACATAATCAAACAAAAGCAAGTGATTTAAAATGAGTAACTAAGAGCCCATGGAAAACCATGGATGAAAAGGGTGCTAATACCTTCCCTTTTCATAATCTACCCCTCGAACCCGAGAAATAATCTCGAAAGGTCTTTCTTGTGCTTTTTTACCTTTCCTTTTGGATAAAAGAAAAGTCGGTGGCGACTCTTGATAACCGCAGAAGTGCGAACGAAACACAAAACATCAAGTCAGTTCTCCCACCGCATCACAGAACTGGCGACTCTGCTGGGGAGTTCAAAACTAAAAGTGGGGTTACCTTAGGGTTAGATCACCTTTACTTGCTTTCATTGTTTGATTTGTATGCTTTACATTTTGGTTCCTTGTTTGGGTTTGTTTTAAATCCTACACCCGGATTTGGGGACACCTTTTAGGTAAGTAGCAATAGACTGTGAGGGAATTGTGTGGGGTATACCGACACGGTTTAAGCAGTAGCTACGTTGATATGGCACTTTGGTTGGTACCAGTAACCCTTGAGTCGAATCAAAGTACGGGGCCGCCACGTGGTGTCGTGAAGCATCAACTAACCTTAGAACCTTACTTGACCAACTTGGCCATTAGGACGTAGTGAGATGACCGGTTTCAGTGTAGAGCTGAAAATTGGTTGATACTCGATGCTACATTCATTGAGACTTGACCCTTGAGTTTTGTTCGGTTGTGAGTCAATTTCTTATTGAATGAAGCTTGTGGGAAAGGTCAGTGATATTGAGATCCCTTAGAACCCGGTTACTATTAACTATGACAGGTTGAGCCAACTAAACTTCAAGAGCGTACTTACCTACAAACTCCATGCAAGCCTAAAACTAAGGACTTGTTTTGCTTTGTGTGAATATGATTATTTGTATATAAACTTGCTTACCTCGCATATCTGTACATAACATCATAACATCATACCATAGCATTTTCAATAACCATTTCAAGGATCTCGAGGATGTTTGATGCAGGTTATGACAAACCAAACGTCTATCAAGGGGCAAGAGGATTTATTTTCCTCTGACCAAACTCCGTCAAAGATCAAGTACAACAACTTGAGTCAAAGGATATGACCCATTTGACATGGTGAACTTGATTCTCGTAGGAAGACATCCACCGATACAAAGTTCTCCAATCAAAGTTGTTGATCGAAGTTCAACTTCTAACATTTTCTTATGTTTACCCCGCGAGATCCTTGAAAACATGAATCCACATATCATGCATCATATCATGACAGGTTTCTCCCTTATAGGTCTCCTTATCTTCCTGCTGTTTATTTCAGTAAGATGGATATGGAACAAACAGTGAAAGATCTCCAAGCTCAAAATGTTCAGTTCCAACAAATGTTGCTGGCTATGGCTAAGGGGCAAGAGGACCTGAAATCTCTCCTTCTCAAAGAAAAGAAGAAAAAGTACAAGAAGTCAGTAGGCGTCTTGAACTTGAGAAGAAGACCTAGAGCTCTAAATCTTTCAACTCCATCCAACATGGGGGTTAGTCATGAAGAAGACAACAGTCTGGAGATTGATGAAGCTGAAGCTGACTACTCTGAAGAACAATATCCTCCCACTGATGACAAGTACAAACAGTTGGAGGATCGCCTCAATGCTATAGAGATTCAACAGATACCTGGCTTAGATCTAGGAAACATGGGTTTGGTTTCTGGAGTGGTCATCCCGCCAAAGTTCAAAGTCCCTACCTTTGCCCTTTACGATGGAGTTTCTTGCCCTAAGATGCACTTAAATTCTTATGTCCGCAAGATTCAACCATACACAACTGATCCAAAACATTGGATCCATTTATTCCAAGAAAGCCTGGCAGGGACTCAACTCAAATGGTTCTATCAATTGGAGAGTTCTCGAATCCACACCTGGGAGGATTTAGCTGCTGCTTTCTACAAGCAGTATCAGTACAATGCTGATCTTACACCAACTCGTGTGCAGTTGCAGAACATGACCATGGGTTCCAACGAGAGCTTCAAAGGATACGCCCAAAAGTGGAGAGATCTGGCTGGTAGGGTGCAACCCCCTTTAACTGACAGGGAGCTGATCGAAATCTTCATGGGAACTTTGACAGGGCCTTTCTTCAAACACCTAATCGGAAGCTCCTCGGGCGAGTTCACCGAGCTGATACTGACTGGTGAAAGGGTCGAAGCTGGCATCAAAAGTGGAAAGATCAAAGGAGTTACACCCTCTGACGTTCAGAAAAAACCAGACAATGGAAAGAAAGAATCCAATGTTGTGTACAGCCGAAAGAGTCGTCATGATCAACAGGTAGGGGCAATCCTGATCTTTAATCCTACATTTGTTCAACAAAGACAGGGTAATAGGCGTAGGGTAAGATATCAAGAAAGGCAGTACACTGACATCAACATGCCTTTGTCTCAAGCATTACAACAATTGCTGAAGGTGAAACTGATCACACTAAAGGATCCTCCTCAAAATCCTGATACCTCCTCTTCTAAGTATAATCCGAGCGTAAGATGTGCCTATCATTCTGACAGTCCCGGACATGACACCGACGACTGTTGGACTTTGAAGAACAAGATTCAAGACTTGATTGATGCCAAGGAAATCGAGTTTGACCCTCCAGAGACTCCAAACGTGATCACTACTCCTATGCCAAATCATTGAAGGCTTTTGTTTCATTTGAATTTTCAAGTTGTAATTTCTTTTGTTATTCAAACAATTACCTATTAATGTCAAACTTTGTTTCATTAATGCATTTCATATGTTTGTCTTGAATTATTTCATTTTCATTACATTTAAACTATGCTTTTTACTCTCTTTATGACATTCAATTCTTGCTAAAAGTTACAAGCCTTTAGAGGGAGGATGGCGAAAACAATGCCATAATCTCATACAGTATGCTTTTGGAAAGACCTTGTTGACGATGTACAGGCGTTTCTTTCAAATCCTAAACACTGGAGTTATAAGGAAGATAATCCCTAGTCAACCCCTTCGAGCCAAAGAAGTAGAAGTTTTTTGTTTTAACACAAATTGAAACCTTTAATCAAAACCTGGGGCCGGATAGTCTCTCAGTTAATTCAAACACGCGTTAAAGTCGCAAACTCTCATCTTGTAATACAACGAATGACATCAAAAGCATTCCTCTGGAATCAAAAGACGGTGATGGTTCCCTATCACATAGGCAGTCATTACCTCTCAAAAAGAAAGGCCCACTAAGTCAAAACCTACAAAGGATAATTAAGAAAATTGGGGCATCCCGCTGACTGTAATCTCAAAACAAGAACAGTCAGGCAAAAATCAGGGATAACAAATCAAAAAGAGGTCAATACAAATCCTCAACAACATGAAAAAGGTTACAAAAAATGAATGCCTTCCAATAAACTTAACTTGTTTGAACCATCACCAAAACGTCATTTCAGACTCAATTGGAGTTCAAACATACAATTAACTGAGCTTAGGACTGAAGAACATCACGAAGAATGGGTGGGTACAAATACACTTTGAGCCTTTATCCTTTGTTTCTTAAACGGTGAACCAAGCCACGTTACAAACCTTCAAAAGTCCTAATTGAAGAACGAGTTAGTTTGAAAGCATATTGTTACAAAAGGTATCCTGACTCCTGTAAGGCTTTACTCAAAATCCTGAGTTGAATTTTTCTTACAAAAATTTCTTGCTAAAAATGCATTTTTCAAAATTTCAAGACAAGCATAAACTTTGCATTACTTAAATATCATTGTTTGCATATGGCTAATTTTTTAACAACGGAGAAATTCACATAATGAATGTCCAGTGAACGAAAGCTCTCTCAGTGAACAAAATCAATTCAAGTGGGATGACACTTCCATTGACGAATATCCCATCAACAAGGGGGCGTGAAATGTCACTATCCAGCACACCTGGGGCAGTCCAGTCAAGATTCCAAGAAAATCTCTCAAGAATCACAGAGTAGCCAGGGGCAAGTCTCCATCTCTGTCACTTGGGGCATTGAACGTCAATCTCATCAAAGGGTTACATACAGTCAAACATTTCCTGGAAGTGCCACAAACACTTGCTGCTAGGGGCAATGACAAATCTCCCTAAAGTCCTTCTCATAGGATAATTTCCCACCAAGAGTTTAATCTCTGAAAAACCTTTCTCCATCTGGGACAACCTCAAGAATCCTCAAAGACTTTCCCCCAACGAAGTCGTCACCTCTCAAGCAGACCGACAACAGGGTTTATTTACCCAACAAACTACGGATTCCCCAGCTTGAAGTAGCCTTTCCGACTACTACAAATCAAAGGACCACAACTCGTCTTTCCCAGTAGACTACTCTATAATCCCCAACAAGTTACTGCGAAACCTGGACCCGACCAGATATCAGTTCAACTTCGACTCCCCAGTAGAGCAACGGATGACTAAGACTCCTAAACTCTTTTCCCAAGCAGGAATAAACATTCTCCCCATAGAGTTTTCAATATTCCCCAGCGGAGTTCTCCCCAACAAAACAGGAACCCCCGGTGGAAACATTCTAGGAAAAGTTTGAAGACACACATACTCTTCAACAACAATCCAGGATTTAACAACTCCCTGACGTTTGTCAAGGATTTATTTTCCCAGACAAATATACATTCATTAACATTTCACATTTCATACCGATCAACATATTTCTGGAACTCATAAATTTATAACTCTGATTTGGTATTACTCTCTTGAGGTAGTTCTTTCGCCATTGAATCCGTATCGATGACCTTTTCAACTTCCGTGTTTGGGTCGAAGGCTAGTTCTCGAAGGAAGGTCTCTGAATATTTGAATTCGTCAGAGTTAAACATTGGAAAATACAAAAAAAAATTGGTAGAACCGTCGGCTCGGGACCACTGAAAAATTCATAACTCCCGGATGGAGTACCGTATGAGTGGATTCTGGTGTCCAAAATTTTGTCTCGATGTCCTCTTGATGTTGTTTTTTTATGTACGAGAGCTGATTCTATAAGGAAAGTAGCGGGATTTTTGAGTTTCTGAAGAGATATTTGAGCTGAACCGAAATTCGATCGAATTGATTTCCGATATTCAAAATTTCATATCGCACTCAATTTTTACTGTATCACGACGGGTTTGGTGCCAAAGTTTAAAAAATTGAGTTGGCTATATTTTCACAGGAGGTTCCAAGTTCGAACAGTATGCAAAAGGTCTTCGTTTTTCGCCCAGAGTGTGTGTGACGCGCCGAAAATCCTGAATGTTGAATATTATTTCATCTGGGTCGAAATTTCAAAAATTCATAACTCGATCAATTTTATCAGATCGAGCCCATCTTTTTACACAAGGTCACTGACTCAGATATCTACAACTTTGCTTCCAAAATTGTGACCGGATTCTGCTCCTATCAATACCAGTTTTTTATTAAAGAACGTGTCGGAGTTGACACTAGAGCCCAAAATAAGTTTGTTTAAGGGGAAACTTCAAAAAATCATAACTAAATCACCGTTCATCCAAATGAGCTTGTTCTTTTGACAACATGTCACAAATTTTATTATCTATGTTTTCTATTTTGCGACCGAATTGAAATTCCACGCGATTGATGATATGGCACTTTATAGACATGTCGAGATTACATTGTCAAGGCAAAGTCCAACCCAATTGTGCATCCAAGACCCATATCCACTCTCTATATAAACCAAAAATTCAAATTTTTTCCTCATAACTACACAATTATCACAAACACAAAAACTCTCTCTCTCTCTCTCTCTCTCTCTCTCTCTCTCTCTCTCTCTCTCTCTCTCTCTCTCTCTCTCTCTCTCTCTCTCTCTCTCTCTCTCTCTCTCTCTCTCTCTCTCTCTCTCTCTCTCTCTCTCTCTCTCTCTCAATTCTCTTAAGAATCAAACTCAATTTTCTCTAAAAAACAACAACTTCAATAAAATTCTTCAACCTTCTTCAAGAATCATCATCAATTCTTTATCAACGGTTACCTCGGAGACCCGGCTAGCCACCACTGACCAGCCAGCCGCTGCCGGACCACCGCCAGAACACCCTTCGTCACTGTCAGAATCCGCGATCCCCCTCCCCTCTGTTTTGCACGTTTTGTTCCTCCAATTTGCATTTCGATTGTTGCAGTCTCTTCATCTAATCTTCCTCTTCGATTCTACGGTGAGTTTTTCTTAAATTAAGCGCTTTTTCGAATAAGTGATTTTTTTGAATAAATATTTTTTTCTTTATTTTGTTGTTGATTGAAGTTTTAATTGTTTAATTGAGACTTTATTAGTGAGAATTGGATTAGAATTATGTTTATTTCAAGGATTGAATTAGGAATTAGTATGTAGATTAACACTTAGGTTAGTTTAATCCTAATTTTTGTGAATTGATTGAATTCTTGATATCAAAATGTTGAAGAAAATTAGCATTGGATAATTGATTCATGAGATTATATTGAGTTCTTGAATTTATAAGTTAATAAAAAAAAGGTTTTGTTCAATCAATCTCATGAGTCAAAAATTAATGTTAAGAGTTTCTTTAATGCATTGATATCAGCTACTTTTAATCAATTGTTTGTGAACTTTGTGGAGTTTGATGCATTGGAATGCATTTTGATACATAAACATTGATTTTCTACAAGTTGTAAAGTGGTTCCAATTCACTATTTTTTTTACATAAACTTGAATTAGAATTGATTTACAAATTGTGATACAATTGAGTTAGATTCTTAATACTTAATCGCTTGGTATTGTTGTTTATGGTATGATATCGATGTTGAGCTTTGTGTTGTCAATGTTCAATTTCATCTCACTTTATTCTCATGTATTGCTTACTAATTCTCAAGTTTCTATAACATGTTGATTGATTAGTTTGTGTTCATACTTGTGTTGCTTACTAACATAGGTCATTTTAAAGTGTTGTAACAATTTCATAGGGTCCAAGTAACATTACAAATCACTCTTGATGCATAAAAACTTGAGTTTGATCGAAAATATCACAATTCCTAATTTTGTTCCAACACTTGACATAAACACAAATTTGCTCTAACTTTCTAACCGTGATGATTTTTTACACTTGTGATTAATGAAAATCGACTCTCTCCATGATTCTGGAGCTTTTGGGACACTTTATTTTCAATTTTAGATAACTTTTCGACATGTTTTTTGCTACTGTATCATTTCGGAAATCGTGTTTAGAGTCGGAATTTGGACGAACCGAGTTCATTTTTTAGTCCGTTGGCATGTTTGTAGGCTATCATGTAATTTTCGTCCAATTCTGAGTCGATAATTTTTTATGCTTATTTCCCAATTTTGCAGTTTTTACCTCCTATTGATTTGTATCATGTACTTTGGCATGTAGTTGACTTTTGTTCATGTAGCTTGTTCATTTTGCTTTGTACATAATTCATTTTCAATGCATATTACTAATGTTCAATGTTACATTGGATTTTTGTTGTTATTTGCTAACCACTTTTATGAGATGTGCATATTTTAGGAAGTTGATTCAGATATCAACCGCTTGAGCATTATTTGGTGGTGGATACACTTATAGCTTGCACTCGTTCTTCATTCTATTCTGACATTGCTTGTTGTTGATGCTAGCTTGTGGCGCATTCCGAGTTCCTTACACTCGTTGAGCTTTCTATTACGGATTTGTTATCCGCTTGGTATATTTTCAGACCAATTTCTGTAATATTAAATTTACCACTTTTTAAAAATCGTATAAAATAGGAAATAAAGAGCATGCGCTCGAAGTATCTATTTAAAATCCTGTAGCAGACACCATTTTCTGTATGCTAATTGTGATTGTTTAAAGTCCTATCTTTGAATAGGCAATTCGCACGTGTGTTTACTTTCTTGTACAGTTTGGTTCGTTCTCGATATGAGTTTGATCCAATTTTTTTTTAACATTTTGGTCTTGGATTCATTTTTATATGAGTTTGTTCCAAGTGGATTCGGATGATTCATGCTTGTATGAGTGTGTTCCTTTTACATTTACCATTTACAACTCTAGCAAAGTTACAAAAAGACATATCAGATATTATGTGCCTGGTTCACCTTCCATATGGAGTATTCCTCAAAGGCTTTGGTCTTGGTTCATTCTCGATATGAGTTTCTCCCATTTACATTTCTCACTTTACATTTTGTCAAAAGAATCATCAAAAAAAGAAGATATATTCAGATATTATTCGCTTGGTTTACTTTCGTATGAGGTGTTCCTAAGAGGTTTTGCTTTTGGTTCGATTCTCGATATGAGTCTGTTCCAAGTGGATGTTGCCCGATTTATTTTCATGCGCTTATTCCAGTGTACATACTACATCTTCTTTTACCATTTATGTCATGCTCCCTTAGGACCTTTGGTTTACTCTCGATATGAGTGTATTCCAAATAGAAACTAGGTTGGTTCATTCTCAGATGAGTTTGTTCTTAGAATACCTTAGGTTGATTCAACAATCGGATGAGTTTATTCCAGATGGACACTAGGCTTGTTATCCATGTATGATAATATTAGGTAGAAATTTCCCTTCTTTGTCAATCTGAATCATAGGACCATCATTTTATGATAAGATCAGGATTATAAACTAGGCTAGTCTCCTTTAGACTTTTTTTTCTTCCCCTTTGGCATGTGCATTAAAACTAAAACTCCTTTTTCTTGGCAAATTCCAAAACACGTTAACAATACAAAAACCCTTTTTCAAGGTAAAAACGCCAACAAATTCAAACTCTTTTCTCGCCTCTTGGCTTTTCAAATTTTAAAATGGATATGTTATTTCCCCCTCTATGCAATATGACGCGTAATTTCCCAAAGGACGGGTTGCACCATGCCTACTTTCTAGAGTCACGAATATAGCATCATTCGCCTCCGGGCATTTTTTTGAGCATGTTAATTTCTTTCTACTCCAGATGCGTGAGTCTCCAAAGGTCGAGCTATAGGTAGAACGCGAACTTAATATTGTCCCATTAAAAAATACAAAACAAACCAAAACATTTGAGCCGAACTACGGAGCTCTGATTCCTCGAAAGGGATATGTAGGCAAGAGGTTGTGGAGTCTAACTGAGCACAAATTGTAAATACTTCTTTCTTTTCTCTACATTTCTTTTTTTCATGCATTCCTTTTTCAATTTCTCTTTTAATCATAGAGGTGGCTTAAACACACCCTTAGAAGTAGAAAACAAGAGTGGATACCATGGAGTACCATGGGCGTGAGGGGTGTTAACACCTTCCCCTTGCATAATAGAATTCCTTACCTGATCTCTTGGTGGAAAGACCGTCATTTCACCCCCTTCAGGTTTTCTCGATGTTCACCTTTCCCTTCTTATGGGATAAAAAACGTTCGATGACGACTTCTTTGATATATTATCAGTCGATGCTCGGCCGGTTGTTTCACTCGGTCTCAACGGGATTCTTCCCGTTTGACGACCTTAATGGTTTGCAAGCATATGGAGGTCCAGGCTGGATTTCAGCCACATTAGCCCAAGTCTCTTCGACTGACTCGCTGTCGTTTGAATAGTAATCTTCAGTGGTTACATATGCAACCTTCCCTTTCTTTACTTGCTAGCTTTGGCTTTCTCTTGATATTTTCCAGCTTTGGCTTTCCCATCTTTCAAGTGTTTTATATGTCAAACCCTAACAACTAATTGCACCATAAGTCTCAATTATTGAACATCCAACTTTTCCTGATCGAATAATCTAGGCCATTCGCATCCATCTCGACTAATTCGTGTTCAGGGACCTGAGTAAAGCATCTGGATTTAAAAATTCTAAACCTATTTAGGTATTGGTCGATTGAATCATTTGCCTCTTGTTTGACCCGAGCAAGTTCCGTCAGGCTAATTTTCGATTGTCCCATGTAAAACTGTTCATGGAATAATTTCTTTAATTGATTCCACGTGTGAATCGACTGGGGAGGTAGCATTGTGAACGAAGTTAGAAAATTTTCCGACAGGGAGCTTGGGAAATATTTTAATTTCAGATCCACAATGTTGGCTATATTACCAGCTTCAGTTTGATATCTGGCGACATGTTCAATAGTGGATTCTTCCGTATCCCTTACAAACTTAGTAAATTTAAGGACTTTCCAACCCCTAGGTAATTCTGTTTCTAGACTAAAATCTAGTAAGGGAGAATAATATGTCAGTCTGTGAGAACCAACATTCATCCTATTTCGGATCATAATTCCCTTGACAGTAGCCTCTAGGTTCTACTCCCTAACCACTGCCTCTCATCGAACATACCTGACAATCTGGTCGGTGTTTTGATTTCAATCCTATATCACTACTGGAGGTTGTTGGAACACCCTAGGTATAGGATCGACGCGCTGGGGAATCAGTGGTACTTGACCGACTGTCTCATCGACCACCTCCTCATATTGCATTGGTTCCTCGTGTGGGGTAATGCAGCTTATCGAACTGGCGCTCTTGGGGCGCTAAGAAAGTCACTGATGCGAGTCATTTGAGTTGTCAAAGTTTCATAACTCTGCACCAAATTCTCTATCAAGGGTCTTAATATGACACTCATCTGTTAAGTAAGCATATTGACCATCTCATGATTACTTTCGTCCATCTGCTGCCTCATGATTACAAAGGTACTTGGGGTGAAAACAGGAAAATACCAATCCAATTGAACGACCAAATTGATTTCCCAACAGCCCTGAGGCATGATATAGGGAAAACGTCGACGCTGATTTTTCACCAAATGTCGAATTACTATTATGCAAGCTTTCCATCATCGTTGTTGGCATTCCATACTCGTGTTCAACAGTGTGCATATCTCTTACAAAACTAGGCACATATTGCCCAACAATTGTGACCATAATTGGTCTTGTAGTTACTGGATGAGTCAGGGTGACTATGTTTTGTGCAGTCAAAGACACAACCATAAAACTTGAACCCACACTCACCGCTACACTTGTATTTCCTCTTAGGGTTTGATCCCTTTCAGGAGTTCTAGGATCTACAATTTTTCTTCCACTTTTGAATCTCATACACGGATTGAGACGAACTTAACACAAATGTGTCCCACTAGGGGTGCCAATTTGTTTCCGGAAGTTTCATGTGAACAATATCTAGCCTCTTAATTAAAGGTTACTTGCAGGACCGACTGCAGGATTCTAGACTATTGTGTTATGTTTAAAAATATTTGGGTGCTTGACAAGATCAAGGCGCGAAGGGCACAAATAAGAAAACAAAGACAAGTAAATGGTAGATAAATTTCAAGACTGGAGAAAATAAATGAGACTTTGTAAAGATAAAAGTGGTTTGAATTTAAAGGTGGACTCAACTGTACATATTCAGAACTGACTCGTTTCTCTATGCGCGGGTACATTGAGTTCTCTCTTACAATGTTACTGTTGTACCCCAAAATTTGCCCTCCCATATTCTTCAAAATTTGCCAGGACAAAGCTTCAAAATTCCCCAAGGGTTGCACAGTTCAAGGGCCTCCTAACAGTCAGAAATTAGGGTTTTGGTTCTGACAAAGAAAATGAAGTTTCCAAGGGTCCAATCAAGTCCCACATGCCTACAAACATGGTCAAGTATCCTCATACCAAGTTTCAAGACTTACAGTACAAAATTGCACAGTCAGAAACCCTAATTGCACTACAGTCAACTGTAGGGGAAAAATGGTCATTTGACAGTCAAAAGTCCAAATTTTTGGTCAACATCTCATTTTGTAGCCACAAACATCATTTGATCAATGCTTGATCATGATTCTCAAAGCTTGGCTCAAAAAGTCTCAAGATGCAAAAGTTTTCATATTTGGACAGTTGAAAAAGTCAACTGTAACTTGACCAAGGCATAACTTCCACATGGATTATCAGAAAAATTCCATCCAAAGCTCATTTTGAAGATAAAGACATTTCCTACAACTCCTCTTCACACTTCAAGTCCAAGAAATGCTCTCACAAAAAGTTATCAATTTCAACATTATAGGTCATTTTCAAAAGTCAACAAAAAGGGACTTTAAGTCAAAGGCCATAACTTGAGATTGGTAAATCAAAATGACATGGGACCAAAGGTATTGGTTAGAGGACCTCAAAGACCTTTCCAAAATGTCCAAGAACATGATCAAAGCTTAAAAATTGAGCAAGATATGCCTTGTGGAAGTTGGGAAATTTTTGGATATTTTGAAAAGTCAACTTTGCTTCAAATGCCTTAAAAATGCTAATGGGCCTCTTTTTCTTCCAAAATTCATCATCCAAAGCATGTGCACGACCATTTGGCCCAAAGGGAAGTTTTTCATCATTTTTATTTATTTATTTGAATTTTTAATTGCCAATAATTCATTTAATTAATTAAAATATATGAAAAATACCAAACCTAAGTTTTTAAATCTTTTTATGCATGAAATACACTCAAGATTTCGTGCATGATCAGATTTGGAAAGAATCATGGTAATTGGACATGATTTGAAGCAAATTTGCATGAAAAAGATTGGAAAATATATGCCATGAAAATCAAATATCTCTTCATCAATGCAAAGGTTCTTTGGATCAATTTCTCAACCCTAATCATTCACACATATATACTCATGCAAACCCTATTGTTCATGGTCTCCAAGCTGCGCCAGAAAAGCATAACCAAGTTTGAGTTTTTTGACAAAAATTCCAAAACTGAAAACTAGGTTCCAGTGCGATTCAAGGCCAAATAATCATTCCATTGTGTTCTTGAGGCTTCAAGGAACGTGTTTGAATCAAAAACATCATCCCTAACATCAAGAATTGGTAATTAAAAGTCAAATTGTGTCCTTCTTTTTGCATAATCGTGTTTTATTATTCAGGCCATATCCATGCATTTTGATTCTTGATTTGTACTAATAAGTTGATTTTGAAGCTAGCAGTATGATTTAATTGAAGAATCATTGCCCATACGCGATTTCACCATGAATGACGCCTAGGGTTTTCAAAACCTTGAATTGGGGTTTCTCAGTTAAGGAAAAATTAGGACGTGAGACCTAGACCATTCAACTCAGGAGGCTTGGGCGATTAGAACACACACCTCGCGCTCAATTTATGAGCCACCATGTGCTAATCGTTATTTTTGCACTTGTTACTTAGTGGGGGTTTAAAACCCCCGCTATTTAAATGTAATTTTTGTTTCAGGTACAAAAGCCATGGAGAAGACGATGAAGTGTAGGACAGCAATTGGTTCATTTAAATTTCGCGCTAAAAAAGTCCACTAACTCACGTTTTGATTGATATTATTTGTTAGTTATATTACATACAAAGCATTCAAGTGGTTCAGTTGGAAAGGCGTGGGGTTGGTAATCTCTGGGACCTGGGTTCGAATCCCAAGTCCCCCTTTCTATTCCATATTATTTTGCTAATGATGCTTCTGTGCAGTTTCAATACAAGGGTTCACCATACTCTCCACATCCAGGCCTTCCACGTGCTTACTGAGATTAATCAAAGGGCCATAATTGGAAGAACATCATGGACGTTAGTCAACACACATGCATGCCAGCACAAAAGTCAAATGAGGCCATAGACAAGTGGGCCTGAATTACTGAATAAAACCTCCAATTGGGGACAGAACCCCCCAAGGTTTTGCAATTATTTTCTTTCTTATTTCATTTGTTTCAATTATCTTTTTTTTTCTTTTAAATTAATTTATCTTTTCATAATACAAAAAATAATATAAAAATCAGAAAGTCATCAAAAAAAATCAAAAACATATTTTATTTTAATATTTTTGTAAGTAAAAATCATTAATTAATTTAGTTTTATTCTTAAACTTAATATTTTTCAATAAAAATTGGTAGAATTAGGGTTTTAAGTATTTTTCATTCTTTTTCTTTCTCTCACCATAATTAATTACTTAATACTATTTTTGTAAATAAATCTTGCCATTAATTAATTAGGTCTAATTTTAGGTTAAATTTTAATAGTTTTTCTTAATAAATAAAAATTGTAGAATTAGGGTTAATTAATTAATTTCTTAAATTTCATTTAATTCACATAAAAAACCATAAATACAAAAAAACCCTCAAAAAAATAATTTCTTTTAATTTAATTAATTTGTTAATCTTATTTTAATTTCATTAAAAAAGGGTCCAACGCCCTCGCTTTCAATTTTAATTCAATTCGCGCATTTTATTTTATTTCTTATAATATTAATGTAATTCTCCCAAAGCCGTGTAAATTTATATTTCTCGTACTTTATTTCTTTATTTTTTGTCAAATCGGGTCCTGGATTAAATTTGGCGATGTGGACCCGCGCCTTTGTAATAGTTTAGGAACTTTATATTTCTCGCAACTTTTTAACTGTTAATAATTGCATGCAAGAATGAATGACAAAATAAACAAACGCATAGATCACCCTGACATGACAAGACAAAAATAAATGAATCTGACACACAAATCACACACCACCCCTAGGGTACGCCTCACTGTTGCCTTGCCTCGAAAGGTGATCGTCGAGTAGAGGATGTCTTAGTAAGTCCTCATGATCCGGGAACCTGGCATGAGGGTAGCTTCTAAGGTATCTTCCCATTGCTCCGGTGATCACCATGTCCCGAACCTCGAATTGACCCGAACACCTCCAACGGTGGTGCTACCTACCTCTCAATGGTGGGATGGCACTACTTTAAAGGACATTTACACAGACAAATTCCTTAGGGTAGGTAGACGACTCTTAATACTTGCTCTAACTTCAAAATAAATTCAAAAATACTTTTCACACCGACACATTTTCAAAAAGCTTTCGAAAGCAATTTTTCAAACACTCTTGAGGACCGATACAAGAGTCGAACTGGAATTTTCAAAGAAACTTTTTAAAACCCACTCACATTGAAAAGCAAACAAACCATTTTTGAAAACACAAATGAGCAAGTATCTAAGAGCTCATGGATAACCATGGATAGAAAGGGTGCTAACACCTTCCCTTTCTATAATCTACCTCCCGAACCGAGAGCAATCTCTATAAGGAATTTTTCTGTGCTTTTGTCCTTTCCATTTGGAGAAAATAAAAGACGGTGGCGACTCTTGCTTACCGCGACATTTCGCGATCCAGCGTTAAAACAGTCAGTTCCAGATCCACCGATCACAGAACTGGCGACTCTGCTGGGGAATTAAACTTAAAGTGAGATGTACCTTAGGGTTAGTTCATAACTGTGTTTTCAATTGTATTGACTTGTCTGCTTTAAATTTGTGGGTTGCATGGGAGTTACATAGATCCTAACCCGGATCTGGGGATACCCTATTTAGGTAGCATAAGCTGTGAGGGACCTGTCCGGCATAGACCGACACGGGTGAAACAGTGGCTACGGTTGTGTGGCACCTTGGTCTGTACCGATATCCCTTGTGTTGCAACGAGGAGAATATGGGTCTTCTGAGGAGTCATTAAGCACCAACAACCTTAGAACCTTAAATGACACAACTTGGCCATTAGAACAGTAGCAGTATGCCACGCCCATTGAGGCTAAACTCTCGTGATGGTTCTGGCCGCAAGAAAAGATTGCGATGCTGGAGTTATGACCGATTGAGGGTAGTCAATGATATTGGGATCCTCTAAGAACCCGGTTACTTTGATAGGACAGGTATGAACCAACAAACTGAAAGAGGGTAATACCTAGACCTTATGCTGGCCTAAACTTTAAGGGCTTGCCTTGTGTGACTTGTGTGCCTTACCATGTTTGCCTTTGTATCTATTTGTGGTGTGCTTTATCATAACATCATAACATCATGAGCATTGCATGCATCCTGCATAAGGACTGACCATTTCAAAGACAAGAGGGTTTCACCTTTGCTCTGTTTTGTAGGACCCCATGATGCCTGTGCGAAGGAATACTATCCGGTTCAACTTTGTTCACTCACCTGAGTTGCTTGAAGAGTTGGTTAGCAGAATTCCAAATACCACTTCCTTCATTCAGAGCCATGGTTCTCTTCTCAGTTTAGTCACTGCAAAGCGGGATCAACAGTTGATGAGTGTTCTGACCCAGTTCTATGACCCTCTGTACCAGTGCTTCACCTTTCAAGACTTCCAGTTGGTCCCTACCCTGGAAGAGTTCTCTGATTTGCTTGGTATCCCTATCTTGGATCAGACTCCCTTTACTGGTTGGGAAAAGACCCTAAGGCTTGAGGATGTTGCTGCAGCTCTTCCCTTGACACATCAAGAGGTAATGGACAACTGGGTAACTAGAAGCGGAGTTAAGGGTTTCTTGGCCAAGTTTCTGATTGGTAAGGCTAACAGTTTCTGGAACGACCTGGACTTTAGGGCATATGAAGACATCTTGGCTCTCTTAATCTATGGGTTAGTCTTGTTTCCTAATCCTGACAACTTCATCAATGTCACTGCCATAAGGATCTTTATGTCTCAGAATCATGTGCCCACTCTCTTGGGTGATATCCTGCAACAACTTCATGCTCGTACTGCCCGAAGACGAGGAACTCTGTGGTGTTGTATCCCTTTGTTGGTGAGGTGGTTTATTTCGCACCTCCCTAAGTTCGTACTGAAGAACCAAGAAGGAAGAGGTTGGGCTCATAGGTTAATGTCTCTCACCGATAAAGACATCATTTGGACTTGTAGAGGTTTGGATGAGATAGCTATTATTGATCGATGCGGGGAATAACCTAATGTTCCTCTGATTGGTACCCAAGGAGGAATCTCTTACAATCCATGTCTAGCGCTCCGTCAGTTTGGAAGAGCCAGAAGAGCAGGCCCCCATGAGATGTTAGTGCCTCACCTCAGTTTTGAGTTTCAAGCGGATAGTGACGAGCTGCGTCGTAGGTTCATCAAGGCTTGGGACAAAGTTCATAAAGCTGACCCACAAGATTTGGGGCCAAAGACTTCTTTACCTATGGAAGCCTACTACAAATGGGTTCGCATCCGTGCTCAGAAGTTAGGTATGCCGTATGAAGCTGTCAGACCCGTCATTCTTGAGTGTCCTGACAAAGATGGGGTTCCTCTAATTGTCCTTCCTCCTCAGATACCTACTGATTATGAGACATTAAAGAGATCTTGGTCGCAACTGCGAGAAGAGCGGGATTCTTACCGGGAAAAGTTCAACGAGCAGGAATTGAAGATCCAGAAGCTGACAAAGCAGTTGGAGAATGAGCGAGCTTTGAATGCCTACATCCGTACTGAGAAGAGGAGACCATGGGATCAATAAGGAGCTCTGGATGTTCTTTTACAGTTTTATTTCCCTTTTCAGTATTTCCATTTCATGTAACGCCTAAAGGCAACCTGTTGAACAATTTAAGTTTCAAAGTTGAATCTAATGAAGTGTGTTCCTTTTTTTGTTTACAAAGTTCATTCCCGATTGTCTTTGAAAACATAAATCATACGCATTCCATTCATCATGTGCATAGCAGGTTTTCTTCTTTTCAGGTTGCTTACCGTTCTTCGCTGTTTATTTCAGCATCATGAATCCTGACTCATCATCAACCGAGATGTCCATCAAGGCTCTTCAGGCGCAGAATGCGCAATTTCAGGAACTAATCATGGGTTTGGCTCAGGGCCAAGAAGAACTGAAGGCTCTGCTCCTGAAGAAGGAAAAGAAGAAGAAGAGGAGAACTGTCCTTTTCAACACGGGCCGAAGGTTTGGCAACACTCTGCAGAATGAAGAGGTTGGTTCTTCTATAGGCAAGGGTGGTCCTCAAGAGGGAAAAGGTCCTAGTCTGGTAGTCTCTGACAACGAGACTGATTTTGATGAGGAACAGTATCCTCCTGCAGAAGACAGATACAAGCAGTTGGAGGACAGGTTGAATGCTATGGAGATCCAACAAGTGCCTGGGCTGGATTTTGGAGATTTGGGTTTGTCTACCGGTGTGATCATTCCTCATAAGTTCAAAGCACCATCTTTCACCAAGTATGACGGGGCATCTTGTCCCAAGCTACATCTCAGATCCTATGTGCGGAAGATTCAACCGTACTCAGTGGACAAGAACTTGTGGATCCACTTCTTCCAGGAGAGTCTTTCAGGGACTCATCTCGAATGGTTCTATCAGCTGGATGAGACCAAGGTTCGTAACTGGGAGGAGTTGGCTACTGCTTTCTATAAGCAGTATCAATATAATGCCGACCTTGCCCCTACGTGTACCCAACTCCAGGGTATGTCGCTAGGTTCAAGCGAAGGTTTTAAAGAGTACGCGCAGAAGTGGAGGGATCTGGCTGGCAGGGTGCAGCCTCCGTTGACTGACCGGGAGTTGGTAGACATGTTCTTGGGGACCCTATCTGGGCCATTTTTCAACCATCTTATCGGTAACTCGTCTGCAGGGTTTACTGATCTTATTCTGACTGGAGAGAGAATTGAGGCTGGGTTGAAGTCTGGTAAAATTCAGAAGGGTGCATCGTCAAGCTCTGAGAAGAAGCCCTTCAAAAAGGAAGCCAGTGCTGTATACGGCTCTAGAAGACAAGATAAACCTGAGCGCCGCCAATCTGTCAATGCGGTGATGATTGCCAAGCCTGCTGCCGCTCCTCGGAAAACCAATCCACCAAGGGCTGAAAGACCCCGGAGAGAGTTTACCCGTTTGAGCATGACTTTGTCGCAGATCTTGCCACAGTTGCTATCCACCAATTTAGTGACTGTCAGGGAGGCCCCGAAAGTTGTGAACACTGCCTCTCCCAAATACAATCCAAATGCCCGCTGTGCTTATCACTCCGATAGCCCGGGGCATTCCACTGATGACTGTTGAGCCTTGAGGAATAAGGTGCAAGACCTTATCGATGCAAAAGAGATACAGTTTGAAGCGCCTGAGAGGCCGAATGTGGTGATGGCTCCTATGCCCCAGCATGGGGTAAATGCTGTTGGTGAAGATGTATACGCCGTTTCTGTGGATGATGTGGCTACTCCCTTAATGACTGTCAAGAGGAACCTACTGCTGGCCGGTTTATTTCCGGGTTGCAGTGAGGGTTGCCTGTTATGTGCTGTTTCTCTCTCTGGTTGTCCTTTACTGAAGTTGGGCATCCAAAGCCTAATGGACAGCAAAGAGATTCTGTTTAAGAAGTTCGCTGTTCAGTTGGTTCCGATAGAAGAAGTTGCTATTGTTACAATCTTCAATAATCCAATCAGGGCTCTCCCAAGGAAGCCTGTTCAAATCATGACTGTCGCACCTGTTGTTATTACTGTTCCGGGGCCTCTCCCCTACGAATCTGATAAAGCTGTCCCCTGGCACTATGGGGCAGACGTGTATGTGAATGGAATTAAGCAAGAGTTCAACACTGGCACCAGTATCAGCAATATCACTGGCCCAGCAAAGGTTACCCGCAGTGGCAGGCTCTTCTCGCCTGACATTGCACCACCCGCTATTCAAAGACCCCTTACTATAACACCTACAAGTGTACCTGTTCCTGTTTCTGATCAAGTTGTTTCCCCTGCTGCCGAGTCATCCAATGCTCGGGGCAAAGAGATTGAAGATGAGCCTGCCTGTATGGAGGCACCAAGACCGGTAAATGCTGAGGCCTCCCAACAAGAAATGGAGGAAATTCTAAAAATAATCAAGAAAAGTGACTTTAATGTTGTCGAGCAGCTGGGGCATACGCCCTCCAAAATCTCCATGCTCTCCTTGTTACTATGCTCAGAGGCCCATGCTAAGGCTCTGATTTCATTTCTCAAGACGGCCCATGTGCCACAGGAGACATCTGCGGTTCAATTTACTGATTGCGTAGCAAACCTGACAGCGGACAATGGTTTGGGTTTCTCAGATGCTGACCTTACTGCCAAGGGAAGGGACCATAATGACGCCCTGCATGTCTCTATCGAATGCAGGGGCACTACTCTGGCACACGTATTGGTGGATACTGGCTCTTCCCTAAATGTGCTACCCAAGAAAGCCTTAGACCGTTTGGATTGTGAAGGCCTGGAGCTCAAACCTAGCAATATCATCGTCAAAGCCTTTGACGGTTCCAAGAGGATGGTTCATGGAGAGGTTGACATTCCTATTCGTGTGGGCTCTCAAGTTTTCGACTCTACTTTCTACGTGATGGATATCCGTCCATCATATTCTTGTCTACTGGGTCGACCTTGGATCCACAAAGCTGGGGCAGTGACCTCTACCTTGCACCAGAAGCTAAAATACCCTGTCGGACGGAAGATTGTCACTGTGCAGGGAGAGGAGGAGTATATGGTGAGCCATTTGAATTCCTTCAGGTATATTGAGATGGACGGGGAGTTTATTGAAACCCCCTTTCAGCATTTCGAAGAGGTACTTCCAACTTTAGCAGCAGCAGAAACAGCGGTCGAAGAGGATGTTCCTTTGAAGATGGCTTCCCTGAAGGATGCCCGGGCTGTGGTTCAGAAAGGTGAATGTGCTAACTGGGGCAGGCTCCCTGATTTTACACAGAAAACTGACAAGTTCGGACTGGGTTTTACTGCAGAGGGACAGAAAGCTATGCGGAAGGCAAAGACGAGAAGACCTCCTGTGCTCATTACCAATCCAGGAGTGAATGTTGTTGGGGAGGATAATGAAGTGGATGAAGCTGAGTTCCATAGCTGGATCTACCCGACAACTGATGGCGGATTGACCAATTGGGTTGCTAAGGACCATACTCCTGTTACTTTTGTTACGCAGTAATAAACTTCTTTGTTTTGTTATTTGTAATAAACAATTAAAACTCTATGGCCCGGTGTCTTACCCGGGGCACCGTGGCTTCATTTGTGAGGGCATATAAATTGTCATTTCATATATCATGAATAAAGATCTTGGACGTTTTCTCGCATTTCAAATCTTATGCTCCTTTTCTATCTTTCCTTCCCTTATATCTTTCAAAACAGCTGTATTTACACACACTCACTCATACAGGTTTCAATCCACTCTGGATCTCACTGGTAACGACTCTGCTACTGCCAGTTATGACTTCGAAAATCCGATCAACTTAGCCGAGGACGAAGGTGAAGATGATTGCGAAGTACCTGGCGAGCTTGCAAGATTGTTACTTCAGGAAGAGAGGGCGATTCAACCACACGAAGAGCCAGTGGAGACAATAAATATGGGTACTGAGGCAGATAGAAAGGAGGTAAAGATTGGTGCCAACCTAGAGCTCAGCGTGAAGCAACGGTTGACTCAGATGCTACATGATTATGTGGAGATCTTTGCCTGGTCCTATGAAGATATGCCCGGGTTGGATACCGATATTGTGGTCCATCATTTACCTACTAAGGAAGACTGCCCTCCGGTTAAGCAAAAGGTTCGTCGTATGCGTCCAGAGATGTCTAAGAAGATCAAAGCCGAGGTTATGAAACAGTTTGATGCCGGGTTCCTTGCAGTGACTTCTTACCCTCAATGGGTTGCTAATGTGGTGTCGGTACCAAAGAAGGACGGTAAGGTCAGAATGTGTGTCGATTACAGGGATCTGAATAGGGCCAGCCCCAAGGATGACTTCCCTCTACCTCACATTGATGTCCTTGTTGACAATACTGCTCAGCATAAGGTGTTCTCTTTCATGGATGGTTTTTCAGGTTACAATCAGATCAAGATGGCTCCTGAAGACATGGAGAAGACTACCTTTGTTACTCAGTGGGGCACCTTCTGCTACAAGGTCATGCCTTTTAGACTGAAGAACGCTGGGGCAACCTACCAACGTGCCATGGTTGCTTTATTTCATGACATGATCCATCATGAGATAGAAGTGTATGTTGACGACATGATTTCAAGGTCCCAGACTGAGGAAGAGCACCTAGATCATCTGCAAAAGTTTTTTGACCGTCTGAAGTTGTACAAGCTGAGGTTGAACCCGAACAAGTGCACCTTCGGGGTAAGATCCGGGAAGTTGCTAGGCTTTGTTGTAAGTTATAAGGGCATTCAAGTGGATCCTGCCAAGGTTAAAGCCATTTAAGAGATGCCAGTTCCTAAGACAGAGAAAGAGGTTATAGGCTTTTTAGGACGCCTGAATTACATTGCTCGGTTCATCTCACACCTAACTGCTACTTGTGAACCAATCTTCAAGCTACTGAAGAAAGATCAGGTAGTACGTTGGAATGATGAATGTCAGGCTGCTTTTGACAGAATCAAAGAGTACCTCCAAGAACCACCCATCCTTATGCCACCGGTTGAAGGGAGACCTCTGATACTATACCTGACGGTACTTGACAACTCAATGGGGTGTGTGCTGGGGCAGCATGACGAGTCTGGCCGAAAAGAGCATTCCATTTATTACCTTAGCAAAAAGTTTACCGACTGTGAGACCCGATACTCACTGCTTGAGAAAACTTGATGCGCTTTGGTATGGGCTGCTCGCCGGCTGAGACAGTATATGCTGACTCATACTACCTTGTTGATCTCAAAGATGGATCCTATAAAGTACATATTTGAAAAGCCTGCTCTGTCTGGGAGAATAGCAAGATGGCAAATGATCTTGACGGAATACGACATTCAATACACAACCCAGAAATCCATCAAGGGAAATGTATTGGCAGACCACTTGGCACATCAGGCCGTAGACGACTACCAGTCAATGAACTTCGAGTTTCCAGACGAGAGCATCATGATAGTGACTGATTGTGAAGTACCTGGACCGGATGAAGGACCTGAGGAAGGATCCCGATGGTCTATGCACTTTGACGGAGCCTTCAACGCTTTGGGTAACGGTATCGGCGCTGTGATAATATCCCCTCAAGGCACTCATACTCCACTCACTGCCCGACTATGTTTCAACTGCACCAATAACATGGCGGAGTATGAGGCGTGCATCATGGGTCTTCAAGCTGCGATCGACTTAAGGATCAAGTTTCTGAGTGTCTTCGGAGATTCCTCTCTCGTGATCAATCAGATCAAAGGAGAATGGGATACGAAACATCCGAATCTTATTCCTTACAGAGAATGTGTGTTGACCTTGATCCCCCACTTCACGAAGATAACCTTTGAACATTTCCCAAGAGAGGAGAATCAGTTAGCGGACGCGTTAGCTACAATGTCTTCTATGTTCAAAGTCAAATGGGATAATGAGGCTCCCCGGATCATCATCTGGAAACTGGACGAACCGGCATACTGTTGTGATCTCGAGACTGAATTGGTGACTGAGAAGCCTTGGTACCATGAGGTGAAAAGATACTTGGAAACTCATGAGTACCCTGAAGGTGCGTCTGTCAATGACAAGAAGTTCCTGAGAAGGTTCGCAGCGAAGTTCTTCCTCAGCAACGGCATCCTGTACAAGCGAAACCATGATTCGACCTTACTGCATTGTGTAGATAAGATTGAAGCAGAAAGGATCATGGAAGAGATACACGAAGGAACCTTTGGTACACACTCCAGCGAACACACTATGGCAAAGAAGATCCTACGGGCAGGGTATTTCTGGTCCACCATGGAAGCTGACTGCTACCAACACTCTCGGACATGCCATAAATGCCAGATTTATGCAGACAAGGTGCACGTTCCTCCAGTTCCTCTGAATGTTCTGACTGCGCCTTGGCCATTTTAATGTGGGGCATAGACATGATCGGTGAGATTAAACCTACGGCGTCTAACGGGCATCGCTTCATCCTAGTAGCGATTGATTACTTCACGAAGTGGGTTGAAGCAGCTTCCTACGCTACGGTAACCAAGACTGTTGTGGCACGGTTCATTCGGCACAATCTGATCTGTCGATACGGCGTCCCTGAGAGAATTATTACAGACAACGGTACCAATATGAATAACAAGATGATCACTGAGCTCTGCGAGCAGTTTAAGATACAGCACCATAACTCTTCTCCTTATAGACCGAAGATGAATGGGGCTGTAGAAGCAGCAAATAAAAATATCAAGAAAATCGTGCAGAAGATGACAATGACTTATAAAGATTGGCACGAGATGTTACCGTTCGCTCTACATGGGTACCGTACCTCAGCCAGGACGTCAACCGGGGCAACTCCTTTCTCCTTGGTCTACGGCATGGAGGCAGTCTTACCGATCGAAGTGCAAATACCCTCTCTCTGGATAATGAAGGATGCAGATCTGAACGAAGATGATTGGATCCAGACACGACTTGATCAACTAAACCTTATTGATGAAAAGAGACTTACTGCTATCTGTCATGGTCAGACGTACCAAAAACGGATGATCAGGGAATTTAACAAAAAGGTCAGACCACAAGAATATCAAGTTGGGGATCTGGTAATCAAGCGAATCATCCTTCCTCAGAGTGATCCAAGGGGCAAATGGACCCCTACGTACGAAGGGCCATTTATGGTTAAACATGTGTTCTCAGGAGGAGCCATGATTTTAACCAACATGGATGGTGACGACCTTCCTCACCCCGCCAATGCAGACATAGTAAAAAGATACTACGCATAAAAAAGACCCGCTAGGCTGACATGCCTAGGAAAAAATTAGGGCTTCCCGGCGAACCAAAAGGGTTCGGGCAAAATGAAGGGATGAAATGAAAAAAATCTGTACACCCGGCAAGTCGAAAACTTGAAAAGGCGGCTTGGGCAAAAATGGGTATCCCGGTGGACTGAAAACCTGAAAGGGCGGTCCAGGCAAAAGTTAGGGATAAAGCGTAATACTATGTCTCATTGGATCACTTTGCATCCAGAATCCGGTATCTACATCAAGTTCAGACGGCATCGATCAGTCAGCTTCCTCTTCAACTAAGGTCATCAAGTGATGAGACGCTCGGAGATATAAGGGCAATAGCAGAGTTGAAACCCAGTGGGATCATTCATTTCACACAGCTGTTTTATTTTCTTTTGTACAAAACTGTATAAACTCTTTTGCTCGGCGGCGTTCTCTTACTAGGACGTCAGCCTCTTGTACATAAAACGCCTATTTTACAGGCAAATTCAAAATTAATACAAAATCACTTTTCAGCTAAAATTGCCAATTGTTTTTCCTTTTCTGTTTTGTTTTGCGAAGAACGTCCAAGGTTCAATTTGTGATATATGCATTGACAATAATTTGCTAACTCATGAATATTTGCATACGAAACAAAGGATTAATTACAGGTAACATTAGAAACAGAGGCAATAAAGAGTTGTCTAAGCAATCTAATTATTCTATCCTCCAAGGTACCAAGGTAGGTTCAGCTAAAGAACACAACCAGATATCTTAATTCCCCAGAGAGTGATCCAGCAAGTCAGTACACTCTCCTCAAGCAAGGTTACAGTCAAACTTAAGGAAGTTGGGTATCCTCCGCAGATCTCAACATTCCCCAGCATGGTATATACGCATTCTTAACAAGCATCCCCGGCAGTCTTGGTCTAAAGATTGTTCCCCGGCGGTATATCAAACATTCATTGGAGTTACTTCTAATGCAATTCAAAACTTCCCCAGGAGAGTCCAATCCAGCTTCCCCGGGAAAGTGGGAATCCATCTCCCCAAGCAGTAAGCTTATCCCCAGTAGATTCTGGAAGCTTATCCCTCGCAGAGCACGAACGCGTCTCCCGGCTTTAGTCAAAGAGTTATTTCCTCGCCAGGATATAACTGGGTTATCCTCAGCCAAAAGCCACTGAAAGAGCGTCCTCGACGAAGTCTTCTTATCCCCAGCGAAGTCTATTAACACTTCCAACACAACAAGGGTATCCCCAGCAAGTTATTATCAACAACTCAACAAAGTACCTCTCTCCCCACAGAGTATTGCTTCCCAGCAAGATCGCTAGAGTAATTTTCTCCCCGCAGAACGTTCTATTCGCCAAGTTTATTCCCCAACAGAGTTATCTTCTCCTACCGGTATTCTTGCAACTGTCATCCCCAGCGGAAGCAGAGCTCTACTCTTCCACATCAGCCCAGGAATGACTTCCCGGCACCCGTCAAGGATTTATTTTCCTAGACGACAAACATACATTCATAAACATCGCACTGCCATACATCATAGCATGCATATACGCATCATATCTTACAAATCTCATTTATGTTGAGAACATCATTGCTTGATCCATATCATGCATTGCATATGACTGACCTTTACCTTTCAAGAAAGATCCAGTTGAGTTCTCAGCTATATTCAAGACCTAGACCAGTTCAGTTAAATCGACCCTAAGATTTTACTGTTTCTTATCCAATCTAAGGCCTTCTCTGGTTCAGTCAGATCGACCCTAAGATCTCCCTGTTTCTTATCCAGTTGAAGACATTTCAAGACCTAGACCGGTTCAGTTAAATCAACCTTAAGATTTTACTGTTTCTTATCCCGTCAAAGGCCTTCTCTGGTTCAGTCAGATCGACCCTAAGATCTCCCTGTTTCTTATCCAATTGAAGATTTCAAGACCTAGACCGGTTCAGTTAAATCGACCCTAAGACTTTTCTGTTTCTTATCCAGTCCAAGGCCTTCTCTGGTTCAGTCAGATCGACCCTAAGATCTCCCTGTTTCTTATCCAGTTGAAGATTTCAAGACCTAGACCGGTTCAGTTAAATCGACCCTAAGATTTTTCTGTTTCTTATCCAGTCCAAGGCTTTCTCTAGTCCAGCTAAATCGACCCCTAACAGATTTTCCTGATAAAGACTCAGTAGAAGATATCCAAGATTCTCTCAGCGTTACTGTTGAGGTTGTAGTCGCCTATGGTTCTCTCCCCGTTACTGCGGAGGTAGTAATTGTCCCCAGATTCTCTCAATAATTACAGTTGAGGTTGAAGTCGCCCAAGATTCTCTCAATGATTCCCGTTGAGGTAGTAATCGCCCAAAGGTTCTCTCATCGTCCCGTTGAGGTAGTAATCATCCCCAGATTCTCTCAATAATTACTGTTGAGGTTGAAGTCGCCCAAGATTCTCTCAAATGATTACTGTTGAGGTTGAAGTCGCCCAAGGTTCTCTCAGCGTTCCTGTTGAGGTAGTAACTACCCCTGGTTCATTCATCACCTTTTGAAGATCCAGATCCAGCTCCTGTAACCAGTCAGGACACATCCTACAAAGAATCTGAAGACCAGCTCCTGTAACAGGTCAGGTAATCCTTTTCTTTTGCAGGTACGCAAGTTCTCGCTAAGGAATCTCTTACGCAATCGACATCCAGATGGCATCTATAAGCCCATCCACTTACCCATCACCTCTTAGCATGGCATCTATAAGCCCATCATCCTATCCATCAATCTCCAAATGGCATCTATAAGCCCATTCCACCATCACACTACTATGTGAGCGCAAATTTCTGGGCACTCTAGTGTTCAATCATCTTCCACCTTCGGATTACGAAAGGCACGTCAGCCAATCTGCATCCTCAGGTCTAAGAAGATTGAACAGGGGAAACTGTTGTACCCCAAAATTTGCCCTCCCATATTCTTCAAAATTTGCCAGGACAAAGCTTCAAAATTCCCCAAGGGTTGCACAGTTCAAGGGCCTCCTAACAGTCAGAAATTAGGGTTTTGGTTCTGACAAAGAAAATGAAGTTTCCAAGGGTCCAATCAAGTCCCACATGCCTACAAACATGGTCAAGTATCCTCATACCAAGTTTCAAGACTTACAGTACAAAATTGCACAGTCAGAAACCCTAATTGCACTACAGTCAACTATAGGGGCAAAATGGTCATTTGACAGTCAAAAGTCCAAATTTTTGGTCAACATCTCATTTTGAAGCCACAAACATCATTTGATCAATGCTTGATCATGATTCTCAAAGCTTGGCTCAAAAAGTCTCAAGATGCAAAAGTTTCCATATTTGGACAGTTGAAAAAGTCAACTGTAACTTGACCAAGGCATAACTTCCACATGGATTATCAGAAAAATTCCATCCAAAGCTCATTTTGAAGATAAAGACATTTCCTACAACTCCTCTTCACACTTCAAGTCCAAGAAATGCTCTCACAAAAAGTTATCAATTTCAACATTATAGGTCATTTTCAAAAGTCAACAAAAAGGGACTTTAAGTCAAAGGCCATAACTTGAGATTGGTAAATCAAAATGACATGGGACCAAAGGCATTGGTTAGAGGACCTCAAAGACCTTTCCAAAATGTCCAAGAACATGATCAAAGCTTAAAAATTGAGCAAGATATGCCTTGTGGAAGTTGGGAAATTTTTGGATATTTTGAAAAGTCAACTTTGCTTCAAATGCCTTAAAAATGCTAATGGGCCTCTTTTTCTTCCAAAATTCATCATCCAAAGCATGTGCACGACCATTTGGCCCAAAGGGAAGTTTTTCATCATTTTTATTTATTTATTTGAATTTTTAATTGCCAATAATTCATTTAATTAATTAAAATATATGAAAAATACCAAACCTAAGTTTTTAAATCTTTTTATGCATGAAATGCACTCAAGATTTCGTGTATGATCAGATTTGGAAAGAATCATGGTAATTGGACATGATTTGAAGCAAATTTGCATGAAAAAGATTGGAAAATATATGCCATGAAAATCAAATATCTCTTCATCAATGCAAAGGTTCTTTGGATCAATTTCTCAACCCTAATCATTCACACATATATACTCATGCAAACCCTAGTGTTCATGGTCTCCAAGCTGCGCCAGAAAAGCATAACCAAGTTTGAGTTTTTTGACAAAAATTCCAAAACTGAAAACTAGGTTCCAGTGCGATTCAAGGCCAAATAATCATTCCATTGTGTTCTTGAGGCTTCAAGGAACGTGTTTGAATCAAAAACATCATCCCTAACATCAAGAATTGGTAATTAAAAGTCAAACTGTGTCCTTCTTTTTGCATAATCGTGTTTTATTATTCAGGCCATATCCATGCATTTTGATTCTTGATTTGTACTAATAAGTTGATTCTGAAGCTAGCAGTATGATTTAATTGAAGAATCATTGCCCATACGCGATTTCACCATGAACGAAGCCTAGGGTTTTCAAAACCTTGAATTGGGGTTTCTCAGTTAAGGAAAAATTAGGACGTGAGACCTAGACCATTCAACTCAGGAGGCTTGGGCGATTAGAACACACACCTCGCGCTCAATTTATGAGCCACCATGTGCTAATCGTTATTTTTGCACTTGTTACTTAGTGGGGGTTTAAAACCCCCGCTATTTAAATGTAATTTTTGTTTCAGGTACAAAAGCCATGGAGAAGACGATGAAGTGTAGGACAGCAATTGGTTCATTTAAATTTCGCGCTAAAAAAGTCCACTAACTCACGTTTTGATTGATATTATTTGTTAGTTATATTACATACAAAGCATTCAAGTGGTTCAGTTGGCAAGGCGTGGGGTTGGTAATCTCTGGGACCTGGGTTCGAATCCCAGGTCCCCCTTTCTATTCCATATTATTTTGCTAATGATGCTTCTGTGCAGTTTCAATACAAGGGTTCACCATACTCTCCACATCCAGGCCTTCCACGTGCTTACTGAGATTAATCAAAGGGCCATAATTGGAAGAACATCATGGACGTTAGTCAACACACATGCATGCCAGCACAAAGGTCAAATGAGGCCATAGACAAGTGGGCCTGAATTACTGAATAAAACCTCCAATTGGGGACAGAACCCCCCAAGGTTTTGCAATTATTTTCTTTCTTATTTCATTTGTTTCAATTATCTTTTTTTTCTTTTAAATTAATTAATCTTTTCATAATACAAAAAATAATATAAAAATCAGAAAGTCATCAAAAAAATCAAAAACATATTTTATTTTAATATTTTTGTAAGTAAAAATCATTAATTAATTTAGTTTTATTCTTAAACTTAATATTTTTCAATAAAAATTGGTAGAATTAGGGTTTTAAGTATTTTTCATTCTTTTTCTTTCTCTCACCATAATTAATTACTTAATACTATTTTTGTAAATAAATCTTGCCATTAATTAATTAGGTCTAATTTTAGGTTAAATTTTAATAGTTTTTCTTAATAAATAAAAATTGAAGAATTAGGGTTAATTAATTAATTTATTAAGTTTCATTTAATTCACATAAAAAACCATAAATACAAAAAAACCCTCAAAAAAATAATTTCTTTTTTCTTTTAATTTAATTAATTTGTTAATCTTATTTTAATTTCATTAAAAAAGGGTCCAACGCCCTCGCTTTCAATTTTAATTCAATTCACGCATTTTATTTTATTTCTTATAATATTAATGTAATTCTCCCAAAGCCGTGTAAATTTATATTTCTCGTACTTTATTTCTTTATTTTTTGTCAAATCGGGTCCTGGATTAAATTTGGCGATGTGGACCCGCGCCTTTGTAATAGTGTAGGAACTTTATATTTCTCGCAACTTTTTAACTGTTAATAATTGCATGCAAGAATGAATGACAAAATAAACAAACGCATAGATCACCCTGACATGACAAGACAAAAATAAATGAATCTGACACACAAATCACACACCACCCCTAGGGTACGCCTCACTGTTGCCTTGCCTCGAAAGGTGATCGTCGAGTAGAGGATGTCTTAGTAAGTCCTCATGATCCGGGAACCTGGCATGAGGATAGCTTCTAAGGTATCTTCCCATTGCTCCGGTGATCACCATGTCCCGAACCTCGAATTGACCCGAACACCTCCAACGGTGGTGCTACCTACCTCTCAATGGTGGGATGGCACTACTTTAAAGGACATTTACACAGACAAATTCCTTAGGGTAGGTAGACGACTCTTAATACTTGCTCTAACTTCAAAATAAATTCAAAAATACTTTTCACACCGACACATTTTCAAAAAGCTTTCGAAAGCAATTTTTCAAACACTCTTGAGGACCGATACAAGAGTCGAACTGGAATTTTCAAAGAAACTTTTTAAAACCCACTCACATTGAAAAGCAAACAAACCATTTTTGAAATCACAAATGAGCAAGTATCTAAGAGCCCATGGATATCCATGGATAGAAAGGGTGCTAACACCTTCCCTTTCTATAATCTACCTCCCAAACCGAGAGCAATCTCTATAAGGAATTTTTCTGTGCTTTTGTCCTTTCCATTTGGAGAAAATAAAAGACGGTGGCGACTCTTGCTTACCGCGACATTTCGCGATCCAGCGTTAAAACAGTCAGTTCCAGATCCACCGATCACAGTTACAAAATGAGACCTCTAAAATGAATACATTATTTCGCTTAAATAGATGCTAAAATGTAATTGTCGATGGTTACTTGAGCCACTCATGTTGATGGTTCGTGCAGCACTACTTTTGCAACTCCCATGTCTCTCTTAATACTCATCATTGATAACCACTTTTACCACCATTTACGTTTGCTCTCGACTTTCCTGGTTGTCGCCAACTTCACTTCACTCTTTGATGTTATCTTGTCGACCGCTTTTGAGCGTAATTCCTGGAATCCTGTCTACATGCCCATAACTCTTCATTGATGTTCCTTTTGACGAAGGATATCATCTCACATGTGGCCTAATACCTAAGTCTAAAATTTGCATGTCAACATGCGCGTGAATATCGATAATATCTTGACAACTTCTCCCCCTCTAAAAACGTTTAAAAAAGAGAGAAACAAAAAGAACGCAAACAAGTAACCATGATAAACCAAAATCCTAGAATGCAATGCCATAAACTGAGATTCATCAAACACCTAAAATTTACACACATGAATAACCGCAATAGATACAATTTCAAAAATTATAAGAGATAATAGATAGTAGTTGTTTCATCCGGGAATCAGAAATGAATTCTCTAGCTCCACGAAGGAACCTAGAATGAAGGTAGTTGGATAGTTTTTATTCTTGAACGGTGGCTCCAATCTTCTTTATGGTGGTGCGGAGTGGACCTGCATGGTTAGCACTCTCATGCCTAAGTCAGTTCAAGATTCAAGATGAATATAGTAAAATTGGATATCAGATATTTTCCCTTCTCTTAGCATGTGAAATGTTTTTATATATTGGATCGAGTAGAGTGGGATTGAGATGGATTGTCTTGGCCAATTATGCCTTTTGGCTGATCCATAATAGTTTCCCCTAAGGATTTATAGGGCATTGAAGGAATAGGGGGAAGCCTTCATATGTGTTTAGATGTTTTGTCACATTTTAGATGTTTTTTATTTATCATTTTATTATAGTTGGTGTACCTCACAACTATCCCTGATTCTCTCTTAGGTTAAAAGCACTGGCAATATTTTTTTTAAATTAAGAAATTGATCAAAAGTCAACAATGTATGACTTGAATCACAAGTTAGAAGACTTGAAGCAAGATGTTATCTAAGTTTGGTTTAAATCGCAACTTTTTCTGATTCGAATCATGTGCGAATATGAAATTTAAAGTATGCGCTAAAAGATTTGATTTGAATCAAGGTTTTTTCTTACTCGAATCAAAGGTGTCTTAACTCGATTCATAGTTATGGTTGATTTAAATCATGCATGAATACAAAGAATTGAAATTTAGTTCTAGATGTGCGACTCTAATCAAGTGTTTGCTTGACTTAAACCACATGATTCAAATCAAGACTCGAACCAAAAATGTAAAATTCCGATTTTGTGATCTTGATCCAATTCACTCTTTCATTTAATTTAGATTATTATTTTGGGTTCTGACTCAAATCAAATTGTTAGTTTTTCACATATTTTGTGCCTTAACTATAGCACATATATAAACCATTTTTCTTTCTCTCACTATAATGATTAATTAATTCATTATTTATGTAGTAAAATAAGGAGTGTTCTTTCATTCACACAAACTCTCTCTATCAATTCAAACTTGAAGAAAAACTTCCTTGATTGTTGATTTCATTAGTTCTAATTAAGAGTGTGCGAGCTTCATCTGAAAATCATCCATCTTTAACCTTTATCCAAAAAATCCATTGTTGTAGTTATTTAACTCTAATATTAAGTAGGAGCGGTAGTTGTAAGGTACATTAGGAATCACAATATTTTTGTGAATACTGTTGTGTGTTCTCAGGTTGAATAATTGAATGGTGATTATGAATTCTGGAGATTGACTTCCAAAGAAGAACAAGAGTAATTTCTTCTCGAAGGGAATTTTTGTAGGATCAAGTAAATATCGGTGCAGACAAAATCATGGAGCATTTAGATCCTTCAACATTTTAAAGATCTGGATAAGGGAATTCTGGTAGGTTTGAGTGAAGATTTTTGCAGACAAAATATTGGAGTGGTTTAGTTCTGGATATGTGATTGGCTCAAGATCGAGTGAAGATCTTAAAAAATTAGTAGTTTTGTGGGTTGTGTTCAACATAAAGAGAATCAAGATCCAGATTTGTGTTGCTAAAGCATTTGACTTTAAGTTTGCAGTATTGGTTATGATTATCTGTTGTACCAAAAACTTCGTGTAATAATTTGTGAAATAGTGGAAGACCAACGAATTTCAAAGGTCAGCCATTGGAGACAGAACTAGGTATAAGTGAAGATGACATATCAAACCAATATAAATACCAGTGTACAATTATCTTTATCACTCTCTTATTTTCTGTATAGATTGCATGTTCATATGTGATAAGTGTCATTTTGTAGTTATTTTGCATATTGTTTTATGGAACTTATCGACTCTTGTTTATTAATATTCATTGAATAAACCTAACTTTTTGTGTAAATACATTTAGTTTGTGTATACTTATATTTTTTATTCATTTGTGTATCGATTGATAGTTTACCATTCATTTTATAGGTAATCGAGTATTGTTTGAGCAATGAGTAATAAAAGCTCCAAGATGCATTTTTGAAGCAATACAGAAACAAGGCAAAGAAAGGAAGCCAAAGAAATAAAGAAGTAAAAAATTTTGTTCTGGTGTGCCTCACTAGGCGAGGGGCAGTCGCTTCTGGCTCATCGGGCGAGCGTGGGGCAAGCGCAGTGATGAGTTTTTCCAATAGCTTCTATCTTGGGCTCGCCACTTGAGCGTCGGTCGAGGTTTCAGATCATCGTCGGGCAAAGCTTTCTCTCTCCGGGAAAAGGAATATATTTTTACCATTTTTGCCTGCGTGGAACAGGATGATAGGGAATAATTGGGCTGCTCGTTGGGCGAGGCTTCTGTTCTTCGGGTGAGGCGTGTCTGAACTTATAAATTCGTTTTCATTTCATTTTATAGGTTATGGTTTTGGCTATGTTTTTGTTCTCGTAACTCCACCAATTCATTTTTGGTAGAGTAGCTTGAAAACAACATCAAGGTATTGCATTCAGATGATTCGGGGGTGAATTTCTCATTGACTGACGCTGACAACTCGGGATACTTATTGCTTTCCTCTCTTCCTCTCTATGTATTTCTATTTTGTTGGGTTTGTTTATATATTTACTCTGAACATATGTATATTTATTGCTCATATCATTGTATAAAATCTTCTTTACAAATCTTTATCGGTGATTAACCTTGATTTTTGCTTTGTGCTTGGGGCTTGGGTTGCTATAGACACATATTGCTCGAATCCTTATCTAGGATGACTATCTATTAGTTTATAGATTCTAGAGATATATTTAGAGCTAATATTCGCCACGGGTATAAGAGCTTAATGCGTCCATGTTGTTTGTGTTATGTTGAGAGATCGTCGATGCGAGTAACATGGATGTCTTTTGTGCTGTTGAGGTTGGTTGAGAGATCGCATCCGAGATGATACAATGGGTCTCTATACTTTGGGTTATAAATGACTTAGGGTGTGAGAGATGCTTGATGATTCTGATGAGTATTGTAGGTTGAGTATAATTGATCGATAGGTTTGAGTTTGTGATGAGTAGTGTAAATTCATGCCTGATAAGTTTCTTCACTCTGAAGAATGAATTATTTTCTGTTAATAACTTTTAATTCCCACATTTATTTCAAGCAAATTTTAAACCGAACTCATTAATGAGAGATTTCTCGAACGACAATTCAGTAGCACTGATCTCTGTGGATACGATAATTTCCTGGAAGAATATTTCCAAAAATTTTGCTTGTCGCTTTACCTCTTTAGCAAAATGACAGTTTGATAAGTTCCATTGTGTAGTTATTTTGCATATAGTTTTGTGACACTTATCAACTCTTGTTTGTTACTATTTGTTTAATAAACCTCGCTTTTTTGTGTAAATACGTTTAGTTTGGGTATATTTGTGTTTTTTATTCATTTGTGTATTGATTGATAGTTTTTCATTCACTTTGTAGGTAATAGAGCATTGTTTGAGCAATGAGTAATAAAAGCTCCAAGATGCATTTTTGAAGCAATAAAGGAACAAGGAAAAGAAAGGAAGCCAAAGAAGAAAAGAAGAAAAAGTTGTTGTTCTGGTGTGCCTCGTCGGGCGAAGCTTGGGCGAGGGGAAGTCACTTCTGGCTCACCAGGCAAGCGTGGGGAGAGAACAGTGATGAGTTTTCCAGTAGCTTCTGTCTTGGGCTCTCCAAATTAGCGGCAGGCGAGGTTTTAGGTCATCTTCGGGCGAAGGAAGATATTTTTACCATTTTCCTGGGTGGCGCGTGCTTATTGGAAATAATTGGGCCACTCTCCAGGAGAGGCTTCTGGTCTCCAGGAAAGGCGTGTTTGAACCAGTTTTATAAATTCATTTTTCTATTTTATGGTTTTGGGGGTGTTTTTGTTCTCCTAACTCCATCAACTCATTTTTGGTGGAGTAACTTAAAAACTACATTAGGGTCTTGCATTCGGATGATTCAGGGGTGGATTTCTCATCAACTGACACTTAGAACCCGGGATATTTATTGTTTTCTTCTCTTCCCCTCTATGTATTTCTATTTTATTTGGTTTGTTTGTATATTTACTCTGAACATGTGTATATTTATCGCTCATGTCGTTGTATAAAATCTTCTTTACAAATATTTATCGGTGATTATCCTTGATTTTTATTTTGTGCTTAGGGTTTGGGTCGCTATAGACATATACTGCTCGAGTCCTTATCTAGGAGGATTATCTATTAGTTTCTACATTCTAGAGATATATTTAGAACTAATATTCACCTTGGGTATCAAAGCTTAATGCCTCCGTGTTCTTTGTGTTGTACTGAGAGATCGTCGATGCGAGCAACACGGTTGTCTTTTGTGTTGTTGAGGTTGGTTGAGAGATCACCTCTGAGATGATACAGTGTGTCTCTATAATTTGGGTTATAAATGACTTAGGGTGAAAGTGATTCTTGATGATTCTGACGAGTATTGTAGGGTAAGTGCAATTGGTCGATAGGTTTATGTTGGTGACGAGTAGTGTAAATTCATGTCTGAAAAGTTTCTTTTCTCTGAAGAATAAATTCTTTTTCTGTTAATAAGTTTTAATTCCCAGATTTATTTCAAGCCCATTTTAAATCAAACTCATTAACGAGAGATTTTTCGAACGATAATTCAGTAGCACTGATCTTTGTGGATACGATAATTTCCCAGAAGAATATTTCCAAAACTTTTTCTTACCGCTTTACCGCTTTAGCAAAATGGCAGTTTGATAAGTGCCATTTTATAGTTATTTTGCATATAGTTTTGTGACACTTATCAACTCTTGTTTGTTACTATTCGTTGAATAAACCCTGATTTTTGTGTAAATACCTTTAGCTTGTGTATACTTTTGTTTTTGATTCATTTGTGTACCGATAATAGTTTTCCATTCATTTTGTAGGTAATTGAGCATTGTTTGAGCAATGAGTAATAAAAGCTCCAAGGAATTTTTGAAGCAATAAAGCAACAAGGAAAAGAAAGGAAGCCAAAGAAATAAAGAAGCAAAATTTTTTGTTCTGGTGTGCCTCGTCGGGCGAAGCTTGGGCGAGGGGAAGTAGCTTCTGGCTCGTCGGGCAAGCGTGGGGAGAGAACAGTTATGAGTTTTTCCAATAGCTTTTATCTTGAGCTCTCCAAATAAGCACCGTGCGAGGTTTCAGGTCATCATCGGTCGAAGCTTCCTCTCGTCGGGTGAAGCTTCTTCTCGTTGGGCGAAGGAATATATTTTTACCATTTTTCCTAGGTGGCGCAGGCTGATTAAAAATAATTGGGCTGCTCTCTGGGCGAGGCTTCTGGTCACCGGGCGAGGCGTGTCTGAACAAGTTTTATAAATTCATTTTCTAGTTTATGGTTTTGGGGGTGTTTTTGTTCTCCCAACTCCATCAACTCATTTTTTGTAGAGTAACTTGAAAACAACATTAGGGTCTTGCATTCAGATGATTCGGGGGTGGATTTCTCATCGACTGACACTGATAACCCAAGATATTTATTGTTTTCCTCTATTCCTCTCTATTTATTTCTCTTTTGTTGGGTTTGTTTGTATATTTATCGCTCATGTCATTGTATAAAATATGCTTTACAAATATTTATCGGTGATTATCCTTGATATTTATTTTGTGCGTAGGGTTTGGGTTGCTATAGACATATACTGCTCTAATATTTATCTAGGATGATTATCTATTAGTTTCTATATTCTAGAGATATATTTAGAACTAATATTCACTTTGGGTATCCGAGCTTAATGCTTCTGTGTTGTTTGTGTTATCCTGAGAGATTGTCGATGCGAGCAACACAATTGTCTTTTGTGTTGTTGGGGTTGGTTGAGAGATCGCCTCCGAGATGATACAGTGTGTCTCTATACTTCGGGTTATAAATGACTTAGGGTGAAAGCGATTCTTGATGATTCTGACGAGTATTGTAGGGTGAGTCCAATTGATCGATATGTTTAAGTTTGTGACGAGTAGTGTAAATTCATGTCTGATATGTTTCTTCTCTCTGAAGAATGAATTCTTTTTTTGTTAATAACTTTTAATTCCCATATTTATTTCAAGACCATTTTAAACCAAACTCATCAACGAGAGATTTTTCGAACGATAATTCAGTAGCACTAATCTCCGTGGATACGATAATTTCCCAGAAGAATATTTCCAAAACTTTTTCTTACCACTTTACCGCTTTAGCAAAATGGAAGTTTGATAAGTGCCATTTTGTAGTTATTTTTCATATAGTTTTGTGACACTTATCAACTATTGTTTGTTACTATTCATATAATAAACCATAATTTTTGTGTAAATACGTTTAGTTTGTGTATACTTTTGTTTTTGATTCATTTGTGTACCGATTAATAGTTTTCCATTCATTTTGTAGGTAATTGAGCATTGTTTGAGCAATGAGTAATAAAAGCTCCAAGATGCATTTTTGAAGAAATAAAGGAACAAGGCAAAGAAATGAATCCATAGAAATAAAGAAGCAAAAGGTATTGTTCTGGTGTGCCTCGTCGGGCGAAGCTTGGGCGAGGGGTAGTCGCTTCTGGATCACCGGACGAGCATGAGGCGAGAGTAGTGATGAGTTTTTCCAGTATCTTGTATCTTGGGATCTCCAGTTGAGTGTTGGGCGAGGTTTCAGGTCGTCTCCGAGCGAATCTTCCTATCGTCAGGTGAAGGAAGATATATTTACCATTTTTCCTAGTTGGCGCTGGCTGATTGGGAATAATTGGGTCGTTCTCCGGGCGAGGCTTCTGGTCGCCGGGCGAAGCGTGTCAGGATGCCCAATTCTACCCGACAATTATAAATGTGAATCAAAGTTATAAAACATATGCAACTGAATCAGGATGCCACAAATTCAACTTAGAAACCATTTCATTTAACATGGATACATAACACTTTAAAACTTTGGATGAACCAACAGCAAAATAAATTAATCTTTTAAATCAACAACTTGAACAACTACGCTGCGGAATCATAATAACATCTTTATCCAACATTAAGAAACTTCTGAATAACAAGTACTTAACCACAATCATCTTAAAGTTCAACAATTGAAATAATCAACAACTAAACATCAAGCGTTCATCCCCCCGAGTGTTACGTATCAGAGCAATGACACCGACTCAAACTACTGAAGGTAAACCGCCTTCACTCTGGATTACCTGCACATTACCAACATCAGGGTAACATTAAAACAGAAAGGGTGAGATATTGAACACTATAATAGAACGTATGATAAATATTATATTAGAATCAGTTCATACAAAAATCACCACTTCATAACAACCATCACAAAGGATATCAATAAAATACAACAATTAATTCATCAACACAACAGCTCAATCATACTACTTAGAATGCGACTCAATACTATGCGAATGCATGTCGTACCATTGGAGTATAACTCCCATCTTAAAAATGGAGCAGAACTCCCATCTTAATAATTGCCAATTAATAGAGGCATCAACAAGGCATAAGCCTCCTTCGCAGTTTGCCAATCCAGGCCATCACAGAGTATGCAAATGTATATGAATGCACTATCACATACTCACCATAATCATCATTAATCGCAAAGGCCTAAGCCCACATCACCATTATTACCAATAAATAGAGGTAATTCATCATCATCATCTAAAATTCCTGCAACTTCGCATTATCAACAAGATTCCACAACAACAATCATAACATCACAACAACTCAACATAAATCAACATTAATCAACGATTCAATCAGTAACATAATCAAACAACAACTTAACAATAATTTCACACATCACTGGAAACGACCAAAACACAGCATGTACGAGCAAAAAGGATAGGGAACTACGTGTACATCGACATGCACAACAACTAGGACATCATGGCAACTAAATCACACTCCTCGACACGCACAGGGAAAACATGGTAACGACCAAATTATGCTCATCGACATGTCCTGCAACCTAATACTTCTCGATAATGCAGTACATACCCTCCCTGACATGCCTCGCACCCTAATATTCCGCTCAGTACTTAACACCATCAGCATCCTCCTCAACCACTAGTTTGGCCAACATCACATACACAACACAACGTCTTAACGACCACACCACTATAATTCCTAACATTCGGCCAACCGCTCGGAATAACGCATCAACAAGCAACTATATTACTATCGACAGATTCATCAACATACAAGACAGTCACACCAAACCTCCCTAAAACGACCACTTCAACAATTATCAACTTTTCCTTCCAATCGCTCGGAATAACGTCCTAACGACCAGAAATCAACTATCCTAACCTATCCATCAATTAACCAGGCAGTCCCACAGATACACCATACATCTACAACACACAATCGGGTAACTCCCTGTAACATCTCCATTAACCAGTCATACAGTATTCTTCCCAACGACCACAACATGAATAAAATGGGCAACTTCGATAGCAATTCAGAAAAATCAACGCACATCATGTTTACAAACGGCCAATTCCAACATAATACACATCATAAGTCCCATTATAAGATCAGAACCTCACCCTTACCTGGATTGAAGGTCGCTCAACCAAAGCTTCGGCCGTAATCCTTGATTTGCTCTTGCATGACACCGGGAAGCTTGCTCCTCGTCCGCGCAGCTCTACTGGTCAGCATACAAAATCCTTATTCTCTAACTAAAATAAATCCTTGTGTTAGCTTCTCCTTATATATCAGTTCTTAATGGGCCTAACCTACACCCCCACTTTACTACTTGCAAACAATAGCTTAAGTCCAACATTATATATATATATATATATATATATATATATATATATATATATATATATATATATATATATATATATATATATATATATATATATATATATATATATATATATATATATATATTCCCTTAATTCCAACAATATAATTATTATTAATCAACTAATTAATTAATTAATAATAATCTAACAACTTATACCAATAATTCTCAACATCTTGAAACTTCACAAATAATCCATAAATAATAATTTAATTAAATAATTAATTAAATTACGGGCGTTACAACTCTCCCCACTTAGAATATTTCCGTCCTCGAAAATTTGCCTCAATCAAACAACTCAGGATAGGAGTCCCGCATCTTGCTCTCCAACTCCCAAGTCATGCTTTCTCCAGCAGCTCCTAACCAGACTACTTTCACCAAAGCAGTCTCTTTGCCTCTCAGAATCTTTATTTCACGATCCACGATTTATACAGGCATCATCTCAACAGTAAGATTATTCCATACTTGCATATCATCCATATGAATCACATGAGATGGATCTGAAATATACTTCTGGAGTTGTGACACATGAAACACATCATGTAAATTCGACAGATTAGGCGGTAAATCCACTCTATAAGCAACATTTCCAACTCTTTCTGAAATCTGATACGGACCAATAAAATGAGAAGTAAGCTTCTTAGACTTCAATGCTCGCCCAACACCAGTTACAGGTGTAACTCTCAAAAACACATGGTCACCTGCTTGGAATTCTAAGTCCTTCCTTCACTTGTCATGATAACTCTTCTGTCTACTTTAGGAATCTTTTATCTTTTCTCAAATCAACTTCACCTTCTCATTAGTCTCACGAATAAGTTCGGGTCTGAGTACTACACTTTCTCCAGATTCATGCCAACATAAAGGAGTTCTACATCTTCGACCATACAACGCCTCAAAAGGTGTCATCCCAATACTAGAATGGTAACTATTATTATAAGTGAACTCTATCAACGGAACATAAGTATCCCACGAACCTCCCTGCTTAAGAACACATGCTCTCAACAAATTTTCCAACGATTGAATAGTCCTTTATGTCTGACCATTTGTCTGAGGATGATACGCCGAACTCAACCTCAACTTAGAACCCAACGCTTCTTGCAAGCTCTTCCAAAAATCATAAGTAAACCTCGGATCTCTATCTGAAACAATACACAAAGGAACACCATGCAGCTTCACAATTACACTAGTATAAATCTCAGCCAACTTCGACACTAGAAAACTAATGTTAATAGGAATAAAATGAGCCGGCTTCATAAGCATATCAATAATCACCCAAATCGAATCATTTCCTCTTAAAGTATTAGGTAACCCCGTCACAAAGTCTATCGAAATGCTATCCCATTACCATTCTGGAACTTCTAACGGTTGCATTAACCCTGCAGGCTTGTGATGCTCAACTTTCTACTTCTGAAACGTTAAACATGCATACACAAACTGAGCCACATCACTCTTCATTCCAGGCCACCAAAAGAAATTCTTCAAATCCTGATACATCTTTGTAGCTCCTGGATGAATACTCAACTTGCTTCTATGGCTCTCCTCAAGAATCACTTTCTTTATCTCTGCATCATCAGGAATACAAATTTGATTACGAAATCTAAACACACCTTGCGCATTTAACTTAAAATCACTATTCTCAGACTGATCAATCCCAACCATCGAATCTACCAGTTTCACATCCAACTTCTGAGCTTCTCTGATACGATCCAGAAATTCATTATTAATCTTTAACATACCCAACATAACACTCCACAGTGTCACTTCGCAAACTAAGCTCATATCTATGAACTGTTCAATTAATTCCAACTCTTTAACCACCATTGCCGACATATGTAAAGTCTTTTGACTCAACGCATCAGCTACCACATTCTCTTTTCTTGGATGATAATTAAAATCTAAATCATAATCCTTTAATAATTCCAACCATCTTCGTTGTCTCATATTCAATTCCTTATGATCAAATAAATACTTTAAGCTCTTATGGTCACTAAACACTTCAAATCTAGAACCATAAAGATAATGCCTCCAAATTTTCAACACAAAAACAACTGCAACAAGCTCTAAATCATGTGTAGGATAGTTCTTCTCATGAGTCCTCAACTACCTTGACGCAAAAGCAACTACCTTATCATTTTGCATAAGCACACCTCCTAAACCCATCTTAGAAGCATCATAATATACCACAAAATGCTCTCCTGGATTAGGCAACGTCCAAATCGGAGCCGATGTCAATCTCTTCTTCAACTCTATAAAACTCTCTTCACACTGAACATCCCATACAAAAGCTCTACCTTTACAAGTCAACTTAGTCAACGAAAGTGCCAAACTGGAAAAACCTTCGATAAACCTTCTATAGTAACCAGCTAATCCCAAAAATCTTCTAATCTCAGTAGCTGACTTCAGAGTTTCCCATTGCAACACATCATCAACCTTCGATGGATCTACAGTAATGCCACTACCTGAGATCACATGACCAAGAAAACTAACCTCCTTTAACCAGAATTCACACTTAGACAACTTTGCATACAACTTTTTCTCTTTCAAAACTTGCAATACTACTTTTAAGTGTTATGTGTGCTCTTCTTCTGACTTAGAGTAAATCAAAATGTCATCAATGAACACCACCACAAAACGATCCAAATAAGTATGAAAGATACGATTCATATACTCCATGAATACTCCCGGCGCATTAGTAACACCTAAAGGCATCACCGAATACTCATAATGTCCATAATGCATCCTAAAATCCGTCTTCTGGATATCTTCATCCTTCACCTTAATCTGATGGTAACCCAACCTCAAATAAATCTTACTAAACACATGAGCATCCACCAATTGATCCATTAAGTCATCTATTCTTGGAAGCGGATACTTGTTCTTAATCGTCACTTTAATCAATTGTCTATAATCAACACAAAGCCTCATACTTCCATCTTTCTTCTTTACTAACAACACTAGAGCTCCCCACGACGATACACTTGGTATTACAAACTTCTTTTCAAGTAACTATTCCAATTGCTTCTTTAACTCTGACAATTCAGATGCAGACATCCTGTATGGTTCCATAGACACGGGTCTGGTACCAGGTACAAGATCAATAGCAAATTCAACTTCCCTCTCTGGCGGTACATCAAGAATTTCATCAGGGAAAACTTCAGGAAATTCAAGCACCACTTGCAATTCATCAATTATAGCTTGAGTCTCGACAGATAGCGACGCAATCAATGAAAACATCTAAGCTTCTTCTTGCATCAGCTTCTGCAAATGTCTAGCAGACAACAAACTATCTTCCTCTTCTTTCGGAGTAGAAAACCTCACAAACTTGTTATAGAAGTTAATATGAACATAGTTATATTCTAACCAGTTCATACCCAGAATCACATCCATCCCTCTTAAAGGCAGACAAACCAAATCAACAGCAAAGTCTCTGTCGAAAATCGACAAAGGACACTTTAAACACACAAAAGAAGTAGTCACCGACCCCTTGGCTGGAGTATTGACGACCATCTCACCATTCAAAGAAGACAACATAAGACCCAATCTTTCAACATAATCAGCAGCAATAAAGCAATGAGTAGCACCAGTATCAATAATAGTAATTAAAGGAGTACTATTAATGAAACATGTACCTCTGATAAGTCTGTCCTCAGTAGCCATCTGATCCTCAACCAAAGCGAGCACTTTACCACTGGCTTGCACCTTCTTCGGTTTCTGACACTGACTACCAATGTGTCCCTCTTCGCCAAAATTGAAACAAATCACCTTCTTATACTTACACTCAGATACAACATGTCTATTCTTACCACAACGGAAACACCTCTTCACCTCGGCAGTACACACATTACTCTTATGCCCAGGTTTTCCACATTTGAAACAAACCACGCCAGAAGGAGCATCTCTCCCACTAGTCTTCTGACCCTGAGCAGCTTTCTGTTTACCTTTACCAGCTGGGGAATCATAAGGCTTACCACGATTATGTTGGTGCTTACCCCTCTTCTCACTAATAATCTTGTAATGAACATTATTATCCTCTTCATAAAATCTGCAACTATCAACCAAATCAGCGAAGACACGAATCTTCTAGTATCCAACTGCCTTCTTGATTTCTGGGTGTAACCCATTCTCAAACTTGATACACTTCAAAAACTCAGCATTCGCCTCGCTATAGTGCGGATAAAACTTAGCCAACTCGGAAAACATTGCAGCATACTCAACAACCGACATACTCTTTTGCTTCAGCTCAAGAAACTCGATTTCCTTCTTACCACGAACGTCTTCATGAAAATACTTCCTCAAAAATTCCCTATAGAACACAGCCCAAGTGACATTTTCACCTGCAACTTCCAACCTCTAACAAGTCTCGAGCCACCAGTCATCAGCCTCGACTGCTAGCATATGAGTACCGTACCGAACCTTCTGCGTTGGAGTGCAGTCCATCACACAGAAGATTCTCTCAATCTCTTTCAACCAATCCAACGCTCCGTCAGGATCATACCTTCACTTGAACGTAGGCGGATTCTCCCTCTGGAAAGTCACCAAACTACGAGATCCAGTATTCCCGTTAACATTCAGCTGATTCTCCATCGCATGCGCCATTGCTTCTAAAGCAGCAGCAAGTGCATCATCATTTCTTCCAGCCATCTCAACTTATCACTACATCATAAACAACGGTTAGAACTCGAGGTAACAATACTCGATTGTTAAACAAAACTACGACTCAGCAACTTGGTCGGACGAACCAACTTTGCTCTGATACCAACTTTAGAACACTCCAATTCTACCCGACAATTATAAATGTAAATCAGAGTTATAAAACATATGCAACTGAATCAGGATGCCACAAATTCAACTTAGAAATCATTGCATTCAATATGGATACATAACACTTTAAAACTTTGGATGAACCAACAGCAAAATAAATTAATCTTTTAAATCAAAAACTTGAACAACTACGCAGCGGAATCATAATAACATATCTATCCAACATTAAGCAACTTATGAATAACAAGTACTTAACCACAATCATCTTAAATTTCAACAATTGAAATTATCAACAACTAAACATCAAGCATTCATCCCCCCGAGTGTTACGTATCAGAGCAATGACACCGACTCGAACTACTGAAGATAAACCGCCTTCACTCTGGATTACCTGCACATTACCAACATCAGGGTAACATTCAAACATAAGGGGTGAGATATCGAACACTATAATAGAACGTATGATAAATATTATATTAGAATCAGTTCATACAAAAATCACCACTTCACAACAACCATCACAACAGGATATCAACAAAATACAACAATTAATTCATCAACATAACAACTCAATCATACTACTTGGAATGCGACTCAATACTATGTGAATGCATGTGATACCATTGGAGCATAACTCCCATCTTAAAAACAGAGCAGAACTCCCATCTTAATAATTGCCAATTAATAGAGGCATCAACAAGGCATAAGCCTCCTTCGCAGCTTTCCAATCCAGGCCATCACAGAGTATGCAAATGTATATGAATGCACTATCACATACCCTCCAAAATCATCATTCATCGCAAAGACCTAATCCTACATCACCATTATTACCAATAAATAGAGGTAATTCATCATCATCTAAAATTCCTACAACTTCGCATTATCAACAAGATTCCACAACAACAATCATAACATCACAACAACTCAACATTAATCAATGATTCGGTCAGTAACATCATCAAATAGAAACTTAACAATAATTTCACACATCACTGGTAACGACCAAAACACAGCATGTACGGGCAAAAGGGATAGGGAACTACGTACCCCTCGACATGCATAACAACTAGGACAGCATGGCAACTAAATCACACTCCTCGACACGCACAGCGAAAACATGGTAACGACCAACTTATGCTCCTCGACATGTCCTGCAACCTAATACTACTCGACAATGCAGCACATACCCTCTCGGACACACCTCGCAGCCTAATATGCCGCTCGGTACTTAACACCATCAGCATCCTCCTCAACCACTAGTTTGGCCAACATCACATACACAACACAACGTCTTAAAGACCATACCACTATAATTCCTAACATCCGGCCAACCGCTCGGAATAATGCAGCAACAGGAAACTATATTACTATCGTTAAATTCATCAACATACAAGACAGTCACACCGAACCTCCCTAAAACGACCACTTCAACAATTATCAACTTTTCTTGCCAATCGCTCGGAATAACCTAACTTCCTAACGACAAGAAATCAACTATCCTAACCTATCCATCGATTAACCAGGCGGTCACACTGATACACCATATATCTATAATGCACAATCAGGCAACTCCCTATAACATTTACATTAACCAGTCATACAGTATTCTTCCCAACGACCACAACATGAATAAAATGGGCAACTTCGATAGCAATTCAGAAACATCAACGCACATCATGTTTACAAACGGCCAATTCCCACATAATACACATCATAATTCCCATTATAAGGTCAGAACCCCACCCTTACCTTGATTGAAGGTCGCTCAACCAAAGCTTCGGTCGTAATCCTTGATTTGCTCTTGCTCGACATCGGGCAGCTTGCTCCTCGTCCGTGCAGATCTACTGGTCAGCGTACATAATCCTTATTCTCCAACTAAAATAAATCATTGTGTTAGCTTCTCCTTATATATCAGTTCTTAATGGGCCTAACCTACACCCCACTTTACTACTTGCAACCAATAGCTTAAGTCCAACATTATATATATATATATATATATATATATATATATATATATATATATATATATATATATATATATATATATATATATATATATATATATTCCCTTAATTCCAACAATATAATTATTATTAATCAACTAATTAATTAATTAATAATAATCCAATAACTTATACCAATAATTCTCAACATCTTGCAACTTCACAAATAATCTAAAAATAATTATTTTATTAAATAATTAATTAAATTACGGGCGTTACACAATTGGTCGTTAAGTTTAAGTTTGTGACGAGTAGTGTAAATTCATGTCTGGTAAGTTTCTACTCTCTAAAGAATGAATTCATTTTCTATTAATAACTTTTAATTCCTGAATTTACTTCAAACCTATTTTAAACCAAACTCATTAACGAGAGATTTTTTAAACGTCAATTCAGTAGCACTAATCTCTGTGGATACGGTAATTTTCCAAAAGAATATTTCCAAAACTTTTGCTTGCCTCTTTACCGCTTTAACAAAATGGCAGTTTGATAAGTGCCTTTTTGTAGTTATTTTACATATAGTTTTGTGGCACTTATCGACTCTTGTTTGTTAATATTCGTTAAATAAACTCCTCTTTTTGTGTAGATACGTTTAGTTTATGTATACTTGTGTTTTTTATTCATTTGTGTACCGATTGATAGTTTTCTATTCATTTTGTAGGTAATTGAGCATTGTTTGAGCAATGAGTAATAAAAGCTCCAAGATGCATTTTTGAAGCAATAAAGCAACAAGGAAAAGAAATGAAGCCAAAGAAATAAAGAAGTAAAAGTTGTTGTTCTGGTGTGCCTCATCGGGAGAAGCTTGGGTGAGGGGCAGTCGCTTCTGGCTCACGGGGCGAGTGGGGGGCGAGAGCAGTGATGATTTTTTCCAGTAGATTTTATCTTGGGCTCGTTATTTAAGCGTCGGGCAAGGTTTCAGATCTTCGTCGGGAGAAGCTTCCTCTCGCCGGAGGAAGGAATATATTTTTACCAATTTTTCCTGCGTTACGTAGGTTGATTAGGAATGTCTGGGTCGCTCGTCGGACGAGGCTTCTGGTCGCCGGGCGAGGCGTATCTGAACCAGTTTTATAAATTCATTTTCATTTCATTTTATAGGTTATGGTTTTGGGTGTGTTTTTGTTCTCCCAACTCCATCAACTTATTTTTGGTAGAGTAGCTTGAAAACAATATTAAGGTCTTGCATTCGGATGATTCGGGGGTGGATTTCTCATCGACTGACGCTGACAACCCGGGATATTTTTAGTTTTCCCCTCTTCCTCTCTATGTATTTCTATTTTGTTAGTTTTTTTATGTTTACTCAGAACATATGTATATTTATCGCTCATGGCGGTTTATAAAATCTGCTTTACAAATCTTTATCGATGTTTATCCTTGATTTTTGCTTTGTGCTTGGGGTTTGGGTTGCTATAGACATGTACTACTCAAATCCTTATCTAGGAGGATTATATATTAATTTCTTGATTCTAGAGATAGAATTAGAGCTAATATTTACCGTGGGTATCGGAGCTTAATGCCTTTATATTGTTTGTGTTGTGCTGAGAGATCGTCGATACGATCAACACAACTGTCTTCTGCATTGTTGAGGTTGGTTGAGAGATCGCCTCCGAGATGATACAGTGGGTCTCTATACTTTGGGTTAGAAATGACTTAGGATGTGAGCGATGCTTGATGATTCTGGCGAGTATTGTAAGTTGAGTGTAATTGGTCGATAGGTTTAAGTTTGTCACGAGTAGTGTAAATTCATGCCTGATAAGTTTCTTCTCTCTGAAGAATGAATTCTTTTTTGTTAATAACTTTAAATTCCAGTATTTACTTCAAACTCATTTAAACCAAACTCATTAATGAGAGATTTTTCAAACGGCAACTCAGTAGCACTTTTCTCTGTGGATACGATAATTTCCCGGGAGAATATTTCCAAAACTTCTGCTTGTCGCTTTACTGCTTCAGTAATAGGTTTTACCGTTTTTGAGTATTGTACTATTTTAGGGCTTTATCGCTATATATAACTATATGTTGTTAGATTTATCGCTCATAGTGTTTTAATGTTTAAGCGTATGTATGTTTAGATCTTGTCTTCTAAACATTATTTTGCTGATTATATGTGTATAAGCTTATAATATTAGATTATCATTAGATTATAAAAAAATTTCATTCAAACATCTCATTGTGGATTGAATTTGATTAATTGACACATTGGATTCTAGTAATTTTATCATTCTAATTCTCATTATATTGTTTGTTCATTGAGTAAATCGTGTAATTGGTCCATAACACATTTTTTCTAAAACTTCCACTCCAACGCATTTTAAAAACTTTAATTTTGAAAAACTTTTTGAAATTAATTTTTAATTAGGGAAGATCTATTCAACTCCCCCTCCCTTCTATACCATTCTACGCTCATACTCGACCCAAGAAATTCCTCTATTAATCACGATGATTGTAGTAATAATCTTTTGTGATGTGAACAATTGACAAACCTTGTATAGTTCCCGAATGAAATTAGATTGATGTTCATGTTTCAAATAATAAAACATAAAAAAAGGTAAACTTATTCAATATTATACTAAATTAAACATGTTCAGAAACTACACTAAATTAAGATGTATCCAAAATATATCCCTGACAACATCAGAGTCCTATTTGATTCTTGCCTAATGCACACCTTTCATTTTGAATTAAATTCATTAATTAAATTCATCAAGTACTACATTTTTGTCTAGAAACCTCTAAAAGTAGATAATTATGTGTTTTACACATGGCATGTGTCAAATTGTCTGTATTTTGATCTTTTAATGCTTTAACTATAAATCTAATTAGGGAATTTATGTTTCCACCCCTATTTTTTCTAAGAGGCCTTTGTTGAAAAACCTAAAATATCTCTAAATTTCGGATGTGTATATCCGAACTCAACTTATTTATAAATAAAAGGTGATTTGCATGTGCATATTCAAAGTCATTTTTTGTTAAAAAAAGGTGACTTCGCATGTGCATATCCGAATCAACCCCATATAATTTAGAGACTTTCAATATACATATCCAAAGTCATTTTAATATATACACCAACACAAACAGACAGCTCCCAAAAACCATTTTTCTCTTATCTTCAAATTTCCACGCATTTTAACTTATTTCAACTAATTGCAATTGAGTTTGAAGAAGAAAAAACTCCATTGAAGTCTTTTCTACTCATCTCTAAAGCTCTAAATTTGTGTAAGTTTTCTCCATTTCCATTTGATTCACTTTGCAATGCTATAATAGGTTAATAGGTTAGTTAGAATCAATTACATTGTGTAGGTTGATGTTAGAGTAGTTTAATGTGGGTGTTTGGATGATAAAATAAGGATTTTGGATGATTTAAGGCAAGAAAGTTGTTCGAAAATGGTTGCTCGCACGAGGTTTCGGGTGTGCATATCTGAAATCCTCAGTTTCGGATATGCACATCCGAAATGTTTTGAGTTGAATTTTTTTCTCCCTTTTTTCGAACTTGTTTCCTTCCCTTCCCTCTTAAGGATTATTATTTTGCAGGAAAATGGCTGACAACCCAAACCCGAACAATGGATTGAGATAAGGCGGGCCAAGTCAGATTGCCTCTGCTCAGCGTGAGAGAGCTTAGTATCAAACCAAGACCCGAGGGCAGGGTCGGGTTCCGCGAGAGGGTGTTATTGGAGGATCCACTTCTGCACCAAAGAGTCGCTTGTCTCAGGCGTCATCCTCTGGTGCACATAAGCAGATACCCGGTGAGAAGGAGGTACCTCGTCGGGAGGAGGTACACGAGCAGGTTGAGGTACCCAAGGAGGCTGTACAAGAGCAGGCGAAGGACGATGGCTATCCAGGAGGGCCTTCTAACGCCTCTCTCTTGATCTACTACAATGATCATTGTCGCTCGGAATGTTAAGGAGGGAGAGGTATATTTTTAGTGCACTTTTTCATTTTAACGGTTTATGCACAAATATTATTTTAATGACTAACATTGAAGTTATTTTTTGTTTGTTACAGAAACGGTTGCCCATAAAGTTCATGAATCACTCGCGAAAATTTTTTGATCTATTTAAACCTAGAGCGGATTGGTTCAATGATGATGTTGTTGGATTCAAACTTGCGGACTATGTGGTACTGGTTATGGTACTATAAGCCATAACATGCAGGGGACATTTCTCGAGAGATGGCACAAGGAATTGTTGTATTTCCACTTTCCTGCTGAGAAGATGATGATCACACTTGATGATGTGGCATGATTGATCCACCTACCTATCAGAGGGAGGTTACTGAACCATTCATGGGTACCATGTGTTGAGGCAGTTGAATGGATGGTCGAGCATTTGGGAATTCAACAAGAAAAGGTAGCAGGAGAGTGCAGATCAACTAATGGTTCGCATGTCAAGTTCTCCACCCTGAGCAAACTATATAAACTACACTTGGTTGCTGCAGCAAGGGCCGAGGATGAGGGTGATGAGTTTTTTGTTCAGTACCATCGAGATTGTGCTTTGTCGTGTTACTTCATGTTTTTGGTTGGTACGTCCCTCTTTGTGAATAAAAATACAACCTACGTGGATGTGGCATACCTCTGATATTTTATGGATTTGAGTACAGTTAATGAGTGGAACTGGGTGGCCACCATTTTGGTATACCTCTACCAGAAGCTGAATGAAGCTTCAAACTGGAGGATGAGGCAACTGACTGGCTCTTGCATACTCCTCACGGTACCTTTCATTCCAACTATTACATTTAATTTGTTATTAATAATTTGTACTTACATATTCTCTGATTCATGTTTTAGAGCTGGATCATATCTCACTTCTACTGCATTCATGGCTTCGAACATGATCTGGAATATAGTGATGACATGTCGAGGGTTGCAAAGTACATCCTCCACAAAGGGAGTCATGTTGTTCCACCTTATTGTGTGTATCTCGATCGTACTAACCATGATGACATCAAATGAGCGTCGTTCGAGGATCACATGGATGTTGTCCCCTTCGACCATGTCTCATTATACTCCGGGTGGATAACATGTGGGTCAAACATTATGGTCAGGTATCTTCCAGAGCGGTGCATCCGGCAGCTTGGCTTTGTGCATATGATACTGAGATCTCCTTTTCAGGTTGATCCCGACACCATTGTCTGTTGGGAACTCGATGATATCTTTCAAGATTGGGAGAATTATTTGGTGCTACAGGAGTATCAGATGATGCCGACATCCGAGAGTTGACATTGTGTATAGAGATATGTGGCATGGTTCTTTAAAGTGTCGCATCATATCATGACACTAGATGGTCCTGGAAGTCCATCTAGACCATCTCATGAGGAACTCTTGGAGAACCAGTAAGCCGAGGATGACCATGCCACTGATGTCTTGCTGATATGTTAGAGGATACACACACTTGGGCAGGATGCATTGGATATAAGGATCATTGATAGGGGCGGTCTTGAGGCGATGGCCATCGTTGACAGGATGGTTAGTGAGGCAACCCGTGCGGCGAAATATAGGAGGAAGAGGAGGTCACAAGGGGGTTAAGATTAGGTATACACAGTAGTAGTAGCCTATGTTATTTTGTTTTATTTTATCGATGTAATATTTTGCTATTACACACTTTCTGAACAACTGATGTATTATATTTCTGTATTTCTGAACATTTAATTTAATTGTTAAGTTCGTTTAATTTTTCGTTCAAATCGTATCATTTTATGTTTGTTCTTTTTCCCGTTTGTCCGTTTATTAGGTAATGGTAATGAGGATGTTTTAAAAAAATGATACAAACAACCAAAGTTTTGAATATGCATATTTGAAACCTCTATTTTCATATACGCGTGGTGTTTTCGGATATGCTTATCTAAAACACACAAACTAATGCGTTCAGATATGCATATTCGAAGGACATTTTGGATTTTCAGAAGTGTTTTTCATTATATAGGAGTGACTTAAGAAATCCTCATCTAACTATGTGTGTATACATGTTGAATTGGACTGAGTTCGACCTAACCCGTTATCAAATGCTTTTAGATTTCAATGCGTTGGATCCAATGCAATTTTCTTATAAAAACTAAACCAAATAAACTCAATTATTAAGGTTTGCAAATTGTGGATAAAATATGATATTTCTAATTATAAAAAGATCATTTTACTTGCTTGTTCTTCAAGCAAACCTTCCACCTTTTTCAACTTGAGCGCATCATTATTACGAAGAACAAGTAAATCTTTCACCTTTGCAAGAATATGTATACAAACAAAATGATCATTTTGATTTGCGAGTTATATATAAAATAAGAAAGAAAATGCTAATCTCATCCTATAAGATGGAAAAACACCGTATAAAAATTTAAAAATATTCTTCAAATTTTAAAAATGCATATTTTGAATGCACTTATTCACACATAATTAATTTATTTTTGAGCTACACCTCAATTCCATACTTAAATTAATTCCAAAAAATATCTCTGAAATGTTTCCGAAAATACACATTTTCCATACCTACTAGCCAAAAACGTTGCATCAATGGTGTGGAAATTGAAGAGGGTTGTTATGGTCAATTTCATCATGTTATTTATTACTTAAAAAATTGTAATGTAAAGGAAAATATGAAATACAGGGAGCTACAACCTGTGCGTGCAGTTTGGAGCAATTATTAGTCATAAAAAATGAATTACATATAACTATTATAAAGACTTCATTTTAGTCTTTTAATAGAAAAAAAAAATGGAACAAAATGCTTCAGATAAAATACAGAGAAAGTGACTGTTGGTAGAGTGGTCATTGTTTTCATTTCTTTGTTTTAGAGTTATAAGTGGTATAGTGGAATAGATAAAATTGATTGGTCTAGTTGAACATTCCAAAATAATTGCAGTTTACTCACAAAATGATCCAACCAATTTTTTAAGTTTAAAAAATTATCTTCTCTATCCTTTCAAAAATAAGACCCAGCACTCACAAAATGCACTTGACTGGGTGTAACTGCAGAGTTTTCAACTGCAGTGAATCTAAATCCCTGCAGTGTACTCACAAAATGATCCAACCAATTTTTAAGCATATTTTTGTAAATACATTATAATCATTATAATCATATAATCATATAATTGGATGGTTTAATTTTGTATTTATTACGTATTTTAGCATATTTTGTAATTCTCCCAGTTTTGTTTTGATCAACAACTCAATTTTAAGAATTGGGATAGTGATACATATATGTAGCTACTAATTTGGTACAATTAAAAAATTAACGTTTTTATTTGTTTTCTGGTATAAAAAGTTGAGTTTTAGTGTTGTTGTGGTTTAGTTTATATAATTTGTATGTTTTGAATAATAAAAAAATTTAATGGATAAACATTGATAATATAAAATAATTTTACACAATTATCTACTAATAAATGAATAGTTTATTATATTATTAAATTTTTTTTAAGAATAAAAGAGTAACATGTCTTTATACATGATTGCAATTGGTTGACTTTATAACTAACACTCATTTAAAAAAAATTGCATAAACAAATACTTTCTAATTATTTTGAAATTACTAAAAAAATATTATAAATTATCTGATGACAAATTAAATTATACTCTACTGTCATCTAATAATAAATTAACAATTTATTATATTATTAATTGTTTTTAAAATAAAAGAATAATGTGTCTTAATACATAATAGTAATTGGTTGATTGTAGCTAACGCTGATTTTCTCATAAAAAAATTGCATAAGCAAATACTTTTTAATTATTTTGAAATTACTAAAAAAATCTTATAAATTATCTGATGACAAATTAAATCATTCTCTATATGATTAAATTATATGACTACAATGTTGCAATGATATGACTACATTATAAAATATATATTTTTTTTTTTTTTAAAAAATCAAAAATTAACGTGAGAGATTTGATTAATAAATATTATCAAATTATTGTACTCTATATTAGTTACATTTCTAATGTATTGAAAAAAAAAATTTCTAATGTATTGAAAAAAAACAATTATGTTTAAGTGACTATTTAGATACAATTTCATAGGTTTGATTCATTATTTATCTCCAATAAAAATATGACAAATGTATTTAAATGTCTTTTAGAGAGTAAAAATTAAAATATATATATATTAAAAATTATACATTTACAATATTTTCATTAAAAAATATCATATTTTCATTAAAAAAAATATAAATCACACTTTAAGAAATTATATTTAAATTTTTTCTTATGTTCATGTCATTAAATATAAAATCGAAAACAACTAATTATATTCATTACATAAGCATGAGTCTTTTTTTATTTTATTTCAGAGATATTTTCGAAAATACATCTCCGAATTAACCTCGAAAAAATTCGAAGATGTAACTCGAAATTAAATTTTTACAAAAAATTGTATTGATGCGTCTGAAGATATATTTAAAAAAATCGATGATATCTTAGAGTTTTTAAATGTGTGCTCCATTGTATAAAGATGTAAAGAGAAATTGTCAAAAATAATAAGAATACAGAAACTGCACCTTTTTAAATAAAAAAAATCACGACAAAAATATCAAATTATTTTTATTTGTTTCTTGATTTTATACAAATATTTAAAAACAAATATGGTAATCAAAATGAAATGATATTTTATATAACTAAAACTAAACACAACACTCATGGCCTAACTAAGGTATAAGTAAAGTTTGTTACAATAGCTTTCCAGAAAAAGTCAGCTAAAATTTGCAAAGCCTCACTTTTCCAAGAAAAAAAATTAAGAAACAAGAAAGTTAGTCCAAATTAACTGATAAAAAATTAAATTAGAAGATTATTATATAAATTAATTAATAATATTGAAGTGAAATAATGATCAAGCCTTTGGGCACTGCCAAATGAGTTCAAAGTCTTGGTGTATGTTGGGTTGGTTGAATGGCCTCCGCGAGTTTAGAGCTCTCTAACCGTGGTTAGCTCCAATGTGTAACTTCTGGTCCACTGTGATTTTGGTTTTTTAACATACACTTATTCATTTATTATCCTGTTGCGGGAAGAACCTGAACGCCCGGGCTTCCTATTTGCAGCAGCACTAAGCAGTGAATCCCGTCTATGTGTGGCACAAGCTAAATATTCTTGCAAAGGTGGAAGGTTTGCTTGTTCTTCATCTTTAGATACTTGTCCCCGAATAATCTGTCAAACCATGAACAAATATGAACAAATGCTATTATTTAAATGATACTTCAATACTATATAACAAACTGGAAATTGAATTTTTTATTCTTCTGACCTTTGATGCCCAGGATCGTTCCGCTTGCAGACAAATATCTCTAATATCTCTTCCAGCCATACTGAAACAATAGCAACCAATTAGCAAGAAAATAAAAAATAGTGCAAAACAATTTAAATAACTGTTACTTTTCTGAGAAGGGCGTAAAATGCTAACGTTAGAAAAAATGGCTAAGATCTGGTTACTAATATTCAATATCAATATTAAGAATGTGCATTGGTTGGTAGAAGTTAAGAAGATGAATACATCTTCCCACATCTATCAACAATTAGTCCGACTTACTCTTCTGTAGCTCGTGCAAGTTCATCAAGTTCGGTTTTGGGCAGGTGCTTTGCATATTTGGATGCTATTTCTTGACGATTATGATGATCAGGTAAACCAAAAGCGATCATAGTATCAAACCGACTACAAGATGAAAAAACAGCTAGGTTAAGATGCTCGGCTCCTACATGAACAATTATGCAATCTTTGCAAGCTAAGAGAAATTTGTCTTAAACTCACCTAATTAATGCAGGATCAAGATCTTCCTTTCTATTTGTGGCAGCAATGACAACCACTTTCTTATCCTGCTCAAAGCCATCTATCTGCAAAATTTATTCCATCCTCAGTCAAATTCTCTAAAAGTTTAAACTTTCAGCCAGTTGATATATTTTGAATAAGCTGTTAATAGTTGATGCATGAATGAATAAAAACATACTAAAATAAGAAATATCACAGAAATAAACCAATTTCCTCTCTAAGGGTATGGCCAACCCCACTAAAACCGCATTATACCAATTTTTCCTTGCCCCCCGAACTCTACTCTAATTCCCTTTATCACCCCGATCCTATTCTGTAAGGATTCCCATTTTCTCTTCCAACCCAGCATACTCCTTATTCTTAAGAACTGTGATTTGGGTCTAACTCAACCTTATAAAACCGGCTTGTAAGGTGAGGATTGCCTCCACTTATAAACATATATTGAGACCAAGTCTTTTTCGACTCTTCAACATTTCTCATCGTTTGGCTCATTATATATTACCTAAGTCTCTCTTTGTCTCTTTCTGCAATACGGGCCCAACAATTTTATGATATTCTTCTTATCAGTTAACAAACTAATTACTGTATTAAGAAAATAAGTCTACAGCTTCCTTGGTTACAAACTAACAATATAAAGCAGTAAGCAATAATATTAACCTGCCGCAATAATACTGACAATAATCTACGTGTAGCTTCATGCATTTCGCCATCACGAGCAGCAGCTAAAGAATCAATCTGTATGTCAAGAAAAATACAAACAACACATAGGGAAATCAAAATGGAAAATCAATAAGAGGCACATAGTAACTCCACAACAACATTTATCACTTGATTACCTCATCCAAAAATATAATAGCGCCATTGGGAAGACTGTTTGCTAGTGAAAACACTTTCCCTAGAAGGCGTTCACTTTTACCATAGTATTCAGACATCACTACCTCAAGTGGAACATAAAGCAAAGGGACGCCCTGCCAAATCAAGTTGAACACCAATTTTGAGTTCACTACATGATTCACTCCACATAATTTCTATTGTAGAGTAGAAGACATACTAGGAGTGCTATGGAACCAAACTCAGATAAAATACAACCCCCTAAATTAAAGTTGCATGAACAGTTTTCCTCGTGAAAAATAGAAGATCCTACATCCTCATAAGTGACCACTGAGCAACAAAAGTAGTAACATGCAACTTTAACATATACCATGTCCTTTTGTCAAAAAAGGTTTCCGAGACAGCTTTAATTTATTCATTTTCTCCTAAATTAAGGGCAAGGAAGGATAATCAGGAACCAGTGAGACAATAAAGCTTACCGCTTGATTGGCAATAACACGGGCACAAGAGGTTTTCCCTGTACCTGAAACCATAAAATATGCCACTCAAACATTATTTATACATTAGAAGAATGAAAATTAAATGCTGTTCTATCATCATAGGCAATTTCTTTTCACTAAATTGAGATTCCAACATTATAGAAAAACGGTTCAACTGACACAGTTTCTTATCAAAACAATGTCACAATGTCATACTCAATACTTACGATCCAATACAAGAAAAAGTAGCAGTTTGAAAATCACAGGTACACATTTGATGAGCCAAAGTAAATAAATAAAATACTTATGTTGTATTCATGTCCAAACCATTTAAGAGCTCTTAAAACGTTAAATAGTAAGATGAAAATTTTCAAAAAAAAATAAATTGTAGTTACCAAACTGTACCCCAACTTTCCACAATTAAAGAAGTCTGGTCATTTTTAAAACTAATAATTAAAAGAGAAGGATATATGAACAAGTTCTGTATCATGTAGTTGTTTCAAATTCCTTATCACAGTTTAAGAACATGGTTTCCGTTACATGACAACAATCCTTACCAAACAATGCCCCCAATCCTTTTAATTTTTCTTTTTTTTTTTAAATAGAATTGAATTAATGTCAAAACAGAACATAGAATATATATTCATAATTAAGCATGCCGTAAATCTTCAAACTAATCAATTAAATATTCAACATATAAAATAAGCTATAGAGACAAACCTGGTGGACCTTCAAACAGTACGGCTCGAGGCCTGTTAGACTCAAACTTATGCCGAGTCCCGCGAGCAATATCATCATATACTTCAGGACTGTGCAAAGCCAATAGTATTGTATCTTCTATAACCCTATAAAATGTTTGATTGAATATTAAGTAAAACTGAAGTACTTTACGCATACTGGTAAGTGAATCCCATAGCGGGAAACACGTGTCAACAAAAATGAAGAATGGGATGCGGGAGATGAAAACAAATTTCTGAGGTTAATGATCCAAACCCAACTCACTAAGGAGGTTGAGTACAAAGGGAAAAGAAGCTATCTTGCAGCTCAGGAATTATTTTACAATTTCGGTTAGTTGTCGCCTTGTTGGCAAAAGAGTATCGTGTGCGAAGTGGGTTGTTGGCTGTGAGGAATCCGTGTAGAAACTTGAAGCTGGTCGTGTTGACAATAGGAAGAAGATTTTTGCAGGGAGATGGCCACAGGGAGTCTATGTCTAAGAAGTTTTTTTTATCCTAGTAGAACCCACATGATGTCAATGGTTGCATGTCAAGTCAACGCTAGTAGAGTTGGAGACTTGAGACAGTTAGACCAATGGAACTTTATTTTCAACTACTACAATCTATTTAAGTTGAGGATAATGTGAATATTGAAAGGGGGGTATTGAGAGGTACCTCTCTATGTTCTTTAGAAGGTAAGACCAATAATTATAGTGTGTGATGATAGGCTATAAGAAAGAGGAAAGTAAGTCGGGGGATGGTAAACTTTGCTTTTGGAAAGGAAACCAGAGTGAGAGTGAACCAGTCTCTCAAATACCTGAAATTTAATAGTTTTTTTTATGAATAAAACATTATTTTCTTTTGTATTTAGAGCCAATTCCTACCAGGTCCACTTGTATCTCAGGTATCAAATGACAACAACTAAAAATCTTTGTCAACAACATATGTTGTCTAAATGCAAAACAACACGAAGATAAATAGAAAATAAACAGAATATCCAAATTTACATAGATTCACATACCGTTTTTGATGCTCGTACCCAGCGATGTTGTCCCATGATATTTCATTGTTTGATGTGCCTATGGGTTCATTGAGTCCATATGTTCTTACTCCCATGGCCTCAAGACTAGAAATAGCTTTATCTACAGACGGTGTCTGTTCGATCTCTTCCCATGACTTTTTTTCCAGGGGATTTCTTTCTACCAACTTGTTACCAGCTAATTGTAAAACAGATATGAAAGCATCAAGCTCTTCGGGACTCAAGTTCCCTTGCTTCATAAATTCAATTTCCTGCAATGATGGCCGAAGATAACTTTTTGATGAATGAATGATTACCTCATTTTTTAATGCATAGATGCACAACACTGTGAACATCAAATTAAGAAAAAATGGGAAACTGAAAGCTTACAACTTTATCTGAGCCAACGAGAGAATGAAATATAAGTATACGTAGATCTCTATCATGTGCATTTGTATCTGCTGAAGACGGTTCATTCTGTTGAATATGCTTTTGCTTTGATGGATGAGTAAGGGTAAGTTGCCAAGCAACCGTGCTGTGGATAGAGCACAACAAAGATTGATAATTTTAACTATTATAAGCCATAAACAAGTGCATTAACATTGCTTGTGTCACAGAAACTGAAAATCAAGTACCTGTCCCATGCACGCAAAATCATATCTGAACCACCGCCGTGGCCTTCAGATTTCAGTCCAAGATGTGCAGTAAGATTTGCAATAAGTTGTGAAACTTCACAACCAGGAGGAGTTTGAAACTTTATACTGACCTGAAATTATAATTCTCCCATCAGAAATAGATTGACTACTGTTGCAGTAAAATAACATCGCATTAATAAACTAGCACACAGTAGTTGAAAATCATGTCTTTTGATTTTTAAGAAAAAAAAGGTTGAAACCGAATCATGGCATCCATGAAGTCAAAAACTACTATATGAAAAAGATTATCTAGGTTGAATTTAAAATAGTATTGGATATCATCTATGAAAAGTACTGAGTGACAGACAAACTTGAACTCATATTAGCTACCAGTAAAGAAGGGTGAAAGCAGTACTGTAATGTTAAGAACTGGTAAAATCTGTTAGCTTCTTTATTACGCATTAAAAAAGGAGAGGGAGTGGAATTGAAGTGTGGAATTTTTGTTCTTTTTCTGGTAAGCCTGATTTTCTAGTTCACAGTTACAACTTTTCAAAAACATGACATGTATCATAAATCCGTCTCATTTTATCTGCCACTCTTGGAACACTGGCTTGTGCCAAATTATATACAGGGTATGAAGAACAAACAAAAAAAGTATTTACAATATCAATTAATTTTAATCATCAGGTTAAAAAATATTTGACTTTAGTCATGATTACTTCTAAAGTCGCTCATATGAACATTAAGTTTCCTTTAGTATAATATTATATCTTATCATATATGATTTTTTTCATTTTTGGATACTTGAATGAAGTTAGTCAAAGGGTAAGAGTAGGACAATGCAGAAGGAGAACCTAATATCATATATGATAAATTAATTGAGTGTTACTAACTTGTGTTAATGAATACAACAACAACTATGTCTTACCCCACTAGGTAGGATCAGCTACATGAATCAACTTTCGCCATAATATTTTATTAAAGATCAAACTTCTATCCAAATCATTAATCTCGAGATCTTTCTTAATAACTTCTCTTATAGTCTTTTTGGGTCTTCCTCTTCCTCGAATTGTTTGTCTTCTCTCCATCTGGTCTACTCTCCCTACTACATAATCTACAGGTCTTCTCTCTACATGCCCAAACCATCTAAGTCTATGTTCCACCATCTTCTCTACTATAGACGCTACCCCGACACTCTCTCTAATATTTTAATTTCTAGAAATCGCGTGTTAAAATTTAAAAGAATTGAATGCTGGTCTTTTAATACTTTTATACTACTAAGTACTGAGTTTCTAACTTGTGCCCTTAAAGCACACGTTACCATTTTTTTAATTAATTATATATTCTAAGATAATTAGGCAAATCATACAATAACAAAAAGCAATAACCTTCTGGCCCTTAACAGCTACACTGAAGTGAGGACAAGAACCTTGTCGAATTCCCCTAGTTTTAAGCAAGTCCTGAATTCTCTCTCGTTCCTTCTTAGCAATCTCTTGCACATCTTCACAACCTTTATCGGCATACGCAGTTTCCACCATTCCAATTCCAAACAAACCAGCCAAAACAGCAGGAAGCATCGAATAAGGTCTGGAATCTCCGCACAAAGCTCTCGAACTGGAAACAGCAGAGAAGGTGGATCGTGCATATGCAGATTCTACTTCTACACAGAAATAATCAATAAAAATATTGTTAATAAATAATTGAAAAGTAAAATTCAGTGAAAGTAAAAACGAATACTGAAGAGAGAAAGGTACTTGAGTGAAGGCGGTGTGAGAATTGAGTATTTAGGGTTTGGGAAGAAGGAAGAGAACGGAAACGCGAACGGCAGGCTCGAGCAGATCGAAGTAAATGCTCCATTGGAGAGCGGTGAAAGGACATCCAGTGATGATGCGATGGTGTTGCTAACTTGCTATTGATGTGAGAATTGGATTCACTGTTGCTAACACTTTTCCTGCTTAGCAAGGCAACGAGTGTTGAATACTTACGCTACTAGTTAAACCCATAGTGGGTTTAACTCGGCTAAAAAACCGAGCAAAACTGTATTTCATACCTCCATTTCTAGTTAATTATAGGGATTTCTTAAACACCGTATATAATTGAATTATGTGGGACCTATTTCTAATGAAGAACTCATACTTATTTCAATTAATAAAAAATTGAGTGTTTAAGAGAGTATTGAAAAACACTTCTCTTTTGTAGTTTTTCACAACTTCAGGCAATAGATATGAACATGATATTATAATAGAAGTTCTTTGAGTATGAATAAGAGGATTACTCAATCTACTTTTAATGATGCTTAGATATTTTCATTATAAATATTTTTAAATATGGAAATATATATTTTTGGACGTATTCAAAAGTTAACACCATAGCATTTAATAATTGAGATATCTTTATTTTGTTGTAAATTAATACTGAAATATATTTGCGCAAAAATCTATAGAAGTATATCTCCGAATGCATTTTGAGTTATATTACCGCATCAAACCTTCTTCCTTCTTCATTTCCATTTGAATTTACCCTAAACAAAAAAAAAAAAAGCTCGTGAGAAATCCCACTCCCATCATTTTCAACATTTCTCACAACTTCTACTACATTGAATTTAATCTAAGAGTTTTCTCAATCTCCGCTTCACCTCATTCAATCCAAGAGCGTCTACTTCTCACATTAAGTTTTTTTTTATTTTCTTTCTTTTTTTGATTTGTGATACATGCATTACTTAAATAGGTTGTTTAAGATATATTAGGTTCAAGTTACACTCATAATACATAGTTTATTGAGTCGTGTATAAACATTTTTTGAAATTTATAGGATAGGCTATGTTGGGTTTATGCGTTTTCCGTCATTTATGAGTTTCATGTTTTACGGATGAGCACTTTTGTATTTTTTTCTGAATTTGTTTTTTCTGAGTTGCGAAAGTGCACTTCATATTTTGTATACATTTCCTTAGTTTGTTTGATTTTGCATGTATGTCATCTAGATTTGAGTTTTTTGATTGTGATAGAAATTTTCTAGTTTAGTTATATGTAGAATGACTGACAACCAAGATAGATTGAGAAATATTAGAGTGTCTCTGCATGCATCTGTTTGCAACGAGGGAGTTATGCCACTCTAAAATCTCTAGACTTGATGCATTGGAAATGATGGTGCAATACTTGAGAGTTGACTCAGGTGATGCCCAAAAGGAGATGGATGACACTAGAGAGTGTCGTGCTAGATTTTTATTTTGAGAGAGGTTGTATAAATACCACCTGATTGTGGCAATGGAGTTCGATGGTGATGATGCAGAGGTTTTACATCATAGAACATGTGCATTGAGGTCATATCTCGTGTGTTTAGTTGATATGTCCATATTTATATAAACAAGTGCTTATTATATCGATGTCGTTTATCTTAGATACTTCATTAACTTCGAGCGAATTCATAAGTACAACTAGGTTCCGCTTGTTTGGTTTACCTGTACTCGAACTTAGGTGAAGCTTGTCTTTGGAAGACTAAACATATGACAACAAGCAACACATTGTTTACGGTAATATTGTTGCACTTTTACTGGTACTAATATTCCATAACACATGTGCTATATTGTTAGTAATATTTTATCTGGTAGCTTGAAATATTTACCTGATAGTCTGCAATACTTATCATTGTACTGCAACTCGTATTGTAACCCTAAAAATCAACAAACACAAAAAAACAAGAAAAATGCTAACAAGACTGAAAACTAGGATTATGTAATTGGATAAAATCAACAGAGAGTCTCCGACAAAGGCGCCAATTTGATTCGTTGTCGCACCTAGGTCAAAAATGAGTTTACAAAACGTAGTAAAAGGGAAGCGACACTAGAGTACCGTATCGCAAGGACTCTTAGATGTAATTAACCAATTGATTGTAACAATGGGGGTTTAGGTTTTGATTCACAAAAAGTGATTAAAAATAAGTGATTATGAAATAAGCTAAAACGAATCAACCTACAGTTCAGGTTCCCAACTTATCATTGGTAATTATAAATCCAAACCTCGAGCGAATTACAATCCCTGTTCTGGACTGGGCCCGACAGGCCCAAAAGCATTACTAAGGCCCAGTCCAATGGGACTCACTAAGGACCACAACGTCCATGCCCGACACCCTGATGTCCACCTCGACATCTCAGTGTGCCAGCCCACGCGACGAAGTCACGCTCGACAGACTGCCGTCCAGCTCTATGCCCTGGCTTCCAGCTCGACATTCGCTGTCCAGCTCGGGGTCTTGGCGTCGAGCTCGACATCATGCTGCACTGCTCGACATGGACTCGAGCTACCTTGCTAGGGCAGACTCAGTCACCATTGCCCCAACGATACTCCGTAAAGACCGCGTCTCTGTCCGCCCGCACTTCACGCACCACATCCAGGGAGGGGACCACGTGCTGATCCCCACTACCCACGTAGGACCTGGCAGTTCCTCCATTGGGCCAAATCCGCCCGGCCCAGTGAAGGAACCTTGGCCCAGCGCTGGGGGCTATAAATACCCTCTGCTTCCAGAGGGTCAGGTAATCTTCAATTCTAACCTCAACTCTATTATCTGCTAGTACTCCCACTGACTTAAGCATCGGAGTGCCTTGCAGGTACCCCCCCTCCTCGTTCAAAAAGCCTTCAGCTCGGAGCAGCCGTGACGGTCCAAACCTTCTGATCAGGTCAGATCAGTGGCGCCGTCTGTGGGAAACAGCTTCCCCGTCTAACGAACAGTTTTCAAAGACCAAAGCTCAATCCATTCACTGTCATGGCCTCTCCAACTCGTGAAGAACAACACACTCGCGTCCTCGACGTCAACAACGGTCCCGCGGACAAGAATGGGCACCTGGACAATCCCAGTGGTGCCGGCCACAATGCCGCCCCCCTGACAACCGCCCCTGGACCTTCCACCCGCAGGGACGGTCACACTGCGTCCTCCTCGACAACTCCCCCGGAACTCGAAGACGATCCGGAAGCTCTCGCCTATCGCCAGGCTGCCCGGTTCTATGAAGTCCAAGCCCCTGCCGGGGCAGATGCCACTGCTCAGGCACTGTTCGCGGCCATCAACCAGACGAACTATCTCCTGTTTGCGCAAGGAGAAAGACTTAGGGCGCTGGAAAATGATCGACGCCCCCCGAGGAGGCATCAAAGGCCACCATCTCCACTTCCTCGGGTCGAAGAAGTTCGACACCCTACTCCCCCGCGGAGACAGTACAGGGAACATTCTAGGAGCCCCTCTCCCGCACCAAAGCAGAGGCGGCCCCAGTATGAAAGACAGCCCGTCATTCCTGCCGAAGAGCCCGTTCGCGACCCATCAAGGCACGACCGGAGGCACAACAGGGACGGACATGTGACTTTCGCCCACCGAACATCACGTTCAAGGGAATCCCAGCACGAGCACCGTGCCCGACACAACTACAGGACCCTTTCTCTTTCTCCAGAAAGGAGCGACGAGGATGACCCCCGCGGTCCCCTGTCGCAGGCAATCATGGACGCACCTATCCCCCCGGGCATGGAGAAGCCCCCACACCTAAAGGAGTATGATGGAGTGGCGGACCCAGTCGACCACATTGACGGGTTCGAAGCCATGCTCCACTATCACAATGTCGGGGGTCCCATCAAGTGCCGCCTCTTCCCAACAACTCTCAGGAAGGCGGCCATGGACTGGTACAAGGGACTTGCCCCGGGCTCCATCACCTCGTGGAGGAACTTGAAGAACCAGTTCATCAGCTCCTTCACAGCGTCTCGTCGCCATCCAAAGACTGAGGCAGCCCTCGAGGCCATCATTCAAAGGCATGATGAGACCTTGAGGGAATTCATCAACCGCTTCAACCGGGAAGCAATACAGGTCCCCTGCGCGGACCACATGAAGAGGTATTTGCTGGAGAGGGGCCTCCTCCCCGGCACCGAATTCAGGAAAGCTGTAGGCATCGAGCCACCTGCAACTTTTGATGCTCTCCTCGACAAAGCCCGAGCATATATGGACTACGAGGAGAGAGAAGCTGCCAACAGGGCACGAGACTCCAGGGCTCGCAACCACGGCAGCAGCTCGAGACAAGACCCTCCTCCCCGACGCACCGGAGAGAAGAGGAAGGAAGACAGACCCCGGGAGGTCCGGGAACAAAGGGGCCCCTCGGGCAGGTTTACTGAGTACACTCCGCTCACGGCTTCCCGCGAGCGTATTCTGGCGGAGTGTGCGAGCACAGATTTTAAAGACGGTGGCGTCAAGCGTCCCCGACCAGCTCCTGCCAAGCCAGGAGTAGACAAAAACAAATACTGTCAGTACCATAGGAGTCATGGTCACTTGACAGAGGACTGCGTCCACCTGAAGGATGCTATTGAAACCCTCATCAAAGGAGGGAGACTTGCACAGTACAGAAGAAACGACGCTCCCCGTCGCGAAGCCCGCGAGGAAAAAGAGCCCGAAGAAGATGCCCGACCATCTGACGAGTCGGTGCCACTCCAGACCGCCTTCGCGATAACCAGGCCCGAGGATTTCGAGCTTCCCGAACTCCTGCAGGAGCCCCTGACTACACATAGCAGATGGGAATACTTCCCCTCCGCCATGGTCATCAACGGGGGCGGGTTCAGCGACCTCACCATCAACTCAGCCAAGAGAAAGTTGGACGAACTGGTCGACAAAGCTCCTCCTCAAACCGTGACTTTTGAAATGGTGAGGGGCAGGTCAGAGCCCATCACATTCTACTTGGAAGAGCTCCCCGGCGGAGCACCGAACGCAGTCATCCCCTTGCTGATAAGGGCAAAGATGGCCAATTTTGATGTGCATCGCATCCTGGTCGACGAAGGGAGTTCCGTCGACGTGATGTACACCCAGCTGTTCCGGACCTTGCAACTGGACGACTCCCATCTGTCTCCATATATAGGTTCGGACCTTCAAGGCTTCAACGGCTCGACGTCCAAACCTTGGGGATATGTCGAGCTCCTCGTGACATTCGGGGAAGAAACTGCCACGAGGCAGGTGAAGGTCCGCTTCCTCGTCATTGACTGCCCTTCCCTGTACAATTGCATCCTGGGGAGGCCGACATTGGCGGAGCTGACAGCGGTCCCCTCAACTGTCCACCTAAAGATGAAGTTCTATACCAAGAGGGGGAGGGTAGCCACCATCCAGGGCGACCTCGCTGCTGCCCGCCGGTGCTTCAACGCCGCTTCAAGGGGTCGGGATACTGTCGACGTGGGTCCCAGCACTAGGCCCATCAAGAAGACAAAGCAAGAGCCCGACACAGCATCTCCTGAGGTAGAAGTTCAGAAGGCTCCACCAAAGGTCGACTCCATTGCGCTCGACGCCCGTTTTGACGAAGACGAACCGGCCAGCAGCGAGCAAATCCCCCTCCGACCTATTCCGGACGGTGATTTCGAACTCGTTCCCCTTGGAGCAGACCCGACCAAGGGAGTGAAGATTGGCAAGGACCTCCCCGACTTGGCCAGGAAGCAAATCAAGGCCTGTCTGCGCGAGAATGCTGATCTCTTCGCCTGGAGCGCTGCAGAGATGCCCGGACTCGACCCCGAGGTCGCCTGTCATCACCTCGCCATTGATCCAGCCGCCAAGGCAGTAGTACAACGTAGGCGTAGGCAGTCTCCAGAAAAAACGGAGGCTGCTGAAAAAGCTGTAAAAGACCTCCTAGAGGCAAATTTTATTTCTGAAGCCCGGTATTCCACCTGGCTGTCAAATGTTGTACTTGTCAAAAAGAATAATGGAAAATGGCGTATGTGTGTTGATTATACCGATCTCAATCGGGCTTGCCCGAAGGATGCTTTTCCTCTACCGAACATTGATATGCTGGTCGACAACTCGGCCGGCTACAAAACTTTGTCGTTCATGGACGCTTACTCGGGATACAATCAAATCCCAATGGCTCCGGGCGACAAACGCTGCACGGCATTCATGACCAGCTCGGGCAACTATTACTACAACGTAATGCCCTTCGGACTAAAGAATGCCGGCGCGACGTACCAACGCATGATGAACAAAGTGTTCAACAAACAGATCGGCGACATGCTCGAGGTATACATGGACGACATGATCGTCAAATCTCGAGCAGACACCGATCACGCAGCTCATCTCAAGACTGTCTTCGCCCAAGCGAGACAATGCAAAATGAGGTTCAACCCCGAGAAGTGCACATTTGGGGTTAAGGCAGGGAAATTCCTCGGGTTCTATCTAACAGAACGAGGGATTGAAGCCAACCCCGACAAGTGCCGGGCATTCGCCGACCTTCCGACTCCAACGTCGAAGAAGTCGATACAGATAATGAACGGCATGTTGACATCACTTTCGCGCTTCGTCGCGAAGTCCGCTCAGCACGCCCTTCCCTTTTTCAAACTCCTTCGAAAGGAAGCAGCCTTCGAATGGACCGAGGAATGCGAGCACGCACTCCGCCACCTGAAGCAGAGCCTATCTCAACCGCCCGTACTCTCTCGACCAGATGACAACGAGCCACTTTACCTATACTTGGCAGTTTCAAACGAAGCCATTAGTGCAGCTCTTGTCCGCGAGACTCCAGACGGGCAGAAACCTGTCTACTTCACGAGCAAAGCCTTACAAGGCCCCGAGAGCAGGTATCAACAGATAGAAAAGGTTGCACTGGCCCTCGTCAATGCTGCGAGGAGGCTCAGACACTACTTTCTGGCGCACACCATCATCGTGCGAACTGATCAACCGGTGAGACAACTCTTGGGTCAGCCAGATATGGCGGGCAGAATGCTGAAGTGGTCCCTAGAACTCTCTGAATTCGACATTCAATACGAGAGCAGGAAAGCCCTGAAAGCACAAGCCCTGGCCGACTTCGTCGCCGAAATGACCTCTAACGACATTCCCCCGGGAAAGGAACACAAGTGGACCATCTTCGTCGACGGAGCCTCCAGCTCGTCCGGAAGCGGCGCAGGGATCCTCCTGGAAAACGAAGAAGGGGTGGTAATCGAGCACTCCTTGGTTCTCTCCTTCCCGACATCAAATAACCAGGCAGAATATGAAGCCCTGCTCGCGGGACTGAGATTGGCCGAGGACTTAGGAGCCCGCGAAGTTCAAATTTACACCGACTCACAGCTCGTCGCCTCCCAAGTACAAGGAAGCTACCAGGCCAAGAATGACAACCTCATTGAGTACTTGAACTTAGTCAAAAAGCACATGGCAAAGTTCGTACGAGCAGAAATCTCTCATGTTCCCCGCGAGCAGAACACGAGGGCGGACATATTGTCCAAACTCGCGAGCACACGGAAGAAAGGCGGGAATAAATCCGTCATCCAGGAATCTCTGGCACGGCCGAGCATTGAATCACCCTCGACTACTGTCGAGGTCCATGCTATCGGGGACGCCACGTCTTGGATGACCCCGGTCTACAATTTCCTCACAAAGGGAGAACTCCCGACGAACCAGGCCGACGCAGCCACAATAAAGCGACGAGCATGTTCTTACGTTGTACTCGAACAGAAATTGTACAGAAGGGGATTCTCCATTCCCCTCCTGAAATGCATTGACGAGTCCTCCATCCCCGACGTACTGCGGGAGATACACGAAGGCATCAACGCCCAGCACATGGGCGGTAAATCCTTGGCGAGGAAAGCCCTCCGCGCAGGATACTACTGGCCGACGATGCAACAGGACGCCAAGGAACACGTAAAAAAATGTGACAAGTGCCAGAAGCACGGGGATATGCACCTCGCTCCCCCACACGAGCTGACCACATTGTCATCCCCATGGCCGTTCGCCTGGTGGGGCATGGACATCCTCGGACCCTTCGTGCAAGGGACCTATCAGAACAAGTTCCTAATCGTCGCCGTGGATTACTTCACAAAATGGATCGAGGCCGAGGCCCTCGCGAAAATCACCTCACATAACATCCTCCGTTTCTACAAGAGAAACGTGCTCGCCAGGTTCGGAATTCCACAGGCACTGGTGACCGACAACGGCACCCAGTTCACCGACCACGGATTCCGAGACTTCGTCACCAAACTGGGGACCAAACATCACTTCACATCGGTCGAGCACCCTCAGACCAACGGGCAAGCCGAAGCTGCGAACAGAGTCATCCTCCGAGGGCTCAAACGTCGACTCGGCGAAGCCAAAAGAGGATGGGTCGAGGAGCTCCACAGCGTCCTGTGGGCATACCGCACCACTCCCCATTCAACGACGGGTGAAACACCATTCCGACTAACGTACGGCACCGAAGCTGTCATCCCAGTCGAAATCATGGAACCATCCCGACGAACGGAGGAACCCCTCGACGAAGAAATGAATGACGAAGCACTTAGGGATGAACTCGACCTAGTCGAGGAAATCCGCTCGGGGGCTGCCCTACGCGAAGCAACCCTAAAACAGCGAGTGGCTCTACGCCACAACGACAAGGTCATCAAGCGCGAGTTCGAAATAGGCAGCCTGGTACTACGCAGAAACCAGAAAGACTCCCGCGAGGGGAAGTTGGCCGCGAACTGGGAAGGACCTTACCGCGTCCACGGCACCACGGGTACCGGGGCGTACTACCTCGAACAGTTAGACGGAGAGCCATTACCAAGACCCTGGAATGCTGCTAAGTTGAAGCAGTACTACAGTTAAAAACTGACAACACCTAGGACCCTCGACCAAAAGCAACCATGCTCGGGCAACGAGGAAAAACGTCCCACTTCGTTTAAGGCTAAGGTACAGGCCGACGCACGACCAAAATAGCACGGCATCGCGCGGTAGACGTTGACGATCTATAGTGCCCGACGTGGACAGCTATACCGAGCACCACCGTCGTCGTACCCATAAGGCAGAACACCCAGCTCGCGATGGGCAGTTCACGCCAAGGGCAAATCGTCCCTACGGGCTCCACGCCCGACTGAGCAACCTCGCTCCGAAATACCCGACATTCCATCAAGAATAACGGGACATCTACAAGGGTCAAAACAAAATCTCTCCCCTCGAGCGAAACACTCAAGCAACCCCGGCCAACCGAGATTGGGTCGAGGTTGCGCACAAACAGAGTCGAGCATAGTCGCTCGCCAAATCAAAGCCATCTACGGGCACTCGTCGGGCCCGGGACGAGCTAAATTCATACAAGCATGTCAGTTCATACAAGGGCGGAAATTCCAAAATAGACAAGGTATAAACGCCCGAAGGCAACAAAGTAATATTAAACCGACCAAGAAGGCCGGCGATGTTCATACAAGCAATAAACGGGCACGCAGGCCCAAAGAATACAAATTCAAATATCGAAGGCACGCAGGCCCGCTATCCAAAAAATACAAAATCAAACTTCCGCATTGTCACCACTGTCGACGCAGGGAGAGTCGGGCGGCGGAATGATCGCGCCACCGACAACCCGATGGGTGTGCCCGATGCCCTCGGTGACCAGGCCGGGATTCAGCAATGAGAGCTGGTCGACGGCAGAATTGAACCCGTCTTCCAAGGCACCGACTGCGTCCTCCTCGAGGCTCCGGATATGGGCAATAAGCTCAGCCCGACTCTTCAAAGCCATTAGATCCTCGGGCTCATCTTCGGCGGGTTGCTGAACAGCATTCAGTTCCTCAACCTTCTTGCCCAGGCGTTCGACTTCAGCAGCCAAACGATCCCTGTCCGTCCGGAGCAACTCCCCTTCCTCGGTCAACCGCCCAGACTTCTCCTTTTCCAAGGTCAGCATCTCCCGCTCGGCGTCAAGTATCGCGGTCTGCTCTTGGAACATCCCCTCGGAGCGTTCCAGAGCGACCTTCAACTTCCTTGAGCTCGCAGTCAAGGCCACCTTCTCCCGCTCGAGCTCTTCAACACGAGCAGCATCCCCTGCATCTTCGGACAATACCAGAGCCATTTCAGCCATTTTAACCAACCCGTCCACACTGGCGACCAGCCGAGACCGCCTCTCCTCTTTAGTCATCCTCTTTATGGCCTCGGCTTCATGCGCGACCACGGTCGGAGGAAACCGCTCGGAAAAGCCCTCCTCCTCGATGCAAGGGGGAAAGGCAAAGCATTGAACGGGACCGGTATCCTCCCCGACAGTTGAACCGCCTTCCACGCGGGTCCTCTTCCTCTGTGTCAGAACGGCGTCGGCGTCAATTACCTCGACATCTGGATCTGACGCCGCCCCCGAGCTCGACGTCGAATCCACCCTCACATGTTGAGGAGCGTTCGGAGCTGTTGGTGGACCCATTCTCGTCGCCTGAGGGGCCGGTACGACCTTCTTGCCTCGCCTCTGCCCGGTTGTCAATTTCAGGAGCCTCTCATGTCGGCTTGCCATCGTACCTGCACGAAGTGAAAGAAAAAGTCAGTATCGATCAAAACGCGTAAATAAATGACGAGTAAAGAATTTCAAACAAACAACCTAACAGGCGGGCTGCCTCCCTATAGGTCGAACATTCCACCAACGCCTTGGTGTCGATCGGGCGAGCCTCGAATGTCGGGTAACCATCCTTGTCGAGGATGTCATTCCCTTCCCGTGTAACCCACTGGGCGGGATGAAAACTGTCGACGAAGTTGCAGAGGGTCGTGTACGCCCGCTGATCCTCCGTGCACATATCCCCGACCGCGGTATGGAAATAACCTGTTCCGTGCTCGAAGTGTCGGGGCATCCAATACACCGGGAACTTAGCCCGACGTCCTAGCACGGGGCTCCCGTCATCGCCCAACAATACCTCCCCGTCATCATCGCTGACCGGCGCTTCCTCCTCGAAGAGGGAATCCACAGCAGAGTCGGTGATGGGGTGCACCACATACCATTTATCCTTGAAACCCCTCACAGAGTCCATGTACATCCTAAACAGTCTCCTCGACTGCTTCAGGGACACCCAGCTGTGTTTCCCTCCTCGGGACTGACGCTGTAGGTGGAAGACCCTAAAGAAGAGAGGGATGGTCGCCCCTATCCTTAAGTAGCGGCACGTCAGCTCAAACGCCCGGATGAAGGCGAGAGAGTTAGGGTGTAGCTGGGACGGGGCCAGCTCCAAATGCGTAAAGACCCCGGCCTCAAAGTCTGTGAAAGGCAGCCTCAAACCCAAGTCTTTGAACGCGATCTCGTACATCGCAAAGCTGTAATCCGGGTACATCGAGCAAATTCTGGCGGTGGTCGACGGCACCATAACCTCGAAATTATGCTGAAAGTCGGGCTGGTCCTGCCCCTCTTCGATAGCAATGAACGGATGTCGGTCATCCCGACTGTATATCGACGCCGTCCCCCGAGGCTCGGCGCCCACCCATTCCAGCGATGGGTCGGTCACAGTGTCTATAAGGTTGGCCGACTCGTCGGCACTTTGTTCTTCGCTGTCGCGACGACCGGAGGAGCTCGGCTCATCCGCCATGGTTACCTGCAGAGCACGGGAAACCAATCAGATTGAGCATGAAGTCCTATGCTCGACATAATCATGTCGTCCATACACTACCACACAAGTCCATTTTCACAAGTGGATGCCTCCCCGACTCTCCTGAATCCAGTGTTCGTCCACAAACCAACCGCGCGGCCACTCTTCAAACATGTCGACCCGAGGTATGAACATGGCGAGCCGCATTATGAAGCCCACGGCCACGACCATAAACATACCGGGCACCGTCATGAATCAGGCGCCCAGGATCATGAAGACCCCGGGCAGCTCCGAAGTTCTTCGCCTAAAACTATGAATGTGACGGCCACAAGTACGCGTTTGCCGGCCCTAGACATGAATCTGTCGGGCAAAACACGAGTTTGCCGGGCTAATCCCACATTAACGATCCTAAAACATCTACATTTTCCAAGAATCATGCATTCTAAAACAGGAAAATAAAGAAAGTGGATCACTTACTTGGATCAAAGATGGGATTCGGCTAGGAAATGAAGAATCTGAGACGGGAAGTCACGGTTGGAGAGAGTGTTGAGAGTTGCAACGAAGAGAACACGAAGAACGGAAAGCGTATTATGGGGCCCAAGGACCCTATTTATAGTGATGACATGGAATACCAAACGTCACCTCGTTTAGCCACGGACTCCGTCTCCTCGACGCACTGCGCCCAACGCAATGATGGCCCTACCCCCCTAGGGTGGCGGCACAATTCCCAAAAGATGCCTCGCGTGCCCGACCAACGTGCCCGGTACGGATCCTCCACGCATCCATCACCGAGGACGTTCCCGAGCACGACACGAGGAGGCCCCTCGAGGGCCCGCGCCTCCATTCCGGGCACGAGACCTCAGCGACTGAACAACTTGGTTTCAAGTCATGGCTCCTCGCAAAGGAACCACGACTTGGGGGGCTCCTGTTCTGGACTGGGCCCGACAGGCCCAAAAGCATTACTAAGGCCCAGTCCAATGGGACTCACTAAGGACCACAACGTCCATGCCCGACACCCTGATGTCCACCTCGACATCTCAGTGTGCCAGCCCACGCGACGAAGTCACGCTCGACAGACTGCCGTCCAGCTCTATGCCCTGGCTTCCAGCTCGACATTCGCTGTCCAGCTCGGGGTCTTGGCGTCGAGCTCGACATCATGCTGCACTGCTCGACATGGACTCGAGCTACCTTGCTAGGGCAGACTCAGTCACCATTGCCCCAACGATACTCCGTAAAGACCGCGTCTCTGTCCGCCCGCACTTCACGCACCACATCCAGGGAGGGGACCACGTGCTGATCCCCACTACCCACGTAGGACCTGGCAGTTCCTCCATTGGGCCAAATCCGCCCGGCCCAGTGAAGGAACCTTGGCCCAGCGCTGGGGGCTATAAATACCCTCTGCTTCCAGAGGGTCAGGTAATCTTCAATTCTAACCTCAACTCTATTATCTGCTAGTACTCCCACTGACTTAAGCATCGGAGTGCCTTGCAGGTACCCCCCCTCCTCGTTCAAAAAGCCTTCAGCTCGGAGCAGCCGTGACGGTCCAAACCTTCTGATCAGGTCAGATCAGATTACAACACCAATTAACAAGCGAAATTCATACTATGGGTTTATATTCCTATTATCCGAATTAAGCAAACAGATTCAACACTCACGAATTAAAAAAATGTGATTCGACATACGCAATTTAACGATAAAGCAACGCTAAAACGCGAAACAGATCAAGGAAACATAAATCTATCAAATTAAATCAACAACATTTTATATAACTTGAATTAAGCATACAATACATATAGAAGAATATTGAAAGGGAAAAGAAATTGGATTGAAATTATAAAATCTCAAAGTTTTGGCGGAACATGAACAATAGATCAATCCTTGGTGATTAATCATCAATGAATTCGTTAAGCTCTAATATATCGTGAAAATTGATAATGACTATTGTAGCTGAATTTTTAGTTTTAAGTAATACAAGGGAATTCGGGTCCTAATGGCAACCGACCCGAAAATTATAAAAACAGGCCTAAAATAATGTATTTTATTAAGTCTGGAACTTAAACGAATTATTCGACCCTTCTTCACTTTGTATCATCTTTTGTATTCAACGTGAAATTTGTAGCTCTTTCTCTTAATTTTCCAACGCACATCAGAATGCATCAAACGAAATCATGTAGCTCCAGTTATGGTTTGCACAATGAACATGTATCAAATAATCGCTAAAGCTGGAAAATAAAATACGAAAATAGATTAAGGGTAAAAATAAACTTAAATCTAAAAACACAATAAAATAGTAAAATAAATGAAACAAACTAGAGAAATACCTAAGTACAATCCTAGAAGAATGTGCATCAAAATGCATTGATCACCCAGTCTAGAACATATACTTAATATAAATAGCCTAAAATATAAGGTTTTAAGGGTTAAATATGACAAATTTATAACCAACTTACTTCCTAAGGGTTATTATAGAAGTGCACTTCTAAATTATTTTTTGAGTTGTGAAATAAATAGACTACCATGGGTTTAAAATATACCCGGAGATTATTATAGAAGTGCACATACAGACTCACTCTTCCATCAGTACAGAGATACACTTCCAAACTAATTTTTTGATAAAATAAGGTGGGTGGCTCACTTACAAAGGTATGTATTTTAAGTGCGTACGAAATTATAATTTCATATTTGGGAAAGGCAATCTTGTGTTTTACAATGTGACTCTTCACCACTAAGAGTGTGAAGAGGAATCCCCTAGATTTATGTTGTCCCTCAAAGGAAGAGGTTGATAGTTTGATTGGCAACGGTGTGGGCATTATGGAGTATGAGGAATGACATTCTATTTAAGGCACAATTAATTTTGAATAGGAGAGGTAGTGCATAGAGCAAAATTGCTTTCGTGGATGTGGAACGTAATCGGTTTATCCTCAAATGTTGCTTGTAATTTCTTCCTCTTGAGTCAATGGCCTGTAGAATTTCTAAATTCTAACTGATGTATTACTATTGGGCGAGTAACGCTTATATTCTTTTATTAATGAATTGCATTACTTATAAAAAAAAAAACTATGATATTTAGCTATTCTTGTCAATCATTGCAGAATCAAAGTTTTACACATCTAACTAGTGTAACAATAATTGATATTTGATGGAGAATGATATGTCTTAAATAATTTGTAATAAACATTCTATTAGATTTTGGCATGACGACTCGATTTCAAGATTTGGTAAGCTATGTGACATGGTTAATTGTTTGTTCCATACTCTCATAACTATACAATTAATAATTATTTTTTTGAAAGTTTGAAACTAGAGTTCAATTAAGCAAGTAATTTCCCTCATATTTGCTCCTTAATTGCCAATATTAAGCTTCTTACTCCTGGAAATGATGGCTTTTACCTATGGAAATTTTTAAATGACGGATACTTTTCTATAAATCAAGATATCATACTTTGTTAGTTGATGATTTTAATTTAAATCATTCTCCAAATTCTAAACTTGTCTAAAAATGGAAAGGTCCTCATATAATTCAATTTGCTTGAAAGGAAACATGGTTGATTATTCTATTTTAAATCATTGTCTCATGGAAAAATTCTTAGCCAAAATTCTTAGTTGACATAACAAGCACACGTTGTATACAGATATTTGAGGCCATTATGCATGTCCTTGGAAATTGTGACGTAAGTAAAGATTTATTTGAGACCATTTAACATATCCTATGAATGATGATAATTAGAGTTATTTCTTTATTTTGAGATTATCACAATGTGTGTGAATTTTCTTCTTCAATTGTTTATAATAAGTACTAATAAATAGGAAGGTTAAATAAGTTTTTGGCCCTTTTAAATATTTTAAATTTCGTTTTTAGTCTTTTAAATATTTTCCTTTAAGGATTGGTCCCTTCAAAAAATTTCGTCTGAATAATTGGTCCTCAACGTCAAGTTCCACTAACAGCTTCCTATGTGGCTAGACAGGTGGATTAAATAATTTGTTTTATATATTTTCATGAAATACAGCGTGTACACTGGTGTTGCACCCCAAAATTTGTCCCCCTAATTTCACTTTTATTTGGCTTATGCATCATCATGTACATATCTTTCCATTAGGACACCTAACACATCAATAAACTTGGCATTAGATCAAGGATTTTGAGAGATTATGGTTTATATTGCTTTTTCTACTTCACTCAAGATGATTTCAATTGGTCGCTTTATCAAATATGGTTGATCTAGGATTTTGACATGTTAAGTCATCTTCTTTATCATTAAACTCTTAAGCAAATTCTCTGGATTTCATCAAGGGTCTAATTGAGGAGTTAGGATTTAGTTTCTTTCTATCACTTCAAGGGTTTCGTGTCAAAGAACATCATGGTGGTCATGTTCTGTCTACACTTCGAGTTGTACCTTCATCTTCAAGGATTCAAGGCACTGATGTTTTGTTGCTCGTTAAAGTCAAGGCATCATATGATTTGTGTAGTCATTGTGATTATGACATAGGTGTATTCTCCCAATTTCTTATAGTTGGTTATTTGAATGACAAGTTAATGGGAACTGAGATTGCGTTATTCATTCAAATGTGCTAAGAATTCATTACGCCTACGACAATGTTTTGGTTTAGAGATTCCTTATGGCATCAACATTGATTTTTCAAAATGTTAATTCAAGAGTGAAATATTAGAGAATCATGTGGACTCCTTGAAATGCAAGTAACATGGTTCATTGAGCTGAGCTAAGGTTTCATTGAGGTGAATATTGGTTCAAGTGTTTTCAAAATGTGTGGTTCGTTCAAGTTCACAAAACAAGCCTATATTAACATTTCACAATCAAAAAGCCTAGAAATTCATTTGCCATAAACCATACTATCTTCATGAATACATTTCACACCAAGGACCATGAGCTTTTGTTCAATACCTTTGCCTTGAAACCAATTTTGTCCACATAATTCAATATCCAAGATCAATATGATTCGAAAGAAAAAGCACTTTGAATATTTGGAAGAATGCATCATTTGAGTTCAAGGGGGTTCTAAGTTCATTAGAATATTCAAGTTACATTCCACTCAAAAAAATACAATTATACTATTCATTGCATCAAAATTGCACGAAAATACTAAACTAAACTTAAGCCTATTTCAGGACTGCTTTAGTTTCCCTTCACCATCTTGTTTCCACTGACAGGCATCTTCATGCTCCAAAAGTCTTTACCAATTTACAAATTCTACATGCTTCATTGCAAAAGTCATGCCAAAATCAATCTTTGCACTGTGTTTTCAATGTCGGGACTTCCTTACTAAAATTCGCACCACAACATTGCCAAGTCAAATCACAAACTTATCTAAAACAATTCTGAGGTATAACAAAAAAAAACAGTTCAGACATAATCAACTCATCAGTACCAGAAAATGAAGGAAAAATGCAAGGAGTGGCATACGGTTTAATAGATCCCAAAATGGTCCAATTCGATAATAAACAACCTGCTATAAGCCATGTCCAAACACACTTGTAGTCTATAAAATACGCAATTCCAAAACCATGATCTTGCAATCATTGTTGCCAAACCTCACATCCTGCTTAAGGAATAAACAAATGCCCTGCATTAATACAAAAATGATCAGCTGCCATATGCTACAAAACCTTACCAAACTTGCTCAAACAGAAACGTAACTGCAACTTGCACTGCACCATTGAATTCAAGTCCTGTCTGCAAATAACATGCATAATAACATCACTAATTTGTTGCTCTAATCAGAGTTGCTGCATACCTGCCCTTGACAATTAACCGGCAGCAAAGGCATTAAACCATTTTCAGCAATAACATAATTTAGTTGGATGGTAGAAAGAAATGCAGTTATGATTTTATCAACACAAGAAAGTTACAGCCCATGCCTCAGTTTACAAACAGAAAATCAGGAGGGAAAACAATAAGACTCAAGCATCCAAATGACAAAGCAATAGAAATCAGTTCAGAAAATTCAAAATAATTAACCCTCATCTCTAAAACTAGTTAACTGCATCCATAAAAAATAGTCCATTTTAAACCATACTATTACTAACAGAAAATTAGCAAAAAAACTATAACCAACCTTCATAACAAAATTAACTAACTTCCTATAACCTCCTAAACAACCTAGTACTAATATCATAACTAAATTTATCAACTCAACAACAGAATAAGATGCACAAATCCCAATCAACTTGAATCCACAAGAATTCTTTTTGCAAGACAACTAATTTGTGTAAAAAATGTCCATGTTCTTTTAGCTCGTAAACTTAGACTTGAAACACACCCTTTGATTAGAACAATAAGAGTGGATATCGTATAGTACTACGGGCGTATGGGGTGCTAATACTTTCCCCTTTACATAATAGACTTCTTTATCTGTATCTCTTGATAGTTTGACCTTGATTTCACCCTTCTCAGGTTTACTCAATTTTTACCTTTCCCTTCCCGTGGGATAAAAAACGTCCGATGGCGACTTCATTGATTTCATCTTGATGATTTGTTCAGCCGGTTGTTTCAACTGGCCCCTTATTAAAGACGAGTCACAAGCTATTTGACCTAATTCCTTTCCTTTCCTCTTCGTTCACATTCTTCTTCGTGAAAATCTGCAACACAAGAGTTGGTTCAGTGGTTTATGTTCTTTCTTCTTTCATCTCCGTCCTTTTTCAACTCTATAACATAATGTCTTATGCTTTAGTGAAATTGCGAGTTGGGAAGTTTTCTGGATATCAAGTTCATATGGTCTCATATTATTGCAATAATGGACCAAATAAGGGTAAGTTGTTTTAGAGATGTCCTTATTTGCAGAGTTTTGATACGTGTAACCAATTCATATGGGATGAAGATCTTGGTGTAAAATCTGGAAATGAAGATGTTACGATTAGGAACTCAGAGTTGGAAGCCATGGCATCTGTGGGATATATGAAGTCCTTATATGAAGACTCAAGGAAGAAGAACAAAAACTTGAAGACCAAATTGAAAACTAAGAAATTTCATAGTGTAGCGGTAGAAATGTTGAGACTAAGCCATTGGATTGACTTGACTCACACATATCAAAACTAAAAATTGCTACCACACCTTATTCTTTCCAAAGGAATAGGAAAAGAGCGAATAAGCCAATAAGAGGGGGAGAGAATCTAAGTTCGGGGGTTAGTTATGCAAAGATAAGGTATTAGTACCCTAAAAATCTACGGTACTCCGCAGGAACCTCTTTGAAAATCTGTGTATTTTGGCTATAAATGTTGTATACAAAAATAGATTGTGCAGGTGAGGAAATAAGTGTTTTTTTAAATAATTTTTGCACCCGTCACGGTTGCGAACCATTAGTGCCTACGTACCACCTTCCGTGCAATAGGGGATCAGGGTACTCGTAGTTCACCTTTAAAAATTTTAAAACACAAGTGTGTTGGTTAATTTTTTTAAAAGACGAGATATCATCGTCGTATCCGAGTGGAAAACATACCTACTACCCACAATCATGAGAAAGGAGAATTTGCATCATCTCAAAGTGGAGGATATGGCTTGAATTTTAAAATCAACAAAGCCTCGCTCAACATCCAAGTGGAAAATATCTCACTTCACTATATATCGTAAAAGTATAGTGGCTTGCATCACTATAATGATTGACAAAAGTCTAATCTTTGGAAAGAATTTTAAGATAAGAAGCCAAAGTGGCAAAATGGTTTGAATGAGATTGATTGACTTTTAGTCTTCTCATAAAAATGTCAAAGTATTATTAAGTTGGTTAAAGTTTGATTAAGAAAATATTTTGAAAATGCATGGACCTAAATCCAAGTTTATTGTGAAAGTGATTCAAGTTTAGAAAACAATAATAGTTTTGAAAAGGAGGGAGAATATTTTTGACATTAAAGAAGATAGGAGGAGATGAAGGGACTATCCTAAAGCATAAGGTAAAAGCTAGGGAAAAGAGCCATCTAACCAACAAGAAGCCAACACTTGACACAATGAGTCAATGTAGAATTCTCATCCTTTAAATTGAAACCAAAAAGTAGTGATAATAAACCTCTTAAGAAAATCAAGCTTCAAATGCATTAGGTCTTTCACAAAAATTGGGCTGAGTAACGGCTGTATACAGATGAATTCCCGATCACAAACAAAGCGTGTAATCAAAACAACTTGCAAACAAACAACTCAATGTCTTGGAGTAAACCCCAAGAACTCCAGACAAAATAGAAATGAAAGTCACAAGGTCTCAAGGTAGGCCAGGGTCTCTAATCCTAAATCCAAGAAGTCCATCACTCCATAATGCCAAGGATAATAACCAAATAGTCCAAGTAAAATTAAAGGTTTTTATGGTTCAAGTTGATTATTAGGCATCTTCAAAAAGAAATGAGAAGCTCAAGTGAGCAAAATAAAAATGATATAAAAGTAAATGCTCAAGTGAGAAAAGATGAAAATAGCATGAAATGTAAATGCTAAAATAAAATGGTGCATAAAGTAAAGGCATAAAATAAAAGCATAAAATAAAAGGCGTAAAGTAAAAGTCAAATGTTAATGAATTAGTAATTATAGGTTAGTTGAATGGCCATCTTGAAACTTGCATTTGAAAACTCATTAGAAGATTGAAAAAATCAAAGCCTCTCAATAACAAGTTTTATTTGCTTTTTGTCAAGTATATCATTCATTTTAAAAATCTCAAGGCAACAATAAATGATCAATGATGTTTAAGTGATTCACTTTGACCAAAGCTTATAAAGATTCATTAGAGGATTGATAATACCAAAGCCTCCTAACAATGAATATCAAGATTATTGGATCAAAGGTTTCAAATTAACATACTTTGGCTTGCAAACATAGGTTTGGACCACGAATGATCATTTCTCGAATCGGGACAAAATTTAGTGCTATGTTAAGCAATCGTAAGTGGACTTATATAGAAGTCGCGCCTATTTTGAGGCCGGTCAATATCAATTTATGTGCCATATGTTTAGAGAGATGATATGTAGATCCTCTTCTAACAACATGTAGCACAATGAGAAAGGGATAAGATGAAGAGGGAAGGAATATATTTGAAATAAAAATTTAATCAAATTATCATTAAAATCATTCATCTATTTTGGTGGAGTTAAACTCAACACCCAAAATCCAATGACGTTAATGAAGTCCATGATCAAAAGTCACAAGGTTAGAATATATATACAAAAATAAAATTGTATTTAATGAATAAAATAAAAAAAGAAAATGATTTTTAAAATGTTTTTTGAAATGAAAATAAATGGGAAAATAGCAAACTATATTCAAAATATCAAAGAAAATCAGAAAAGGCCATAGAAAAATCAGAAATGATCTCAAATATTTTTATAAATTTTTTGGTAATTTTTTAAATCAGAAAAGTATTTCTAAACTAATTAAAATTATTCAACTAAGTGAAAAAAAAGATAAAAAATAGTAGAAGTCAAAAATAAAATTTTAGAAAAATTTCAGAAGGTCAGAAATAAGAAAGATGATTTTGATGAATTTTCCCAGAATTTAAAAACGTTAAAAATATTTTTAAACAATTAAAAACAAACCAAAACAAAGGAAAAATTATAAAAAATATCAAATCTGAAAATAAAATTATGAAAAAACAAAAATCAGAAAGAGAATATTTGAAAATATTTTTGTGAATTTTTTCATAATTTTTTAGTCAAATACATTTTCTATGATTTTTTGAAGTTTAAAACATTTTAATATAAAAATCAGAAATAAAATATAATGTCAAAAAAAAATATAGACCATTGGATGAGAGTTAAAACGCGTTAGTAAGCTAGTCCAATGGATCAGACGCGCTGTGTATATCATGGTCTTTAATGAATAAAACACGTGATCAGCTATTAAATCAGATTTGAAAAAATGCGTGGCAAATTCTCATTGGTTGAAGACGGACACGTAGGTCGTCTTCAATCTCTATCCACGCGATTTGCAAGTTCATGAAATGGAAAAATTAGAGTTCGAGACTGGTACCATTCGCTTCGTCTCTTCAAGATGATTCTAATGGTACCCTCACAAAATATTTATGTAAGGTGTATCTCAGTCGTTTCAGAAGAAAAGATTTGAAAAGGGATTTGAAAATTCATGGCGAAAACGCACTTCCAGTTGAAAACAAATGTTGCGACTAGAATCATAATGATGAGAGCTTCATTACAGTACCAAAGTTTGAGAGAATTGATGAAGGAATCTACCTATTGAAGTTCAAATTTAGAGCGCTGAAACTTGACTTTGCTAGCACGATTTAGGAAGTCTTAGAGCTTGGTTCTTCTTCTGTTAGCTTCAGTGAAGTTCAAGGATGAAGAATTGACAAAGAAATTGGATTAAGGAAAGTTGTAAAACCAAATTCAAAGTTGTAGAAAAGTGGGTTGAAGAGAGTTTGGCAGGGTGATTCTGGCTATCTAAGCTTGAGAAAATGAATGAGGTATGACCCTCTATTTATAGGGAAGCTAATGGAATGCTTAAGCGTGTGAAATGATTAAGTTTGGAGGGAAATCATGTGAAGTTGAAAATATTAAAAGTGTGACTTCTATTTTGCTCAAAACTCACCCAAAACTTGTATTTTAAGGTGCTAATCACTTCTGAAAGATTGCTAAACATGATTAGAAGTAAAAATGCATAGAAATTTTGTGTTTAGAGGCCAAATCATTAATTTCAAATTCTGACTTTGGAGGAAACTTTAGTCTCAAGGTACCATCTTTGAATAAATGGTGTGCATGATTTAGGGAACCTTAAGACTTAATTGTTGGTGCTTTGGAAAGATGAGATCACAAACTTTACAATGTGTAGAGAATGGAATTAAATGGATGCTTGAGCTGAAAGTTGTGATGAGTCAAAATTGGAAAAAATGTTGACTTTTTGTACTTAGAAAAATTCTAAGTTTTTCTTCAAAAATGACCTATAATGTCTTGCATCCAAACACGGCCTTCCATTTAAAATTTGCTTGACCTAAAAAGATGGAATGAAGTAGATATCTTGAATGACATTTTGAGACTTGAACCATTTAAAAACTCCAAAAATTGAGAAAGTTATGACTTTATGAAGTTGGTGAAAATTCATGAGATGACCTATAATCTTTTGCATCCTTAGGGCATCTTCCTTCCATTTTCAAGCTTTGCACATGAAAGAAGAGTTGAGGTTAACACCATTAAGATCATTGTGTAAAAACAATGGGCTCAAGGAGATAAAAATTGACCAACTTATAATCTTTTGAAGTCACACAAGGGAATTTGATGGCCTATCTAGAGGACTTGTAATCTTTCTCAATCATTAGGCATCTTCTACAGAAAATTTTCTTTAAACTTTTGAAGTGATTTGTTGATAACTCTTTAAAGAGAAGCATGTCTTTGGAATCACTCAAAAAACCAAAATATGAGCAAGATATATCCCTTAGAAGTTCAAAACCCTAGCTCCTAGAGCAACAAAATGCTTTGGAAACCCTTTTCAATTTTGACAAACTTTCTTGCACAAATACTTTTGTCATGTAAATAGAAATTGTTGAGGATGATAATGGGAAACCATCGAAACCATAACCACTTCCAAATATCAATAATTGATTGAAAATTCACTTGTGACCAAGAAATCAAGAACTTGTCCAATTAGGTTAAACCTCTTCAATCAACTTTTATATCTTTGAACTATCTTTGACAACTTGAGGCATGATGAATAATAATAGACTTTGTCATGATATTACCTCACAATGTATTCAATGATGAGGCTTGAATCTCAATGAAGCTTTGTTGAATAAGGCATGGAAATAAACTCATGAACATATAGATCAACTTGATAGAATATGTTGTGCTCTCGCCTATAATATCATTAATTAGGGTAAACATCCATTGTATTTATGAGTTAAAAGTTAATCAATATAAAACATAGATGGTCACAATATATAATTCAAGGTGCTTGGTGATTCCCTATGAGCAAAGCTAAAGATAAGGAGAAAAACCAAACCCTAATGTGATCTTGTTGTAATTGAATTGACATGAGATGATAGAGGGATCTTAGGGGCAAAAATTGGGGTGCAACAGCTGCCCTTATTTAAGGGTCTTCTATCCGGAGATAAAAAGGTTAAAATCTTCATGTTAACGCGATTGAAGATACTTAAATATAAAACAAACCCTATTTTTTATCCTAAGATGCCATGCAATGTTTATGATTGTGCATGCAAATAAACAGATCCAATGGTTACACAAGACACCACCAGGGAAACAGAAAATAAAAGATCAAAAGAAAACTAGACCAGGAAAATAAATCACTAGTGAACAGAGGACTCAACTCTACTGGTGTAAAGCCCAAGTAGGAGATAAAGCAACATTAACTCAAATATTGAGGATAGAAAGTAAAGGATAACAGTAATCAACAAATAACCGCGAACTATCCACTCTCAGCGAAGATAGTAAAAAAATGTAATGTCGACCTACTGGGGGAAAAGAGGTGGTAGGATAATACCAGCAAATATCAATATTAGAAGTGGTAACAATTGTTTGGCATCAGTACTCATGACTGGAAACAAACAAACCTATTTATAGAAAAGTGAATCTCAACGACGAACTATCTTCCATAATGAAGAGACTACCATCCATCAGAAAAAGATCTCAACAATGAACTATCTCCCATAATAACGAGACTACCATTCATTAAAGTAATAAATATCAACAATGAACTATCTCCCATAATGACAAGACTACCATTCATTGGAGTAATAAATATCAACAATAAACTATCTCCCATAATGACGGGACTACCATTTATTAGAGTAACATCTTAGCAATGAACTATCTCCCATAATGACGAGACTACCATTAATTGGAGTAACATATCAACAATGAACTATCTCCCATAATGATGAGACTACCATTCATTTGAGTAACAAATATCAACAACAAACTATCTCCCATAATGACGAGACTATCATTCATTGGAGTAACATCTCAGCAATGAACTATCTCCCATAATGACGAGACTACCATTCATTAGAGTAACATCTCAGCAACGAACTATCTCCAATTATGATGAGACAACCATTCATTGGAGTAACATCTCAGCAACAAACTATCTCCCATAATGACAAGACTACCATTTATTGGAATAACATCTCAACAACGAACTATCTCCCATAATGACGAGACTACCATTCATTGGAGTAACATCTCAGCAACGAACTATCTCCCATAATGACGAGACTACCATTCATTAGAGTAACATCTCAACAACGAACTATCTCCCATAATGACGAGACTATCATTCATTGGAGTAAACAAACGAATCTTCTCAGGAGACTAACAGACTTATTGGGCGAGTACAAGTTGCTCAAATAAAGAGACCGCCACTTGCTGTTATGAGAAGGAACTGTAATAATGACTTCATGGGGAAAGAAATATGGCTTCCTGGGGAAATGCCAATATACTCCTGCTGAGGAGCTAAAGTCTTCTCATGCCAAAACAAATGCACATTCTCAAACTAGGGCTCAAAGTTTGCATAAATCAAAATAATAACGCTGCCGGGGACTACAGATTCAAATCGAAAATAAACCAGTGTGAAACAGTCAAACGAGATAGCACCTGATGAGAAATAAACTCAAAAAGGGATCACATTCCACTCAGATAAAGAATTGAATAGGAAGGCTAAAGCAAAAAATCTTCCACGAGGGATAACTCAGTGGGGAAATTGAAAGAATATACACTTTCAGCTTAAAGTTGGCAAACTATTGGAGAGAGGGTGATACAACTCTGTAAATAGGGTAATATGCCAATAAAAATTAATAAATGCAAATAAGCAATGAATTAATTCAGATATGCATGATGCATGTATGAATGTTATCTTGTATATGCTGACGAAACTATCACACCATACTGGGGATAAACAGACAAAACTAAATTGGGTAAAGTTAACACTCGGCTAAATCACATCCATAATGAAAAATCCCAAAAGACAGTAAGTATCAACTGAGGAAACAAATTCCTATCCCATGGTTTAACTTCACTGGGAAGAAACACGTCCCGAAAGTAATCAAATCACACAATAGAATTAATGCAAATATAGGGATCTAACATCCTCCTCTGAGCTTCACCGGGGAAAACCACACAAACTTCAATGGGGAAATCAAATGTTTCAATATCTAAATTTTCACTGGAGATTATAATATTGACTTTGTTAGGGCAGATGAAAACCACATGGTTGAGATATTGACTGGGGATTCCATGCTAACTTCATTAGGGAGTACAACACCACATCATTGAGAGGCCTAAAAATAAATTCTTTGATACCAAGAGTGATGATTACCCAATCCTCCTAGGGATAAATTATAAAAACACATGGGAATAACAACTTCCATCTAGAAACAAAGTATCAGCTTCTCTTGGGTATCTAAGAAATCAAATAATACAATAATAAATCAAAATTATGGGGATTTAAAATCAAACCCAACACTCGGCGGGAGAAAACTCAAAAAAGTTGACAACTGTTTCAACACTTCTTAGAAAAGATATTGCCCCTTCCTAGTTTCCTGGGAAAACAAAAATAATGCCATTACTGCAAAGAAGAAAGGACTCCCGTCATATGAGAGAAAACCTTACTGGGGAATCTGAGATAGAGACCTCAAACCATGCAAACCCGAAATCAAAATGGACCAAGACTTGACTGGGGAAAATGGGATCACAAGCCCGATATCGCACCTTACGCCAATTGGTTTCATCTCCAACCATCCGAGAGATCCTTCCTAGGGAAAACAAACATCGAAAATTTCTAAGTTTATCCATCCTTGGAATTCACTGTTTTTGTTTTTCTTGTGTCACAAAATCTAAAGTAAAAAGTAATTTGTAAATTCCTTTCAAAAAAACAATTTTGTTATTTAATCTTTTTCTTTAAAAATTACTATCACTAATAAATGGAGTCTTTGTAAGCAGAATAAAATAAGAATTGCAAATAATTGGATAAAAGCTCAAACTTTATTAATAGAATGGTATTCTGCAAATGGAGAGACTCTATAGATGTGTTGTACCCCAAAATTTTCCCTCCCATATTTCTCAAAACATTTCAAGAAAGATCCTTAAGTTGCTCAAGGTAGTCCAAGGGTTGGCCAGACAAGCTCTCTCCTAAGGCAGTCTACCTCAAATTAGGGTTTCATATTGCATCAAGATACTTGAGTCAAAGTGATCCCAAATTCTCACCAATGTCTTAATATGTTCTCAAAATCATCCATGTCAAGTTTCAAGACTTACATAGGAAGTTTGCTCAGTCAATTGTTCAAAGGCCTGAAAATCGACTACGTTAGGGCAAAAGTCAACTGTGGCCCACATACAGTCAAACTTCAAGATTTTTGGCCAACATTCTCATTTTGAAGTATATTTCATAATTTGTCAAGGGTTGATCATGATTAATCAAGGATTGCTCATAATTCATCAAGACTCAAAAGTTGCTAAATTAGGGTTTTGTATGAAAAGTCAACTCAACTTTGACCAAGCATAACTTTCTCATACTTTATGAGAAATGACCTATCCAAAGCTAATTTTGAAGAGGATGAAATTATCTACAATCCACTTCAGCTCTCAAGTTCAAAATATGCACTCACAAGAAGTTATGAATTTGGACATTATAGGTCATTTTGAAAAGTCAACAAAAACACTTTTTTGTCAAAGCTTCATACATGAGCATGGAATATCAAAATGAGATGAGACCAAAAGGGTTGATTAGAGGACATCTCAATATTTTTAAAAAGTCCAAGAACACCTCCAAAGAGTCAAAATTGAGGAAGTTATGTATTGGTGAAGTTGACCCTTTTTGCAAAATTGCCAAAAGTCAACTATGCCTAAAACTTCAAATTTTGCCAAATGGGCCCAATCTTTTTCACTTGTTTTGAGTTGGCAACATAGTCCACGAGCTCTAGCCTTTGCCATTTGTCCTTATCATGTTTTTATTATTTATTTTGATTTTTATTTGATTTAAATCAATTTTAATCAAAATAAATCATATAAAATCCAAAGTATTGAAAACTAAAGATTTTTTACATGATTCAGGTTTTATTATACAGCTAGCAAACATTCAAATTCACATCAAGGCATGGTGTGAACAAAAAGATTGAAATAGGCCAATTTTGGAAAGATTTAAAGGAGGATCAAATCATAATCAAATTCATTGATGGAGGAAGATTGGATGAATTCTTTCAAACCTAATTCACTTCTTGGTACAAATAGAATAAAAGCAGACCATAAACCAGGTTAGAAACAGGCGCAAGAGGCAGAACAAAAACTGGAAAAAAAATCAAGAAAAATGGTAGATCGAATTTGCACTTAGAGGCATCCTCAAGACTCTTTGCCTATCCCAATCGGTTCCTGGGAGTCTCGTCAAGCCAAAGCCATCGAAACCAAGCATTTTCAAGCCCCAAATCGCACTGTAAGTCGCTCACGATATAGCTCTTTTCTTGAATTCGAATAGCATGATTTAGGAATTGTTAGGATGAATTAATCATATATTGTTGATCTATGAGACATTTGCAAGCTTCCTGCATTGATTAATTGCATTTATATGGCCTGTACTAAAATTCACCATGGCTAGGGTTCGTAGCTCCGTTTTAGGGTTTTTGCTTGCAGGTGAAATTGGCCTTGATAAAAGGTACCATCGTGTTCAGAAGGATGAGACGAATCTAACCATGTCCTTGGTGGTCATTTATATCACGTGTATGTGATTTTGAGAATTGGCAGGGCTGTAGCGACGGACGTTGTCCGTAGGTATATGTTCTCAAACTTTTAGCCACGGAGAGAGGAAGGGGACGAAGACGTGGCTTCACCTGATTTGGCCATTTGAATTTCGTGGGGAATATTTTATTATATTATTTCTTTTATATATTATTATTGTTATGTGTTTTATGTACAAACAGAAGCGAATGGTGCAGTGGTGAACGTAGCATTGACAATTGTTCCAGGACCTGGGTTCGAATCCCAGGTCCCCCTATTTCTCCATATTATTTTCCTTTTTAGGATCCAGCGTGCTTACCAACCAGGGGTCCACCATATGTCCTCATCATCAATCATGCCAAGTGTCAGATGGCCAAATCTGATGGCCATCCAGGAGGGAACACCATGAGCCAAGTCAAACGCATCACACTGGATCTCAAAGGTCAACGTGGACCTCACCATTTTGGGCTCAAATCTGACTATTTGCACCCCCATAATTCTCAGGCCCAATGCTTTTTCTCTCTTTCTCTTTTATTATTTTATATATTTTATTTAACTTATTTAATTTATTTACTAACCAAAAATTAATTTTCTTTTTCATCAAAAAAATCACTAAAACATTTTTCTATCCAATTAAATTCAAGATATTTATTTTTATTAAAAATTAATTAATTTAATTAGGTTTGACTAATTTAGATAACTTTAATTTCCTTTTGTAAATAATTTAAAAATAATTAGAATAAATAGGTTTTATTACTAACTTACTTATATTTTATTCTTTTCCTAAAATAATCAAAAACCAAAAATAGGTCATTTAATTATTTTTATTAATTAATTTAATTAACTAATTAATTTTTTGTATTTAATTTAGAAAACTTATTTCTTTTATTAAAAACAACAAAAAAAAAAACATTTCCTTTCTTTTAATTAGGTTAGGAGGGTCAAAACCCTATTTTCTCGTGGACCTAATTTTTCATCGCGCACTTTATTTTATTCTTATCTCAATTATTGTATCTGCTCACAGTTTGTAATAGTTTTAATTAGGACTTTATCTTTCATTTACCGCTTTACTTTTCAAGAGTTTGTTTTTGGCTATGTAAATTCCTGAAACCTTGTAATAGCATAGTTTAAATTCCGCAATTTAAATTCCGCAAATTATTAACTGTTCGATGTATGGATAATTAGGGTTTGCATGACAAGAATGTATGACTAATTTTAAAACAGTTAGATAACCCTAAACATGTGCAAAGATAAATAAACTGAAACTGAATCACTCGCACATGCACACTCCTAGGGTACACTCCCACTTGGTTGCCTTCGGTAAACGGTCATTGAGTATAGGGTGTTTTAGTGGTCGTCCTTTTATCCAAAGATCATAGTTGCCTCGGATATTGTTGCCTCGGATAATTGATCTAAGACATTAGGGTTATTACTAAGATGTCCTAACATTGCTTCAGTGATCGTACGTCCCTTTCGAATTGACCCTCAAACTCCAACGACGGTGCTACCTACTCACTAATAGTGGGATAGTGTTGTACCCCAAAATTTGCCCTCGCTGTTTTCCACAAGAAATCACAACTTCAGGCTTTTCCTGATTTTTCAGATTGGCTCAAGAATCGGTCAAATAGACTTTTCTCGTCAGTCAGACAAAATTAGGGTTTTCATTGATTTTCATGGCTCTGGAACAATTCAAGCAGTTTGTTTAGGGTTTGGTTGATTTTGGCTCAACTTTGATCAGGCGAACGTTTCTTTGATATTTGATCAGGAATTAGGGTTTTTGTGCGCGCATTCTCAGAAAGATTTAAATTCTACAGTGCTTTTCAAGATATGCTGGAATGTGGATTGAAACATTTGGATTGAGTTCGCATTGTGTGATTAAATCAGTGAAAGAATACATTCGGATTGAATTTGCAGTGTTTGGTTAAAATCAGTAAAAGGAAAATACGTCTGGACAGTTGCTGTGTTTGACTGTGCTTTGCTTTGGATTTGTGAAACGCCAGGTTTATTAGTTGATCGATGCTGAAACATTATTTATTTAATTGTTTATTATTCTGAGTTTAGATAATTGGAATTTATTTCCATTTATTATAATTTTAGAATTATAAATAATAAAATAAATAATTAAAAAGGATAAAAAGAATTAATTGGATAAAAAGGATTTTTATTTCATCTTTAAATATTTGTTACAAATTATTATGTAAATACAAGTATTCATTTACACGGTATTTATAATAATAATAGTTACAATAATTAAATTTAAAATAAGACTATCCTAATTTTTTCTAAATCTTTAATTCTTCATTCTTCATCTGTTGCTAAATCCTCTCCATTTAATTTTTATCTGCAAAAGAAAAGAAGAAAAGTTAGAAACAGATAAATATTTAAAGAGACAGACAGATATAGAGTTCATCATTAAAGGCAACTGACTGGAATCAGTTTGCCCTCTCTGCAAATCACGAGATTTCTCCCGGTTCACAGAGAGGGATGAAAAATGCTTGCAAAAGGTAGGAAATGCACAAAAGTTATGATTATACAAATCCAAGTTTTCAAACATCCTGCATAAATCCAAGTGGGCAACCAAAAAGGCAAACTGGGTAGTTACTGAATATGCCAAGAGAACAATGCAAGTCACAATTTCAAACTAGGTTCAAACTGAACTAACAACTGTCCAAAGCTGTCCAAGTACAAAAGGATGTCAAGGCTGTCAAAAATGCTGTCACTAAGAAGCAGATAATATGGAAAAGAAGATAAAGTATGCAGAGCAAACATGTAATGCAAGCAAAGAATCATATCATCACTTTCCAGCAATTGCCTTTTCAGAAAAGTACAAGCATAAACATATAAAATACTTAAAGTTGTACTGGAGAGAGAAGAAAGAGAGAAAAGAGGTGCAGGTTTTGCAGGCTTAGGCTTTAGACATGAGAAACAAAATATAAAACAACCTGTTCATAACACAATAAAGGGGGGGAAAAATCACAAACCAAAACAATAACCACAAAAACTGTCCAAGCTGAAGCAGAACTGGAAGCATAAACCAGTAAAACCCAACCTGCTAACCACTAGCCATGCAAAAACCAGCATAAGCCTGAACCAAGCTGAACCATTCAAGGACCAAACCTGTGTCCAACAAAAACACCCAACCTGCTTGAAGCCTAAAAAACCAGTAAGGCCATAACCTGTCTGAAGCAAACACAAAAGCCCCATAACCTGTCAAAAACATTCCAGCCTCCAGCTCCAAACCAACAACCTGCTGAAAGCCATGTCCAAACAGCATCAAGCCTAACCAGAAAACTATCAAAACACATAACCTGCATAAAGCTTAAGTCAAAATATTCAAACCTTAAACCAAAGCAAAACTGTCCAGTCTAAACCCTGCCTGAGTTTTCAAACCTTACCATTCAAAACCTGTTAAGCCTCAATCACAGCCTGAAGCAAGCATCCAACCATAAAACCAAAGCCTGAACCAGTTTCCAAACCCACTTAAGCCCTCAGAACTGTAAGTTCATCACTGGGCAAGAAAACATCCAAAGCATCACAAACATACCCCAGCGTACCAATAACCAAAATCAAGCTAGACAAGCCAGAAGAAGAAGAAAAGAAGTGTCTTAACCAAGCACAGAAGGGGAAAGCATTCAAAGGCAACGGGTACAAGCCCTCAGAACTGTAAGTTCATCATTGGGGAGCTAACAAACCACAATCATACAGCATTAAGCATGTAAGCAAGGCAAAGTCAGAAACGAGGAAAAGAGCCATCATCTCAAAGGCCTCAGAAAACATTCATCCTAGGCAAGCATACGAAGCAAAGAAGCAGCAAGAGGAAGAGGATAAAGATTTGTTTTCAGCATGCATCATTAAACAACGAAAAAGAAAATGGCAAAAATACTGAGTACCAGGGAAGTCTTCCCAAAGTTCACAGCCTCATCAAGTTTTCCTCGCCGCCGGCCCTCCAAACGCCTCCAGGTTCCCTCCTCCTCTGTCTCCAAGAGGTAGTAGACTCATCTCCTTTTCATGCATATCAAAATGGCAAAAGAAAATACATAAATCAAAACCCAATGGAAACATAAAAATCAAAAGATACAATGAAAGCACTAACAACCTTACAAGCGTCGCCTGAGCAGTACACTGGGGGAGAAGGGGAAACGGTGGCGTTGGTGGCTTAGGCGAGGAGGATGTCGTTCTGAATCCATGGTTCTGGACTTGAGGGATGAACAAAGACGAAAATGAACAAACGGCGCGCCTCTGTCAAACCCTAACCATTCCCTAATGAAAACAAATGTTGAAACCCTTGCAAAACATTTGGTCTCAAACAAGTGGGCCTTGCCCTTTCTCAGCTTAAGCCCAAAACATTTTCCCACGCATACCCTCCTTTTTTCTTCTAATGTTTCTGATTGATTTTTTCACTTGGGCCAAAACAAACCCCCTTAGCCCATGTTCTTTTGTTTTTAACACAACTAACCTTTTTATCATTTAATTAACATTTCTTTTACTTATCTTTTATTAGTTTGGTTTAAACTAATATCTAATATCTTTTTGTTAAATAAAATAATACCCTTTTTTTAAAAATATTATTACTTGTTACATTTTTAGAAAATATACAAACATCAATTCTTTCCTAAATTTGAAACATTTTTCTTTTCCCTTTTATACATAAAAATATTTATTAAAATACATTAATACATGAAAAATGGAACTTAAAACCTTTTCCTTTCTTTTATTAAAATTTTCTTATTTGTACATAACACAAATAATACATAATAGAATTTAATTTTAAAACATTTTTCCTTCTTTTTATTTAAATACTTTTTGTACATAATTAACAAAAGAATAAATATGCACTTAATTATACATTTAAATTCACATCTCAAACTTGTAAATAAAATACATGTACACTTACACATTTACAATACACAAATACATTTACATTGCTCTTATACACATTTGCTTATCTTATACTTTACATTACATTGATTACATTTGATCGCAAATTCAATTTGGTTGTAAATTATTGGACACTACATTCTTAAAGTCTCATCCCCATTTGTAAATTTGTACCCCCACTCCCGGATACTATTTGTAATAGCGTAGACTTTAAATTCTTGCAATTTACCGCTTTCAAATTATACCATGATTAGACCTAGGGTTTGCATGTACATAAAATCAAACGCTAGATAACCTAATACAAGACAAATACATGAAATCAATACACCATCACACTTGCACCCTCTAGGGTAATCCCACATGTTGCCTTCCAAAAGGGGCCATGCTTGCACGTCGAGTTTCTTTGGCAAAACAAATTCAAATGATCATAAGTCCCTCGATGACGCTTTCGAAAGTTTCCTAAAACGAAATGATCATAGTCCCTTCAAAGCAAAATTGCCAAAGACACTTGGCACCATTGCATTCATGGTCCATACGATGACCCGCGCCCGTCCCGTTAAACTTCCTAAACGCAAGATTTTCCACCAAATTCAATGGTGGAACAAAATTGTTAAAAAGGGTTGAAAACATAGAGAAAACCTTTGAGTACAATAGGGGTAGACAAAACTCTTAGTTACTTGAGATCAACTTGCAAAAACACTTGCCTTCTTTTCAAAAACCACACTTCATACACACTTTCAAAACGAACTCTCAAAAACATTTGAAACATCTTTTTGAAAAGATACACACTTTTGTAAAACACTCAAACACGAGTCAATTACATTGGTTGCCTAAGACAAGGCATCTCTTCAAAACATTTTCAAAACACACACATACACCACGATTTCAAGCAATCAAAAATCAAGGCAAGTGATCTAAAAAACCAAGTAACTAAGAGCCCATGGATAACCATGGATGAAAAGGGTGCTAATACCTTCCCTTTTCATAATCTACCCCCCGAACCCACGAAATATCTCAAAAGGTTTTTGCTGTGCTTTTTAACCTTTCCTTTAGGATAAAATAAAAAGTCCGTGGCGACTCTTGCTCAACCGAACAAGTGCGAATACAAACGCATAACTCAAGTCATTTCTCCCACCGTATCACAGAACTGGCGACTCTGCTGGGGAGAAACTTAAAAGTGGGGTTAACTTAGGGTTTAGATCACCTTTGTTTTCAATTGATTGCTTTGTTTGCTTTTACATTTGTGGGCTTTGCATCGGAGTTTCATAGATCCTAACCCGGATCTGGGGAATACCTTTTTTAGGTAGCATAATCTGCGAGGGACCTGTCCGGGGTATACCGACATGGGTGAAGCAGTGGCTACGTTGGTGTGGCACCTTGGTCTGTACCGATATCCCTTGTGTTGAAACGGGGAGAATATGGATCTTCCAAGGAGTCATTAAGCACCAACCGACCTTAGAACCCTAAATTGACTCAACTTGGCCATTAGAACAGTAGCAGTATGCTACACTCATTGAGGCTAAACTCTCGCGATGGTTCCGGCCGCAAGAAAAGATAGCGATGCTGGAGTTATGACCGATTGAGGGTAGTCAGTGATATTGAGATCCTCTAGAACCCGGTTACTTTCGATATGACAGGTCTTAACCAACGAAACTGAAAGAGGGTAGTACCTGAACTTCATGCAAGCCTAAACCTAAGGACTTGTTTTCTCTGTGTGAATATGTTTGCTTGTATATACACTCACTTGCTTTTTGCATACATGTACATCATAACATCATACCATAGCATTTTCAAATAACCATTTCAAGGATCTCGAGGGTTCTTTTGATGCATGGTTATGTTGAACCAGACGTCTACCAAGGGGCAGGAGGTTTCTCCTCTAACCAATGCCAATCAAAGATCAAGTACAACGAATCGAATCAGTGGCTATGACCCACTTGACATGGTGAGCTTGATTCTCGTGGAAAGACATCCACCAGTGCACAGTTCTCCAGTCAAAGATCAAGTGCAACAACTTGAATCAGTGGCTATGACCCACTTGACATGGTGAGCTTGATTCTCGTGGAAAGACGTCCACCGGTGCAAAGTTCTCTAATCCAAGAGCAAAGTTCAACCTCTAACATTTTCTTGTGTTTACCCCAAGAGATCCTTGAAAGCATGCATCCACATATCATGCATTGCATTTTGATGGTTTTTCCTTTTTTCAGGTTTCCTTACTCTCATACTATTTATTTCAGTAAGAGATGGCTCTAGAAAGGTCTGTCAAAGACATCCAAGACCAGACTGCTCAGCTGCAGGAGATGTTCTTGAACTTGTCTCTGGGGCAAGAAGAAATGAAAGCTCTCCTCACAAAGGGCTTGGAGAATTCAAACAATGCCAGGAGTGATCAGCTTGCGGAGCTGCAGTTTGATTTGACAACCTTAAGGATCCAAGTGATGGGGCAGTTGGTGGGCCAGATGGCTCTCATCCAAGACCTATCTCAAAGACAAGAGAAACTCAGAGTTCTCGTCCGCCAACTGCTTCAAAACAACCAATTGGGGCAAACATCTGAGGTTGAAGAGCAAGTCACCGCTCAGCCTCCATCCACTCAAGAAGACAAGGGGAAGGCTCATTCGCTTGCTTCAGGGTCACGAGCCCATCAACAACCTCGCCAGCGTCAACGGGGTAATCGGTGTAAGTAAGAAACGTCGGGAAGATAGTTCACGAAGACTGAGATACCATCATTCTTCATACTGAAGCGCCTATTGGAGGTCAACCTGCTTACTTTAAGGGATCCTCCTCAGAAGCTCAATACCTCCTCTCCTAACTATCGTCCCGACACATTTTGTGTTTACCACTCCTACAGCCCGAGACACGACACCAACGACTGTTGGGCCTTGAAGAACAAGATTCAAGATCTGATCGACATTGGAGTGCTGGAGTTCATGCCAGACGGCGAGATGAAAATCTTCCGTTAAGGGGTTCTCCACCTGAAGTGATGAAGCTCAAACTGAGAGACTTTTGCTTCATTTGAATTTTCAAAGTTGTAATTTTCTTTTGTTATTCAAACAATTAACTGTTGATGTCAAAACTCTGTTTTCATTAAGGCATTACATATGTTTGTCTTGAATTCATCCATTCGTTTCACTACTCTTATGCTTTCTTTATGATATTTAACTCTTGATAAAAAGCTGCAAGCCTTTAGATGGAGGATGACGAAACAATACCATGATCTCATACAGTATGCTTTCGAACAGACCTGGCTGATGATGTACAGGCATTTCTTTCAATTCCCAAACACTGGAGTTATAAGGAAGATAATCCCTAGTCAACCCCTTCGAGCCAAAGAAGTAGGAGTTTTCTGTTTCTAAACAATCAAAACCTTTGATATAAACCTGGGGCAGGGTAGTATCTCAGTTAATCCAAGAGAAAACGCGCATTGAAGTCGCAAACTCTCAAATCGTAACACAACGAACGACGTCAAAGAAAAAGAAAAGCATTCCTTTGGAATAAAAAGACAAGGGTGGTTCCCTATCACATAGGCAGTCAATCTCTCAAAAGAGAAAAGCCCACCAAGCCAAAACCTATAAAGGAGGCTTAAGAAAGCTGGGGCATCCCGCTGACTGTAATCTCGAAAATGGGAACAGTCAGGCAAAAGTTAGGGATAACAAATCAAAATCAAAATAGTGAGGTCATTACAAGTCCTCAACAACATGAAAAATGTTGAAAAAGAAAAAGGAGATGATGACTGTCTCCCCAAATTCAACTGGTGAACCATCGCCCAAAAGTCGTTCCAAACTCAAAACAGAGTGCGACGCACAATTAACTGAGCTTAGGTGTGAAGAACATCACGAAGAGCGGGTGGGTACAAATACACTTTGAGCCTTTATCCTTTGTTTCTTAAACCGTGAACCAAGCCACGTTACAACCCATCAAAAGTCCTAATTGAAGCATGGGTTAGTTCGAAAGCATACTGTTACCAAAGGTATCCTGACTCCTGTAAGGCTTTGCTCTAAATCTTGTGTTGATTTGTCTTATAAAAAGTTTTCTGCTAAAAAACGCATTTTGAAAAACTTCGAGACAAACATAAACTTTGCATTGTTTGAATATCATTGTTCGCATTTGGCTATTTGTTTGATAGTGAAGAAATTCATACAGCGAATGTTCGGAGGAACGAAAACTTTCTCAGTGAGTTAAAATCACTTCAAAAGGACGACGCTTCCATTAAAAATCTCCTATCAACAAGGGGAATGACATAGCACCATCCAGTTAACTTGGGGAAGTCCAGTCAAGATTTCAAGGAACCTCTCAGTAGTCTGATTCAAGACTCCTTCATCATCACTTGGGGCATTCGAATGTCAAAAGTGTTCAATCATTCCTTCACCACCTGCTGGAAATTACAACCACCAACAGATCAACTATCACAATTCCAGATTCGATTCCTGTATCTAGCCAGGGCATATCTGTGAGTGATTGATTGTAGATTCGATACCTGTATCCAGCCAGGGCATGTCTGCATAAGGAGTTTAGAGATTCGATACCTGTATCCAGCCAGGGCACGTCTGTAAGCAACCTTTTGAAGTTCCAGATTCAACACCTGTAACAAGCCAGGAAAATATCTGTGGACGATTGATTATGGATTAACACCTGTAACAAGCCAGGAAATCATCTACATGAAGAGATCGAAGATCAACACCTGTAACAAGCCAGGGAACCATCTTTCTTTCTCAGGTCAGAGATCAACACCTGTAATAAGCCAGGACAATATCTCTTTGATCAACTTTTCTTAAGTTCCAGATCAACACCTGTAACAAGCCAGGAAAATATCTGTGAACGACCGATTGTGGATTAACACCTGTAACAAGCCAGGAAATTATCTACATCACCACTTGGGGCATTCGAATGTCAAAAGTGTTCAACAATTCCTTCATCGCCTGTTGGAAGATGCAGTCTTACACGGACTCATCATAAAGCAACCCTACACCGGTTCCTTCTCAAAACCTCAGATGCAGTTTTACACGGACTCATCATCAGGAAACCCTACGCCGGTTCTTTCTCACAATCAAAAGATTCTTGCCTTCCCCCAACAACAGTCAGGTTCCTCCTATCCCCAGCAGAGTTCATCAAATTCTCCAACATAACATATCAGTGGAATCCCTAGCGGAGTACTCATCAAACCCCAATGGAGTCATCTTCTCCTACCGGTGTGTTCTAGCAACCATCATCCCTAGCGAAAACGAAGAACTTTACTCTTCAACATCAGCCCGGGATTTAATTCCCCGGCCGGTCGTCAAGGATTTACTTTCCTAGACGAAAATACATCCATAGACATTTCACATTTCATACATCTTGCTTACATACATGATAAAGTGCATACAACACTATCTCATTTTGAGCATCATGACATCACGCATTTCATACATCATGACATTGCATACAACTGAAGTTTTGCCTTTTCAGGAAAAGGTCAATCCCAAAGATGATTACTATCAAATATCGCATTTCCAGATTCGATTCCTGTATCTAGCCAGGGCAAATCTGTGGGTGATCTATTTCCAGATTTGATTCCTGTATCCAGCCAGGGCACATCTGAAGAGTTTGAAGATTCGATTCCTGTATCCAGCCAGGGCATATCTGTTGACGACTATTTCCAGATTCGATTCCTGTATCCAGCCAGGGCACATCTGAAGAGTTTGAAGATTCGACTCCTGTATCCAGCCAGGGCATATCTGTTGACAACTAATTCCAGATTCGATTCCTGTATCTAGCCAGGGCATATCTGTTGACGACTAATTCCAGATTCAATTCCTGTATCTAGCCAGAGCATATCTGAAGAGTTTGAAGATTCGATTACTGTATCCAGCCAAGGCATATCTGTTGACGACTAATTCCAGATTCGATTCCTATATCTAGCCAGGGCATATTTGAAGAGTTTGAAGATTCGATTCCTGTATCCAGCCATGGCATATCTGTTGACGACTGTTTCCAGATTCGATTCCTGTATCCAGCCAGGGCACATCTGAAGAGTTTGAAGATTCGATTCCTGTATCCAGCCAGGGCATATCTGTTGACGACTATTTCCAGATTCGATTCCTGTATCCAGCCAGGGCACATCTGAAGAGTTTGAAGATTCGATTCCTGTATCCAGCCAGGGTATATCTGTTGACGACTAATTCCAGATTCGATTCCTGTATCCAGCCAGGGCATATCTGTAAACGAGAATTCCAGATTCGATACCTGTATCCAGCCAGGGCATATCTGTGAGCAACCGATTGTAGACTCGACACCTGTATCTAGCCAGGGCATATCTGCATGAAGAGATTGAATATCAACACCTGTAACAAGCCAGGAAAACATCTGTCTTTCTCAAAGTGCGCAAGTTCTCGCTAAAGAATCTCTTATGCGATCAACACATAACTCCAAATGGCATCTATAAGCCCATTCCCGACAAAGTTCCGTCACACCTCCCGATGGCATCTGTAAGGCCATCTCCACAACTATCCATTACACTTCCAAATGGCATCTTTAAGCCCATTTCCAGATGGCATCTACAAGCCCATCCTCCTACCAGCAGTCACTAGATGACATCTTTAAGCCCATCACCAAATGGCATCTGTAAGCCCATTCCCTATACCATCACATCACCGAGTGCAAATTTTAGGGCACTCTAGTGTCCAATCTTCTTTTACCTTCGAGTCGCGAAAGGCAAACTTGCCAATCTAACTCTTCAGGTTCAAGAAGATTGAACAGGGGCAACCCGTTGTACCCCAAAATTTGCCCTCGCTGTTTTCCACAAGAAATCACAACTTCAGGCTTTTCTTGATTTTTCAGATTGGCTCAAGAATCGGTCAAACAGACTTTTCTCGTCAGTCAGACAAAATTAGGGTTTTCATTGATTTTCATGGCTCTGGAACAATTCAAGCAGTTTGTTTAGGGTTTGGTTGATTTTGGCTCAACTTTGATCAGGCGAACGTTTCTTTGATATTTGATCAGGAATTAGGGTTTTTGTGCGCGCATTCTCAGAAAGATTTAAATTCTACAGTGCTTTTCAAGATATGCTGGAATGTGGATTGAAACATTTGGATTGAGTTCGCATTGTGTGATTAAATCAGTGAAAGGATACATTCGGATTGAATTTGCAGTGTTTGGTTAAAATCAGTAAAAGGAAAATACGTCTGGACAGTTGCTGTGTTTGACTGTGCTTTGCTTTGGATTTGTGAAACGCCAGGTTTATTAGTTGATCGATGCTGAAACATTGTTTATTTAATTGTTTATTATTCTGAGTTTAGATAATTGGAATTTATTTCCATTTATTATAATTTTAGAATTATAAATAATAAAATAAATAATTGAAAAGGATAAAAAGAATTAATTGGATAAAAAGAATTTTTATTTCATCTTTAAATATTTGTTACAAATTATTATGTAAATACAAGTATTCATTTACACGGTATTTATAATAATAATAGTTACAATAATTAAATTTAAAATAAGACTATCCTAATTTTTTCTAAATCTTCAATTCTTCATTCTTCATCTGTTGCTAAATCCTCTCCATTCAATTTTTATCTGCAAAAGAAAAGAAGAAAAGTTAGAAACAGATAAATATTTAAAGAGACAGACAGATATAGAGTTCATCATTAAAGGCAACTGACTGGAATCAGTTTGCCCTCTCTGCAAATCACGAGATTTCTCCCGGTTCACAGAGAGGGATGAAAAATGCTTGCAAAAGGTAGGAAATGCACAAAAGTTATGATTATACAAATCCAAGTTTTCAAACATCCTGCATAAATCCAAGTGGGCAACCAAAAAGGCAAACTGGGTAGTTACTGAATATGCCAAGAGAACAATGCAAGTCACAATTTCAAACTAGGTTCAAACTGAACTAACAACTGTCCAAAGCTGTCCAAGTACAAAAGGATGTCAAGGCCGTCAAAAATGCTATCACTAAGAAGCAGATAATATGGAAAAGAAGATAAAGTATGCAGAGCAAACATGTAATGCAAGCAAAGAATCATATCATCACTTTCCAGCAATTGCCTTTTCAGAAAAGTACAAGCATAAACATATAAAATACTTAAAGCTGTACTGGAGAGAGAAGAAAGAGAGAAAAGAGGTGCATGTTTTGCAGGCTTAGGCTTTAGACATGAGAAACAAAATATAAAACAACCTATTCATAACACAGTAAAGGGGGGGAAAATCACAAACCAAAACAATAACCACAAAAACTGTCCAAGCTGAAGCAGAACTGGAAGCATAAACCAGTAAAACCCAACCTGCTAACCACTAGCCATGCAAAAACCAGCATAAGCCTGAACCAAGCTGAACCATTCAAGGACCAAACTTGTGTCCAACAAAAACACCCAACCTTCCTGAAGCCTAAAAAACCAGTAAGGCCATAACCTGTCTGAAGCAAACACAAAAGCCCCATAACCTGTCAAAAACATTCCAGCTTCCAGCTCCAAACCAACAACCTGCTGAAAGCCATGTCCAAACAGCATCAAGCCTAACCAGAAAACTATCAAAACACATAACCTGCATAAAGCTTAAGCCAAAATATTCAAACCTTGAACCAAAGCAAAACTGTCCAGTCAAAACCCTGCCTGAGTTTTCAAACCTTACCATTCAAAACCTGTTAAGCCTCAATCACAGCCTGAAGCAAGCATCCAACCATAAAACCAAAGCCTGAACCAGTTTCCAAACCCACTTAAGCCCTCAGAACTGTAAGTTCATCACTGGGCAAGAAAACATCCAAAGCATCACAAACATACCCCAGCATACCAATAACCAAAATCAAGCTAGACAAGCCAGAAGAAGAAGAAAAGAAGTGTCTTAACCAAGCACAGAAGGGGAAAGCATTCAAAGGCAACAGGTACAAGCCCTCAAAACTGTAAGTTCATCATTGGGGAGCTAACAAACCACAATCATACAACATTAAGCATGTAAGCAAGGCAAAGTCAGAAACGAGGAAAAGAGCCATCATCTCAAAGGCCTCAGAAAACATTCATCCTAGGCAAGCATACGAAGCAAAGAAGCAGCAAGAGGAAGTGGATAAAGATTTGTTTTCAGCATGCATCATTAAACAACGAAAAAGAAAAGGGCAAAAATACTGAGTACCAGGGAAGTCTCCCCAAAGTTCACAGCCTCATCAAGTTTTCCTCGCCGCCGACCCTCCAAACGCCTCCAGGTTCCCTCCTCCTCTGTCTCCAAGAGGTAGTATACTCATCTCCTTTTCATGCATATCAAAATGACAAAGGAAAATACATAAATCAAAACCCAATGGAAACATAAAAATCAAAAGATACAACGAAAGCACTAACAACCTTACAAGCGTCGCCTGAGCAGTACACTGGGGGAGAAGGGGAAACGGTGGCGTTGGTGGCTTAGGCGAGGAGGATGTCGTTCTGAATCCATGGTTTTGGACTTGAGGGATGAACAAAGACGAAAATGAACAAACGGCGCGCCTCTGTCAAACCATAACCATTCCCTAATGAAAACAAATGTTGAAACCCTTGCAAAACATTTTGTCTCAAACAAGTGGGCCTTGCCCTTTCTCAGCTTAAGCCCAAAACATTTTCCCACGCATACCCTCCTTTTTTCTTCTAATGTTTCTGATTGATTTTTTCACTTGGGCCAAAACAAACCCCCTTATCCCATGTTCTTTTGTTTTTAACACAACTAACCTTTTTATCATTTAATTAACATTTCTTTTACTTATCTTTTATTAGTTTGGTTTAAACTAATATCTAATATCTTTTTGTTAAATAAAATAATACCCTTTTTTTAAAAATATTATTACTTGTTACATTTTTAGAAAATATACAAACATCAATTCTTTCCTAAATTTGAAACATTTTTCTTTTCCCTTTTATACATAAAAATATTTATTAAAATACATTAATACATGAAAAATGGAACTTAAAACCTTTTCCTTTCTTTTATTAAAATTTTCTTATTTGTACATAACACAAATAATACTTAATAGAATTTAATTTTAAAACATTTTTCCTTCTTTTTATTTAAATACTTTTTGTACATAATTAACAAAAGAATAAATATGCACTTAATTATACATTTAAATTCACATCTCAAACTTGTAAATAAAATACATGTACACTTACACATTTATAATACACAAATACATTTACATTGCTCTTATACACATTTGCTTATCTTATACTTTACATTACATTGATTACATTTGATCGCAAATTCAATTTGGTTGTAAATTATTGGACACTACATTCTTAAAGTCTCATCCCCATTTGTAAATTTGTACCCCCACTCCCGGATACTATTTGTAATAGCGTAGACTTTAAATTCTTGCAATTTACCGCTTTCAAATTATACCATGATTAGACCTAGGGTTTGCATGTACATAAAATCAAACGCTAGATAACCTAATACAAGACAAATACATGAAATCAATACACCATCACACTTGCACCCTCTAGGGTAATCCCACATGTTGCCTTCCAAAAGGGGCCATGCTTGCACGTCGAGTTTCTTTGGCAAAACAAATTCAAATGATCATAAGTCCCTCGATGACGCTTTCGAAAGTTTCCTAAAACGAAATGATCATAGTCCCTTCAAAGCAAAATTGCCAAAGACACTTGGCACCATTGCATTCATGGTCCATACGATGACCCGCGCCCGTCCCGTTAAACTTCCTAAACGCAAGATTGTCCACCAAATTCAATGGTGGAACAAAATTGTTAAAAAGGGTTGAAAACATAGAGAAAACCTTTGAGTACAATAGGGGTAGACAAAACTCTTAGTTACTTGAGATCAACTTGCAAAAACACTTGCCTTCTTTTCAAAAACCACACTTCATACACACTTTCAAAATGAACTCTCAAAAACATTTGAAACATCTTTTCGAAAAGATACACACTTTTGTAAAACACTCAAACACGAGTCAATTACATTGGTTGCCTAAGACAAGGCATCTCTTCAAAAACATTTTCAAAACACACACATACACCACGATTTCAAGCAATCGAAAATCAAGGCAAGTGATCTAAAAAACCAAGTAACTAAGAGCCCATGGATAACCATGGATGAAAAGGGTGCTAATACCTTCCCTTTTCATAATCTACCCCCCGAACCCACGAAATATCTCAAAAGGTTTTTGCTGTGCTTTTTAACCTTTCCTTTAGGATAAAATAAAAAGTCCGTGGCGACTCTTGCTCAACCGAACAAGTGCGAATACAAACGCATAACTCAAGTCATTTCTCCCACCGTATCACAGAACTGGCGACTCTGCTGGGGAGAAACTTAAAAGTGGGGTTAACTTAGGGTTTAGATCACCTTTGTTTTCAATTGATTGCTTTGTTTGCTTTTACATTTGTGGGCTTTGCATCGGAGTTTCATAGATCCTAACCCGGATCTGGGGAATACCTTTTTTAGGTAGCATAATCTGCGAGGGACCTGTCCGGGGTATACCGACATGGGTGAAGCAGTGGCTACGTTGGTGTGGCACCTTGGTCTGTACCGATATCCCTTGTGTTGAAACGGGGAGAATATGGATCTTCCAAGGAGTCATTAAGCACCAACCGACCTTAGAACCCTAAATTGACTCAACTTGGCCATTAGAACAGTAGCAGTATGCTACACTCATTGAGGCTAAACTCTCGCGATGGTTCCGGCCGCAAGAAAAGATAGCGATGCTGGAGTTATGACCGATTGAGGGTAGTCAGTGATATTGAGATCCTCTAGAACCCGGTTACTTTCGATATGACAGGTCTTAACCAACGAAACTGAAAGAGGGTAGTACCTGAACTTCATGCAAGCCTAAACCTAAGGACTTGTTTTCTCTGTGTGAATATGTTTGCTTGTATATACACTCACTTGCTTTTTGCATACATGTACATCATAACATCATACCATAGCATTTTCAAATAACCATTTCAAGGATCTCGAGGGTTCTTTTGATGCATGGTTATGTTGAACCAGACGTCTACCAAGGGGCAGGAGGTTTCTCCTCTAACCAATGCCAATCAAAGATCAAGTACAACGAATCGAATCAGTGGCTATGACCCACTTGACATGGTGAGCTTGATTCTCGTGGAAAGACATCCACCAGTGCACAGTTCTCCAGTCAAAGATCAAGTGCAACAACTTGAATCAGTGGCTATGACCCACTTGACATGGTGAGCTTGATTCTCGTGGAAAGACGTCCACCGGTGCAAAGTTCTCTAATCCAAGAGCAAAGTTCAACCTCTAACATTTTCTTGTGTTTACCCCAAGAGATCCTTGAAAGCATGCATCCACATATCATGCATTGCATTTTGATGGTTTTTCCTTTTTTCAGGTTTCCTTACTCTCATACTATTTATTTCAGTAAGAGATGGCTCTAGAAAGGTCTGTCAAAGACATCCAAGACCAGACTGCTCAGCTGCAGGAGATGTTCTTGAACTTGTCTCTGGGGCAAGAAGAAATGAAAGCTCTCCTCACAAAGGGCTTGGAGAATTCAAACAATGCCAGGAGTGATCAGCTTGCGGAGCTGCAGTTTGATTTGACAACCTTAAGGATCCAAGTGATGGGGCAGTTGGTGGGCCAGATGGCTCTCATCCAAGACCTATCTCAAAGACAAGAGAAACTCAGAGTTCTCGTCCGCCAACTGCTTCAAAACAACCAATTGGGGCAAACATCTGAGGTTGAAGAGCAAGTCACCGCTCAGCCTCCATCCACTCAAGAAGACAAGGGGAAGGCTCATTCGCTTGCTTCAGGGTCACGAGCCCATCAACAACCTCGCCAGCGTCAACGGGGTAATCGGTGTAAGTAAGAAACGTCGGGAAGATAGTTCACGAAGACTGAGATACCATCATTCTTCATACTGAAGCGCCTATTGGAGGTCAACCTGCTTACTTTAAGGGATCCTCCTCAGAAGCTCAATACCTCCTCTCCTAACTATCGTCCCGACACATTTTGTGTTTACCACTCCTACAGCCCGAGACACGACACCAACGACTGTTGGGCCTTGAAGAACAAGATTCAAGATCTGATCGACATTGGAGTGCTGGAGTTCATGCCAGACGGCGAGATGAAAATCTTCCGTTAAGGGGTTCTCCACCTGAAGTGATGAAGCTCAAACTGAGAGACTTTTGCTTCATTTGAATTTTCAAAGTTGTAATTTTCTTTTGTTATTCAAACAATTAACTGTTGATGTCAAAACTCTGTTTTCATTAAGGCATTACATATGTTTGTCTTGAATTCATCCATTCGTTTCACTACTCTTATGCTTTCTTTATGATATTTAACTCTTGATAAAAAGCTGCAAGCCTTTAGATGGAGGATGACGAAACAATACCATGATCTCATACAGTATGCTTTCGAACAGACCTGGCTGATGATGTACAGGCATTTCTTTCAATTCCCAAACACTGGAGTTATAAGGAAGATAATCCCTAGTCAACCCCTTCGAGCCAAAGAAGTAGGAGTTTTCTGTTTCTAAACAATCAAAACCTTTGATATAAACCTGGGGCAGGGTAGTATCTCAGTTAATCCAAGAGAAAACGCGCATTGAAGTCGCAAACTCTCAAATCGTAACACAACGAACGACGTCAAAGAAAAATAAAAGCATTCCTTTGGAATAAAAAGACAAGGGTGGTTCCCTATCACATAGGCAGTCAATCTCTCAAAAGAGAAAAGCCCACCAAGCCAAAACCTATAAAGGAGGCTTAAGAAAGCTGGGGCATCCCGCTGACTGTAATCTCGAAAATGGGAACAGTCAGGCAAAAGTTAGGGATAACAAATCAAAATCAAAATAGTGAGGTCATTACAAGTCCTCAACAACATGAAAAATGTTGAAAAAGAAAAAGGAGATGATGACTGTCTCCCCAAATTCAACTGGTGAACCATCGCCCAAAAGTCGTTCCAAACTCAAAACAGAGTGCGACGCACAATTAACTGAGCTTAGGTGTGAAGAACATCACGAAGAGCGGGTGGGTACAAATACACTTTGAGCCTTTATCCTTTGTTTCTTAAACCGTGAACCAAGCCACGTTACAACCCATCAAAAGTCCTAATTGAAGCATGGGTTAGTTCGAAAGCATACTGTTACCAAAGGTATCCTGACTCCTGTAAGGCTTTGCTCTAAATCTTGTGTTGATTTGTCTTATAAAAAGTTTTCTGCTAAAAAACGCATTTTGAAAAACTTCGAGACAAACATAAACTTTGCATTGTTTGAATATCATTGTTCGCATTTGGCTATTTGTTTGATAGTGAAGAAATTCATACAGCGAATGTTCGGAGGAACGAAAACTTTCTCAGTGAGTTAAAATCACTTCAAAAGGACGACGCTTCCATTAAAAATCTCCTATCAACAAGGGGAATGACATAGCACCATCCAGTTAACTTGGGGAAGTCCAGTCAAGATTTCAAGGAACCTCTCAGTAGTCTGATTCAAGACTCCTTCATCATCACTTGGGGCATTCGAATGTCAAAAGTGTTCAATCATTCCTTCACCACCTGCTGGAAATTACAACCACCAACAGATCAACTATCACAATTCCAGATTCGATTCCTGTATCTAGCCAGGGCATATCTGTGAGTGATTGATTGTAGATTCGATACCTGTATCCAGCCAGGGCATGTCTGCATAAGGAGTTTAGAGATTCGATACCTGTATCCAGCCAGGGCACGTCTGTAAGCAACCTTTTGAAGTTCCAGATTCAACACCTGTAACAAGCCAGGAAAATATCTGTGGACGATTGATTATGGATTAACACCTGTAACAAGCCAGGAAATCATCTACATGAAGAGATCGAAGATCAACACCTGTAACAAGCCAGGGAACCATCTTTCTTTCTCAGGTCAGAGATCAACACCTGTAATAAGCCAGGACAATATCTCTTTGATCAACTTTTCTTAAGTTCCAGATCAACACCTGTAACAAGCCAGGAAAATATCTGTGAACGACCGATTATGGATTAACACCTGTAACAAGCCAGGAAATTATCTACATCACCACTTGGGGCATTCGAATGTCAAAAGTGTTCAACAATTCCTTCATCGCCTGTTGGAAGATGCAGTCTTACACGGACTCATCATGAAGCAACCCTACACCGGTTCCTTCTCAAAACCTCAGATGCAGTTTTACACGGACTCATCATCAGGAAACCCTACGCCGGTTCTTTCTCACAATCAAAAGATTCTTGCCTTCCCCCAACAACAGTCAGGTTCCTCCTATCCCCAGCAGAGTTCATCAAATTCTCCAACATAACATATCAGTGGAATCCCTAGCGGAGTACTCATCAAACCCCAATGGAGTCATCTTCTCCTACCGGTGTGTTCTAGCAACCATCATCCCTAGCGAAAACGAAGAACTTTACTCTTCAACATCAGCCCGGGATTTAATTCCCCGGCCGGTCGTCAAGGATTTACTTTCCTAGACGAAAATACATCCATAGACATTTCACATTTCATACATCTTGCTTACATACATGATAAAGTGCATACAACACTATCTCATTTTGAGCATCATGACATCACGCATTTCATACATCATGACATTGCATACAACTGAAGTTTTGCCTTTTCAGGAAAAGGTCAATCCCAAAGATGATTACTATCAAATATCGCATTTCCAGATTCGATTCCTGTATCTAGCCAGGGCAAATCTGTGGGTGATCTATTTCCAGATTTGATTCCTGTATCCAGCCAGGGAACATCTGAAGAGTTTGAAGATTCGATTCCTGTATCCAGCCAGGGCATATCTGTTGACGACTATTTCCAGATTCGATTCCTGTATCCAGCCAGGGCACATCTGAAGAGTTTGAAGATTCGACTCCTGTATCCAGCCAGGGCATATCTGTTGACAACTAATTCCAGATTCGATTCCTGTATCTAGCCAGGGCATATCTGTTGACGACTAATTCCAGATTCAATTCCTGTATCTAGCCAGAGCATATCTGAAGAGTTTGAAGATTCGATTACTGTATCCAGCTAAGGCATATCTGTTGACGACTAATTCCAGATTCGATTCCTATATCTAGCCAGGGCATATTTGAAGAGTTTGAAGATTCGATTCCTGTATCCAGCCATGGCATATCTGTTGACGACTGTTTCCAGATTCGATTCCTGTATCCAGCCAGGGCACATCTGAAGAGTTTGAAGATTCGATTCCTGTATCCAGCCAGGGCATATCTGTTGACGACTATTTCCAGATTCGATTCCTGTATCCAGCCAGGGCACATCTGAAGAGTTTGAAGATTCGATTCCTGTATCCAGCCAGGGTATATCTGTTGACGACTAATTCCAGATTCGATTCCTGTATCCAGCCAGGGCATATCTGTAAACGAGAATTCCAGATTCGATACCTGTATCCAGCCAGGGCATATCTGTGAGCAACCGATTGTAGACTCGACACCTGTATCTAGCCAGGGCATATCTGCATGAAGAGATTGAATATCAACACCTGTAACAAGCCAGGAAAACATCTGTCTTTCTCAAAGTGCGCAAGTTCTCGCTAAAGAATCTCTTATGCGATCAACACATAACTCCAAATGGCATCTATAAGCCCATTCCCGACAAAGTTCCGTCACACCTCCCGATGGCATCTGTAAGGCCATCTCCACAACTATCCATTACACTTCCAAATGGCATCTTTAAGCCCATTTCCAGATGGCATCTACAAGCCCATCCTCCTACCAGCAGTCACTAGATGACATCTTTAAGCCCATCACCAAATGGCATCTGTAAGCCCATTCCCTATACCATCACATCACCGAGTGCAAATTTTAGGGCACTCTAGTGTCCAATCTTCTTTTACCTTCGAGTCGCGAAAGGCAAACTTGCCAATCTAACTCTTCAGGTTCAAGAAGATTGAACAGGGGCAACCCGTTGTACCCCAAAATTTGCCCTCGCTGTTTTCCACAAGAAATCACAACTTCAGGCTTTTCTTGATTTTTCAGATTGGCTCAAGAATCGGTCAAACAGACTTTTCTCGTCAGTCAGACAAAATTAGGGTTTTCATTGATTTTCATGGCTCTGGAACAATTCAAGCAGTTTGTTTAGGGTTTGGTTGATTTTGGCTCAACTTTGATCAGGCGAACGTTTCTTTGATATTTGATCAGGAATTAGGGTTTTTGTGCGCGCATTCTCAGAAAGATTTAAATTCTACAGTGCTTTTCAAGATATGCTGGAATGTGGATTGAAACATTTGGATTGAGTTCGCATTGTGTGATTAAATCAGTGAAAGGATACATTCGGATTGAATTTGCAGTGTTTGGTTAAAATCAGTAAAAGGAAAATACGTCTGGACAGTTGCTGTGTTTGACTGTGCTTTGCTTTGGATTTGTGAAACGCCAGGTTTATTAGTTGATCGATGCTGAAACATTGTTTATTTAATTGTTTATTATTCTGAGTTTAGATAATTGGAATTTATTTCCATTTATTATAATTTTAGAATTATAAATAATAAAATAAATAATTGAAAAGGATAAAAAGAATTAATTGGATAAAAAGAATTTTTATTTCATCTTTAAATATTTGTTACAAATTATTATGTAAATACAAGTATTCATTTACACGGTATTTATAATAATAATAGTTACAATAATTAAATTTAAAATAAGACTATCCTAATTTTTTCTAAATCTTCAATTCTTCATTCTTCATCTGTTGCTAAATCCTCTCCATTCAATTTTTATCTGCAAAAGAAAAGAAGAAAAGTTAGAAACAGATAAATATTTAAAGAGACAGACAGATATAGAGTTCATCATTAAAGGCAACTGACTGGAATCAGTTTTCCCTCTCTGCAAATCACGAGATTTCTCCCGGTTCACAGAGAGGGATGAAAAATGCTTGCAAAAGGTAGGAAATGCACAAAAGTTATGATTATACAAATCCAAGTTTTCAAACATCCTGCATAAATCCAAGTGGGCAACCAAAAAGGCAAACTGGGTAGTTACTGAATATGCCAAGAGAACAATGCAAGTCACAATTTCAAACTAGGTTCAAACTGAACTAACAACTGTCCAAAGCTGTCCAAGTACAAAAGGATGTCAAGGCCGTCAAAAATGCTATCACTAAGAAGCAGATAATATGGAAAAGAAGATAAAGTATGCAGAGCAAACATGTAATGCAAGCAAAGAATCATATCATCACTTTCCAGCAATTGCCTTTTCAGAAAAGTACAAGCATAAACATATAAAATACTTAAAGCTGTACTGGAGAGAGAAGAAAGAGAGAAAAGAGGTGCATGTTTTGCAGGCTTAGGCTTTAGACATGAGAAACAAAATATAAAACAACCTATTCATAACACAGTAAAGGGGGGGAAAATCACAAACCAAAACAATAACCACAAAAACTGTCCAAGCTGAAGCAGAACTGGAAGCATAAACCAGTAAAACCCAACCTGCTAACCACTAGCCATGCAAAAACCAGCATAAGCCTGAACCAAGCTGAACCATTCAAGGACCAAACTTGTGTCCAACAAAAACACCCAACCTTCCTGAAGCCTAAAAAACCAGTAAGGCCATAACCTGTCTGAAGCAAACACAAAAGCCCCATAACCTGTCAAAAACATTCCAGCTTCCAGCTCCAAACCAACAACCTGCTGAAAGCCATGTCCAAACAGCATCAAGCCTAACCAGAAAACTATCAAAACACATAACCTGCATAAAGCTTAAGCCAAAATATTCAAACCTTGAACCAAAGCAAAACTGTCCAGTCAAAACCCTGCCTGAGTTTTCAAACCTTACCATTCAAAACCTGTTAAGCCTCAATCACAGCCTGAAGCAAGCATCCAACCATAAAACCAAAGCCTGAACCAGTTTCCAAACCCACTTAAGCCCTCAGAACTGTAAGTTCATCACTGGGCAAGAAAACATCCAAAGCATCACAAACATACCCCAGCATACCAATAACCAAAATCAAGCTAGACAAGCCAGAAGAAGAAGAAAAGAAGTGTCTTAACCAAGCACAGAAGGGGAAAGCATTCAAAGGCAACAGGTACAAGCCCTCAAAACTGTAAGTTCATCATTGGGGAGCTAACAAACCACAATCATACAACATTAAGCATGTAAGCAAGGCAAAGTCAGAAACGAGGAAAAGAGCCATCATCTCAAAGGCCTCAGAAAACATTCATCCTAGGCAAGCATACGAAGCAAAGAAGCAGCAAGAGGAAGTGGATAAAGATTTGTTTTCAGCATGCATCATTAAACAACGAAAAAGAAAAGGGCAAAAATACTGAGTACCAGGGAAGTCTCCCCAAAGTTCACAGCCTCATCAAGTTTTCCTCGCCGCCGACCCTCCAAACGCCTCCAGGTTCCCTCCTCCTCTGTCTCCAAGAGGTAGTATACTCATCTCCTTTTCATGCATATCAAAATGACAAAGGAAAATACATAAATCAAAACCCAATGGAAACATAAAAATCAAAAGATACAACGAAAGCACTAACAACCTTACAAGCGTCGCCTGAGCAGTACACTGGGGGAGAAGGGGAAACGGTGGCGTTGGTGGCTTAGGCGAGGAGGATGTCGTTCTGAATCCATGGTTTTGGACTTGAGGGATGAACAAAGACGAAAATGAACAAACGGCGCGCCTCTGTCAAACCATAACCATTCCCTAATGAAAACAAATGTTGAAACCCTTGCAAAACATTTTGTCTCAAACAAGTGGGCCTTGCCCTTTCTCAGCTTAAGCCCAAAACATTTTCCCACGCATACCCTCCTTTTTTCTTCTAATGTTTCTGATTGATTTTTTCACTTGGGCCAAAACAAACCCCCTTATCCCATGTTCTTTTGTTTTTAACACAACTAACCTTTTTATCATTTAATTAACATTTCTTTTACTTATCTTTTATTAGTTTGGTTTAAACTAATATCTAATATCTTTTTGTTAAATAAAATAATACCCTTTTTTTAAAAATATTATTACTTGTTACATTTTTAGAAAATATACAAACATCAATTCTTTCCTAAATTTGAAACATTTTTCTTTTCCCTTTTATACATAAAAATATTTATTAAAATACATTAATACATGAAAAATGGAACTTAAAACCTTTTCCTTTCTTTTATTAAAATTTTCTTATTTGTACATAACACAAATAATACTTAATAGAATTTAATTTTAAAACATTTTTCCTTCTTTTTATTTAAATACTTTTTGTACATAATTAACAAAAGAATAAATATGCACTTAATTATACATTTAAATTCACATCTCAAACTTGTAAATAAAATACATGTACACTTACACATTTATAATACACAAATACATTTACATTGCTCTTATACACATTTGCTTATCTTATACTTTACATTACATTGATTACATTTGATCGCAAATTCAATTTGGTTGTAAATTATTGGACACTACATTCTTAAAGTCTCATCCCCATTTGTAAATTTGTACCCCCACTCCCGGATACTATTTGTAATAGCGTAGACTTTAAATTCTTGCAATTTACCGCTTTCAAATTATACCATGATTAGACCTAGGGTTTGCATGTACATAAAATCAAACGCTAGATAACCTAATACAAGACAAATACATGAAATCAATACACCATCACACTTGCACCCTCTAGGGTAATCCCACATGTTGCCTTCCAAAAGGGGCCATGCTTGCACGTCGAGTTTCTTTGGCAAAACAAATTCAAATGATCATAAGTCCCTCGATGACGCTTTCGAAAGTTTCCTAAAACGAAATGATCATAGTCCCTTCAAAGCAAAATTGCCAAAGACACTTGGCACCATTGCATTCATGGTCCATACGATGACCCGCGCCCGTCCCGTTAAACTTCCTAAACGCAAGATTGTCCACCAAATTCAATGGTGGAACAAAATTGTTAAAAAGGGTTGAAAACATAGAGAAAACATTTGAGTACAATAGGGGTAGACAAAACTCTTAGTTACTTGAGATCAACTTGCAAAAACACTTGCCTTCTTTTCAAAAACCACACTTCATACACACTTTCAAAATGAACTCTCAAAAACATTTGAAACATCTTTTCGAAAAGATACACACTTTTGTAAAACACTCAAACACGAGTCAATTACATTGGTTGCCTAAGACAAGGCATCTCTTCAAAAACATTTTCAAAACACACACATACACCACGATTTCAAGCAATCGAAAATCAAGGCAAGTGATCTAAAAAACCAAGTAACTAAGAGCCCATGGATAACCATGGATGAAAAGGGTGCTAATACCTTCCCTTTTCATAATCTACCCCCCGAACCCACGAAATATCTCAAAAGGTTTTTGCTGTGCTTTTTAACCTTTCCTTTAGGATAAAATAAAAAGTCGGTGGCGACTCTTGCTCAACCGAACAAGTGCGAATACAAACGCAAAACTCAAGTCAGTTCTCTCACCGTATCACAGATAGCATTGTCTAAAGGAAACAAACATATAATGATTCTTTTTTCGAGTAGGTAGATTAACTCTTAAGTACTTGCTCAAACAAAACAAAATTTTTTTTCTTCACACTTACACACCTTTACAAAACAAAGTTTTCAAAAACACTTCATTACACTCTTGAAGACAGAAGCAAGAGTTAAATCGAAATCAAAACAAAAACTTTTCAAAACACACAAACACAAAGAAAACAATTTTGAAAATGATGAGCAAGTACCTAAGAGCCCTTAGATAACTACAGATAGAAAGGGTGCTAATACCTTCCCTTTCTATAATCTACCCCCGTACTCAGAAATATCTCGAAAAAGGAATTTTTCTGTGCTTTTTTCCTTTCCTTGTTGGATAAAATAAAAGTCGGTGGCGACTCTTGCTTACCGCGACATTTTGCGAACACAAACGCAAAATGTAAACCAGCAAATTTCTTAAAAAAATAGGGAAACACGTCCCGGTTCTGGCCACCGTATCACAGAACTGGTGACTCGGCTGGGGACTGAATAAGTGGGGTGTACCTTAGGATTAAATCATCATATTGTTTTCAATTGTTTGATTTGTTTGCTTTATCTTTGTGGGCTTTGTATTGGAGTTACTATAGATCCTAACCCGGATTTGGGGATACCTTTTAGGTAAGTAGCAATAGACTGTGAGGGAACTGTACAGCGTAGACCGATACGGTTGAAGCAGTAGCTACGTTGGTGTGACACGTTAGTTGGTACCGATATCCCTTGTGGAGGAAGAAGGAGAGTATGGGGCTGCTAATAGGTCATTAAGCATCAACTGACCTTAGAACCTATAATTGACCAACTTGGCCATAGAAAAGTAGCAGTATGCTACACTCATTGAGACCATACTCTCGCGATGATTCCTGCCGCAAGAAAAGGTTGCTAAACTGGAATTATGACCGATCGAGGATGGTCAGTGATATTGAGAACCTCTAGAACCCGGTTACTATTACTAGGACAAGTTAAACCAACTAAACTGCAAGAGGGTAGTACCTAAAACTCCATGCCAGCCTGAAATTTAAGGGCTATTGTGTGACTTGTTTGCCCTTACCATGTTTGCTATCTGTGATACCTGTGGTGTGTTCTTATCATGACATCATGCATCATGACATCGCATGCATATTGTTGTACCCCAAAATTTGCCCTCGCGCTTTTCCACGAGAAATCTCAGCTTCAAACATTTCCTGACTTCTCAAACTGGCTCAAGAATCGGACAAACGGACTTTTCTTGACAGTCAAGCAAAACTAGGGTTTTTACTGATATTCAGAGCTCTGAATTGTTTCATACAGTGGGCTTAGGGTTTGGTTGATTTTTGGTTCATTTTTGATCAAGCGAGCGTGATTTGGCATTTAATCGGGAATTAGGGTTTTATGGGCATATTCTCAGAAGAATTTGAATTCCACAGCACTCTGCGGTTTATTTCAAGATTCGGATTAAAATTCGCGTTATCTTGGTTTAATCAGTAAAAGAGACAGTGGTTTGAATTCAGTACGTTTTGATTGGGCCAGTCATATACAGGAGGCAGTGTTGGATTCACAGTGTTTATGCATTTGATCAGTCCATTTGGGTTAATTGCTGCTTTGCTTTGGGTGTTGAATAAGACAGGATTAATTGATCAATGTTGTTTTATTTAAGTTATTTATTATCCTGAAATTAAATGATTGAATTTATTTTTCAATTGTTTTAATTCTAAGAATTTTAAATAAATAAATAAACAATAAAGAAATTAGAATTAATTGGATAATTTAAACTTTTATTGATATTTGAATTATTTGTACAAATTGTTGTTTATTACAGACAATAATTTACATTTAATTTAAATATTACATAGAATGAAAAAACTATCCTATTTTCTTATATTCTTCGTTCTTCATTCCGCTCCGGTATTCCATTTTTCATCTGCAAAAAAGAAACAAGAAAAGTCAGAAAGCATTAAATTGGAAAGGACAGATAAAAAGTGCTCATCATTAGGGGCCACTGACTGGGATCAGTTGACCCTCTCTGCAAATCACGGGATTTCTCCCGGTTCACAGAGAGGGAAGATTATTTTATTTCATGAATGCAAATGTCAAAAATGCATAAGTTACAAATTTCAAGCTGCATAGAAATTTAAAATCTCAATTTCCAATTCAAAACCATATAGTTCAAATCCAAACTGAAAAGTTCAAATCCAAACTTTCTATCCAAAGCAAAAGGCACTACTGTCAAAATGCCCAAAGTCCACTCAAAGAAAATCAATAAAAGCATACAAGCTGTCATAAAAAGATTTTTGCCAAGATATCAAAATGCAAAATTCAGAGCAAAGCACAAAAGCTGGAGATAAAGATGCAGTAGTGTATTATGCAAGAGATCTTTTCATCATTTCCCATCAGCATAGTAGCCCCTTCAGAGTAAGTACAATAATAATCATTAAAAAATTCTTAAACTGTACTTTAAGAGAGAGTAAAGAGAGATAAAGGCAACAAGGCAGGTTTTCAGGCATAGTTCAGTAGGAGAAGACAGAGAAAGATACACAAATCTATAATCCAAAGACAGTTCAGCAGAGTTCAGAAGACAGTTCAGCAAGATAGCAAAAAGAAAGATATGCAAATCCAAGACAGTTCAACAGTAGGGGAGGGGTCAATATAGCAGTTCAGAATAGAGAAGTGAGGAGAGGTTAGGATAGATAACACAACATACAACTCAGTTCAAGAGGAAAAAAGTCACAAAACCAGTACACCCTGTCCCAAAAATCCTCACATAACCAAAAACTGAGTTATCAAACTTCATCAAAATTTCATCAACCACAAATGCCATAACCACCTACCTACATCAAAAAAGCTCAAACCCATAACATAAACATACTGAACCTGTCAAAGTTAAAACCTCAAACAACAACAATCTTCAAGGTCCAAAACTTGCTGTCAAAACTTCACCATAACTGCCAAAGCCATGACAAACACATAAACTGAAACCTAAGGTAGCCAAACCATTCAAGGCCTCATCCTGCAATAAGCCTATCTCACCGAAAAGCAAATCAAAGCATACAAAAGTTCCAGGCCCTCAGTATAACATCATTGGGCAAAAGCTTTAGGCATCTCAGAAGGCAACATCAAGGTAGCAATGTTCTAAACACTCAAGGCAGCAATGTTCCAAAATCATTCAGAAGCAAAGATTCAAGGTGAACTCAGAAGCTTTTCATCATTAGGCAATACATAGGCAAGAATACACAGGGCAACAAGAGAAGAAGAGAGAAAGCGTCAAGGGCCTCAGAAGCAAGCTTCATCATAGGCAAGCCAGCAATGTTCTAAAGTAGCCAAGGCAAATCGTCCAAGAAAGCAACCATTCAACAAAAATGCTAGGCAACTCATAGAAGTCAAACAAGAAGCATACAAATACTCAGGCAACAATAAGCATCAGTGACATAGAAGAAGAGGTAAAGAAGTGAATTAGGGTTTCTCAGTACATATCATCATCAAAACCTTAATCATAAGCAACAAGAGCGAAAATACCAGAAAGCGTCGAAAGCAAAGCAAGCTCAAAGTTCCTCACGCCGCTCCGGCCTCCTCAACATCACGCTCTCCGCCTCTCCTCCATCTCCCAAACGAAGGTAGCCATTCTTCTCCCTCTTTCTCCACCACCTCACAATAGCACAGGTTCAACTTAAAACTCAAATCAAACATGCAATTTGTAAAAAGACAAGAGATAAGAACATAAGGCATTAAAACGAACCATGTTTCAAGGACGCTAGGCTCATATCAACGGAGGGAAGAAAGGCTTCTGGAGGAAGAGTTGGTGGCCGGAGATAAGCACTCAGGGAAGCTTGAACGAAGAAGACGAAGTTCAAGTGAACGGCGCCGTCCCTAGCCCTTTCTCTGAATAACAAAATGCCTAACCCTAATTTCGTTCAAAATCCAAACGTGGGCTTAATCTGTTCCCAATTATTCTAAGCCCATTAACACACTAACCCTTCTTTCTTTTATTTCCTAACAATACTTACTTCATTTATAAAACACTAATCCCTTTTTATTTTACAAACAATATTTATTTTCTAACTAAATATAGTTTTAATAAATATAACATTCTTAATTAACTTAACCTTTTTTTTAAAACACTAACCCTCTTTTATCTTATAAAAAATGTTCACTTCTTTATTTTGTAAAATACTAACCTAAATAATAAAACACTTTTATCATATAATTAAATTTGAAAACATCTTCTTTTAATTAATACATTTTTGTATATAATAATAACAAAATATTTTTTGTACATAAAAATAACCAAATACTTTTATACATAATTGAAAATACCTTTTTTAATTAAAATACATATTCGTACATAGTATCTTTTCTTTTTCATACATAATACATTTCCTAATTAAAACTTTTCCTTTTGTACATATTATACATTTTCATACATAATTAAAATTAAACTCTTTTTTTAGTTAACATTCTTTTTGTACATAATAATTCAATACATCTTTTAATATTGAAATTCGCAAACATTTGACTAAAATACTTTTTAATTAAAATTGAACATTTAATCAAAACATCTTCATTTTTCTTTTGTACATAATTCAACATATAAATCAAAAATCAAAGATTCATTTAAAAACATTTCTCTAGGTCAAATCCTAATACGATTCAACTTCACAATTCGCACTTGTACATAATTACACAATTCACATACATATACACTTGTACACTTACACAAATACATTCACATTGCCCTACACACTTTTTATCTTATATTTGTATATTTGATATTCATTTTGATCGCACATTCGATTTGGTTGTAAATTATTGGGTACTATAAGTCTCATCCCCTTGTACATTTATACCCCCACTCCCGGACACTATTTTGTAATAGCGTAGATTTATATTCCGCAATTTACAGTTTTCCAATTATACCATGGTTAGACCTAGGGTTTGTATGTACATAAAATCAAACGCTAGATAACCTAATACAAGACAAATACATGTAATTAATACACAATCACACTTGCACCCCCTAGGGTAATCCCACATGTTGCCTTCCAAAATGGGCCATGCTTGCACGTCGAGTATCTTTGGCAAAACAAATCAAATGATCATAAGTCTCAAAGTGTTGCCTAAACGGAATGATCATAGTCCCTTCAAAACAAATTGCCAAAGACACTTGGCATCATTGCATTCATGGTCCATACGATGACCCGCGCCCGTCCCGAATAAACTTCCTAAACGCAAGATTGTCCATCAATTTCAATGATGGAACAAAATTGTTAAAAGGGGTTAAAACATGACAAAAAAACCTTTGAGTACAATAGGGTAGACAAAACTCTTAGTTACTTGAGATCAAACTTGCAAAAACACTTGCCTCATTTTCAAAAAATCACAATCCACAACACTTTCAAACAAACCCTCAAAAACATTTGAAAACATCTTTTCGAAAAGATTCACACTTTTGTAAAACACTCAAACACGAGTCAAATACATTAGTTGCCTAAGACAAGGCATCTTTTTCCAAAACATTTTCAAAAAGCACCCACACACACACACCATTTTTCAAAGCAATCGAAAAACAAGGCAAGTGATCTAAAAAACCAAGTAACTAAGAGCCCATGGATAACCATGGATGAAAAGGGTGCTAATACCTTCCCTTTTCATAATCTACCCCCCGAACCCACGAAACATCTCAAAAGGTTTTTGCTGTGCTTTTTTAACCTTTCCTTTAGGATAAAATAAAAAGTCGGTGGCGACTCTTGCTCAACCGCACAAGTGCGAATACGAACGCAAAACCTCAAGTCAGTTCTCCCACCGTATCACAGAACTGGCGACTCTGCTGGGGATAAAAACAAAGTGGGGTTACCTTAGGGTTTAGACCACCTTTACTTTCAATTGATTGCTTTGTTTGCTTTACATTTGTGGGCTTTGTATCGGAGTTTCATAGATCCTAACCCGGATCTGGGATATACCCTTTTTAGGTAGCATAATCTGTGAGGGACCTGTCCGGCGTAGACCGACATGGGTGAAGCAGTGGCTACGTTGGTGTGGCGTCTTAGTCTGTACCTATATCCCTTGTGTTGTAACGGGGAGAATATAGGTCTTCTAAGGGGTCATTAAACACCAACCGACCTTAGAACCCTAATTGACCAACTTGGCCATTAGAACAGTAGCAGTATGCTACACTCATTGAGGCTAAACTCTCGAGATGGTTCCGGCCGCGAGAAAAGATTGCGATGCTGGAGTTATGACCGATTGAGGGTAGCCAATGATATGAGATCCTCTAGAACCCGGTTACTTTTGATAGGACAGGTTTTAACCAACAAACTGAAAGAGGGTAGTACCCGAACCTCATGCAAGCCTAAACCTAAGGCCTTGTGTGCTTTGTGTGAATATTGTTTGCCTGTATATACACTTACTTGCTTGTGCATACATGTACATAACATCATGACATCATACCATAGCATTCTAGCATTTTTAATAACCATTTCAAGGATCTCGAGGGTTCTGTTGATGCAGGGTCACGTTGAACCAGACATCTATCAAGGGGCAAGAGGTCTCTCCTCTAACCAATCCAGTCAAAGATCAAGTACAACAACTTGAATCAGTGGCTATGACCCACTCGACATTGTGAGCTTGATTCTCGTGGAAAGACTTCCACCAACATAAAGCTCTCCAATCAAGTTCAAAAACAACAAATTGAATCAGTGGCTATGACCCACTCGACATGGTGAGCTTGATTCTCGTGGAAGGACGTCCACCGGTACAGAGATCTCCAATCCAAGAGCAGAGTTCAACCTCTAACATTTTCTTGCGTTTACCCCAAGAGATCCTTGAAAGCATGCATCCACATATCATGCATTTCATTTTGACAATCTTTCCTTTTTCAGGTTTCCTTACTCTCCTGCTGTTTATTTCAGCAAGAGATGACTCTAGAACGGTCTGTCAAAGACATCCAAGACCAAACTGCTCAGCTGCAGGAGATGTTCCTGAACTTGTCTCTGGGGCAAGAAGAGATGAAAGCTCTCCTCACCAAGGGCTTGGGGAATTCCAACAATGCCAGGAGTGATCAGATTGCGGAGCTGCAGTTTGATCTGACAACACTGAGGACTCAAGTGATGGGACAGTTGGTGGGCCAGATGGCTCTCATCCAAGACCTATCTCAAAGACAAGAGGAACTCAGAGTTCTTGTCCGCCAACTGCTTCCAAACAACCAACTGGGGCAAACATCTGAGGTCGAAGAGCAAGTCACCGCTCAACCTCCATCAACTCAAGAAGACAAGGGGAAAGCTCCTCTGCTAGCTTCAGGGTCACAAACCCATCAACAACCTCGCCAGCGTCAGCGGGGCAATCGGCGTAAGCAAGAAACGTCGGGAAGGCAGTTCACGGAGACTGACATACCGTCATCTCTAATTCTGGAGCGCTTGTTGGAGGTTAATCTGACTGCTTTGAGGGATCCTATCCGGAACCCAAATACCTCCGCTCCTGGCTATCATCCCGATGCATTTTGTGTTTACCACTCCTATAGCCCAGGACATGACACCGATAGCTGTTGGGCCTTGAAGAACAAGATTCAAGATCTGATTGACATTGGAGTGCTGAGGTTCACGCCGGACGGCGAGATGAAGATCTTCCGTTAAAGGGTTCTCCGCTTGAAGTGACGAAGCTCGAAGCTGAAAGACTTTTTGCTTCTTTTTGAATTTTCAAAGTTGTATTTTCTTTTGCTGTCAAACAATTATTTGTTGATGTTAAACTCTGTTTTCATTAATGCATTGCATATGTTTGTCTTGAATTCATCCATTCGTTTCACTACTCTTATGCTTTTCTTTATGATATTTGACTCTTGATAAAAAGTGGCAAGCCTTTAGAGGGAGGATGACGAAACAATACCGTGATCTTATACAGTATGCTTTTGAACAGACCTTGCTGATGATGTACAGGCATTTCTTTCAATTCCCAAACACTGGAGTTATAAGGAAGTTAATCCCTAGTCAACCCCTTCGAGCCAAAGAAGTAGGAGTTTCCCGTTCTAAACAATCAAAACCTTTGATATAAACCTGGGGCAGGGTAGTATCTCAGTTAATTCAAAAGAAAACACGCATTGAAGTCGCAAACTCTCAGTTCGTAATACAACGAACGACGTCGAAAAAGAAAGCATTCCTTCGGAATCAAAAGACAAGGGTGGTTCCCTATCACATAGACAGTCAATCTCTCAAAAGAGAAAAGCCCACCAAGCCAAAACCTATGAAGGAGGCTTAAGAAAGCTGGGGCATCCCGCTGACAGTAATCCCGAAAACGATAACAGTCAGGCAAAAGTTAGGGATAACAAATCAAAATCAAAATAGCGAGGTCATTACAAAAGCCTCAACAACATGAAAAGTGTTGGAAAAAGGAAAAGGAGATGATGACTGTCTCCCAAAAATTCAAACTGGTGAACCATCGCCCAAAAGTCGTTCCAAACTCAAAACAGAGTACGACGCACAATTAACTGAGCTTAGGTTGAAGGACATCACGAAGAGCGGGTGGGTACAAATATACTTTGAGCCTTTTATCCTTTGTTTCTTAAACCATGAACCAGGCCACGTTACAACCCTCCAAAAGTCCTAATTGAAGCATGGGTTAGTTCGAAAGCATACTGTTACAAAAGGTATCCTGACTCCTGTAGGGCTTTGCTCTAAATCTTGTGTTAACTTGTCTTGTGAAAAGTTTTCTGCTAAAAACCGCATTTTTCAAAAACTTCGAGACAAACATAAACTTTGCATTGCTTGAATATCACTGTCTGCATTTAACCCCTTTTGTTTGACAGCGAAGAAACTCATACAGCGAATGTTCGGAGGAACGAAAACTCTCTCAGTAAGTCAAAATCACTTCAAGAGGATAACACTTCCATCAAATCTCCTATCAACAAGGGGCATGACATGTCACAATTCAGTTAACCTGGGGCAGTCCGGTCAAGGTCCAACAGATCTTTCAAAGTTCAATTAACCTGGGGCAGTCCAGTCAAGGTCCAACAGATCTTTCAAAGTTCAATTAACCTGGGGCAGTCCAGTCAAGATTTTAAGAAATATCTCAATATGCAAAGTAATCTGATTCAAGATTCCTTCACCACCACTTGGCGCATTCGAATGTCAAAAGTGTTCAACAAATCAACTACAACATCTCCAGATTCGATTCCTGTATCCAGCCAGGGCATATCTGTTTACATCATTTCCAGACTCGATTCCTGTATCTAGCCAGGGCACGTCTGAAGAGTTCGAAGATTCGATTCCTGTATCCAGCCAGGGCATATCTGTTTACATCATTTCCAGACTCGATTCCTGTATCTAGCCAGGGCACGTCTGAAGAGTTCGAAGATTCGATTCCTGTATCCAGCCAGGGCATATCTGTTGACGACTATTTCCAGATTCGACTCCTGTATCCAGCCAGGGCATATCTGTTGACCACATTTCCAGACTCGACTCCTGCATCTAGCCAGGGCATGTCTGAAGAGTTTGAAGATTCGACTCCTGTATCCTGCCAGGGCATATCTATCAACTATCACCTTTCCAGATTCGACTCCTGTATCCAGCCAGGGCATGTCTGAAGAATTCCAGATCAACACCTGCAACAACCCAGGAAACATCTGTGAACGACCGATTGTAGACCAACACCTGTAATAAACCAGGATTTTATCTACATCACCACTTGGGGCATTCGAATGTCAAAAGTGTTCAAACCCGATGCAGTTTTACACAAGCTCATCATCAGGAAACCCTACACCGGTTCCCCTTCAAGACTTCTGAAACAAGTTTACGGATTCTTCCCAACAACGGACGCCAATCTACCGACTTGTTCAGATTCTTATCAAGACTTCTGAAACAAGTTTACGGATCCTTCCCAACAAATGGACGCCAATCTACCGACTTGTTCAGATTCTTATCAAGACTTCTGAAACAAGTTTACGGATTCTTCCCAACAACGGACGCCAATCTACCGACTTGTTCAGATTCTTATCAAGACTTCTGAAACAAGTTTACGGATCCTTCCCAACAACGGACGCCAATCTACCGACTTGTTCAGATTCCTCTTCAAGATTTCTGAAAACAGTTTACGGATTCTTCCCAACAACGGACGCCAATCTACCGACTTGTTCAGATTCTTCTCAAGACTTCTGAAAACAGTTCATGGATTCATCCCAACAACGGATGTTAATCTATCAGCTTGTTCAGAGGCAACCTTTGAATTTGGTTTACGGACGCTTCCCAAACAACGGATGTTGTTCTATTGCTGATTCAACTTCGAGATTTCTGAAAATAGTTCACGGGTTCTCCAAGTAAATGGATGTTAACCTATCGCTTGTTCAGATTCTTCTCAAAGCTAACCACCACAGAAAATCGCGCTCGCCAAAATTCTCCCTATCCCCAGCGGAGTTCCTGCAATCCCCAGCGGAGTCAGACTTTCAAACCTTCTCCCCACAGAGTTTTGAGGAAGCAACTTTTGAGTACCCCAGTAAAGTCTCCAGGGTTACCTCCCATCAAACCGAAGACTCTCAATCTGGTCTCCCCGGCATGGGTCTACTAGTGGGAACTCCCCAGTAGAGGTCATCAGGAATTCCCTTCCCCAGTGACAGCCAAGGATTTATTTTCCCCGGCAGCAGTCAAGATGCTTTTATCTTCAGCCATCTCGGAATCATGTATCCTTGGCAAGATTAGCTCATCAGCTTACATGCGCATCCATCACATTCATAAATATTGATGTCACATACATTGCATCATGCATCATAACATTGCATACCACTAACCCATTGCCTTTTCAGGAAAGATCAGTCGACAGACACAGATCATCTCCTGAGATTCATCCAAAAATAGTTCAGATGTGACCCGGACACGGCAACTTTCTGATACTTATTCCAGATTCATTCAGACGCATCAGCAGAAACCTTACACCGGTTCCTCCTCAACTTCAAGACTTCTGAAACAAGTTTACGGATTCTTCCCTACAACGGATGTCAATCTACCAACTTTTGAAGACAGTTTACGGATTCTTCCCTACAACGGATGTCAATCCACCAACTGATTCAGACTCTTCTCAATTTTTGAAAATAGGTTACGGACGCTTCCCAACAACGGATGCTGCTCCATTGCTTGTTCAGTCCCAACTCCTGAAAATAGTTTACAGACTCTCCAGACATGGACGTCAATCTGTTGCTTGTTCAGACCCCGATTCAGAGATGTCCTCAAAACAGGGATGCCCTTCTGATACTTGTCCACTCACCATTGACATACAGTTCAACATCACCATATGGCATCTATAAGCCCATCCTCCTACCAGCAGTCGCCGAATGGCATCTGTAAGCCCATTCTCAGATGGCATCTCTAAGCCCATCCCCCGACAAAATTCTCTCGCACCAGATGGCATCTTTAAGCCCATCACCAAATGGAATCTTTAAGCCCATTCACCTCCACCGTCACATCGACGAGCGCAAATTTTCTGGGCACATTAGTGTCCAATCTCCTTTTACCTTCGAGTCACGAAAGGCAAACTTGCCAATCTAACTCTTCAGGTCAAAGAAGATTGAACAGGGGCAACTGTTGTACCCCAAAATTTGCCCTCGCGCTTTTCCACGAGAAATCTCAGCTTCAAACATTTCCTGACTTCTCAAACTGGCTCAAGAATCGGACAAACAGACTTTTCTTGACAGTCAAGCAAAACTAGGGTTTTTACTGATTTTCAGAGCTCTGAATTGTTTCGTACAGTGGGCTTAGGGTTTGGTTGATTTTTGGTTCATTTTTGATCAAGCGAGCGTGATTTGGCATTTAATCGGGAATTAGGGTTTTATGGGCATATTCTCAGAAGAATTTGAATTCCACAGCACTCTGCGGTTTATTTCAAGATTTGGATTAAAATTCGCGTTATCTTGGTTTAATCAGTAAAAGAGACAGTGGTTTGAATTCAGTACGTTTTGATTGGGCCAGTCATATACAGGAGGCAGTGTTGGATTCACAGTGTTTATGCATTTGATCAGTCCATTTGGGTTAATTGCTGCTTTGCTTTGGGTGTTGAATAAGACATGATTAATTGATCAATGTTGTTTTATTTAAGTTATTTATTATCCTGAAATTAAATGATTGAATTTATTTTTCAATTGTTTTAATTCTAAGAATTTTAAATAAATAAATAAACAATAAAGAAATTAGAATTAATTGGATAATTTAAACTTTTATTGATATTTGAATTATTTGTACAAATTGTTGTTTATTACAGACAATAATTTACATTTAATTTAAATATTACATAGAATGAAAAAACTATCCTATTTTCTAATATTCTTCGTTCTTCATTCCGCTCCGGTATTCCATTTTTCATCTGCAAAAAAGAAACAAGAAAAGTCAGAAAGCATTAAATTGGAAAGGACAGATAAAAAGTGCTCATCATTAGGGGCCACTGACTGGGATCAGTTGACCCTCTCTGCAAATCACGGGATTTCTCCCGGTTCACAGAGAGGGAAGATTATTTTATTTCATGAATGCAAATGTCAAAAATGCATAAGTTACAAATTTCAAGCTGCATAGAAATTTAAAATCTCAATTTCCAATTCAAAACCATATAGTTCAAATCCAAACTGAAAAGTTCAAATCCAAACTTTCTATCCAAAGCAAAAGGCACTACTGTCAAAATGCCCAAAGTCCACTCAAAGAAAATCAATAAAAGCATACAAGCTGTCATAAAAAGATTTTTGCCAAGATATCAAAATGCAAAATTCAGAGCAAAGCACAAAAGCTGGAGATAAAGATGCAGTAGTGTATTATGCAAGAGATCTTTTCATCATTTCCCATCAGCATAGTAGCCCCTTCAGAGCAAGTACAATAATAATCATTAAAAAATTCTTAAACTGTACTTTAAGAGAGAGTAAAGAGAGATAAAGGCAGCAAGGCAGGTTTTCAGGCATAGTTCAGTAGGAGAAGACAGAGAAAGATACACAAATCTATAATCCAAAGACAGTTCAGCAGAGTTCAGAAGACAGTTCAGCAAGATAGCAAAAAGAAAGATATGCAAATCCAAGACAGTTCAGCAGTAGGGGAGGGGTCAATATAGCAGTTCAGAATAGAGAAGTGAGGAGAGGTTAGGATAGATAACACAACATACAACTCAGTTCAAGAGGAAAAAAGTCACAAAACCAGTACACCCTGTCCCAAAAAACCTCACATAACCAAAAACTGAGTTATCAAACTTCATCAAAATTTCATCAACCACAAATGCCATAACCACCTACCTACATCAAAAAAGCTCAAACCCATAACATAAACATACTGAACCTGTCAAAGTTAAAACCTCAAACAACAACAATCTTCAAGGTCCAAAACTTGCTGTCAAAACTTCACCATAACTGCCAAAGCCATGACAAACACATAAACTGAAACCTAAGGTAGCCAAACCATTCAAGGCCTCATCCTGCAATAAGCCTATCTCACCGAAAAGCAAATCAAAGCATACAAAAGTTCCAGGCCCTCAGTATAACATCATTGGGCAAAAGCTTTAGGCATCTCAGAAGGCAACATCAAGGTAGCAATGTTCTAAACACTCAAGGCAGCAATGTTCCAAAATCATTCAGAAGCAAAGATTCAAGGTGAACTCAGAAGCTTTTCATCATTAGGCAATACATAGGCAAGAATACACAGGGCAACAAGAGAAGAAGAGAGAAAGCGTCAAGGGCCTTAGAAGCAAGCTTCATCATAGGCAAGCCAGCAATGTTCTAAAGTAGCCAAGGCAAATCGTCCAAGAAAGCAACCATTCAACAAAAATGCTAGGCAACTCATAGAAGTCAAACAAGAAGCATACAAATACTCAGGCAACAATAAGCATCAGTGACATAGAAGAAGAGGTAAAGAAGTGAATTAGGGTTTCTCAGTACATATCATCATCAAAACCTTAATCATAAGCAACAAGAGCGAAAATACCAGAAAGCGTCGAAAGCAAAGCAAGCTCAAAGTTCCTCACGCCGCTCCGGCCTCCTCAACATCACGCTCTCCGCCTCTCCTCCATCTCCCAAACGAAGGTAGCCATTCTTCTCCATCTTTCTCCACCACCTCACAATAGCACAGGTTCAACTTAAAACTCAAATCAAACATGCAATTTGTAAAAAGACAAGAGATAAGAACATAAGGCATTAAAACGAACCATGTTTCAAGGACGCTATGCTCATATCAACGGAGGGAAGAAAGGCTTCTGGAGGAAGAGTTGGTGGCCGGAGATAAGCACTCAGGGAAGCTTGAACGAAGAAGACGAAGTTCAAGTGAACGGCGCCGTCCCTAGCCCTTTCTCTGAATAACAAAATGCCTAACCCTAATTTCGTTCAAAATCCAAACGTGGGCTTAATCTGTTCCCAATTATTCTAAGCCCATTAACACACTAACCCTTCTTTCTTTTATTTCCTAACAATACTTACTTCATTTATAAAACACTAATCCCTTTTTATTTTACAAACAATATTTATTTTCTAACTAAATATAGTTTTAATAAATATAACATTCTTAATTAACTTAACCTTTTTTTTAAAACACTAACCCTCTTTTATCTTATAAAAAATGTTCACTTCTTTATTTTGTAAAATACTAACCTAAATAATAAAACACTTTTATCATATAATTAAATTTGAAAACATCTTCTTTTAATTAATACATTTTTGTATATAATAATAACAAAATATTTTTTGTACATAAAAATAACCAAATACTTTTATACATAATTGAAAATACCTTTTTTAATTAAAATACATATTCGTACATAGTATCTTTTCTTTTTCATACATAATACATTTCCTAATTAAAACTTTTCCTTTTGTACATATTATACATTTTCATACATAATTAAAATTAAACTCTTTTTTTAGTTAACATTCTTTTTGTACATAATAATTCAATACATCTTTTAATATTGAAATTCGCAAACATTTGACTAAAATACTTTTTAATTAAAATTGAACATTTAATCAAAACATCTTCATTTTTCTTTTGTACATAATTCAACATATAAATCAAAAATCAAAGATTCATTTAAAAACATTTCTCTAGGTCAAATCCTAATACGATTCAACTTCACAATTCGCACTTGTACATAATTACACAATTCACATACATATACACTTGTACACTTACACAAATACATTCACATTGCCCTACACACATTTTATCTTATATTTGTATATTTGATATTCATTTTGATCGCACATTCGATTTGGTTGTAAATTATTGGGTACTATAAGTCTCATCCCCTTGTACATTTATACCCCCACTCCCGGACACTATTTTGTAATAGCGTAGATTTATATTCCGCAATTTACAGTTTTCCAATTATACCATGGTTAGACCTAGGGTTTGTATGTACATAAAATCAAACGCTAGATAACCTAATACAAGACAAATACATGTAATCAATACACAATCACACTTGCACCCCCTAGGGTAATCCCACATGTTGCCTTCCAAAATGGGCCATGCTTGCACGTCGAGTATCTTTGGCAAAACAAATCAAATGATCATAAGTCTCAAAGTGTTGCCTAAACGGAATGATCATAGTCCCTTCAAAACAAATTGCCAAAGACACTTGGCATCATTGCATTCATGGTCCATACGATGACCCGCGCCCGTCCCGAATAAACTTCCTAAACGCAAGATTGTCCATCAATTTCAATGATGGAACAAAATTGTTAAAAGGGGTTAAAACATGACAAAAAAACCTTTGAGTACAATAGGGTAGACAAAACTCTTAGTTACTTGAGATCAAACTTGCAAAAACACTTGCCTCATTTTCAAAAAATCACAATCCACAACACTTTCAAACAAACCCTCAAAAACATTTGAAAACATCTTTTCGAAAAGATTCACACTTTTGTAAAACACTCAAACACGAGTCAAATACATTAGTTGCCTAAGACAAGGCATCTTTTTCCAAAACATTTTCAAAAAGCACCCACACACACACACCATTTTTCAAAGCAATCGAAAAACAAGGCAAGTGATCTAAAAAACCAAGTAACTAAGAGCCCATGGATAACCATGGATGAAAAGGGTGCTAATACCTTCCCTTTTCATAATCTACCCCCCCGAACCCACGAAACATCTCAAAAGGTTTTTGCTGTGCTTTTTTAACCTTTCCTTTAGGATAAAATAAAAAGTCGGTGGCGACTCTTGCTCAACCGCACAAGTGCGAATACGAACGCAAAACCTCAAGTCAGTTCTCCCACCGTATCACACATATTTCATTAGACTAACCATTTCAAGGACCGAGGGGATTCATCTTTGTTCTGTTTCGCAGATCATGGCATCTATGCGCAGAAATACCATTCGGATCAGCTTCGTGCAGATACCTGCTCAGCTTAGAGAGTTGGTTTCAAAGGTTCCTGATACTTCTTCCTTTGTTAGAAGACATGGTCATCTCCTTGGTTTGGTCACTTCAAAGCTGGATGAGCAAATGATGAGCGTCTTGTTCCAGTTCTTTGACCCGTTGCACCACTGTTTTACCTTCCCGGACTATCAGTTGGTCCCTACTTTGGAGGAGTTCTCTAATTTACTTGGCATATCTATTCTAGAGCAGACACCATTTACAGGTTTGGAGATAGCTCCTAGGCCAGAGGATATTGCTTCAGCCCTCCATCTGATAATGGCTAATGTAGTATCTAACTGGGACACTCCGAGTGGGGAGAAAGGTTTCTTGGCTAAGTTCTCGATTGATCAGGCTCAACAGTTCTGGGATAGTTTGGACTTTCAAGCATTTGAAGACATCCTAGCTCTTCTCATCTATGGCTTGGTTTTGTTCCCAAATTTAGATTCTTTTGTCGATGTGAACGCAGTTAAAATCTTCATGTCCCATAACCCAATGCCTACACTCTTGGGTGATATTCTACATGCTCTTTATACCCGTACCGTTCGAAAAAGGAGAAATCTCATGTGCTGTGCACCGCTGCCGGCGAGGTGTTTTATTTCTCAACTCCCCAAATCTATATTGAAGAATGAGGAAGGTAGGGGTTGGGCTTACAGAATCATGTCTCTTGCTCATACGGACATCCTTTGGAGTACTAAAGATATGGAAAAGGTAAATGTCATTGATTGGTGTGGGGAATACCCCAATGTTCCATTGCTTGGAATTAGAGGAGGGATAACCTATAATCCTTGTTTGGCCTTACGACAGTTTGGACGAGCTCGAATGGACGGTCCTCATGAGTTACTGCTTCCAGACATTGTTTTTTACTTCAAGGGGGATGTTGAAGGACATCGCCGCAGATTTATACGAGCTTGGGATAGGGTGAACAGGTCTAATCCACATGAGCTAGGAATGAAGACTTCTCTCCCGATGCAACTGTATCTCCAGTGGGTTCGAGCCCGTGCTCAAAAGCTGGGGATGCCTTACGAAGCTGTTTTACCGGTGATTGTGGAGCGTACTAATGAAGAAGATGTTCCTTATACGATCCTCCATCCTTATATGCCTATTGATCTGGGGGCATTGAAGAGGTCTTGGATCCAGCTAAGGGAAGAACGGGATACCTATAGAGAGAAGTATTATGAGAAGGAACGAAAGATCCTAAAGCTTACAAGGCAACTGGAGATTGAGAGGACAATCAACGATTATGTCAGCACGAAAGGAAAACGACCATGGGAATGCTGATGTCTTTTATTGTTTCTAGTTTAGATTTGCTTTTCAGTATTTCTTTTGTAACGCCTTAAAGGCATTTGTTAAACATTGTTTCAAGTTTTAATCTAATAAAGTGTGTTTCATTTTGGTTTACAAATTTGAATCTCCCTAAAGTCTTTGAAATCATTTCATACGCATTCCATTCCCATGCACCTCATTACAGGTACCCTTACAGGTTTCTTATCTTCTTCGTTGTTTATTTCAGCACATCATGTCTTCTGAAACACCTACTGATCAAGCAATTAAGGCTCTTCAAGCTCAGAATGCTCAGTTCCAGGAAATGTTCATGAACTTGGCCAAGGGTCAACAAGATCTGAAGACTCTTATCTTGAAGGATAAGAAGAAGAAGAAGAAGAAGACGATCCTCTTGAATATGGAGACTCTTATCAGTATTCCAGCAGAGTCGCCAGTTCTGTGATACGGTGGCCAGAATCGGGACGTGTTTCCTTATTTTTTAAGGAATTTGCTGGTTTGCGTTTTGCGTTTGTGTTTGCAAAATGCCGCGGTAAGCAAGAGTCGCCACCGTCTTTTATTTTATCCAACAAGGAAAGGAAAAAAGCACAGAAAAATTCCTTTTTCGAGATTTTATGAGTACGGGGGTTAGATTATAGAAAGGGAAGGTGTTGTACCCCAAAATTTTCCCTCTCATATTTCTCAAGACATTGCAAGAGAGATCTCCAAGTGGCTCAAGATTGTTCAAGAGTTGGACAGTCAAGTCATCTCGTAAGACAGTCAACCTCAAATTAGGGTTTTGTGTTGCATCAAGATCCTTGAGTACAAATGACCTAAAATTCTCCTTAATGTCATAATATGTTCTCAAGGTCATCCATGTCAAATTTCAAGCCTTGCAGAGGAAGTTTGCTCAGTCAATTGCTCAAAGGGTCCAAAAATCGACTGTGCTAGGGCAAAAGTCAACTGTGACCTATAAACAGTCAAACTTCAAGTTTTTTTGCCAACATTCTCATTTTGAAGGATATTTCATCACTTGATCAAGGGTTGATCATGATTAATCAAGGATTGCTCAAAATTCATCAAGACTCAAAAGTTGCTAAATTAGGGTTTTGTAGGAAAAGTTAACTCAACTTTGACCAAGCATAACTTTCTCATACTTTATGATAAATGACCCATCAAAAGCTCATTTTGAAGAAGATACAATTTACTACAATCCATCTTCATACCCCAAGATCCGAAAATGCACTCAGAAGAAGTTATAAATTTGGACATTATAGGTCATTTTTGAAAGTCAACAAAAACACCTTTTTTGCCAAAGCTTATAACTTGAGCATGGAATATTAAAATGAGATGAGACCAAAAGGGTTGGTTAGAGGACATCTCATGATTTCTAAAAAGTCTAATAACACTTCCAAAAGTTCAAAACTGAAGAAGTTATGCATTGTTGAAGTTGGGCATTTTTGTAAAATTGCCAAAAGTCAACTATCCCCAAAACTTCAAATTTTGTCGAATGGGCCCATTCTTTTCCACTTGATTTGAACTTGCCACATTGCACAAGTGTCCTAGCTTCAGCCTTGTGTCCATTTATCTATTTTATTATTTTATTTGATTTTTTATTGAATTATTTCATTTTTTATCAAATTAAATCAAATAAAATCCAAATATTGATTGCTTGATATCTTTTTGGCTATTTCAGGACTGAATCATCATCATCAAGGGTATCAAACTCTTATCAAGCATTCCATGTGCAAAAATATTGAGTTTTGACAATTTTGGAAGGTTTAGTAATGGTGAATCAAATCAAATCCCATGGCATTGATGTGCAAGTATTCAAGGCATATTTATTAACCTAATACATTCTATCATACATAAGGAGGCTTAAGGCACGATTAGAAGGGTTAGAGGCTGCAAGAATCAACCAAACAAAACTTGGAAAAAGTGACAAAAAGTTGGAGATCGAAATCAAGCTTGGAGGCATTTTCAGAAGCAAAACTCAATACCAATCGATTGCTGGAGGTTCACTGAGTCAGGACCAATCCCTAACAAGCCTCCATACATGCTCAAACGCATTGTAAGTGACACACGGTCCCTCTCTGAATTTGATTTCGTATTTCAAAATCCATGCATCATTACAAGAAATAAATGGTATATTTGTAACCACCAGATAATTTCCAAGCTTTCCATATTATTTGATTTCGTTTATCTGCTCTGTGGTGCAAAACGCCATTGCTAGGGTTTTTCCTCTTGGATTAGGGTTTTTCATTACAGGTAAAATTAGCCCCATTAATGGCCATGGACGTGACCGGGAGAGGAAGACGAATGCAACCATGGTCTTGGGAGGAGTTTATATGGCCTGAGATGAGTTTTTGGGACGACCTAGGCATTTAGCTGCGGATTCAAATCCTTAGGTAATTTCTTTGCAGGCCTGAGGACAGGGACGACAACGTCTCTCCCTCTGATTGGACCTTTCAAATTTCCGCGCACTTTTTTTATTTTCTGGCATATTAGCGCATTATCTCTTATTATTATTATTGCTTAATGTATTAACAACTAAAGCACATTGGCCTAGTGGAAGCAAGCGTTGGCAGTCATGTACAGGACCTGGGTTCGAATCCCAGGTCCCCCATATGCTTTGTTATATTTTTTCTTCAGGTAATCATGTGCTGATCCAAGCGTGAGGTCTATCATGCACTCTCAAACATTCAATGGACAGATGGCCATAGGCCAGATCTGAGGGCCAAGAGATGATGGTCCATCGTGGACCAAGTCAACCAGCGCACAGGGGATCCAAAAAGTCCACCAGGCCAGCGCTTAATGGGCCTTGGAATTGCTGATCAAACCTCCAAATCAGGCCCAAACCTCCTATCTCTTTCTATTTATTTTATTTTGTTTTATTTGTTTTATTATTATTATTATTTTTATTTAATCAATTAACCAATCAAATTTTTTCTTTTTAAAAATAAAACCAAAAAATATTTTTCTTCATTAAAACCAAATTTTAATTTTTATTAATAAATACTAATTATATTAATTTAGTTTTAATTAGGATAACTTTAATATATTTTGTAAAATAGTTAAAATTAACTTAGACACAATTAGGTTTTTATTAACATTGATTAAATTTATTTTTATTTCTTTAAATACCAAAAACCCAAAAAAATATTTATTTTTATTAATTAGTTTAATTAATTTAATTTAATAATTAACTTAGATTAATTTCTTTCTTAATTCAAAAAATAACCAAAAAAATCTTTTCTTTAATAACAAATGGTCAAAACCCTAGAATTCGCATTCGATTTAATTTCCCGCACGCGATCCATTTTATTCAATATTGTATTTGTTTCCAGAATGTAATAGCTAATAGGACCATTTAATTATCTTTATCTCTTTATTTATTTTTCCGCATTTAAATTTCAAAGGGTTGTTTTTGGCGATGTAAATACCTGACGCCTTGTAATTTAATTTCCGCAATTTATTTTTCGCAATTTATAATTGTTAGATGTTTGATAATAGGTATGCATGAAAAGAATGGATGTTTAACCTAAAATCAACTTCGATAACCATTGACATGTACAAAGACAAAATTAACTGAAAACGACACACTCGCACATGCGCACTCTTAGGTTACACCCCACTTGGTTGCCTTCCTACGCGGACATTGAGTATAGGAAGTTTTAGAGGTCGCCCGCTCGTCCAAAGATCATAGTTGCCTCAAAATGGTTGCCTCGGATAAAATGATCTAAGACATTAGGGTTACCGCTAAGGCGTCCTAACATTGCTTTGGTGACCGTAAGTCCCTAAATTCGAATTGACCCTCAAACTCTAACGATGGTGCTACCTACTCATCAATAGTAGGATAGCATTGCCTAAAGGAAGATAGCATAGAACGATTCCTTTTTCGAGTAGGTAGATGGTTCTTAAGTACTTGCTCTTTCCAAAACAAAACAAAACTTTTTCACACTTACACCTTTCAAACAAAAACTTCTTCAAACCCACAAACACGAAGAAAAGCAATTTTGAAAACAATATGAGCAAGTACCTAAGAGCCCGTGGATAACCACAGATAGAAAGGGTACTAATACCTTCCCTTTTTATAATCTACCCCCCGAACCCGAGAAATATCTCGAAAAAGGAATTTTTCTGTGCTTTTTTACTTTCCTTGCTGGATAAAATAAAAGTCAGTGGCGACTCTTACTTACCGCGACATTTTGCAAAAACAAACGCAAAACGCAAACCAGCATTCCAAAAAAAACAGTCAGTTCTCTCCCACCGTATCACAGAACTAGCGACTCTGTTGGGGACGCTTAATAAGTGGGGTGTACCTTAGGATTAGATCATTGTGTTTCAATTGTTTGATTTGTATGATTTATCTTTGTGGGCTTGAATTAGAGTTACTATAGATCCTAACCCGGATCTGGGGGATACCCTTTAGGTAAGTAGCAATAAACTGTGAGGGAACTGTACGGCGTAGACCGATACGGTTGAAACAGTAGCTACGTTGGTGTGGCACTTTAGTATGTACCGTTATCCCTTGTGTTGGAACGAGGAGAATATGGGTCTGCTAAGGGGTCATTAAGCACCAACTGACCTTAGAACCTTTAAATTGACCAACTTGACCATAGAACAGTAGCAGTATGCTACACTCATTGAGACTAAACTCTCGCGATGATTCCGGTCGCAAGAAAAGGTTGCTAAACTGGAATTATGACCGATTAAGGGTAGTTAGTGATATTGAGATCCTCTAGAACCCGATTACTATTTTTAGGACAGGTTTGAACCAACTAAACTGAAAGAGGGTAGTACCTAGACTCCTTGCCATCCTGAAATCTAAGGGCTCTCTGTGTGACTTGTGTGCCTTTACCATGTTTGCTATTTGTAGATATTTGTGGTGTGCTTTCTATCATGACATCATGACATTGCATACATCTTGCATTGGACTAACCTATTTCAAAGATAGGAGGGATTCATCTTTGTTCTATTTTGTAGGTCATGGCACCTATGCGTAGGAACACCATCCGGATCAACTTTGTCCAGGTTCCCACTATGCTTAAAGAATTGGTTGCAAAGATGTCTGATACTACCTCCTTCATCAGAAGACATGGACATCTTCTTAGTTTGGTCACCTCCAAATTGGACGAGCAGATGATGAGTGTCCTAGTCTAGTTCTATGATCCACTGTACCATTGCTTTACTTTTCAGGACTACTAGTTGGTCCCCACCTTAGAAGAATTCTCTGATCTGCTTGGTATCTCTATTCTGGAGCAGACCCTATTCACAGGTTGGGAGAAGATCCTTAGGCCAGAAGAGATTACTTCAGCCCTTCATATGACAAAGGATGAGGTAATGGCTAATTGGGAGACTAGAAGTGGAGCAAAGGGCTTTCTCACTAAGTTCTTGGTTGGTAAGGCTAATCATTTCTGGGATAGTCTAGACTTCAAGGCATTCGAAGATATTCTGGCTTTTCTAATATATGGCTTGGTATTGTTTCCTAACTCTAACTCCTTTATTGATGTGAATGCGGTAAAAATCTTCATCTCTGGTAATCCTGTACCCACTCTCCTGGGTGACATTCTTCATCAGCTTTATACCCGTACTGCTCGGAAACGGGGAACCTTGATGTGTTGTGCTCCATTATTGGCAAGGTGGTTTATTTCTCACCTTCCCAAGTCAGTTTTGAAGAACAAAGAAGGCATGGGCTGGGCTTATAGAGTTATGTCTCTCTCTCACAATGACATCATTTGGACTATTAAGGGTATGGACGAGGTGGCCATTATTGATCGCTGTGGGGAATACTCCAATGTTCCACTGATAGGAATCCATGGAGGAATTACTTATAATCCGTGCTTGGCCCTACGTCAGTTTGGGCGAGCCAGAAGGGAAGGACCTCATGAGCTGCTAATGCCTAGCATAATCTTTGATTTTCAAGGGGATAGCGACGAGCAACGCCGCGGATTCATAAGGGCTTGGGATAGAGTTCACAGATCTGATCCACACGAGCTGGGCCCAAAGACTTCTCTTCCGATGGAGCCATATCTCAGATGGGTTCGCATCCGTTCCTAAAAGCTGGGAATTCCGTATGAAGTCGTCTTGCTTATCATTGTTGAAGTTGCAAATGAAGAAGGGGTTCTTCCTACCATCCTCCACCCTTACATGCCTACTGACATTGGGGCATTGAAGAGGTCCTGGATGCAGCTAAGGGAAGAGCGGGATACTTATAGAGAAAGGTATCACGAGCAAGAGCGAAAGATCCAGAAGTTGACAAGGCAGTTGGAGAGGGAGCGGATCATCAATGACTATGTCAGCACTAAAGGCAAACGACCATGGGAGCGTTGATGTCCTTTGATTACTTCTAGTTTTTATTTACTTTTCAGTATTTCCTTTCTTGTAACGCCTTAAGGGCATTTGTGAACAATTTAAATTTCAAGTTTATCTAATAAAAGTGTGTTTCATTTCTTGTTTACGAATTTGAATCTCTCGATGTCTTTGAAATCATATCATACACATTTCATTCCATGCACCTCATAACAAGTACCCTTACAGGTTTTCTCATCTTCTTCATTGTTTATTTCAGCATCATGTCTTCTGAACCATCGACTGAACAAGCAATCAAGGCTCTGCAGGTTCAAAATGCCCAATTCCAAGAGCTTTTCATGAATCTAGCTAAGGGTCAGCAGGATCTGAAGACCCTTATTCTGAAAGAGAAGAAGAAGAAGAAGAAGAAGAGGACAGTCCTGTTTAACACAGGTCACAGGTTTGGAAACAGGCTACAAGACGAAGTTGATTTTACCACCTCATCTGGAGGGAAAGATAGTCAGGAAGAAAGGAGGGCTCCTAGCCTTGTGGTTTCAGACAACGAGGCGGACTTCGACGAAGACCAGTATCCTCTGGCTGAGGATAGATACAAGCAATTGGAAGATCGTTTGAGTGCGATGGAAGTTCATAAAGTGCCTGGTCTGGACTTTGGTGATCTAGGTCTATCATCTGGGGTGGTGATTCCCCATAAATTCAAAGCATCAGCCTTTGCTAAGTACGACGAAGTTTCTTGCCCAAAACTGCACCTCCGGTCGTATGTTAGGAAGATTCAGCCATACACCGCTGACAAGAATCTCTGGATCCACTTCTTTCAAGACAGTCTCTCAGGGACTCAGCTTGAATGGTTTTACCAGCTAGAAGGAGCCAATATCCGTAGTTGGGAAGATTTGGTTGCTGCTTTCTACAGGCAGTACCAATACAATGCCGATCTCGCTCCCACGCGTACCAAACTCCAGGGTATGTCAATGGGTACGGGCGAAGGTTTCAAAGATTATGCTCAGAAGTGGAGGGACCTTGCTGGAAGAGTGAAACCACCCTTGGCTGATAGGGAGCTAGTAGATATGTTTCTAGGGACCTTGTCTGGTCCATATTTTAACCATCTGATTGGAAGTTCTTTGTCCGGGTTTACGGAGCTGATCATGACCGGGGAAAGGATTGAGGCTGGTATTAAGTCTGGTAAAATACAGAAGGGTGCTTCATCGAGCACCGAGAAGAAGCCTTTTAAGAAGGAGTCTAGTGCTGTTTACAGTTCGAAAAGCTAGAATAGACCTGAACGCTGCCAAGCTGTTAATGCGGTTGTTATTTCAAGACCTGTTGGGGATCCTCAGCGCAACAATCAACAAAAGGCTGAGAGACCTCGAAGGCAATTCACCCATCTCAACATGACTTTATCTCAGATTCTGCCGCAGTTATTGAAAACCAATCTAGTAACTCCAAGGGAGGCTCCGCAGAATCCCAACACTGCATCGCCTAAGTACAATCCTAATACCCACTGTGCTTTTCACTCTGATAGCCCGAGACATGATACAGATGATTGTTGGGCTTTGAAAAAAAAATACAGGACTTAATTGATGCTAAGGAGATTGAGATCGAGGCGCCCGAAAGACCTAATGTTGTGACTGCTCCTATGCCCAAGCATGGAGTAAATGTTATAGATGAAGACTTGTTTGTGGTTTCTGTGAATGACATTGTTACCCCTTTGATAACTGTGAAGAATAACCTTTTGCTAGCCGGTTTATTTCCGGGCTCTGGCGAAGGTTGCCGTATGTGTTATGTCCTACCTACTGGTTGCCATCTTTTGAAGTCAGGTGTCCAACGCCTGATGGATAATAAGGAAATTATGTTTGAGAAGACTATTGTTCCTTTAGTTCATACTGAAGAAGTTGTTATAATCACCATTTTCGACAATTCTTCCAAGGCTTCCTCGAGAAAGCCTGTTAGAATTACATCTGTTCCAAGAATTGCACCCTTGATCATCACTGTTCCTGGGCCTATCCCCTACACATCTGATAAAGTTGTCCCTTGGCACTACGAGGCTGATGTTTATTTTCATGGAGTTAAACAAGAGTTGGATGCTGGTACTGACGTCATCAATATTGTTGGACCTGCTAAAGTCACCCGCAACGGAAGACTTTTCTCCCCTGATATCTCTCCACCAACTGCCCGGAAACCTGTTAATATTACACCTACCAGTGTACCTACTACTATTCCTGTTCAAGTTCCAATTCTTACCCTTGTTGCCGAGTCGTCTGACACTCGGGGCAAAGGGACCACTGATGAGCCTGCTCAGACGGAGGCACCAAAGACGATTACTGTTGAAGCTTCTAGACAAGAGATGGAAGAGATTTTAAAGATCATCAAAAAGAGTGACTACAATGTAGTTAAACAGCTGGGGCAAACCCCGTCCAAGATTTCTATGTTATCTCTGTTGCTATGCTCAGAAGCCCATGCCAAGGCTCTGATTGCCTTCCTGAAGACTGCGCACATACCGCAAGAAACATCAGCTGATCAGTTTAAAGATTGTGCGGCTAGTCTAACTGCTAATAATGGGTTGGGTTTCTCTGACGCCGACTTGACTGCTAAAGGGAAGAATCACAATGATGCCCTGCATGTCTCCATTGAATGCATGTGCACTACTCTTGCTCATGTATTAGTGGATACCGGTTCCTCCTTGAACATCTTGCCTAAGAAAGCTCTAGACCGGTTAGACTGTGAAGGGTTGGAGTTGAAACCAAGCAACATTGTCGTCAGGGCCTTTGATGGGTCTAAGAGGATGGTGCATGGAGAAGTGGATATTCCGATTAAGGTTGGTTCTCAGGTTTTCACCTCTATATTCTATATGATGGACATTCGGCCATCTTATTCTTGTTTGCTGGGTCGTCCGTGGATCCACAAGGCTGGGGCGATGACGTCTACGCTCCACCAGAAGCTAAAGTACCCAGTGAAAGGGAAAATTGTGACAGTACAAGGAGAAGAGGAGTACATGGTCATCCACCTCAACTCTTTCCGATATGTGTAAATGGATGGGGAGTTCATTGAGACCCCGTTTAAGCATTTTGAAGAGGTTCCCCAGACAGTGGCGTCAACTGAGACTGTTGTTGAAGATCCTTCTATGAAGATGGATTCCCTCAAGGATGCCCGGGATGTTGTTGAGAAAGGTGGGTGTGCAAATTGGGGCCAACTCCCTGATTTTGCATATAAGACTAACAAGTTTGGTTTGGGTTTCACTGCAGAAGCTCAAAAGGCTGTTCGGAATGCACGGATCAGAAGACCTCCCTTGTTCATCAGCAATTCAGGAGTGAATTCCATTGAAGACGATGTTGAATAGTTTGAGTTCGACAGTTGGATCTACCCAACGACCGACGGTGGACTAAGCAACTGGACATCAAAGGACTTCATCCCAATTTCTTTTCTTACCCAGTAATGAGACTTTTGTTTTGAATTTGTAATAGACAATGTTTTAAACTCTATGGCCCAGTGTCTTACCCGGGGCACCGTGGTTTCATTTGTGAGGGCTTTATGTGTGTCATTTTCATATATCATTAATAAAAGCATTGGACGTTTCTTGCATTTCAAATCTTGCGCTCCTTGTTTTTCTTTTATTATATTGCAAAACAACTATTTTACACACACTCACATATACATGTCTACATCCACTCTGGATCTCACTGGTAACGACTCTGCTACTGCCAGTTATGACTTCGAAAGTCCGATCAACTTAGCCGAAGACGAAGGTGAAGATGATTGCGAAGTGCCTGGTGAACTTGCAAGACTGCTACTCCAAGAAGAGAGGGCTATACAGCCACATGAAGAGTCAGTAGAAGCAGTGAATCTGGGTACAGAGATAGACAAGAATGAGGTCAAGATCGGGGCAAATCTGGATCTTAGTGTGAAACGATGGATGATTTAGATGCTGCGTGACTACGTTGAGATCTTTGCCTGGTCTTATGAAGATATGCCTGGGTTGGATACCGATATTGTGGTTCACCGATTGCCTACCAAGGAAGACTGTCCTCCAGTAAAACAGAAGGTTCGCCGAATACGCTCGGATATGTTTGAGAAAATCAAGGCTGAAGTTATGAAACAGTTTGACGCCGGTTTTCTAGCAGTTACTTCTTACCCTCAGTGGGTGGCCAATGTGGTTCCTGTGCCAAAAAAGGATGATAAGGTTCGAATGTGTGTTGACTATAGGGATCTGAACAGGGAAAGTCCCAAGGATGATTTCCCTCTACCTCACATCGACGTGCTGGTTGACAACACCGCTCAACATAAGGTATTCTCCTTTATGGATGGTTTCTCTGGTTATAATCAGATTAAAATGGCTCCCGAAGACATGGAGAAGACAACCTTTGTTACTCAGCGGGGTACCTTTTGCTACAAGGTCATGCCTTTTGGATTGAAGAATGCTGGGGAAACGTATCAGTGTGCCATGGTTGCTTTGTTCCATGATATGATCCATCATGAGATTGAGGTATACGTCGACGACATGATTGCAAGGTCCCAAACTGAGGAAGAACACCTGGACCATCTTCAGAAGTTATTTGACAGGTTGAAGTTGTACAAGCTGAGGTTAAACCCGAACAAAAGCACCTTTGGGGTGAGATCTGGTAAGCTGCTGAGTTTCGTTGTAAGCGATAAAGGTATTCAGGTGGATCCTGCAAAGGTGAAGGCTATACAGGAAATGCCAGCTCCTCAAACAGAAAAAGAAGTCAGAGGCTTTATGGGACGACTGAACTACATTGCCCGATTCATCTCGCACATGACTGCTACTTGTGAGCCAATCTTCAAGTTACTGAAGAAAGATCAAGTGGTACGATGGAATGATGAATTCCAGGTCGCTTTCGAAAGAATCAAAGAGTATCTCCAAGAGCCACCTATTCTGATGCCGCCAGTTGAGGGGAGACCTTTGATTTTATACTTGACAGTACTCGAAAACTCAATGGGGTGCGTGCTAGGGCAGCATGACGAGTCTGGCCAAAAAGAGCATGCTATTTATTACCTTAGCGAAAAGTTTACCGACTGCGAGACCCGATACTCGTTGCTCGAGAAAACTTGCTGCACTTTGGCATGGGATGCTCGCCGGCTGAGACAGTATATGCTGACTCACACTACTTTATTGATATCAAAGATGGATCTAATCAAGTATATCTTCGAGAAGCCTGCCTTGTCCGGAAGAATAGAGAGATGGCAGATGATCTTGACTGAGTATGACATCCAGTATACGACCCAAAAGGCAGTCAAGGGAAGTGTGTTGGCAGACCATTTGGCACATCAAGCAGTGGATGATTACCAGTCTATGAACTTTGAATTTCTGGATGAGAATATCATGCTAGTAACTGACTGTGAGACACCTGGACCAGATGAAGGACCTGAGGAAAGATCCCGATGGTCTATGTACTTTGATGGAGCTTCAAGCGCTTTGGGCAATGGCATTGGCGCCGTAATCATATCTCCTAAAGGCTCTTATACTCCGTTTACCTCCCGACTATGTTTCAACTGCACCAACAATATGGCGGAGTATGAAGCGTGCATTATGGGTCTTCAAGAAGCTATTGACCTAAGGATTAAGTTCTTGAGTGTCTTTGGAGATTCCGCTCTCGTGATCAGTCAGATCAAAGGCGAGTGGGATACGAAACACCCAAATCACATTCCTTACAAGGAGTATGTACTGACGTTGCTTCCACATTTCGAGGAAGTAACCTTTGAACACTTCCCAAGAGAGGAGAATCAGTTGGCGGACGCGCTAGCTACGATGTATTCTATGTTCAAAATCAACTGGGACAACGAGGCTCCTTGGATTATTATTGAAAGATTGGACAAACCTACACATTTCTGTGACATTGAGACTGAAGAGGTAACAGAAAATCCCTGGTTTCATGAAGTAAAGAGGTACCTTGAGGCTCAAGAATACCCCGAGGGTGCATCTGTTAATGACAAGAAGTTTCTGAGGAGGTTCGCAGCAAAGTTCTTCATCAGTAACAGTATCCTTTACAAGCGTAACCATGATTCAACCTTACTGCGATGTGTGGATAAGAACGAGGCAGAAAGGATCATGGCAGAAATACATGAAGGGACTTTCGGAACTCATTCCAGTGGACATACCATGGCAAAGAAAATCCTTCGGGTGGGATATTATTGGTCCACTATGGAAGCCGACTGTTATCAGCATTCTCGGACATGTCACAAGTGCCAGGTCTACGCTGATAAGGTGCACATACCTCCAGTTCCTCTGAACATCTTGACGGTACCTTGGCCTTTTGCAATGTGGGGCATCGATATGATCGGCGAGATCAGACCTACAGCATCCAACGGGCATCGTTTCATCCTAGTAACTATCGATTACTTTACGAAGTGGGTTGAAGCAGCTTCCTTTGCTACTGTAACCAAGAACGTCATGGCACGATTTATTCGGCACAATCTGATTTGTCGATACGGTGTACCAGAGAGGATCATTATGGACAATGGTACAAATCTAAATAATAAGATGATCACTGAGCTCTGCAAGCAATTCAAGATACATCATCACAACTCTTCTCCCTACCGGCCGAAAATGAATGGGGCTGTTGAAGCGGCTAATAAGAATGTTAAGAAGATTGTGCAGAAGATGACAGTGACATACAAAGATTGGCACGAGATGTTACCATTTGCTCTTCATGGGTACCGTACCTCAGCGCGGACGTCAACAGGGGCAACACCCTATTCTCTGGTTTACGACATGGAAGCAGTCTTGCCCATTGAAGTTCAGATACCCTCTCTTCGGATTATGAAGGATGCAGGTTTGAGCGAAGATGACTGGATTCAGACCCGGCTTGATCAGCTGAACTTAATCGACAAAAAGAGACTTACTGCTATTTGTCACGGTCAGACGTACCAAAAACGGATGATCAAGGCATTTAACAAGAAAGTCAGATGACAAGAGTATCAAGTTGGGGACCTGGTTATCAAACGCATTATCTTACCTCAAGGTGATCCCAGGGGAAAATGGACCCCTACTTATGAAGGGCCATTTGTGGTTAAGAACATTTTCTCAGGAGGAGCTATGATTCTAACCACTATGGATGGTGACGACCTTCCTCACCTCGTCAATGCAGACATAGTGAAAAGATACTACGCATAATCAAAGACCCGCTAGGTTGACTGGCCTAGGCAAAAATAAGGGCTTCCCGGTGAACCAAAAGGGTTCGGGCAAAAATAAGGGATGAAAATGAAAAAATTTATACACCCGACAAGTCGAAAACCTGAAAAGGCGGCTTGGGCAAAAATGGGTATCCCGGTGGACTGAAAACCCGAAAGGGCGGTCCAGGCAAAAATTAGGGATCAAAGCGTAACACTATGTCTCATTGGATCACCTTGCATCTAGACTTCGGTATCAACTATCAAGCTCGGACGACACTAATCAATCTGATTCATCTTCAACCAAGCAACAAAGTGATGAGATGCTCGAAGACATAAAGGCCATAACAGAGTTGGAACCCAGTGGGATCATTCACATAGCTGTTTTGTTTAGTTTTTCACAAATTGTGTAAATTCTATTATTCGGCGGCGTTCTCTTACTAGGACGTCAGCCTCTTGTACAAAAACGCCTATTTTACAGGCCAAACTTCAAAATCAATGCAAATTCATTTTCAGAAAAATTTTAAACTATTTTTCCTTTATTTGTTTTGTTTTGCAAAGAACGTCCAATGTTCATTTTTGATATATGCATTTGACATTAATTGCTGCTCATAAATATTTACAGGCGAAACAAAAGACGATTACTTGTAATATCAGAAACAGGGGCAATGAAATTGTCCAAACTGTACAGTTGCCCTATCCACCAGGTATGAAGGTAGGTTCAGCTGAAGAATATGGCTAAGATACTTTCACTCCCCGCAGAGTAAGACAGTAATGATAGCTCTCCCCAGCTGAGACTTGCAACTGTGAATGAATCGATAATATTCTCCCCAAGCAGAGTTTATCTACCATCAGCACTAAAAAGGCTTGATATCCCCGACAGTCTTAATATTCCCCAACGGAATATAAGAATGCTCCCCGGAAGAGTACAAGATATCCCCAGTGGAGTTAAAATTTTCCCAGCGCAGTCTGAAAAAGCTTCCGCAACGGAGTTGGGAGAATCATCCCCGGTAGACTCTGGAAGTTTATCCCCAACAGAGTATAAAAATAAATCTCCCCAGCCGAGTTCAAAGGATCATTCCCAGCAGAACTCAAAAGATCATCCCCAGCAGATTTCTTTCCTTTCAGAAACAGGAATTCAATCCCCAATAGGATTCAATATCACCAGCAACGATAATTCATCCCGACGGAATTTATCAGTGGAATCTTCAGCAGAACAAATCTTCCCCACAAAGTAATCTCCTCATCAGTTTATTCCCCCAATAGAGTCATCCTCTCTTACAGGTTTATTCTCTTCGTTCGCCATCCCCAACGGAAACGAAGAATCCAGCTCTATTCTTCAGCAGCTATCCGAGATTTATTTTCTCCAGCTAGAAACATTACATTTCCATACATCATGATACATGCATATACGCATCATACCACACAATCTCATTTATTTTTTTTGAGAGCATCATTTCTTGATATATATCATGCATTTCATACATCATGACATTGCATATGACTAACTCTTTACCTTTTCAGGGAAAGACGAATCAATAAACACCGTTGACTACTTATATGACCTGGTAGTCCTCTCAAAAACTACATCTATTGAGGGCTGTTTCAGCGGATTCCTCAGAAAGATGCTCTCACAAGACTTTCGTCTGGTTCAGTTAAATCGATTCTAAGATTTTTCTGATTCTTATCCGGTCAAAGTTAATCCAAGACCTTCTCTGGTTCTGTCAAATCGACGCTAAGATCTCCCTGATTCTTATTCCAGTTGAAGATATTCCAAGACTTTTGTCTGGTTCAGTTAAATCGATTCTAAGATTTTTCTGATTCTTATCCAGTCAAAGTTAATCCAAGACCTTCTCTAGTTCAGTCAGATCGATGCTAAGATCTCCATGATTCTTATTCCAGTTGAAGATATTCCAAGACTTTCGTCTAGTTTAGTTAAATCGATTCTAAGATTTTTCTGATTCTTATCCAGTCAAAGTTAATCCAAGACCTTCTCTGGTTCAATCAGATCGACGCTAAGATCTCCCTGATTCTTATTCCAGTCGAAGTTTAGACCTCCTATCAACAATCTCCGAATGGCATCTGTAAGCCCATTCTCGACATCACCAGGCTGATACCACTTCATGCGAGTACAAATTTCTGGGCACTCTAGTGTTCAATCATCTTCCACCTTCGGATCATGAAAAGCATGAAAGCCAATCTACATCCTCAGGTTTAAGAAGATTGAACAGGGGAAGCTGTTGTACCCTAAGATTTTCCCTCTCATATTTCTCAATACATTGCAAGAGAGATCTCCAAGTGGCTCAAGATTGTTCAAGAGTTGGACAGTCAAGTCATCTCCTAAGACAGTCAACCTCAAATTAGGGTTTTGTGTTTCCTTAATATCCTTGAGTCCAAATGACCTAAAATGCTCCTTAATGTCCTAATATGTTCTCAAGGTCATCCATGTCAAATTTAAAGCCTTACAGAGGAAGTTTGCTCAGTCAATTGCTCAAAGGATCCAAAAATCGACTGTGCTAGGGCAAAAGTCAACTATGACCTATAAACAGTCAAACTTCAAGTTTTTTTGCCAACATTATCATTTTGAAGGATATTTAATCATTTGATCAAGGGTTGATCATGATTCATCAAGGATTGCTCAAAATTCATCAAGACTCAAAAGTTGCTAAATTAGGGTTTTGTAGGAAAAGTCAACTCAACTTTGACCAAGCATAACTTTCTCATACTTTATGAGAATTGACCCATCCAAAGATAATTTTGAAGAAGATGCAATTTCCTACAATCCATCTTCATACCCCAAGATCAGAAAATTCACTCACAAGAAGTTATAAATTTGGACATTATAGGTCATTTTTGAAAGTCAACAAAAACACCTTTTTTGCCAAAGCTTATAACTTGAGCATGGAATATCAAAATGAGATGAGACCAAAAGGGTTGGTTATAGGACATATCAAGATTTCTAAAAAATCAAAGAACACTTCCAAAAGTTCAAAATTGAAGAATTTATGCATTTTTGAAGTTGGGCATTTTTGCAAAATTGCCAAAAGTCAACTATCCCCAAAACTTCAAATTTTGTCGAATGGGCCCATTCTTTTCCACTTGATTTGAACTTGCCACATTGAAAAAGTGTCCTAGCTTCATCCTTGTGTCCATTTATCAATTTTATTATTTTATTTGATTTTTTATTGAATTATTTCATTTTTAATCAAATTAAATCAAATAAAATCCAAATATTGATTGCTTGATATCTTTTTGGCTATTTCAGGACTGAATCATTATCATCAAGGGTATCAAACTCGTATCAAGCATTCCATGTGCAAAAAGATTAAGTTTTGACAATTTTGGAAGGTTTAGTAATGGTGAATCAAATTAAATCCCATGGCATTGATGTACAAAGATTCAAGGCATATTTGTTAACCTAATACATTCTATCATACATAAGGAAGCTTAAGGCATGATTACAAGGGTTAGAGGCTGCAAGAATCAACCAAACAAAACTTGGAAAAAGTGACAAAAAGTTGGAGATCGAAATCAAGCTTGGAGGCATTTTCAGAAGCAAAACTCAATACCAATTGATTGCTGGAGGTTCACTGAGTCAGAACCAATCCCTAGCAAGCCTCCATACATGCTCAAACGCATTGTAAGTGACACACGGCCCCCCTCTGAATTTGATTTCGTATTTCAAAATCCATGCATCATTACAAGAAATCAATGGTATATTTGTAACCACCAGATAATTTCCAAGCTTTCCATATTATTTGATTTCGTTTATCTGCTCTGTGGTGCAAAACGCCATTGCTAGGGTTTTTCCTCTTGGATTAGGGTTTTTCATTACAGGTAAAATTAGCCCCATTAATGGCCATGGACGTGACCGAGAGAGGAAGACGAATACAACCATGGTCTTGGGAGGAGTTTATATGGCCTGAGATGAGTTTTTGGAACGACCTAGGCATTTAGCTGCGGATTCAAATCCGCAGGTAATTTCTTTGCAGGCCTGAGGACAGGGACGACAACGTGTCTCCCTCTGATTGGACCTTTCAAATTTTTGCGCACTTTTTTTATTTTCTGGCATATTAGCGCATTATCTCTTATTATTATTATTGCTTAATGTATTAACAACTAAAGCACATTGGCCTAGTGGAAGCAAGCGTTGGCAGTCATGTACAAGACCTGGGTTCGAATCCCAGGTCCCCCATATGCTTTGTTATATTTTTTCTTCAGGTAATCATGTGCTGATCAAAGCGTGAGGTCTATCATGCAATCTCAAACATTCAATGGACAGATGGCCATAGGCCAGATCTGAAGGCCAAGAGATGATGGTCCATCATGGACCAAGTCAACCAGCGCATATGGGATCCAAAAAGTCCACCAGGCCAGCGCTTAATGGGCCTTGGAATTGCTGATCAAACCTCCAAATCAGGCCCAAACCTCCTATCTCTTTCTATTTCTTTTATTTTGTTTTATTTGTTTTATTATTATTTTTTATTTTTATTTAATCAATTAACCAATCAAATTTTTTCTTTATAAAAATAAAACCAAAAAATATTTTTCTTCATTAAAACCAAATTTTAATTTTTATTCATAAATACTAATTATATTAATTTAGTTTTAATTAGGATAACTTTAATATATTTTGTAAAATAGTTAAAATTAACTTAGACACAATTAAGTTTTTATTAACATTGATTAAATTTATTTTTATTTCTTTAAATACCAAAAACCCAAAAAAATATTTATTTTTATTAATTAGTTTAATTAATTTAATTTAATAATTAACTTAGATTAATTTCTTTCTTAATTCAAAAAATAACCAAAAAAATCTTTTCTTTAATAACAAAGGGTCAAAACCCTAGAATTCGCATTCGATTTAATTTCCCGCACGCGATCCATTTTATTTAATATTGTATTTGTTTCCGGAATGTAATAGCTAATAGGACCATTTAATTATCTTTATCTCTTTATTTATTTTTCCGCATTTAAATTTCAAAGGGTTGTTTTTGGCGATGTAAATACCCGATGCCTTGTAATTTAATTTCCGCAATTTATAATTGTTAGATGTTTGATAATAGGTATGCATGACAAGAATGGATGTTTAACCTAAAATCAACTTAGATAACCATTGATATGTACAAAGACAAAATTAAATGAAAACGACACACTCGCACATGCACACTCTTAGGGTACACCCCACTTAGTTGCCTTCGTACGCAGACATTGAGTATAGGAAGTTTTATAGGTCGCCCTCTCGTCCAAAGATCATAGTTGCCTCGAAACGGTTGCCTCGGATAAAATGATCTAAGACATTAGGGTTACCGCTAAGGCATCCTAACATTGCTTTGGTGACCATAAGTCCCTAAGTTCGAATTGACCCTCAAACTCCAACGACGGTGCTACCTACTCATCAATAGTAGGATAGCATTGCCTAAAGGAAGATAGCATAGAACGGTTCCTTTTTCGAGTAGGTAGATGGTTCTTAAGTACTTGCTCTTTCCAAAATAAAACAAAACTTTTTCACACTTACACCTTTCAAACAAAAACTTCTTCAAACCCACAAACATGAAGAAAAGCAATTTTGAAAACAATATGAGCAAGTACCTAAGAGCCCGTAGATAACCACAGATAGAAAGGGTGCTAATACCTTCCCTTTCTATAATCTACCCCCTGAACCCGAGAAATATCTCGAAAAAGGAATTTTTCTGTGCTTTTTTCCTTTCCTTGTTGGATAAAATAAAAGTCGGTGGCGACTCTTGCTTACCGCGACATTTTGCAAAAACAAACGCAAAAAGCAAACCAACATTCCAAAAAAAAACAGTCAGTTCTCTCCCACCGTATCACAGAAGGTATTAGTACCCTTTCTATCCGTAGTTATCTACGGGCTCTTAGGTACTTGCTCATCATTTTCAAAATTGTTTTCTTTGTGTTTGTGGGATTCGAAAAAGTTTTTGTTATAACTTCGATTTAACTCTTGCTTATGTCTTCAAGAGTGTAATGAAACTTCGTTTGTAAAGGAGTGCAAGTGTGAGAAATTTGTTTTGATTGAGCAAGTACTTAAGAACTAATCTACCTACTCGAAAAAAGAATCGTTCTATGTTCATTTCCTTTAGACAGTGCTATCCCACTATTAGTGAGTAGGTAGTACCAGTGTATGTCCCTTTTCGAATTGACCCTCAAAACTCCAACGATGGTGCTACATACTCACTAATAGTGGGATAACACTGTCTAAAGGAAACGAACATAGAACGATTCTTTTTCGAGTAGGTAGATTAGTTCTTAAGACTTGCTCAATCAAAACAAATTTCTCACACTTACACTCCTTTACAAACGAAGTTTTCAAAAACACTTCATTACACTCTTGAAGACAGAAGCAAGAATTAAATCGAAGTTAAAACAAAAACTTTTTCGAAGCCCACAAACACAAAGAAAACAATTTTGAAAATGATGAGCAAGTACCTAAGAGCCCGTTGATAACTACAGATAAAAAGGGTGCTAATACCTTCCATTTCTATAATCTACCCCCCGTACTCAGAAAATCTCGAAAAATGAATTTTTTTGTGCTTTTTTCCTTTCCTTGTTGGATAAAATAAAAGACGGTGGCGACTCTTGCTTACCGCGACATTTTGCAAACACAAACGCAAAACACAAACCAGCAAATTCCTTAAAAAATAGGGAAACACGTCCCGGTTCTGGCCACCGTATCACAAGATGATTACAAAGTTTGGAAAACTGTAATATATATTGGAAAAGATACATTGAAATACAATGACGACTATTCTCCATAACAACTTTGAATTCCCGAGCAGCGACTTCTATTGAAGTATAGTGAGGATACAAGAATATTGTTGCTTCAATGACCAAGTCTTGTCTGACGCAGTTACTTGCCAAGAAATCCCTAACTTTTGCCTAAGTTTCCCTTGCGGGTTTTTAACCTAGCGGGAAAGTTTATTCTGTTTATGTCTCTAATTTTTTCCTAGACCTCCCTTTCGGGTTTTCAGCCTACCGAGATGCTCTTTTTTTTCCTAAGTCGCCCTTCTGGGTTTTCGACTTAGCGAGTTGTTCTTTTATTTCTTTAGGCGAAGTATTTCTTGACTGCATCAGCATTCACGGGACGTGGGAACTCCTCTTCATCCATAGTTTCAAGAATTAATGCACCACCAGAGAAGGCTTTCTTGATAACATATGGGCCTTCAAAATTGGGAGTCCACTTGCCCCTAGAATCAGCGTTAAAAGACATGATCTTCCTGAGCACAAGGTTGCCTTCTCTGAATTCACGAGGCTTGATCTTTTTATAAAAAGCTTTCTTCATTCTCTTTTGGTATAACTGGCCATGGCACAAGACTGTCATTCTCCTTTCTTCGATCAAATTCAATTGGTCAAACCTGCTCTGGACCCATTCAGCCTCTGACAACTTGGTTTCCATTATCACGCGTAAAGAGGGAATCTCAACCTCGATCGAGAGCACTGCTTCCATACCATACACAAGGGAGAACGGGGTTGCCCCTGTTGAAGTGCGGACGGATGTACGATACCCGTGCAAAGCAAAAGGGAGCATTTCATTCCAATCTTTATAAGTAACAACCATCTTCTGGATGATCTTCTTGATATTCTTATTAGCAGCGTCAACAGCCCCATTCAGATTTGGCCTGTAAGGAGATGAATTATGATGGACAATCTTGAATTCTTCACATAGTTTTGTCATCATCTTATTATTCAGATTCGAGCCGTTGTCGGTGATAATCCTGCTTGGCACACCATACCGACATATAAGATTATTCTTGATGAAACACACCACCACTTGCTTAGTAACATTAGCATATGAAGTTGCTTCTACCCATTTGGTGAAGTAATCAATTGCTACCAAAATGAAACGATGCCCATTCGATGCCTTAGGTTCAATCATTCCAATCATGTCAATACCCCCATATAAAGAAAGGCCACGGGGAAGAAATAAAATTGAGAAGAGTCAGAGGCACATGAATTTTTTCGGCATAAATATGACACTTATGGCACTTCTTTGCAAATTTATAACAATCAGGTTCCATTGTCAGCCAATAGTAACCTGCTCTAAGCATCTTCTTTTCCATCGAATGTCCATTGGCATGGGTACCAAAGGAACCTTCATGGGTCTCATGCATCAACATGTCTACTTCGTGTCTATCCACGCTTATAAGCAAGACCATGTCATAATTTCTTTTGTATATCACATATTCATTGAGGAAAAAGCTACCTGCCAACCTTATCAATGTCTTTCTATATTTGTTTGATGCATCAATCGGGTATTCCTGAGTCTGGAGAAAATGCTTGATATCATAATACCAAGGTTTTTCGTTTGACGTTTCCTATGCTATAAACACATGAGCCAGTATATCCAAATGTCCCACGGTGATACGAGGCACATCATTCCAAGTATTTACTTGATACATATAAGCCAAAGTTGCCAAAGCATCCGCCATATGATTCTCATCTCTGGGAATATGATGGAATTCAACTTTATTAAATAAGGGTAATAATCTTATAGCATAGTATTTGTAAGGGATCAAGCCGGGGTGATGAGTATCCCATTCTCCTTTAATCTGATTTACTACCAAATTTGAATCGCCATATGTGATACGGTGGGAGAACTGACTTGAGATTTTGCATTTGTGTTTGCAAATGTTTCGGTTTAGTAAGAGTCGCCACCGACTTTTTATTTTATCCAACGGAAAGGTCAAAAAGCACAGGAAAGACCTTTGAGATGTTTTCTTGGGTTCGGGGGGTAGATTATGAAAAGGGAAGGTGCAAGCACCCTTTTCATCCATGGTTTTCCATGGGCTCTTAGTTACTTGTTTAGATCACTTGCTTTTACTTTTCAATTGTTTGAAATGGTGCTTTGTGTGTGGTTTTGAAAATGTTTTGAAAAGAGGCCATCGTTGTGGCAACCTTTGTAATGATTCTTGTTTGAATATATACAAAGGTGTATTATCTTTTAAAAGATGTTTGAATGTTTGAATGTTTGAAAGTTTGTTTTGGGAAATGTTTTGAAATTATGTTGTGAGGTGTATTTGAAAATAGCAAGGATGTTTTTGCAAGTTTTGATCAAGTAACTAAGAGTTTTCTGATCATGGGATTTGTACTTATGTATCCAATGATTCGGACTGCAAGTGCACAGTCTTGTCAAGTAGTTTTAAAAGATATCGAACCACAGAGACTGATGAATCGATCTACCGTTTTCTATTATTACTATGTAAATCTAAAGCTAATGAATATTTGATTTGGGTTGTAGGGAAACTAATCACTAAATTAAGTTGTATTTTAATAATCAATGAGATAAATTACCAGTATGCAACAGTCTTACCTGAGGAACTAGCGACCTGTCGGGCGCCTTTATATTTTCAAAACAGTTTTCAGTAAAACCTATCTAGTTTAAAAACCCTCGTCTCACACTGTCATTTTATTGATCTAGGCTATGCAGTTAAGTCCTAACGTACGCTTCCGCCATCCCGCAGGAGTTAAAAACACTTTTTGGAAACTAAACAAAATCTTAATTAACTTTAAAGTGCTTCCGCTGTATTTTAAGCCAATGCCTAATTACTACTGTCCAGTTAAAAGATCTCAAACTTCCGCTTTGTTGATCCTAACCTCTATCTGTTTTTTTTACTTCCGTAACAAAACAATTTAATGATTTGAAAAATAGTAACTTAGGCCAGAAAAGAAAGTTTCGTAGTAAAAATAGTCTCGACTAAGTTACTCATTCCCTCGGTTGATTGACTTTACATACCGGTATAGGATTTCTAGCCTGACATAATATTAAACCAAATTGCAGAATAATATAAAGGACAAACACAAATAAACATAATTATATTAATTAATAAGCAATAAGAATTTGTAAGCATAAACCTGGTAATAACTCTGAAGATAAAAGCACTCCTACACAAATTGTAGGCTTTGCTTCGATCGGAGGATATATTTAACGGTACAGAAGAAAATAATGCTGGAAAGAAATAACTGGGAAAAGAAAATAATGCTGAAAAGAAATAATGCTGAAAATAATATTCTGCTGAAAATAATCTCTAAACTTTTCTCGTCAAAAAGCAGAACCCTTTCTACTGTGGTCTCAGGCTTTATTTATAGTCCTTGCTTGATTCATTGCTCACGAAAATGTAGGAACGGTTCACTCCCTTTCTTCAGAAATAATAGGCCATTTAATTGTCACGTTCGTTACTCTTTTGACTTAGTGGGTGAGAGAATGTAGGAACTCGTTGGATTGTGCTTTGAACGTGTTTCTGTCCGTTGGATGAGGAGAAAGTGGAGTTGTAAGCTGTGACGTTCGTCACACGCAAGTGACTATCGTCACTTGGTCTTCATGGAGCATGACGTTCGTCACGTCCTCTTGACGGTCGTCAGGGCTTGGTTGCATTTGGGCCACGTGCTCACATGTGTAATGGGCTTTTGGGCTGTTTTCTTCTCCTTAGGCTCTTTTACTACTTTTTGCACCCTTTTTTCTTTATTTCTTCAAAAGTGTTCGGCTCAGTGCATATCTGCAAAAATAGAAAAATACCTGCATAATACTTATAAAATAATTTAATTCAAGCTAAAGTATGAGAAATATTTGGTGTATATCAAGCCAGAAATATCACATATTTGTGTGTCATCAAACTCCCCCATACTTAGACTTTGCTTGTCCTCAAGCAAATGCCAAGTATGATGTTTTTCTAAACATGGTTATGACTCGGATCGACTAATACATAGCTGCGTTGTGTTTTTTTTCAGAAAATCGGTGGTTTGATTCATGCCCCATAACTACGTCGACGACACTAGACAATCCCATTTTACGTAAACTAGTTACAGGTCCTATCATAGCCTACCTCGAGTATTTGTCTTGTTTTGCCTTTTTCATTCTAGCGCAATCACATTAAGCCCTTTATCTTCACACACACATAGCAGAACAGTCGGTTAGTGGTTATGATCCTTTTAAACTTTTGGAGGTTTCTGGCACATTAATGTGGCAACCTTTAATTCAAATGTTGGATGCGGGGGATCAGACCGTAGTCTGCCCTATCGAGTTCAGTACCAGATGCTCCTGAACCATCCATCAAATGAATTTTCATGTTACTTTGTAAGGTTTACATCCTTTGGATTAGGCGATCAGATGAGGATCATCCAATTTAATTAGTGTTTTTCCTTGTAACATTTTGCTGAAATATTCTATCATCCACTTATATTCATCGACTTCCTGCGTAGTTTGTGTTTAAGACGGTGCTGACTGCTAATATAAACTACTCAAGGTTACTATAAAGACTAAACTCAAGGTATTGGAAACAACGGGTACTTGAACTGATCTATCATACTCTGGGGTTGTAGAGTGTCTAAACGGTAGAAATTTCGCTTAATCTCGCCTCAATTCCTGATGATTGAAGATTTTTGCAGTCTATATACTTGTCGAGTGAGAATTTTTTTTTATGGGCTCAAAAAGAGAGGGGAGTCTAAAAGAACAACACAAATTGCTGCAATAGATGACTTGAAATTTTTTTTATTGAATTTAAGATAACATAAGGGAAATTACAAAGAAAATAAAAATTACTAGAAAAAGGGAAATACTTCCTCCCCCATACTTGAATCATACATTATCCTTAATGTATTGAAAGAAGCGGGAAAGGGGAAAGATAACAACATAATCATTCTTCTTACTCTTGTCTTTGGTATCGGCCACGTGTCCTTGCTCTTCGACGTGCTTGCCCGCCATGTCTGGAAGATTCACCGCCATCTCTTTGGGATATGATATTATGCAAGTCGTCAACACGAAGTGTTAGGGCTCGCATATCCGCCGTTATTCCTGTGGTGAATTCCAGCATACTTTAATCGTGCCTGCGAGCATAGTCATTTTGGTCTCTCTGCATTTGTTGCATGAGAGTCATCATCTCGATTTGGCGCGTCTCGATACTCTGGTGGCGTTGAATGGATAGCTGGTTTTGTTGCATTATCGCGGCATATATTGCGTCGATAGTGGTAAGATTGTTGGCTTGCTGTTGTTGGGGCTCTTGCTGCTCTAATTCTTCTTTAATTTCGTCAGTGGCAACGTTGTTAGCCTGATCTTGATTTCCTTGCACATTTTCTCTGGGTTCAGGGGCGTTCAGGTTGTAAAGCCAGTTATCCGAATTATCCAAGTAAGTACGATTATGATTTGGCATGATCACACTACGAACTCTTGCATTCTTAACCATGAGATAGTATCCTCCAACTTCTCGTACTTTAATCAGGCGGCCAGCTCTACAGTTATCAATGTCCATAAAAACTGCTGGCAGCGGAGGTAGGAGTTGGATCCTTTCTCCCCAGTTCAAGTGAACTGCGATGCCTCCGATGCAAAAAGGTGTGGTCCCTTCTCTTGCAACTAGGTTTTGAATATGGGCCATCATTAAAGTGACGGGATTAAGACGGATGTTTTGCGAAAAGGTACAGTGGAGAGCATATAATTCTTTAGTGTTTACCTTGTTGTTGTTTGCCCTTCCGAATATTGTGTTTGCCATAACACGGTGTAAGAAGTGGATGTTCGGGTTGTGGATGTGAGAGGCGTACCGTGCTTCGGGTGTGACGTTTGGTTCAGCGGTTATTCTCTCCCATAGTGCGTATGCACTTCCATTCCAATCCAATTCTGGGGGTATGCAGTATTGCACATTATTCCCTCGAGGAAAATGAAATATGTTGCTCAAAATTTCATGGTTGAGTTGGTACTCTCGGTTGAACATCCGAAAATGAGCGGCTCCCGTTAGGTGTGCGTCTGCATCTTCTCGGGTGTGATATGCGTAGGAACTCAAGAATTCCAACGTGAGAGCTTCGTAAGTTGGTGTGTTCATCGTGCTAATAAAGCTTATTCCAGCTTTATTCAGCAAGCCTTCCATATGAGGTAGAAGGCCTAATTCTTGCAAGCAAGTGTTGTCGACGAACCGTGTTGGTGTTAGCCCTCGGTGATGGAATTTTATGTACCTCTCTTTTTGAAGCTCACCGGCTTCTCCTTGTCGGAGCACGAGATGTCTCATGTCGGGTTCGGGTTGGTTGGCCATGAGTATTGAACTTGATAGAAAAAAATGTATATGTGGTAGAGAGATGGAAAGGGAGTGGTAGTGATGAAACTAAGGATGGAAGGGGAGGGTTTATATAGATGGTTTTGTGGAGTAAGAAATTTAATGGTGTTTATGGGAGAATTTTGAAATTTGGGAGGTTATGGAAGTTATGGGTGAGTGGAGTAAATGGGGTGGTGGGATTTTAAGACAAATTTTTCGTGCATCAATGCTGTTCAATGGTCACGGTTTTGGAAAGCGTGGGGGACGATGCCTGCCGCCTGTCACGTTCTCTCTGACGTTCGTCAGAGTCAAAGACACTCCCTGACGTTCGTCACATGCACTCTGACGTTCGTCAGGGTCAGGTCATGTCTCTTTGACTGCTTTGAACGCGTGCTCCACTAAAGTAATTAATTAATTAATTTCAATTTTGAGAAGTGTATTGCAAGGGATTAGTAGCATATTGTATAGTTGGAAAAATGATATGGTAAATAAGAAGCAAATAAATATGGTAACAAAAATAAAATAAAACATGATAATAATAGAAATTAAAAACAAATGAAAATAATAACAGAAATTGCAAAAAATGAATGCATACTTTGTAAATAGAAATAAATAAAATGGATATGAATAAAATTTTAGGACCGAAAAGTAATATATTATTCGATTAAAACCATAATGAGTTTGAGAATAATAATTAAAAACAATGAAAAACCCCCCATACTAAGAACAAACAGTGTCCTCACTGGGGCGGTACAGAAAAACTATCAAGCATGAGGGCCTCTGGGAGGTGGTGCAGAAGCGTGCAGATGTTGATAAATGTGGTCAAACTGCTCTGTGACGACGTCCATGAAATGAAAGAAGTCACACCGAAGTGTGCTGACATTTTCTTTAACAGTGTCGAGCTCTCCGCGGAGTGTGGTAACATATGTCTGCAGAGTCTTGATCGTATGTGCATGATTAGGCATGGGTATGTCATCAACTGTAGTAACAAGGGGTAGTGTAGGGTAATCCAAAGGTGTATAATCATGGTAACCTGTAGGTGTAGATGGGTCGCTCTCCTCCCTCTCAGGGTCGTGTTCGTCTGTCTTCTCTAGGGGATATAGCCAATTTGTCTTGGTATCGACACTGGTATGCTCTGGGCTAGGCAATTTGAAGCAATAGACAGGGTTATATTGGACAAGCAGCTGAAAGTGAGGTGGGATGAGGTTACCAATCAAGGAAATATTAAAGCAAAAAGGGATGTCCATGGTATAATATCTGGCGTACGGTGTAAGGCGCGACAGAGATGACCGTAGGGATAGGGCCTCGGCTATCCTAGTGACTAGCCCGCTGACACAGATGGGGCCATGGGTACACTGAGCTATAGCTGACATGTTGGCGATCATAAATGATGCGCCAATGACTGGTCTGGTATGAAAAGCACAGTAAATGATGAACAACTCATCCCTAGAAACCGAGAGTTGATTAATAGGTTTTCCAAAAAGTGTGAAAGCTAAAATGTGATGGAAATACCTAATAGCAGGGTTATGAATCTCGGTGGCATCAAGGTGGTCGGGGTCCTCGGGATATTGGCCCGCTATGTCTCTCCAAAAGTGATTAAGCTCAAAGTTGAGGTACTCATCCGCCTGGGTTTCCATGTGGGCGTCTAAAGAGCTAGGGAATCCTAGCAGCTGAGCTAGACTGCGAACTATAAACTGGTGGGTGAAACCGAACAATCTAAAGGACATCTGACCTCTACTACGCCCTAAGTCTTGTGTGGGTTTATAGATGAGGGAGCTCAAGAACTCCAAGGTGAGGCATTGGTGTGTAGGGTGTTTATGGGCTAGTAACCCCTCCCATTCTATCTGATTAAACATGAAATAAACACTTTCCCTGATACCTAAGGCTGTCAAGGTGGGATCATGCACATACGTGGTCATACTCATCTGGCGCTGAGCCAGAATCTCATATCGTCTCTGCTAAGTCTCCGAGGCAAAAATGATAGTATCCATGAATTTTAGCTTGTAGGTTCCTGTGAATCGGTACTAAAATTTGGAAAAGAAAAATGCAAATAAGTAAAATATGTTGTGGGAGAAAGAAAGAAAAGGAAAAAAAATCGGAAAGTAAAAATCAGAATGCAGAAATGAAAAAAATAGAAATAAAAATAAAAGATAAAGATATTTAAGAGATAATAAATAAAATAAAAAATTGTGGGTTGCCTCCCACACAACGCTTGTTTAATGTCGTTAGCTTGACATTTGTTGTTAGACGTGAATTAGTTTTCAAATTGGTGCACTGCTCTAATAACGTTAAGCTCGCGGTGTAATCCTTATTTTCGACGCTGTAATAATGCTTTAGGCGTTGGTCGTTTACTAAGAATGGATTCATGGATTTTCCTTTGATTTCTATGGCACCACTTTGGATAGAGACCACAGCTTCTTGTATATGGTTATTTATTTGGTCTTGTGGTTCTCGTGAATCGCTGTTAGCAGCTTGTGTGTCAAGTCCTAAGAGCAGTTTATTTGGATTTGATTCAGGCGGTTCTTTTCTGGCTTCACCTAAGTCCATCTGAGCCATCAGACGTTCATACGGGAAGTCATTGTTAATAGGTACTTCTTCTGGTGTCAGCTGTTCCATTCGAGATAAATGGTCAGCTACCACGTTTTCGGTACCCTTTTTGTCTTTAATTTCTAGATCGAACTCCTGCAGAAGCAGAATCCATCTCAAAAGTCTCGACTTTGAGTCTTGCTTGGTTAAGAGATATCTAATAGCTGCGTGGTCTGTATAGATGATTATTTTTGCGCCTACGAGGTAGGAGCGAAAATTTTCTAGTGCGAAGACTACGGCTAAAAGTTCTTTTTCCGTTGTTGCATAATTCATCTGTGCAAGGTCCAAGGTTCTACTAGCATAATATATCGCATGAAGCTTCTTATCTCTTCGTTGTCCCGGGATTGCACCTACGGCGTAATCACTTGCATCACACATGATTTCAAATGGAAGTCTCCAATCGGGTGGTTGCATGATTGGTGTGGATACAAGAGCTGTTTTAAGTTGGTTAAATGCTTTTAGGCATTTGTCATCAAAATCAAATTCAACGTCTTTCATAAGGAGGGTGGTTAGAGGTTTTGATATTTGCGAGAAATCTTTGATGAATCGTCGGTAGAAACCGACGTGTCCTAAGAAACTGCGTATTTCTCTTACTGTTTTAGGGGGTTGCAAGTTTTCTATGACTTCGATCTTAGCTTTATTGACTTCAATCCCCTTTTCGGACATAACGTGTCCTAGTACGATTCCTTGTTTGACCATAAAGTGGGCACTTTTCCCAATTCAGAACGAGGTTAACTTTTACGCATCTCTCCAAAACTTTCTCCAAATTCACCAGACAATCTTCAAAACTCTCTCCACATACAGAGAAGTCGTCCATAAAGACCTCCATAATGTTGTCTATGAAATCAGCAAAGATTGCCATCATGCATCTCTTAAACGTGGCGGGAGCATTGCATAATCCAAACGACATTCGTCGGTAGGCGAAAGTTCCATAAGGACATGTGAATGTTGTTTTCTCTTGGTCATCAGGGTGAATAGGGATTTGAAAGAATCCGGAGTAACCGTCTAGATAACAGTAATGTGAGTGCTTAGCTAGTCGTTCAAGCATTTGATCAATGAATGGTAGAGGGAAATGGTCCTTTCGAGTGGCCTTGTTTAGCTTCCTATAGTCAATACACATTCTAGCTCCACTTATAGTTTGTTCCGCTACAGCTTCGCCTGATTTGTTTGTTGTTACTGTTATACCACCTTTCTTTGGTACACAGTGGACTGGGCTTACCCATTGACTATCGGAGATGGGGTATATGATTCCAGCGTTCAAAAGTTTTTTAACTTCATCTTTAACTATGGTGCTCCATATTGGGTTAATTCTTCGTTGATGTTCTCTAGAAGATTTGCAGTCGTTTTCCAGCATAATACGATGCATGCATATGGAAGGGCTTATTCCTTTGAGATCTGTAATGTTGTATCCTAAGGCGGAGGGATATTTTCTTAAGACTTGTAATAATTTGTCTGTTTCTTGTTGTCCTAAGTCCGTGTTGACAATTACAGGTCGCTTTAACTCGGTGTCAAGGAATTCATATCTGAGGGTCTTAGGTAATGGCTTAAGATCCAATGCCAGTTTTCTTGGACAAGGCATGTGATCGGGTGTCAGAGCTAAGCATTCACTCAGATTATCGTCTCGGTATTCAGGACACCATTCGTCATCTTCGAATATAAAAAGGTGTGGGAATCTTCATGGTTTCGGAACAAGGTATTGGTTCCCATTCAATTTCTCTTACGCATTCATCAACGATGTCCACCAGATAACATGTGTCATCTATGGAGGGCACTTGTAAGAATTGTGTTAGAATAAACTCGACTTTCTCTTCACCTACTTCAAAGGTTAGTTTGCCCTTTTTTACATCTATGATAGCTCCAGCTGTGGCTAAGAATGGTCTTTCTAAGAGAATGGGTGTGCTTTCATCTTCTCTTATATCCATGATTATGAAATCTGTAGGGATGTAGAATTAACCTATTCGTACGGGAACATTTTCTAAGATTCCTACTGGGTATTTGACGGAGCGATTCGCTAATTGAACTGACATCTTTGTCGGTCTCAGTTCACCCATTTCCAGTTTGTTGCATATGGATAGAGGCATAACGCTAATACTAGCGCCTAGATCACATAGGGCTTTGTCTATGACAAACTTACCTATATGGCATGGTATAGAGAAACTTCCGGGGTCTTTCAGCTTAGGAGGCATCTTGTTCTGGATAATCGCGCTACATTCTGCTGTAAGTGTTACCGTTTCGTTATCTTCTAGCTTTTTCTTGTTAGATAAGATTTCCTTGAGGAATTTGGCATAAGAGGGCATTTGAGTTATAGCTTCTGTGAAAGGAATTGTTATATTGATTTGTTTCAGAAGTTCTACGAATTTTTTAAATTGCCCTACGTTCTTGGGTTTGGCTAATCTACCAGGAAAAGGGATTTGGGGTTTATAAGGCGGTGGAGGCACATAAGGTTTTTCTTTTTCTTTGGCATCTCCTCCTTTATCTTCTTCGTCTACCTCTGGTTTCTCTGGTTGATTCTCCTTCTCAGTTGACGTTTCAGCCTTTTGATACATACTTTGATTTGATAGTCTTGGGTCAGGCGGTCCATCTAACTCGGTTCCACTCCTTAATATGATGACATGAGCATGCCCCTTTGGGTTAGGTTGTGGTTGATCGGGAAATGTATCAGCCGGTGCGACTGTAGGTGCTTGTTGTTGAGCCACTTGAGATATTTGGGTTTCTAACATTTTATTGTGGGTGGCCGAAGCATCTATTTTGTTTGCTAATTGTTTTATCTGCTCATTAGTGTGTATGTTTTGATTTTGGACGTCTTTATTTGTTTGCGCTTGAGTAGCTATGAAGTTCTCCATCATCAGTTCTAAGTTTGATTTTTTAGGTGCACTAGAGAATTTGCAGGAGCTTTCTAATATCCAGGTGGTATGGCAGGTGCTTGGTTTGGAGCATACAACGCATTGGGGGTTTTATATGAGAAATTTGGGTGATTTTTCCATCCAGGGTTGTACGTGTTTGAGTAAGGGTTTCCTTGAGCATAATTCACTTGGTCAGCTGGAGTTCCTGCCAAGATCTTACATTCCGTGACTAGATGTCCAGGTACTCCGCATATTTTGCAATTGGGAGTTATAGCAGCCACGGTGGCTGGAGGTATTGCGGTCAAATTATCAATCTTTAGGGTGAGGGCATCTACCTTAGCGTGGACACTGTCTAGGTCGCTTATCTCATACATTCCTCCTTTTATCGGTGCTTTCTCTGTAGTAACTTTGTCTGCGTGTCCTCTTTCACTTCCCCACTGATAGTGGTTTTGGGCCATACTTTCAATTAGAGCATAGGCAGCGGTGTAGGATTTGTCCATAAGTGCACCACCTGCGGCAGCGTCTATTGTTAATCTTGTATTATAGAGGAGACCATTATAGAAGGTGTGGATAATCAACCTTTCTTCCGGGCCATGATGTGGGCATAGTCTCATCAAATCTTTGTATCTTTCCCAAGCATCGAAAAGGGATTCGTTCTCCTTTTGTCTAAAATCGCTTATCTGAGATCTTAGCATAGCTGTTTTGCTTGGTGGAAAATATCTCGCAAGAAAAACTTTCTTCAGCTCGTCCCATGTAGTGACCGAGTTTGCGGGTAGAGATTGGAGCCAAGCTCTTGCACTGTCTCTTAGAGAGAAAGGGAAGAGACGAAGTCTTATTGCTTCTTGACTGACCCCATTGTTCTTGATTGTATCTGCGTACTATAGAAATATTGATAGATGAAGATTGGGGTCCTCCATCGACCCACCAGAGAACTGGTTTTGTTGCACAGCGGATAACAAAGAGGGTTTCGGTTCAAAGTTGTTAGCCTCGATTGGAGGGGCAACAATGCTATTATGTGGTTCATCTTGTGAGGGTATGGCATAGGATTTGAGTGGGCGCGGAGCAGGATTTGCAGCCATTTCTTCGGTTGGAGGAGAAATAGGAGGTTCGAGTGATTGACGAGGTTGAGTGTTATGCAAGAGATGGTACTCTTGAATGCGGCGTCTAAGTCTGAGATAATGCTCGATATCGTTGATTTGTATGTATAACGGCTCGTCTTGAGAATGAATGTTTGGCATACAAAATTATAAAAGAAAAGAAAAGAAATAGAGATAGAAAATAAAGAAAGAAGTTTTTTGCTCTAGTCTCTACTGCGTAACAAAAGAGTAGCGATATCGACTTAAATCAGTTCCCCGGCAACGGTGCCAAAAACTTGATCGTGGGATTTGTACTTATGTATCCAATGATTCGGACTGCAAGTGCACAGTCTTGTCGAGTAGTTTTAAAAGATATCGAACCACAGAGACTGATGAATCGATCTACCGTTTTCTATTGTTACTATGTAAATCTAAAGCTAATGAATATTTGATTTGGGTTGTAGGGAAACTAATCACTAAATTAAGTTGTATTTTAATAATCAATGAGCTAAATTACCAGTATGCAACAGTCTTACCTCGGGAACTAGCGACCTGTCAGGCGTCTTTATATTTTCAAAACAGTTTTCAGTAAAACCTATCTAGTTTAAAAACCCTCGTCTCACACTGTCGTTTTGTTGATCTAGGCTATGCAGTTAAGTCCTAACGTACGCTTCCGCCATCCCGCAGGAGTTAAAAACACTTTTTGGAAACTAAACAAAATCTTAATTAACTTTAAAGTGCTTCCGCTGTATTTTAAGCCAATGCCTAATTACTACTGTCCAGTTAAAAGATCTCAAACTTCCGCTTTGTTGATCCTAACCTCTATCTATTTTTTTTACTTCCGTAACAAAACAATTTAATGATTTGAAAAATAGTAACTTAGGCCAGAAAAGAAAGTTTCATAGTAAAAATAGTCCCGACTAAGTTACTCGTTCCCTCGGTTGATTGACTTTACATACCAGTATATGATTTCTAGCCTGACATAATATTAAACCAAATTGCAGAATAATATAAAGGACAAACACAAATAAACATAATTATATTAATTAATAAGAAATAAGAATTTGTAAGCATAAACCTGGTAATAACTCTGAAGATAGAAGCACTCCTTCACAAATTGTAGGCTTTGCTTCGATCGGAGGATATATTTAACGGTACAGAAGAAAATAATGCTAAAAGAATAATGCTGGAAAGAAATAACTGGGAAAAGAAAATAATACTGAAAAGAAATAATGCTGAAAATAATATTCTGCTGAAAATAATCTCTAAACTTTTCTCGTCAAAAAGCAGAACCCTTTCTACTGTGGTCTCATGCTTTATTTATAGTCCTTGCTTGATTCGTTGCTCACGAAAATGTAGGAACGGTTCACTCCCTTTCTTCAGAAATAATAGGCCATTTAATTGTCACGTTCGTTGCTCTTTTGACTTAGTGGGTGAGAGAATGTAAGAACTCGTTGGATTGTGCTTTCAACGTGTTTCTGTCCGTTGGATAAGGAGAAAGTGAAGTTGTAAGCTGTGACGTTCGTCACACGCAAGTGACTATCGTCACTTGGTCTTCATGGAGCGTGACGTTCGTCACGTCCTCTTGACGGTCGTCAGGGCTTGGTTGCATGTGGGCCACGTGCTGACATGTGTAATGGGCTTTTGGGCTATTTTCTTCTCCTTAGGGTCTTTTACTACTTTTTGCACCCTTTTTTCTTCATTTCTTCAAAAGTGTCCGGCTCAGTGCATATCTGCAAAAATAAAAAAAATACCTGCATAATACTTATAAAATAATTTAATTCAAGCTAAAGTATGAGAAATATTTGGTGTATATCAAGCCAGAAATATCACATATTTGTGTGTCATCATTGTCTACCCTATCTACTCAAAGATCTTTCCTACACATTTTTAACCCTTTTGAAAGTGTTGTTTTACCATTGCATTTGGTAAACAACCTTGTATTTGGATGTTAAATGGGACAGGCGCGGGTCATCGTATTGACCCATATAGCAACATTACCAAGTATCTTAGCAAATTTTTTGAGGGACTAGATCATTTTGTATAGGCAACCAAGATAGCGTCATCGAGGACTATGATCTTTTTGTTTTTTGTTTTTGTTTTGCCAAGATACTCAACATGCATACCATGGCCATTTTAAAGGCAACAAGTGGATGGAACCCTAGGGGTGCATGTGTGCATTGTGTTATCATTTTCATGCATTTATGTCTTGTATTAGGTCTAACTATTGAAGATGTGAAAAACACAAGAAGGGGAGTTGAATTGTAAAACTTAAAATCAAATGCAGACAACACTGTATTTTTATCCTGGTTCGTTTGATCTCAAACTACTCCAGTCCACCCGTCAAGGTGATTTCGCCTCTCTCCAACAAGGTCTTAATCTACTATATTCAACTGAATACACAACTGCTTTAACAACTGTTAAAGCCTTCTTGAGTCTAACCACAAACCGATTTATCTCAAGGAATTTCTCTTACAGATAATTTGAACAACAGTGTGTTTGATGTTTTCTAATAAAACTATATATCACAACTGTGATAATACACAATATTAAGCTTATAATGAACTAGACTGCTAATGCTATTGAGTAGGCGTGGTTGAAAGCTTTAGCAATTTGAGTGAGAGAGTTTTCGTATGCGTGCGTGCGTAAAGAGTATTAGCCATTTCTTTTCTCACAGACTTGTTTAAGTAGCCTAGGAAGAGATACGTTGCTGTCCATAAATCCATTTCAATCCTCATAACGTTCTTTCCTTTTTGAGAAGATCTTTGTCTTGGAATAAAGCCTTTGGTAATAAATCTGTCTTGAATGCTTAGTAACGTTGACACTTCAAAGTGTTCTGCTAATGATAATCAGAGTGTTCTTGGCTTTAGCTTATTCTGACGCTTCTGAGTGATGATGACATGGTTAGGATCTTGATCAGAGTCAGAGTATGTTATGCGCAGATTCTATTCATCAGGCTTCAGCGTATAGCACATGTTATTTGATCTTCTGATGCTGACATATCTTCTGATGTTGATGTTAATACTGATATTCTGATGCTGATTCCATCAGAGTTTCTGTAAATACACAACATAATTTTAAGTAGCATATATGTCTTATATAAATCTCATAATTCATTTAATCTTGTATTTTATTATCATCAAAACTCTAACTGAGGGTTGTAGAATCAAACTATGTTCTAACAATCTCCCCCTTTTTGATGATGACAAAAACCGGATTTTTTCAATTAAAATAAAATAATAAAAGGTATCAGAGATTAAGGATAAAAAGGAAAAGGTATCAGAGATAAACAAATAACGAATAAAAGGTATCAGAGATAACAAGTTAAGGAATAAAAGGTATTAGAGTAATGAAGAGAAAAACTCCCCCTGAGTTGATTACTTCCCTTTAATTCCATGAGACCTTGAGCATCAGAACTTTACTTTATCAGAGTTCATCAGATTCTTGTACCTGTAAGCTTTTCAGAAAACAAAGAGATTCAAATAGATCAGAATGTTAGAATGTTTGAGACTTATGTCTCAGTAATCCGTTATTGAAAAATATCATTCTTTCTCCCCCTTTTTGTCAGTTATCAAAAAGCACAGATAATCAGAGTTAAAATAATCAGAGCTAAAAAAGCATTCTGAAAGGTACTTCATATTGTTCAAAAGAAGCAGTTTTCTGGGAACCTGAAGAAGGAATGCTGGAAGAAGCCATGTTCACACGAGATTTTTGAAAAAGATTGAAAGGTTTTCTTGAGAAAGTAAGAACACAGAAATCAGAAATATTGAGAGAAAACGAAAGTGAAGGTAAAAGGTGTGAATGGTGTGAAGTGTTTAAATAGATTTCTAACAAGTTTTTGAAAACATAAACGTTTAAGAGAGAGAAATAAATAATGATTATTAGCATTTAATGATAGCTGATTTTAGGGGATTCAGAAAGATATTTGGAACGGTTACCCATGACATGTGTCTTAATGCATCCAATCAGCGCTTTGCCTTTTCAGAAACGTGAACACGTGTTCAGCCTCAGAAAACAGCTGATGACTGGATGACACTTGTTTGCTTGAGTGAAAAACACTTCTATCCTTGAACTGAAGCGCTCAGATCTTCATGGATAGATTCTGATACAATCAGCACTTCTAAGATTCTGAAAGAAGATTGATCATAAGTTCACAGAGAAATAAACACAATCTAAAGGTTAAAATATAAAATTAAAACAATTTTATTCTGGACAGAGCTTCATGCTGAGATGTTTCAAAATGAAGTTGAACCTATCTTCAGAAAGTGGTTTTGTGAAAATATCAGCCCATTGATGGTCTGTGTTAATAAATTTTAAATTTAAAATCCCTTTCTGAATATAGTTCCTAATAAAATGATGTGTTATTTCTATATGCTTAGCCCTAGAATGTAAAATTGAATTTTTACTTAAGAAAATGGCAGAAGTGTTGTCACAGAGGATATGTATGTTACTCTCAAAAATCTGGAAGTCCTCAAGTTGACTTTTCATCCAGAGGATTTGTGTGCTGCATCCAGCTGCTGCTATGTATTCAGCTTCTGCTGTTGATTGAGCAATTGTGGATTGCCTTTTGCTGGACTATGAGATTAGATTTTCTCCCAGAAACTGGCAGCTTCCAGAAGTGCTTTTACGTTCTACTCTGTCTCCAGCAAAATCAGCATCACAGTATCCTACTAAGCTGTAATCACTTGATTTTCTATAAAATAAACCCAGATTAGTAGTACCTTTCAGATACTTGAAAATTCGCTTAACTGCTGTTAAGTGAGATTCTCTAGGATCTGATTGGAATCTTGCACAAATGCATACACTGAATAAAATATCAGGCCTTGATGCTGTCAGATAAAGAAGAGAACCAATCATACCTCTGTAGACCTTCTGTTCTACCTTTTTGCTTACCTCTTCTCTTTCCAGAATGCACGTGGGATGCATTGGAATCTTTGATGGCTTACATTCTGAGAGATCAAATTTCTTCAGAAGTTCTCTGACATATTTGCTCTGATGAATGTAAGTTCCTTCTGGGGTTTGATTGATCTGAATGCCCAGAAAGAATTTCAGTTCCCCCATTAGGCTCATCTCAAATTCTGCCTGCATACACTTAGCAAACTTTCTTCCCAAAGAAGGTTTAGTAGATCCAAAAATGATATCATCAACATAAATCTGACATACTAAAATGTCATTCTTAACTGTCTTACAAAATAAGGTTGTGTCCACTTTCCCTCTGGTGAATTCCTTTTCTAACAGGAAGTTACTCAGTCTTTCATACCAAGCTCTGGGAGCTTGTTTCAGACCATACAGTGACTTCTTTAGTTTGAAAACATATTCTGGATTTTTTGAACTTTCAAAACCAGGGGGTTGGTGCACATATACCTCTTCTTCTATATATCCATTTAAGAATACACTCTTAACATCCATCTGATACAGAGTGATGCCTTTATTAACAACAAAAGAAATTAAGAGTCTGATAGATTCTAACCTGGCGACTAGAGCAAAGGTTTCTATATAGTCTATCCCCTCTTGCTGACTATAACCTTATGCTACCAATCGTGCCTTGTTTCTGATGACTTCACCTTGTTCATTCAGTTTGTTTCTGAACACCCATTTTGTTCCAATGACGTTGAATCCTTTTGGTTTGGGAACTAGATCCCATACGTCATTCCTTGTGAATTGATTCAGCTCCTCTTGCATTGCTAGAATCCAGTCATTGTACAGAATTGCTTCATCAATTGAAGATGGTTCAATCAGAGAAACAAGTCCCATGAGGGATTCTTCAGAGTTTCTGAAGCTGGCTCTTGTTCTGATTGGATCTTCCTTTCTTCCTAAGATTGTTTCTTCTGGGTGATCCATGCTGCTTCTGGATGGTCTTTTCTGAAGTTGATCAACAGAAGGTGCTGGATTGCTTGCAGTGCCTCTTTCTGATGTTGAGGGAGTGTCTCTGTTAAGAGCTTCCGATGACTTGTCTTCAGTACCTGTGAATTCAACTTCCATACCTGCAAGTAATTCATTCTGCTTTGACTTTTGAGAGTCAAGATTATCATCAAAATGAACACTGATTGATTCTTCCACAATCTGTGTTTCTGTATTGTATACTCTGTACCCTCTTGAGCGTTCAGAGTATCCTAACGTAATACACTTTTGTGCTTTAGAGTCAAACTTGTTCAAATAATTTTTAGTATTCAAAATAAAATAGTACATCCAAATGGATGAAAATATGAAATGTTGGGCTTTCTGTTCTTCCAAAATTCATATGGAGTCTTTTCCAGAATAGGTCTTATGGAGATTCTATTCTAAATGTAGCACGCTGTGTTTATTGCCTCTGCCCAGAAGATCTTAGCAACGTTAGTCTCGTTGATCATGGTTCTAGCCATTTCTTGCAATGTTCTGTTCTTTCGTTCTACAACTCCATTTTGCTGGGGAGTTCTAGGACAAGAGAAATCATGCAGAATGCCTTTGTCATTAAAAAATGATTCAAAATCTTTGTTTTCAAACTCTCCACCATGATCACTTCTGACTTTGACGATTCTAAGATCCTTTTCATTCTGAACTTGGTTGCAGAAGGTGACAAACACAGAGTGTGACTCGTCCTTGTGTCTTAAGAACTTTACCCATGTCCATCTGCTATAGTCATTTACGATTACTAACCCATACTTCTTGCCACTGACTGAAGCAGTTTTAACTGGTCCAAATAAGTTAATGTGCAGAAGTTCTAATGGCTTAGAGGTGGAAACAACGTTTTTAGATTTGAAAGCTGGTTTGCAAACTTGCCTTTTTGACATGCTTCACACAGAGAATCTGAATTGAACTTCAGATTAGGAAGTCCTCTGACCAGATTGAGTTTGTTAATCTGAGATATTCTTCTCATACTAACATGTCCCAATCTTCTGTGCCAGATCCATTGCTCGTTGTTAACAGACAGAAGACACTTTACATTCTGACTTTTCAGTTCAGAAAGTTTTATTTTATAAATGTTGTTTCTCCTCTTTCCATTAAATAGGATAGTCCCATCTTTCTGACTAAAAGCTTTGCATGAATTTTGATTAAAGATTATATCATAACCGTTATCACTTAATTGACTTATGGATAACAGATTATGCATTAATCCATCTACTAATAAAACATTACTTATAGAGGGAAGATTTCCATTACCTACTGTTCCTGAGCCAATGATCTTTCCCCTCTGATTGCCTCCAAAGCCTACGTGGCCTCCAGGCTTAAGTTCCAGGCTTTGGAACATATGCTTTCTTCCCATCATGTGTCGTGAGCAGCCAGAGTCCAGGTACCATGACTGGTGTTTCTGCTTTGCTGCTAAAGATATATCTTCTGTATTTGATTCAGAGTCTGACTCAGAAGCTTCACTGTCTTCTGTTATGTTTGCCATGAGAGCTATGTTTGCTCTCTCATCATCTGATTCTGAGTCAGCTTCGGATGTGTCAGAATCATCCCATGTAGCCATGAGACTTTTCTTCTTTTCCTTGCCAAACTTCTTTTTGGGCTTCTCCTTCTGAAGCTTTGGGCAATCACTTTTGGTAGTGTCCTTGCTCGTTGCATTCATAGCAGATGATGTCTTTGTTGTTTGGCTTTCTGCTTCCTGAAGAGCCTTCAGATCTTCTGTGTCCAGAGGAGGATTCTGACCTTCTATATCTGGAGAAAGATTCATTCTGATTCTCTGATCTTTTGGGATTCCTGAACTTCCTTTGCCTCTGCTTCTATAATTGGTTCACCCTTCTGGAGAGTAGAGATAGTTCATCTTCTTCTGATGAGGATCCATCAGAGGTTTCTTCAACAGCCTGCAAAACTTTGGAGTCAGATTTTCTGTTAGATTTTAAAGCTAATGGCTTACCTTGCTTTTGAGGTTCATCTGCTTCTAGCTCTATCTCGTGACTTATGAGGGAGCTGATAAGTTCCTCCAGAGAGATTTTGTTGAGATCCTTAGCTAGCTTCAGCGCTGTGACCATTGGCCTCCACTGTTTTGGCAAGCTTCTGATGATCTTCATAACATGATCAACAGTGGAATACCCTTTGTCAAGAACTTTGAGACCAGCAACCAGAATTTGGAATCTTGAGAACATCGTTTCTATTGATTCACTTTCTTCCATCTTGAATGCCTCGTACTTCTGAATGAGCGCAAGAGCTTTGGTTTATTTGACTTGAATGTTGCCTTCATGCGTCATTCTCAGAGAGTCAAACATATTCTTTGCAGTGTCTCTGTTTGATATCTTTTCATATTCAGAGTAAGAGATGGCGCTGAGAAGAATTGTTCTGGCCTTGTGATTATTTCTGAAATCATGCTTTTGTTGATCAGACATTGCTTTCCTGTCAATCTTCTGACCACTTCCATTCATTGGGTGCGTGTATCCATCAGTCACCATATCCCACAGATCAACATCATGGGCCATAAAGAAGCTTTCAATTCTGTCTTTCCAGTAATCAAAGTTCTCTCCATCAAAGACTGGAGGTTTGCCACTGGATCTGTCTCTTTCTTCATTGTTGTCACTGCTGATGTTTTGATGTGGTCCTGCCATTGTGTTTTTCTGACGCTGGATCTTGTACTGACACGGTTAAGTGTTATAAGCTCAGAACCAGGCGCTCTGATGCCAATTGAAGATGTCAAAAACACAAGAAGGGGGGTTGAATTGTAAAACTTAAAATCAAATGCAGACAACACTGTATTTTTATCCTGGTTCGTTTGATCTCAAACTACTCCAGTCCACCCATCAAGGTGATTTCACCTCTCTCTCCAACGAGGTCTTAATCCATTATATTCAACTGAATACACAACTGCTTTAACAACTGTTAAAGCCTTCTTGAGTCTAAGCACAGACCGATTTATCTCAAGGAATTTCTCTTACAGATAATTTGAACAACAGTGTGTTTGATGTTTTCTAATAAAACTATATATCACAACTGTGATAATACACAATATTAAGCTTATAATGAACTAGACTGCTAATGCTATTGAGTAGGCATGGTTGAAAGCTTTAGCAATTTGAGTGAGAGAGTTTTCTTATGCGTGCGTGCGTGCGTAAAGAGTATTAGCCATTTCTTTTCTCACATACTTGTTTAAGTAGCCTAGGAAGAGATATGTTGCTATCCATAAATCCATTTCAATGCTCATAACGTTCTTTCCTTTTTGAGAAGATCTTTGTCTTGGAATAAAGCCGTTGGTAATAAATTTGTCTTGAATGCTTAGTAACGTTGACACTTCAGAGTGTTCTGCTAATGATAATCAGAGTGTTCTTGGCTTTAGCTTATTCTGACGCTTCTGAGTGATGATGACATGGTTAAGATCTTGATCAAAGTCAGAGTATGTTATGCGCAGATTTTGTTCATCAGGCTTCAGCGTATAACACATGTTATTTGATCTTCTGATGCTGACATATCTTCTAATGCTGATGATAATACTGATATTCTGATGCTGATTCCATCAGAGTTTCTGTAAATACAAACATAATTTTAAGTAGCATATATGTCTTATATAAATCTCATAATTCATTTAATCTTGTATTTTGTTATCATTAAAACTCTAACTGAGGGTTGTAGAATTAAACTATTTCTAACAACTATTTGTTTTGATTTTGGATATTGCATACAAACCCTAATGTCTATCATGGCATATTTGAAAGCATAAATGCGTAAAAGTAATCTAGGTTATTACAACATTGATATGGGGAAGGGGGTACAATTTTGAATAGGGGATTATTTTGCAATAAATTAAAACCCTAAGTTATTACAACCAAATTGAATTTCTTTGCTCAAATGATAAATAAACAATATTTAAATAAGCAATTAAATATAAATATGCAAAATATGCAAAAAAATGTTTTTGTTTATTTTTATGTATATAAAAATATAATATTTAATGTATTAAAAAATAAGAAAATAAAATATTATTTTTATTAAGGGTGGAAACCCTAATTTGTTTTAAGAAAGTATAATATATATTAATTATATTATTTATGTACAATAAAATAATAAAAATATATACAAAGATATTTAAGAAATAAAGCATGTGAGAAAATATTATTTTATATGTATAAATAATAAAAATAAAAAAATATAATATTTTTATAATATTTATAAGTTTTTATTAAAGAAAATAAAGAGTATGTTGTTTAATAATTATTTTTATGTTAGAAAAAAAATACAAAATAAAAATTTGAAAATTTATGAAAATATTTTTGGTTATTTTTTATGTTTAGAAAAAATAAAATAAAACCAGAAATGTAAATAAAATAGAAAAAGTATAAAAAAAAATGAAATGGGCCAGGGGGTGCAAATAACAGAAATGGGGGTGTCAAAAGCAAGCCAAGGCCAAGCCCAACCCAAACTGATCTTCATCTTCAACATTTTAACAAAAACGCGCGCCCTGCAACTCCAATTCTGTTCTCTCTATTCTTTGCATGAAATCAAAAACTCAAAACATGAAACTTACAGAGCATTAAACCACGATTCTAACCATATAAAAAACTTAATCTAACTCTCAAAGACCAGACATAATTTCTCTAGCCCTAATTTCTAACTTAACTTTTTCAGGAAGTTCATCAATCAAATTCTCTCAACACACTTAACTTAAATGAAATCTATGCATATGTACAACTTAAGGGCTATGAGTACTACATTTTTTATTCACAAACCTAAGCCTAATGATTCCTAAATAGAGAGATAGAAAGTTGGAAAATAACTGCTTCAGTTGAACACAAGTATGGCAATGTAGCAACTTTCAGTGAGTCCTGAGGTTCTTTTGAGCTTGCCTGAACTTCCTCTGACCTTCCCCAATGCTTTGTTTGCTTTGAGCTTGCTTGAATAAGCCTGTAGAAGTCAACCTGTACAAGCTGAAATTAGAAATGGTGAAGCTTGCAAATGGAGTTACAGTCAATGGCCAATGGTTGGGATAGTTCAGATAGGTTATATGGAGTGTGTTGGAAGTGGTTTGGGGCAAAACGCACGAGTGGTTTTTGTTTTGGAACTCAAAGTGCAAAAGCTGCCCTGTTTTGCAAGAGGAATGTGTTTTTGTATTTTGGAAGGATTGAGGGTTGGATAGCTCGTGCTTCTGGCTCAAGGCAATGTGCAAAACTTTTTTCAAATGCTTACAAGAGTTGGTTATAACAGATACTCAAGTCGTGTAGACTTTTGCACATTTCTTGGTTTTGAAGCAAAAGGTGAGAAGTGATACAAGATAGGCCTGTACAGGCTAGCTCTAATCCTGCATACATTTAGTGAGCTTGGCCCCAAGTTTGTGGATTTTTTTTGCTGTCCAAGATTTGGTTCAAGGCTCAAGGGATGCAATTTGACATAAAGCAAGTTTTGACAAAAATGGCAATGTTGCCTTTTTTCTATTTTTGGATTAATCCCTTGTGTAAACCTCTAATGATCAGAACAAAGCTTCAATCCATTAAGTTTGAATTTAATTCTTGAATGTGGAAGGGTTTAGATACCTGTAAACAAGTATAAACAATGCTGGATGGAAATTGCAACTTGTGTCAATATGAAACATGCCATGGATCAAAGTGAGTTTTTGACAAATTCAAACCTTCTATTCTCCCTAACCATAAATGATTTTGGAGAGTTCTTGGACATTTTGGAAAGATTGTAACATGATCTACAATCCATATTTGAAATTCATTTTGAGATTCCAAGTGGAACTAGGTGAAAAATTTCCATGAAGATAGGTCAAAATCCTGCCTAAACTAGGGCAAAATTTCACTAAGTTAAAAGTTTCATGGACCCTTGTTCCAAAAATCATAACTTGATATCCAAGTATCTTTTAGGAAAACTTTGTGAATAAAAGTTGTAGATTTTGTGGAGTACTACAACTTTCATGTTGGAAGTTTTGTTTGAATCCAATTGCATCATGGTGAAAATGTTGGGCAAAGTTGGGAAAAAATAAGAAAATTTCATAACTTGGAAAAATTCTAAGTTATGAAATTTTTCAATCTTAAACCCTAATTTGCAAAATTAGGTTTCTTGATGAACAAGTTTCATATTTTGACTCATTTTGATGAAAAATGACCCTTGGCACTTGATTTTGATTAAAAAGTCAAAGTTTGACTTTTCAGTGTACAGTCAAATTTTGATCAGTTGGCTGAAAAATTCATCTGTCAATCCAATGCATTTGAACTCTTTTGAACCTTGTGATTAGGTCAAGATGATTCCATTGAGTCCTTGAATCCATGCTTGAAACCAATTTGCCATTGGCTAGGTTAAAAGTCAGAAATTGCCCTTTCTTAGTCAAAACCCTAAAAATGACCATTTTGCCATTTTGATGATCTGATCAAATTTCTTGAGGAGTTGTGGTCCAAACTTGATCAAATGGTTCATATGAGTCTATAATGTTGATGTGGATCAAAAATTTATGAGATTTGATTGTAAATTGGCCACAATTGACTTTTTCCCCAATACATCTGATTTTTAGGTCAACTGTTCAATTGACCGAGCAAAAATTTGATTCAAGGCTTGAAACTTGGTATGGGCAATCTTATAAGTCCAATATGAAGCATGAAAGTCACATTGAGCATTAGAAGTCCAAAATTCCTTGTACAAACTCAAACCCTAATTTAGGTCATCAGTACAAGAAGATGTCTTGAGCAGAGCAAAACCCTAATTTGGTCTTGAATCCAAAGAGTCTTGAGAGGGGAAATCTTTGATAAAATGAGAGGGACAATTTTGGGGTACAACAGCTGCCCCTGTTCAATCTTCTTGAACCTGAAGAGTTAGATTGGCGAGTTTTCCTTTCGTGACTCGAAGGTAAAAGAGGATTGGACACTAGAGTGCCCGTAAATTTGCACTCGTCAAAATGTAAATGAGGGAATGGGCTTAAAGATGCCATTTGGAGAGGTGACAAAATCTTGTCGGGGATGGGCTTAAAGATGCCATCCAATAGTGTTTATTGAAAAGCAGGAGAATGAACATCAGAATGGTATCCGTATCTGGAACGTATCTGAGTTGTATCTGGAGATTGGGATTCGTATGAGCAAAGGAATGGCGTCTGTGTCTGGAGCGTATCCAAGCTGTAACTGTATTCGATTCTGGAATGAATATCAGAATGACTGCCGTGTCTGGAGTGTATCTGTATTGTATCTGAATTCTGAATGGGCGACCGAAAAACATCCGTGTATGGAGCATCTCTGGGCTAGGGATAAATTCCGAATGAGTGACGGAATGGAAACCGTGTCTGGTGCGTATCTGGACTGTATCTGAAGTTGAGATCTGTATGAGTAACAGAATGACTTCCGTGTCTGGAGTGTATCCGTACTGTAACTAGGATCTGGACAAATGACAGAATGACTTCCGTGTCTGGAGTGCATCTGAAACTGAGATTGATAGTTGAATCTGAATGAGAAATAGAATGGCTTCCATATCTAGAGCGTATCTAGTCTGTATCTGATTGTTGAAGTCTGAATGAGTAGTAGAATGAACTCCGTGTCTGGGGTGTATCCATACTGTATCTGAACAAGAGATCCGAATGAGTAGCAGAATGACTTCCATGTCTTGGAGTGTATCCGTACTGTATCTGAAATCTTTGCATAGTTGTTAAAGATAACTTTTAATCTTATCCTGAAAAGGGTAAAATGTTAGCCGAAACACGAAGTTATGTTGCATGACATGTATGATGCAATAAAATGTGTTCTATCAATGTTTATGATATATGAATGTAATGGGTGCGCATGTAAGCTGATTAGCTGTCTTGCTGAGGAAAATAAATCCTTGATAGCTGGAGATAATGAAATCTTTGACTGCTGTCGGGGAAAATAAATCCTGAACCGATGCCGAGAATTCCACAACCTTTGATTGCTGAGAATGAGAAATCCTTGGACCACTGTTGGGGATAGAAAATATTTGGCAACTTATGGGGATATGAGAAACCCTCCCGAATTCCCTAGGGACATAGGGATCCTTCAAGTCCTTTGAAGTTGGAACATGATAGACATTCCGTTGTAAGAATAATGCCGAGTGCTGCTTGAAAAACCTGCTTGGGGAGTCCCGAGAAACTTGATGACTGTGGCTGGGGATTGAGAGTCTTCAATCTACTAGGAAATAACTCTGTGGGGAGAAAGCTTATTCTGTTGGAGAGTTTTCAAGAGCTTTAGTTGTATGCCATTCTACTAAGGAATTATCCGAAGTTGTTGTCTGGTTAGTTGTCAGACTCTAAGGTAACTTGCAGGGGAATCTTCTGGTTTTAAGACAACTCTCTGGGGAATTTGGAGGAAACTAGATGGTCTTCCACCGGGGTTTGACGGTTGAAGTTTTGGACTTCGTTGGGGAAGAAAGTTTCATCTTCACCGAGGGTTTACAGTTCAAAGTTTTGCTCTGCTAAGGATTGGGGGTTTTGAAAACTTAAATCTGATGGGGATTTTGAAACTTAACTCCGCTGGGCTTATGTATTTCAAGGCTTTAGCTCTGCTAAGGATTTCTCCTGGAATAGCCTAAAGACGTTTTCCCATACTTTCAATCTGTCAGTAATTATTCTTTATCATTTCATTTTATTTTTAATCAGTGATTATATTCAAATGCATATGCTCATTTAATAAATCATTGGATGTTTTCAAATAAAACATAAAGAAAAGGCAAACAAATTTCTGCACTTTGAAGTATCTTTGTACTAACTTTGTATAAGTATTTTGTACAAAGGGGACAGACATCCTAGTAAGAGAATGTTGTCATAAAATTGAGAAAAATTTATACAAAGAAAGATGGCTATGTGTAGCAATTCCATGGGGTTCCCAATCTGCCATAGCCTTCGTAACTCTGAGTATCTTGTCCATTTGTTGCTTCGTCTGCAAATGATTGGATTGATCGGAAGCCTGGAGCTTGTCTGTGAAGAGATTGTCCTTAAAGTGATTCGTCGAGACATAATCATACGTTTTAATTCCCTAACTTTTGCCTGGATCTCCCTTTCAGGTTTTTCGATCCACCGGGAAACCCTTTTTTGCCCAAGTCGCCCTTTCGGGTTTTCAACTTGCCGGGTGTACAGATTTTTTTGTTTATCCCTAATTTTTTCCTGAACCGCCCTTTCGGGTTTTTGATTCACCGGGATGCCCGTTTTTTCCCAAGTCGCCTTTCAGGTTTTCAACTTGTCGGGTCGTTTATGCGTAGTATCTTTTGACTATTTCTGTGTTCGCAGGGTGCAGCAGGTCATTGCCGTCCATGGTGGTCAGGATCATTGCCCCACCAGAAAAGATGTTTTTGATCACAAATGGTCCTTCGTAAGTAGGAGTCCATTTGCCCATGGGATCACTTTACGGAAAAATGATTCGCTTGATTAAAAGGTCTCTGACTTGATATACTTGTCTTTTGACTTTTTTTGTTGAAGGCCTTGATCATACGTTTCTGATACGCCTGACCATGGCAAACAGCAGTAAGTCGCTTCTCGTCAATCAAGTTAAGTTGATCAAGCCGGGTCTGAATCCAATTGTCTTCACTCAAACCAGCATCTTTCATGATTCTCAAGGAGGGAATCTGAACCTCGATAGGTAAAACAACTTCCATGCCGTGCACCAAAGAATAGGGTGTTGCCCTAGTTGAAGTACGCGTCGTGGTACGGTACCCATGCAGAGCAAACGGTAACATCTCATGCCAGTCCTTGTAGGTGACTTTCATCTTTTGAATGATCTTCTTGATATTTTTGTTCACAGCTTCGACAACATCGTTCATCTTAGGCCGATAGGGAGATGAATTGTGATGTTGAATCTTGAACTGCTCGCACAAAGCGATGATCATAGTATTGTTCAAATTTGTACCGTTGTCAGTGATGATCCTGTCGGGGATACCATACCGGCAAACGAGGTTCTGTTTGATGAAACAGGCAACCACATTATTTGTAACGGAGGCGAAGGAAGCTGCTTCGACCCACTTGGTAAAGTAATCAATGGCCACCAGGATGAAACGATGTCCATTAGATGCTGTAGGCTTGATCTCTCCAATCATGTCGATTCCCCACATCGCAAATGGCCAAGGAGCTATTAAGACATTGAGAGGAACTGGAGGTATATGTACCTTGTCCGCATAGATTTGGCATTTGTGACAAGTACGGGAATATTAATGACAATCAGCTTCCATGATAGACCAGTAATAGCCTGCCCGTAGAATCTTCTTAGCCACCGTATGACCGCTTGAGTGGGTGCCAAAGGTGCCATTATGTAGTTCAACCATGATCTGCTCAGCTTCAACCTTGTCCACACAACGGAGTTGGAAACAATCAAGATTGCGCTTGTATAGGATACCATTGCTCAGAAAGAACTTGGCCGCGAACCTCCTTAAGAACTTTTTGTCGTTGACTGAAGCTCCTTCAGGGTATTCTTGTGCTTCGAGATACCTTTTGACGTCATGAAACCAAGGTCGGTCCACTACTTCTTCGGTATTAATCTCGTGACAATATGCAGGTTCATCCATTCGTTCAATGGTTATTTGAGGAGCCTCATTATCCCAGTTAAGTTTAAACATGGAGGACATTGTAGCTAGCGCATCTGCTAGCTGATTCTCTTCTCGCGAGAAGTGCTCGAAGGTAATCTGCTCGAAGTGTGGTAACAATGTCAGGACATGTTCTTTGTAAGGGATGAGGTTTGGATGTTTAGTATCCCACTCTCCTTTGATTTGATTGATAACCAAGGCTGAGTCCCCAAATACAATCAAAGATTTGATTCCTAAGTCAATAGCAGCCTTGAGACCAAAGATACAAGCTTCATACTCAGCCATGTTGTTGGTACAGCTGAAACAGAGTCTAGCGATGAAAGGTGTATGGCAACCTTCTGGAGAAATAAGTACCGCCCCGATACCGTTTCCAAGTGAATTGAAGGCACCATCAAAGTACAGAGTCCATCGGGATCCTTGTTCAGGTCCGTTATACGGTCTATTTTCTTCAATGTTGCTCAAAGTCATGATATCCTCGTCGGGAAAGTCGAACCTCATGGATTGGTAATCTTCGACAGCTTGATGGGCCAGATGATCGGATAGCACACTCCCCTTTATGGCTTTTTGGGTTGTGTATTGTATATCGTATTCGGTGAAGATCATCTGCCAACTAGTGATTCTTCCGGATAGAGCAGGCTTCTCGAAGATGTACTTGATCGGATCCATCTTAGAGATCAGTAAAGTGGTATGTGTCAACATATAATGCCTTAACCGGCGAGCAGCCCATACCAAAGCACATCAAGTTTTCTCGAGCAGTGAGTATCGGGTCTCACAGTCGGTAATCTTTTTGCTAAGGTAATAAGTGGCATGCTCTTTTCCGCCAGACTCGTCATGTTGGCCCAATACGCACCCCATTGAATCTTCCAAGACAGTCAGATACATGATTAAAGGCCTTCCTTCGACGGGTGGCATCAAGATATGAGGTTCCAACAAATACTCCTTGATTTTGTCGAAAGCAACTTGATAGTCATCATTCCAATTAACCACCTGATCTTTCTTTAACAGCTTGAAGATTGGTTCACAGGTAGATGTTAGGTGAGAGATGAACCTTGCAATGTAGTTTAGACGTCCCAAGAAACCTCTGACCTCCTTATCAGTGCGAGGGGCAGGCATTTCTTGTATAGCTTTGACTTTGGCAGGATCAACCTCGATGCCTTTGTTACTGACGATGAATCCCAAAAGTTTACCGGACCTGACTCCGAAGGTGCACTTGTTAGGGCTCAGTCTGAGCTTGTACTCTTTCAACCTGACAAACAGCTTTTGCAGATGGTCGAGGTGTTCTTCTTCTGTTTGTGAACGGGCTATCATGTCGTCTATATAGACTTATATCTCATGATTTATCATATCATGAAACAAAGCTACCATGGCGTGCTGATAGGTTGCCCCGACATTCTTCAGTCCAAATGGCATCACTTTATAGCAGAAGGTACCCCACTGCGTAACAAAAGTAGTCTTCGCCATGTCTTCAGGGGCCATTTTGATCTGGTTGTACCCTGAAAATCCATCCATGAAAGAAAATACCTTGTGATGAGCTGTATTGTCAACCAAGATGTCAATGTGCGGTAGTGGAAAGTCATCTTTAGGGCTAGCCTTGTTTAAGTCTCTGTAATCGACGCACATTCTGACTTTGCCGTCCTTCTTAGGCACAGGCACAATGTTAGCAACCCATTGTGGATAGGAAGTAACAGCAAGAAAGCCAGCATTGAACTGCTTCATCACTTCAGCTTTGATCTTTTCAGACATGTCGGGCCTCATTCGGCGGGCTTTTTGTTTGATTGGTGGATAGTCTTCTCTTGTAGGGAGGCAGTGAACCATAATATCTGTATCCAGTCCCGACATGTCTTCATAGGACCAGGCGAAGATCTCGACATATTCATTCAACGGCTGAACTAAACGCTCCTTGACATTTGGCTCTAGGTTGGCACCCACTTTAACTTCTTTTCTGTCTTCCTCTATTCCCAAGTTGATAGTCTCTAACAACTCCTCGTGAGGTAGAATAGCCCTTTCTTCCTGTTGCAAAAGTCTAGCCAACTCTCCAGGCACTTCACAGTCTTTATCACCTTCATATTCGACATGATTGACCAGATCTTCAGAGTCACTGAAGGCCATATCAGAACTGTTACCCATGGAATCCGGAGTGGATGGGTACCTGCATTTTGTGAGTGTGGGTGTGTGTAAGGGATAGCCACCTTTAAACAAATAAAATGTAAAAAGAAAGACAATGAACACAAAAGTTTATATATGAAAACGTCCATGATTCATTAAAAATGGCATATGAAGATGAAAAATCGAGCCCTTACAAATGGACCTATATGCCCCGGGTAAGGCATAAGGCAAAAAGTGTACGGATTGTTTAAAAATTATTACAGATCAACATAAAATGTTCACAAGATAAATTACTGATTGATGAAAGTAATGGGAACAAAGTCTTTCACCTCCCAGTTGTTCAGTCCTCCTTCAATAGTTGGAAAGATCCAATCTTCAAAATTGCTCTCTTCTCCATCATCCTCTAAGGCATGAACTCCATGATGAGTGATCTTTAATGGTGGTCCTCCAGCCCGGGAGCGACGCACAACCTTTTGACTAGAAGCAGTGAAACCCAAGCCGAACTTATCTGTCTTGTAAGGAAAATCTGGCAGTTGACCCCATACTGTGCTTCCTCCTTCCTCGATCACAACCTTCACATCTTTAAGGGATGACATCCGGGACACAGGTTTGGTAATGATGGGTACAAAAGTCATTGTCTTGGCTACCGCAACTTCAGGGGAAACCTCTTCAAAGTGCTGAAAGGGGGTCTCGATGAATTCACCATCTAATTCAACATAGCGGAATGAATTCAGATGGCTTATCATATACTCCTCCTCGCCACGAACTGTCACAATTTTCCCCTGGACATGGTACTTAAGCTTCTGATGCAGAGTAGATGTAACAGCTCCAGCATGATGAATCCAGGGTCTTCCTAACAAGCAAGAGTAGGAGGGACGGATATCCATGACATAAAATGTGGAGTGGAAAGTTTCAGTACCCACTTTAATTGGGATGTCCACTTCCCCGTGGACCATCCTCTTAGAACCGTCAAAGGCTCTAACAATGATATTGCTGGGCTTTAGGGTCAAACCTTCATAGTCCAATCTGTCCAATGCTTTCTTTGGTAGGACATTTAAAGACGACCCGGTATCAACCAGAACGTGAGCAAGAGTAGTCCCTCTGCATCCCATCGAGACGTGCAACGCGTCATTATGCTTTCTCCCCTTAGATGTTAGATCGGCATCGGAGAAGCCAAGACCATTATCGACGGTTAGGCTGGCTACACACTCTTGGAACTGGTCCGCAGAGGTTTCCTGAGGCACATGGGCGATCTTCAAGAATTTGATCAGGGCTTTGGCATGAGCTTCAGAACAGAGCAACAAGGCCAGCATAGAGATTTTTGAAGGGGTTTGCCCCAGTTGTTCTACGACATCATAGTCGCTTTTCTTAATTATTTTTAAAATCTCCTCCATTTCCTTTTGAGTGGTCTCGGGGATGACCAAAGGCTGAGCCCTCGTCCTGACGGGCGCTTCTTGGATCCCCTTACCTTTATCAGCAGTAACAACAGAGGATACAACTTCGGGAGTTATAATTTTTTCAATCACTGGAGTTCGTACAGATGTGTTGACTGGCACAAGAGTAACCTTAGGAGCATTTGAGGGTCCGAAGACTGCCCTTGGAGGAGAAATCTCCGAAGAGAAGATTCTTCCACTGCGGGTGATCTTACTTGTCCCCGTAATATTTCCTACGTCAGGAGTCTCTTCATCGGAACTTTCTTCAACTGATTCAATCTGCTTAACACCGTGGTAGAAGATCTCTCCTCCATAATTCCACGATATTGTCTTGTTGGACTTGTATGGGATAGGCCCCGACATTGTTATCTTCAGAGGTACAAACTTTGGATTGGGTGTAATCTTAACAGGTCTTTTGGAGACCTTGGAAAGATTGTCGGAAATGGTAATTATAGCAACATCATTGATAGGAGTTGGAGTAACAGGAGTTTTCTTGAAGAGGATTTCTTGATTATCCATTAGGTGTTGGATGCCTAACTTTAATAACAGACAGTAAGATTGCAAGGTAGAACAAAGGTAACAATCTTTTTCACAGCCCGGGAAAATCCAGATTTTCAACAGATTCATCTTGATCATTGGTAATGGAGTCATTAAGTCATCAACAGCAGCAACATAAAGATCTTCTACAATATCATGGACATTGTGACCATGTTTTGGCATTGGAGCGGATATCACATTAGGTTTTTCAGGGGCGTCAAACTCCACTTCCTTGGCATCTATTAAATCCTGGATCTTATTTTTGAGGGCCCAACAATTGTTGGTGTCGTGCCCCACGCTGTCCGAATGATAGGCACACTTTGCATTTGAATGGTAGTAGGGAGAAGAGGTATTTGGGTTCTTCGGTGCCTCTTTCAAATTTGTAAGGTTTAACTTCAACAGATGAGGGAGAACCTGAGCAGGTGTCATATTGATCCGGGTGAATTGCTGTGCAGGCCTTTCCACCCTTGCTTGGTTGGTTCTGGGTTGACTGTTTCAAGGTTGATCAGCTGTGGAATTCTGAATCATCACAACCCCCACCGCTAGCTGGCGCTCGACTCTTCCTTGACTTCTCTGGGAGTAAACAGCCGAGTCTTCTTTCTTGGCTGGAAAAGTCTTCTTGATAGCAGCGGAAGCACACGCATCCTTTTGAATTTTACCGCTCTTAATGCCAGCTTCGACTCTTTCACCAGTCAGAATTAATTCGGTGAATCCTGCAGATGAACTCCCTATTAGGTGATTAAAGAATGGACCTGACATCGTCCCTAAAAACATATCAACAAGCTCTCTTTCAGACAATGGTGGCTGCACCCTTCCATCCAAATCTCTCCATTTCTGGGCATACTCCTTAAAGCCTTCATTAGAGACCATACCCATACTCTGTAGTTGAGTACGAGTAGGCGCTAAGTCTACATTATATTGATTTTGTTTGTAGAATGCAACATCCAAATCCTCCCAGTTGTGCACGTCAGATCTCTCAAGCTGGTAGAATCAATCCAATTGCGTACCCGACAAACTATCTTGAAAAAAGTGGAGCCATAGGTCCTTATCAGAAGAATGAGGCTGGATCTTTTTGACGTAAGACCGTAGGTGTATCTTCGGACAAGACAAACCATCGTATTTAGAAAATTTAGGTGTTGTACCCCAAAATTTTCCCTCCCCATATTCATCAACATTTCTCATCACAAGACTCTTGGAATTCAAGATCAAGCTAGGGTTTGCTCTGCTCAAGACATCTCCTTGCACTGTTGACCCAAATTAGGGTTTGAGTTTGCACAGTGATGTTTTGACCTAAAACACCCAAGATTACTTTCATACTTCATGTTAGACTCACAAGTTTGTCCATACCAAATTTCAAGCCTTGATTCAAATTGTTGCCCAGTCAATTGGACAATTGACCTAGAAATCAACTATATTGGGGAAAAAGTCAACTGTGGCCAATTGACAGTCAAACCTCATGAAATTTGACCCACATCAACATTATGAACTCATATGAACCATTTGATCAAGTTTGAATCAAAATTCCACAAGAAATTTGATCAGATCACCAAAAGGGCAAAATGGTCATTTTTAGGGTTTTGATTGTACAAAGGCAATTTTTGACTGTTTGACCTAACCATTGGCAAATCAAGCTCAACCTTGGACTCAAGTAATCAATGACATTGTCTTGACCCATTCAACAAGTTCAAAAGATCTCAAATGCATATGATTGACAAATGAATTTTTCAGTCAACTGATCAAAATTTGACTGTACACTGAAAAGTCAAACTTTGACTTTTTGGTCAAAATCAAGTGCCAAGAGTCATTTTTCACCAAGACATGTCAAATTAGGAAACTTGTTCATCAAGAAACCCAAAAATGCAAATTAGGGTTTAAAATGAAAAAAATTTCATAACTTAGAAATTTTCTAAGTTATGAAATTTTCTTATTTTTTCCTAACTTTGTCCCATATTTTCACCAAGATGCAATTGGATTCAAACAAAACTTGCAACATGAAAGTTGTAGTCCATCACAAAGTCTACAACTTTTATTCACAAAGTTTTCTCAAAAGAGACTTGTAGCGCAAGTTATGATTTTTAGAACAAGGGTACCTAAAACTTTTAACTTAGAGAAATTTTGCCCTAATTTAGGCAGGATTTTGACCCACCTTCTTGGCCATTTTTCACATAGTTCCACTTGGAGTTTCAAGTTGAATTTCAAAGATGGATTATAGTACATGTTCCAAGCTTTCCAAATTGTCCAATAAATCCTCAAACACCCTTGTGGTTAGAGAGAATCGAATGCTAGAAGTTGGAAAAAACTCACTTTGATCCATGGCCAATACATGTTCATACCAATTTGCAAATCTGATCTAGCTAGCTTGGTTCACAATTACAGGCCTCAAAACCAGTTTGTGCTCCATAATTTAATGCATATCCATTGATCTAAGGTATTGTCTTGATCATTAGGGCATTGTACACTAGATTAAGCCTTAAATGGAAAAAAGTAACAATGCCATTTTTGCTTAAACTTCACTTTATGTCAAAACAAGATCCTTGAGGCATGGGGCCATATATCTGAGGCAAGATAAAATCTACCAATTCCAGTAACCAAGGGCAAAAGATGCAACATGATATAGGACTTGTACATGCCTGCATTGAGGGGATAGACACTCTTGCTTCAAAAAGAAGAAAAGTTGCAAACCATAAGCCATCTCTCACATCTGTTAAAACCAACTTACACAAACATTGCAAACAAGTTTTGTACCTCCTAACAAGCCAGAAACATGACCCCTTCATCACTCAAACCTCCTCATACTCAAAATCTCCATTTTCTTGCAAAACAGGGCCAGTTCTGCAAACTTCAAGCCATAATCAAATCCCCTCGTGCGTTTTGTCCAAAACCACTTCAAACACATTCCAATCAATCTACCTGAGCTATCCAGACCATTCACAAGTTGCTGTAACTCCATTAATACGCATTGCCATTTTTGTTTCAAAGCTTTGCAGGTTGAGTTTTGTAGCACGATTCAAGCCTTTTCAAAACAAAGTAAGCATTGGGAAAGCTTCCTTGGACCTCAGGCAAGCTCAAAAGAAGCTCAAGCACCCTTGAAAGTTAATGCATTGCCCAACTCGAAGTCAACTGAAACAGGTATTTCATGAACTTCTATCTCTCTATTTAGGAATAGTTAGACTTAGGTTTGTGAATGAAAGATGTTGTATTCATAGCCCTGAAGCCATACATATGCTTAGTTTTCATTTATATTAATCGTGCTAGGAGAATTTCATCCATGAAATTTCTGAAAAAACTAGGTTAGAAATTAGGGCCAGAGAAATTCTCTCTGGTCTTTGAGAGTTAGCTTAAGTTTTTTATATGGTTGAATTCGTTGTTTGATGCTCTACAAGTTTCATGTTGTGAGCTTTGTCAAAAAATCAAAGAATCAGGAGATAACATTTGTGTACAGAAGTGCGCGTATTTTTGTTCAAAGGAAGAAGATGAAGTTTGGTTTGGGCTGGGCCTGTACAGGCTTGCTTCTGGCACCCCCCTCTTTTCTTTTTACACCCCCCTGGCCCATTTCTTGTACATTTGTCATTTTTGCATTTTTGTTTCATTTCTGATTTTGATATTTTATTTTTTAACATAAAAAATACTTAAAATTTATTTTTTGTATTTTTTCATATTTATTTGATATTTATTTTCATTTTTACTAGTATAAATATATAAATAATTTATTTTCTTTTTTTAAAAAACTTAAATAATAATGTAAAATATGTTTATTTTCATTTATCATTTTTTATTTACATTTGAAAACATTTTCTTGAATATACACTTTTTTTTGTAAATAATTAATTTTATTTTTATATATTTAATATGTGTATATATACTTGTATACTTTATTTTGTTAAATAACTAGGTCAAAAATACATAAATAATACATTTTCATTTTTATTAATATTTTACACTAAAAATACCTTTTTTACAATATACTTTTTTTTTTGTATAAATTAATATATTATTGTATATAATTAACAAATAACACTATTTATTTAAGAATTAGGGTTTTTGCCCTAAATAACAAAATAATTAAAATTGACTTTATTTATTTATTATTATTGACATTTCATATTAAAAAATACTTTTTACATATATAAAAACTTTTTGCATAAGGCATTTTATTTAACATTTATTTGTTGTATTTTATTTAATTATTGCGCATTTAAATATTGTCTTATACATTCGATTTGGTTGTAATAATTTAGATTTTAATTTCTTGTCAAATACCCCCAATTCAAATTTGTACCCCCTCCCTATATCATGTTGTAATAGTGTAGTATTTAAATTCTCGCACCTTTAAATGCTTTTAATTATGCCATGATTAGACCTAGGGTTTGTATGCAAAATAAAATCAACAAGTAGTTTGACCTAATCCAAAGATAACAATGCATGAAAAACAAACACAATACACACTTGCACTCCTAAGGTTACAATCCACTTGTTGCCTTAAAAAATGGGCCATGATTGCATGTCAAGTACTTTGGCAAAACAAAAACAAAACAAAAGATCATAGTCCATCGATGACGCTATCTGAGTTGCCTAAACAAAATGATCAAGTCCCTCAAGAAAAATTGCCAAAAATACTTGACACAATTGCTATCATGGTCTATACGATGACCCGCGCTTGTCCCGTTAACATCCTAACACAAGGTTGTTCACCAAATACAATGGTGAAGCAACACTGTTAAAAGGGTTAAAAACATAAGAAAGATCTTGGAGTAAAATAGGGTATATAACTCTTAGTTACTTGATAAAAAATCTTGCAAAACATCCTTGCTATTTTTCAAAACACACTTCACAACACAACTTCAAAAACCTACTTTCAAACATTGAAAACTTTTCAAAAGACAAAAACACCTTTGTATACATTCAAACAAGAAACATTACAAAGGTTGCCATAACGATGGCCTCTTTTCAAAACATCTTTCAAAATCACACACAAAGCACCATTTCAAACAATTGAGAAGCACCATTTCAAACAATAGAAATGCAAAGCAAGTGATCTAAGTAAGTAACTAAGAGCCCGTGGATAACCATGGATAGAAAGGGTGCTAATACCTTCCCTTTCTATATTCTACTCCCCGAACCCAAGAAAACATCTCAAAGGTCTATCCTGTGCTTTTTGACCTTTCCTTAGGATAAAATAAAAAGTCGGTGGCGACTCTTGCTAAACCGAAACATTTGAGAACACAAACGCAAAAACCCCAAGTCAGTTCTCCCACCGTATCACAACAGGCACCTTGAATTTAGGGGGAATCACAATCCCAGCAACCAACCCTAGCTCCTCAAAATCCAACCCAGACACTCTTTGTACCTCCATAGCCGCCAGACGCTCTTCCAGATTCTTATACTTGTCGTCTGCAGGAGGGTACTGCTTCTCAGAGTAATCTTCATCCTCTTCTTCTTCTTCCTCTTCTTCAGACTCGGAGGGTACTGCAACTCCCTTTTCTTTGCCAACCCCTTCATCAGATGTTGAGGGGAAATCCAGGACCCTTCTAGCTTGATTCTCAAATCTTCTTCCCAAAGTAGCCACACCCACTCTTTTCTTTTTCTTCTTCTCTTTTTCTTTTTCTTTTTCCTTTTCCAGCAGTGCTTTAAGATCCTTCTGACCCTTTTCCAAGGTCATGAGGAGTTGTTGGAATTGTGAATTCTGCGCTTGTAGATCTTTGACCGTCTGCTCTATATCCATCTTGCTGAAATAAACAACAGAGAGATAAGGAAACCTGGTGTGAAGACCTGTTTATGCATATAATGAATGATATGTATTCATGTAATGCAGTCAAGGATTCAGAAATTCAAATTTGTTGCATACAAACAAGAACGCACGTCATATTAATAAGATAGAATTGTTAGTACATAAATGCCCCATGGGCAAAATATTACAAAATTCTAATGTAAAAAGACGTTGCGCATCCTCTTCGGTGCGATGTAGGTGTTGAGAGTCTGCTCTTCGTGGAGTCAACGAGTAAGTTCCAAAACCTTCTTCTCACTGGCGTAGAAGCTGGCTTCAAAAGTGTTCTGTTCTTCCTTGAGCTGTATCCAACTTTTTTGCAAATCTTCCAATGATGTTGGCATGTCAGGATGTGAGAGGGTGTATGGAACCTCTCCTTCCATAACAGGCTCTTTGATCATAGGCAGAATGTAGGGGTAAGGCATCATAAGACTCTTGGCGCGGGTTCGTAGCCACTTGAGATAAGGCTCAAGGGGGATGGAATTCTTGTGTCCTAGTGTCTTACTGTCCACCTTGTTGGGCATCCTCCAAGCTCGGATAAACCTTTGTCGAAGTCCTTGAGCGTTGTTGTCGAAGTCAAAAACCAAGTATGGAATCAGCATGTCATGAGGGTCATCCCTTCGGGCATACCCAAACTGTCTCAGAGCTAAGAAGGGGTTGTAGGTAATGCCTCCCCTAATTCCAAGTAGTGGGACATTAGGGAATTCCCCACAACGATCAATGATGATGACATTTTCTCTAGACTGAGAACACCAATGAACATCAGAATGTGTAAGAGTCATCAACCGTTGTGACCACCTCAAGCCTTGCTCATTATTCAAGACTGACTGGGGAAGGTGAGAAATAAACCACCTTGCTAGAAGAGGAGTACAACACATGAGAACACCTCTTTTCCTTATTGTTCGTGTGTGAAATGAGTGGAGGATATCCCCAAGCAATGTAGGTACAGGATTCTGAGATATGAAAATCTTGACAGCATTCACATCTATAAGATGATCAGGGTTTGGGAAAAAGAACAACCCATAGATGAGAAGTGCTACAATCTCCTCAAAAGCTTGTAGATCTAGAGAATTCCAGCAGTCTTGTGCCTTCTCAAACAGAAACTTTGCCAAGAAACCCTTGACACCACTTCTGGTTTCCCAATGACCTTTGATATCAGATGGTTTCAAGTGTAGGGCTTGAGCAACATCTTCAGGCTTTGGTTCTCTTTCTGTACCGTTGTAGGGTAGTTGATGGAGAATAAGAATCCTCAGGAGTTGAGAAAATTCCTCCAAAGTAGGCACTAGTTGGTAATCAGGAAATGTAAAGCAGTGGTGTAGAGGGTCAAAGAACTGGAAGAGAACTTTCACCATGTCTTCTTCAATGTTGGAGTTGACCAAGTTGAGAAGTCTACCATGTCTTTCACTGAAGGGAGAATTCTCTGGAATCTTGGAAGTAAGCTCCTTGATTTTAGGAGGAATTCTCACAAGGTTGACCTGGATTGCTTTCATGCGAAGTGATTCCATGACCTACAAAACAGGAACGAAGATGAAGATCCAAACCCTTGAAATGGTTAGTATATGCATATGATGCTTTATGATGTTCATGATGTATGCACAAGTATATGTACAAGCAAATCACACAAGATCCTAGTTTCAGGCTTGCATGGGGTTTCATAGGTAAGTACCCTCTTGAAGTTTAGTTGGCTCAACCTGTCCTATAAATAGTAACCGGGTTCTAAGGAGCTCAATATCACTGGATTATTTTCTGTGTTCATTGTTTCAATTTAGCCACTTTACTGGCGACCGAAATATTCCAAGAAAACAACCCTCAATGAGTGTAGTATCGAGTATCTACCAACTTCGGACTGCACCAAAGCCGGTCATCTCACTACCCCTAATAAGGCTAAGATGGTCAAGTAAAGGTTCTAAAAGTCCATTAGTGCTTCATGACATCACTTAGCTGCCCCGTATTCTCTTTGATTGACTCAAAGGCTTCCGGTACCCATAAATATGTCGCACTAATATAGCTATTGCTTCAACCATGTCAGTGTCCTGCACAGTTTCCATAATGTATTGCTATTTACCTATGAATGTTTCCCCAAATCCGGGTAGAGGATTTCAAACCCAAACAATAGAACCAAAATGTAAAGCAATCAAAGAAAACAAGGTAAACATGCAAAGGTGATCTAAACCCTAAGGTAACCCCACTTTTATTTATATCCCCAGCAGATTCGCTAGTTCTGTGATACGGTGGGAGAACTGACTTGAGGTTTTGTGTTTGTGTTCGCAAATGTTTCGGTTTAGCAAGAGTCGTCACCGACTTTTTATTTTTTCCAAAGGAAAGGTCAAAAAGCACAGGAAAGACCTTTGAGATATTTTCTTGGGTTCGCGGGGTAGATTATGAAAAGGGAAGGTGCAAGCACCCTTTTCATCCATGGTTTTCCATGGGCTCTTAGTTACTTGTTCAGATCACTTGCTTTTGCTTTTCAATTGTTTGAAATGGTGCTTTGTATGTGGTTTTGAAATGTTTTGAAAAGAGGCCATCGTTGTGGCAACCTCTGTAATGATTCTTGTTTGAATATATACAAAAGTGTATTATCTTTTAAAAGATGTTTCAATGTTTGAATGTTTGAAAGTTTGTTTTGGGAAATGTTTTGAAATTGTGTTGTGAGGTGTATTTGAAAATAGCAAGGATGTTTTTGCAAGTTTTGATCAAGTAACTAAGAGTTGTCTACCCTATCTACTCAAAGATCTTTCCTACACATTTTTAACCCTTTTGACAGTGTTGTTTTACCATTGCATTTGGTAAACAACCTTGTATTTGGATGTTAAACGGGACAGGCGCGGGTCATCGTATTGACCATGATAGCAACATTGCCAAGTATCTTAGCAAATTTTTTGAGGGACTAGATCATTTTGTATAGGCAACCAAGATAACGTCATCGAGGGACTATGATCTTTTTGTTTTTTGTTTTTATTTTGCCAAGATACTCAACATGCATACCATGGCCATTTTAAAGGCAACAAGTGGATGAAACCCTAGGGGTGCATGTGTGCATTGTGTTGTTAATTTTATGCATTTATGTCTTGTATTAGGTCTAACTATTTGTTTTGATTTTGGATATTGCATACAAACCCTAATCTCTATCATGGCATATTTGAAAACATAAATGCGTAAAAGTAATCTAGGCTATTACAACATTGATATGGGGAAGGGGGTACAATTTTGAATAGGGGATTATTTTGCAAGAAATTAAAATCCTAAGTTATTACAACCAAATTGAATTTCTTTGCTCAAATGATAAATAAACAATATTTAAATAAGCAATTAAATATAAATATGCAAAATATGCAAAAAAATGTTTTTGTTTATTTTTATGTATATAAAAATATAATATTTAATGTATTAAAAAAATAAGAAAATAAAATATTATTTTTATTAAGGGTGGAAACCCTAATTTGTTTTAAGAAAGTATAATATATATTAATTATATTATTTATGTACAATAAAATAATAAAAATATATACAAAGATATTTAAGAAATAAAACATGTGAGAAAATATTATTTTATATGTATAAATAATAAAAATAAAAAATAAAAAATATAATATTTTTATAATATTTATAAGTTTTTATTAAATAAAATAAAGAGTATGTTGTTTAATAATTATTTTTATGTTAGAAAAAAAATACAAAATAAAAATGTGAAAATTTATGAAAATATTTTTGGTAATTTTTTATGTTTAGAAAAAATAAAATAAAATCAGAAATGTAAATAAAATAGAAACAGTATAAAAAATAATGAAATGGGCTAGGGGGTGCAAATAACAGAAATGAGGGTGTCAAAAGCAAGCCAAGGCCAAGCCCAACCCAAACTGATCTTCATCTTCAACCTTTGAACAAAAACGCGCGCCCTGCAACTCCAATTATGTTCTCTCTATTCTTTGCATGAAATCAAAAACTCAAAACATGAAACTTATAGAGCATTAAACCACGATTCTAACCATATAAAAAACTTAATCTAACTCTCAAAGACCAGAGAGAATTTCTCTGGCCCTAATTTCTAACCTAAATTTTTCAGGAAGTTCATCAATCAAATTCTCTCAACACACTTAACTTAAATGAAATCTATGCATATGTACAGCTTAAGGGCTATGAGTACTACATTTTTTATTCATAAACCTAAGCCTAATGATTCCTAAATAGAGAGATAGAAAGTTGGAAAATACCTGCTTCAGTTGAACACGAGTATGGCAATGTAGCAACTTTCAGTGAGGCCTGAGGTTCTATTGAGCTTGCCTGAACTTCCTCTGACCTTCCCTAATGCTTTGTTTGCTTTGAGCTTGCTTGAATAAGCCTGTAGAAGTCAACCTGCACAAGCTGAAATCAGAAATGGTGAAGCTTGCAAATAGAGTTATAGTCAATGGTCAATGGTTGGGATAGTTCAGATATGTTGTATGGAGTGTGTTGGAAGTGGTTTGGGGCAAAATGCACAAGTGGTTTTTGTTTTGGAACTCAAAGTGCAGAAGCTGCCCTGTTTTGCAAGAGGAATGTGTTTTTGTGTTTTGGAAGGCTTGAGGGTTGGATAGCTCGTGCTTCTGGCTAAAGGCAATGTGCAAAACTTTTTTCAAATGCTTACAAGAGTTGGTTATAACAGATACTCAAGTTGTGTAGACTTTTTCACATTTCTTGGTTTTGAAGCAAAAGGTGAGAAGTGATACAAGACAAGCCTGTACATGCTAGCTCTAATCCTGCATACATTTGGCGAGCTTGGCCCCAAGTTTTTGGATTTTGTTTGTTGTCCAAGATTTGGTTCAAGGCTCAAGGGATGCAATTTGACATAAAGCAAGTTTTGACAAAAATGGCAATGTTGCCTTTTTGCTATTTTTGGATTAATCCCTTGTGTAAACCTCTAATGATCAGAACAAAGCTTCAATCCATTGAGTTTGCATTTAATTCTTGAGTGTGGAAGGGTTTAGATACCTGTAAACAATTGTAAACAATGCTGGATGGAAATTGCAACTTGTGTCAATATGAAACATGCCATGGATCAAAGTGAGTTTTTGCCAAATTCAAACCTTCGATTCTCCCTAACCATAAATGATTTTAGAGAGTTCTTGGACATTTATGAAAGTTTGTAACATGCTCTACAATCCATATTTGAAATGAATTTTGATATTCTAAGTGGAACTAGGTGAAATATTTCCATGAAGATAGGTCAAAATCCTGCCTAAACTAGGGCAAAATTCCACTAAGTTAAAAGTTTCATGGACCCTTGTTCCAAAAATCATAACTTGAGATCCAAGCATCTTTTGGGAAAACTTTGTGAACCAAAGTTGTAGATTCTGTGGAGGAATACAACTTTCATGTTAGAAGTTTTGTTTGAATCCAATTGCATCATGGTGAAAATGTTGGGCAAAGTTGGGGAAAAATAAGAAAATTTCATAACTTTGAAAAATTCTAAGTTATGAAATTTTTCAATCTTAAACCCTAATTTGAAAAATTAGGTTTCTTGATGAAACTTTTTCATGTTTTGACTCACTTTGATGAAAAATGACCCTTGGCACTTGATTTTGACTAAAAAGTCAAAGTTTGACTTTTCAGTGTACAGTCAAATTTTGATCAGTTGACTGAAAAATTCATCTGTCAATCCAATGCATTTGAGATCTTTTGAACCTTGTGATTATCTCAAGATGATTCCATTAAGTCCTTGAATCCATGCTTGAACCAAATTTGCCATTGGCTAGGTTAAAAGTCAGAAATTGCCCTTTCTTAGTCAAAACCCTAAAAATGACCATTTTGCCATTTTGATGATCTGATCAAATTTCTTGAGGAGTTGTGGTCCAAACTTAATCAAATGGTTCATATGAGTCTATAATGTTGATGTGGATAAAAATTTTATGAGGTTTGACTGTAAATTGGCCACAATTGACTTTTTCCCCAATACAGCTGATTTTTAGGTCAACTGTCCAATTGACTGGGCAAAAATTTGATTCAAGGCTTGAAACTTAGTATGAGCAATCTTATAAGTCCAATATGAAGCATGAAAATCACATTGAGCATTAGAAGTCCAAAATTCCTTGTGCAAACTCAAACCCTAATTTAGGTCATCAGTGCAAGGAGATGTCTTGAGTAGAGCAAAACCCTAATTTTGTCTTGAATCCAAAGAGTCTTGTGAGGGGAAATCTTTGATAAAATGAGAGGGAAAATTTTGGGGTATAACACCATACACATCTAGAAGTTTTATTCTGAGATCAATGGCCTCCTCGAGACCCATGATACAAGCCTCATACTCTGCCATATTATTGGTACAATCAAAAGTCAGCCTTGCAGTAAATGGGATATGCGATCCATGGGGAGTGATAATAACAACACCAATTCCTTTCCCATAAGCATTCACAACTCCATCAAATACCATACCCCATCGGGATTCAGGATCAGGACCTTCCTCAGGTAACGATTAATCACAATCTTTTATTTTCAGAAACATAACATCCTTATCAAAGAAATCTTATTTAACAGACTGATAATCATCAACTGGTTGGTGAGCAAGATAATCTGCCAACACATTGCTTTTTATAGCCTTCTGAGTACGATATTCAATATCATATTCATACAACAACATCTGCCAATGGGAAATTCTCCCAGTGAGAGAAGGTTTTTGAAAAAATATACTTAATTGGATCCATTTTAGAAATCAACCAAGTAGTGTGATTCAACATATATTGCCGCAAATGCTTTGTCGCCCAGGCTAAAGCACAACATGTCTTTTCCAGCATAGAATACCGCAACTCACGGTCAGTAAACTTCTTGATGAGATGATAAATGACATATTCATTTTTCCCTATTTCATCTTGTTGTCCCAAAATACAGTCCATAAAATTATCTAACACTGTCAGATACATAATTAATGGTCTTCCTTCAACCGGAGGGAGAAAGATAGGATGTTCAAGCAGATACTCCTTAATACTTTCAAATGTCCTTTGGCAGTCATCTGTCCACACACAATCTTGATCTTTCTTTAACAACTTAAAGATCGGCCCACACGTTGCAGTCATGTGGGAGATAAATCGGGAGATGTAATTTAAACTCCCAAGGAAACCTCTAACTTGCTTTTCAGTTCTTGGCGTTGGCATTTCTGGAATTGCTTTGACTTTATCAGGGTCAACTTCAATTCCTTTTTGGCTGATAATGAAACCTAATAATTTCCCTTATCGAACACTGAAGGTACACTTATTTGGATTCTAGCGGAGACGATACTTCCTCAAACGCTGAAAAAATTTCAACAAATCTTCTATATGCCCTTCTTCAATCTGGGACTTAGAAATCATATCATCAACATATACTTCAATTTTCTTGTGCATCAGACCATGGAATAAGGTTGTCATAGCCCTCTGGTACGTTGCACCAGCGTTCTTCAACCCGAAGGGCATCACTCTGTAACAGGATGTTCCCCAGGGTTTCATAAATGTTGTTTTTTCCATGTCCTCAGGAGCCATTCTAATTTGATTATATCCGGAAAATCGGCCATGAACGAGAATACTTTGAATTTTGTTGTGTTATTAACCAACATATCAATATGCAGTAATGGAAAATCATCTTTTAGACTACATTTGTTTAAATATCTATAATCTACGCACGTGCGAACTTTTCCATCTTTCTTTGGTACTGGGACAATATTGGTAATCCACTGAGGGTACACTGATGTCACAAGAAAACCGACATCAATCTGCTTTAAAACTTCTTCTTTAATTTTTACTGCCATATCAGGGTGAGTCCTTTGAAATTTCTGCTTGATTGGAAGGCACTCTAGCTTTAGCGGCAAATGATGTTCCACAATATTTGTATCCAAACCAGGCATGTCTTAGTAAGACCAAGCAAAGATGTCCACATACTCTTTCAACAATTCAATCAACCTACTCTTCACGTCGGATGCAACAATGCTCCAATCTTGACTTCCTTCGGATCTTCCTCTGACCCCAAATTAATCACTTCCAAAGACTCTTTATATGGCTGAATAGCACTTTCCTCGCGCTCAAGCAACTATGAAACCTCTTCTGGAGTCTCATCATATTCTTCTTCTTCAGCCCCATGTACGGGATATTCAAAGTTGGGAGAGGGTGCAGGGTCATTGTATTCAACAGGTTTTTTAATTAATCTGCACATATGATTTATGATTGCTTTTAGAAACTGACAAACATAACAAGTGATTATGCAGATTACAGTTATTATTTATTTTTAAAGGTTTTTTCTGATTACCACTTTCCAAGAAAAATAAGAAAATAAAAACACAATTTGGGAATCAAAGACAACTTTTATTATTGATTTTAAAGATCTAAGCAAACAGATAATGCCATACAATATCAACTTTCACCTTGGGCAGAGTGAAATGTTTTTGAAAATATTAACAAAAAACAAATTACTTTGAGATATGTATGCAAGAGGGAACATCAATGGTGATCCAATTCTGGACTCTAACTCCATGTGTCACATAGTTCGACATCTCTTGCTCCGCTTCATCCTCCACAATAGCATTGATCCAAGGAACAATTGGATGAAGATAACCTCTGCTATGAAAGATATCTTGATATTTTCCCAAAGCAGACTTCGACTTCGTGTTCTTACCATTATCATTCTTCACAGGAAATCCCAGACCAGCTCTATTCTTATTTACAGGTGGATCAACGATCTACCCCCATACTTTACTAGGGCCATTACACACAACCTACTGAGCATCTTTAAACGAAGCTATATAATTCTCATTTCCCCTTATATTATTGGTCCGCTGTCGCGCGCGGATCAAAACGAGTGTTTTTACGCAACGATTTCAAAACTGTAGTATTTAGCGACAAATGGCTCGAATATCGTTCTCAAGGATTCTTGAAATATTATTAACTAACTGAAATCTAATTAAAGGGGGGGGGGGGGGGTTGGTTCGATTTTAGGCAAATAAGCTGATTATGAAAAGTGATTATAAAATAAGCTGTTTTTGATATGAGTGATTATAACAAACGGATTCACTGTCTCGGTTCGTACCTATCATCGACTGCTAACATTACAATCTCCTAAGCGAAGTTTATATCCTATTTGATTACAATATCAATTAACAAGCGCGATTGACACTATGAGATACATGTTCCTATGGCCGGATTAAGCATACGGTTAAAAGTGACGCAAATTAACAATTAAGCAAAGTCAATCGCGATTAAAATTTGGGAACATTTATCAATTAAATTAAATCAACAATGTTATATGAAAATCGAATTAAGCAAACAACAATCTCATAACATAGTTGAAAGGAATCAAAATTAAATTGCAAATGCTATAACAATCTCAAAGTTGGAACCTGAGTACAATAAATCCGTCAGAAAGGTTTTAGTTCTCCATTGATTCGTACAAAGCTTTCTCTTTTTCATGAATAGTGAATGGGATCCCCCTAAAATTACTCTAGCATCTAGGTAAAAACTAAAAAGAAACAACCCAACTGGGTCGGATACAAAACTCAGGCCCAAAACAAATGACCCAAACTTAAATATAAAATGCTGCAACTTCAACGACTTTTCAACCTTGCTACAGCGCGAATCAGCATCTGGTCACAACTAGAAAGTTGTAGGTCTTTTTCTTAGCTTTCCAACCAATATTATAACGCCTCAATCCGATTCCCGTAGCTCAAGTTATGAATTTTTCCGTGAAAGTTGCAGTTGCTGAAAATAAAATACGAAAATTAATTAAATGCAAAATTAAAATAAATTAGAAAAACATATTAAAACATAAAAATAAACACAATAAACTAAAGAAATGTATTAGTACAATCGTGGAAGGATGTGCATCAAAATGCACTGATCAATTATCAACGGGTAAAGCTTGGAAATAAGTTCCAACAGCAGCTTCATCCGCTTCCACAACACTGAAACAGGATAAATCAGATATTATCAAAGCCTGTTCTCCATTGATGATGACCACCTTTCCTTCATGCACAAACTTCAACTTCTGTTGCAAAGTTGAAGTGACAACCCCTGCCTCATGTATCCATGGTCGTTCCAGTAAACAACCGTAAGCGGGCACAATATCCATGACCTAGAAACTAATCTAAAATAAATGCGGGCGTATGTGAATAGGCAAATCTACCTCCCTGATGACAGACTTCCTTTATCCATCGAAAGCTTTTACAATTATGCCACTCGGGCGCATGGGAGCTCCTTGATACTTCAGCTTCATAAGCGTGCTCCTTGGTATGAAATTTAAAAGCGGTCCCATTATCAATCAGTACATTTGATAATCAATCGTTCTTACAGTTCATGGAGATATAAAGAGCCGAATTATGATTCCTTCCTTAGTCAAGAAATTTGTCATCACAGAAACTCAGGTTATTACAGGATGTAATATTCCCTACCACACTGCTGAATTGGTCCAATGGCATATCACTTTCCACAAAAGCTTGATCCAATACTCTCATCAAAGATTCTCTGTGGGCAGAAGAGTTCATCAGCAGGGCTAGAATAGATATCTTTGATGGATTCTGCAACAATTAATCTACGATCCTGTAGTCGCTCATCTTGATAATCTTTAATATATCATCCGCATATTTTTCCAGTGTAGTACCACTAGATTCCCCCACTGCTTTCTTGGGTTCAACACTTTCCACAATCTTCTTATCAGCATTAACATTCCCTCAAATGACAGGTGCAAAAACACGACCACTACGGGTCACTCGGCTAGCCTCAGCAATATTCTTGACATCAGACAAAGGTTGGATGGAAACTTCCACACCATCCTCCAAGATTGTAGCATTATATTTGTATGCCACGACTTTGTCTGATTCGTAAGGAACATGACCCAACAAGCAAATCACTACTGGAGAAACAATTGGCTTTCTACAATACCCAATCTCTATAAGGGCGGGAACACTGAAACAAGGCACAATAATGTTCACCCCTTATTCAGAATACTTAGGCATTACAGAATCATTACTGGAGAACATATCTTCACCCGAGGAAAAGAATTCATCTACGGAAGCATACTCATCATCTGACACAGTCTCAGCCAAGCAATCTTCAATCACATTAATCCCATTGTAATCATCTCTATTGCCCGAAACTTTGATAGTACCATTATCCAACAATAATTGAATACCCATTCTTCCAATGGAACAACCACGAGAGTCTTTGCAGCAAATCTGGCAAGACCCATAATGGTGTTCTACTTGACCATCCATGTGATAGAAAGTAGCGTGCAACTGCACCAAATCATCATTCATATGGTTCACATCAAAGATCCGAAATTCTCCAGGACATCCAAAGACCATATTCACATCTTCCTTGTACTCTGCCCTTGGTCTGATTATACGAATGAGACCTTCATCCATCATTTCCTGAAGATCATCTTTTATCTTATCACACCCCTGTATATCTGTACTGCAAATACCACAACCAATATGGTCATGCGTATAGTAACTAAACTCACAGAGGTCAGCATGCATCTTTACTAAATCTCCTCTAACTAGGTTGATATCAAAAATATGGAAGTCCCCTGGATAGCTAGCAACCATGTTTACAACATTCGTTCCTCCATGATTTGGAAAAGGATTATCTTTTACGTTATAGCCAACATCTTTAAAGGATAAAAGCCCAGATCTCACCATCTTTTATACTTCAGATTTCAAAGGTAACAGTTCTCAACATTGTGCCCTGGTGCTCCTTGATGAAAATCACACGTCTGGTCTGCCTTATAATGCCAAGGCAAAGGTGATGGTATAGCAGGGGTGGCCTGGTCTGAACCAACTTCTTTTGAATTAATGTCAGGAGTAACTCTTCATAGCTCATGGGGATAGAGTCAAAATCCTCTCTCTTCTGATTCTGCCCCTAATTTCCCTAAGGGGATGGTCCTTGATAAGCAATTGTGGTCAGAGCCACATTGACAACTGGAGTTACCAAAGCAACCTGTTGGTGGCGCTGATGATTTCTTATAGGAGGATTAACCCTTCTCTCTCGAATGTCAACATTTGTATCCCCTTCTTTCTTCTCGGCAAACCCATGAAGGCTTCTTGGTACTACTGGAATTTTCACCTCTTATCAAACGACCCTCTCTTACAGCTTCTTCTAAACGAACGTCCATATTCACCATTTCGGTAAAATCACTTGGTGAACTCGCCAACATTCTTTCATAATAGAAGGCACCTAGAGTCTTCAGGAAAATATTTGTCATATCTTTCTCTTCCATTAGAGGGATCACCTAGGAGGATACTTCACGCCATCTCTGTGCATACTCTTTAAACGGTTCCTTATCTTTCTGGACCATTACCCTGAGTTGACCATGGTCAGGTGCCATGTCCACATTATACTTATACTGTCTAATAAATGCTTCACCCAAGTCATTGAAAGTATGAATGTTGGCATTATCCAAGCTTGTGTACCACTTCAACACAACACCAGTCAAGTTGTCTTGGAAAAAGTGAATTAACAAGCGTTTTGATCATCAGTATGAGTAGACATCCTTCTCACATACATCACAAGATGAGAACGGGGACATGTATTACCCTTGTATTTCTCAAATTCCATTACTTTGAACTTTGCAGGTATTTTCACATTTGGAACCAAACACAGATCGTTCACATTCTGCCCAATCAGTTCTTTTCCTCTGAGGGCCTTCATCTCTTTCTAAATCTTATCAAATTGATCCTGGAAATTTTCCATTCAACCATAGAAGCCTAAGATTTAACTTGGAGGATGAATAGGACGATAAAATTCATCATTAACAAATGGCATAACATTCACCGAAGGAGGTGCAGCATAGTGAGTCTCATTTCTAGCAGCATGAGTAATATGCACCATAGGAGGTGCAGGAGTAACAGCAGCTTGAACAAATGGAGTAGCTAGAGCATCAAGATTAAAACCCTCTGACATGAAGTTTTCTGGCATTCCCTATGGATAACCCTGAGGCATACGATTCTGAGCAATAGTAACTGGGGTAACAGAAACGGGAGCTGGTGGACCTTCAGAAGTAAATGTTATTTGTTAAGGCTGAGCAAGTGGGGGCTGATTCTAAGCAGCCACCAATGATTCCATCAAACCAGTTAAATTGGCCATTGTAATGCGGTGGGAGAACTGACTTGAAGGTTTTGCTGAGGAAAATAAAGTCTGTTGTAAGGGCCATGCCATGTACTGCTTTTAGAATCTGTTGGGGAGTCCTGAGGAATTTGACAAATTCTACTGGGGATCAATAATTTGAACTTTGTTCTGCTGGGGATTTAAATGACGTACTGTCGGGGATTACTTATGGAATGGCCTAAAGATATTTTCCCATCTTTTCAACCTATCAGTAATTGTTCTTCCCATTTTATTTATTTGTAAACAGTAATTATGTTCAAATGCATATGCTCAACAATGAATCATTGGACGTTTTTGTAAACAAAACACAAGTGTAAAGAAAATACAAATAGTTTTTACACTTTCAAAGGAATATTTTTGTATTGACTTTGAGTAAGTATTTTAGTACAAGGAGACAAATATTCTAGTAAGAGAACGCTGTTGTAAAAAAATAAAATTTTAATACAAAGAAAATATAGCTATGTGTGACAATCCCATGGGGTTTCCATTATGCTATAGCCTTCGTATCCCCGAGCGTCTTGTCTATTTGGTTCCTTGTCCGAAGATGACTGAATCGATCAGAACCTTTGAATATGACATCGTTATCCCAAGTCTTTTCTACTCTTCCTGTGAATATGATGCCAAGCCTTTGCAATCTGCTCCTTAACTTCCTTATTATTCTCTCCCTCTATAAGAAAGAAACCACTCATATGAATACTATTTGGCTTATCCCTCATCGGATATCCAAGCTATCATTGTGCAAGAACAGGATCGTAGTTAATTACTCCATTTGTACCAATAAGAGGTACATTGGGGAAACTACCACAACTACAAACAATCTCTACATCATGGTAAGCCTGATGGTACCAAACAATATCTGAATAAGTGAGGGCCATAATCTTCGGAGCCCAACGAGGTTCCTTTTTGACATCCCAAAAAGCATCAGATCGAGGCAAGTGAGAAATAAACCACTGATACAACAAAGGCGTGCAACATATGATCATCCCTCCATGATAAGAATCCTGAAGATGAATGGAGTAATAAGCATCACCTAATAATGTAGGGATTGAATTCCCTATCAAAAATATCCTGATGGCATTGACATCCACAAAGTTGTCGACATTCGAAAATAAGAACAACCCGTAGGCAAGTAGGACAAAGATGGCCTCAAAAGCAACCTTACTCTTCATCCTGGAAAAGTAGTGAACTTTCTCTAATAAAAACTGAGCGGGTAAGCCTTTGATTCCTCCTTTTGTAGTCATGTGGGCCTCAATCTCAGACTTCCCCAAATGAATTGAAGTAGCAATCTCATGAGATTTTGGCTCCCTCTTCAAACCGGTGAAAGGAACACAATCAGTAACAGGTAATCCCAGTAGATAAGAATACTCCTCTAATGTAGGTGTTGTACCCCAAAATTTGCCCTCCCATTTTCCCAACATTTTCTCATCACAAGGCCCTTGGAGCTCAAAATCCAGTTAGGGTTTTCCTCTGCAAGACTTCTCCTAGCACTATTGGCCCAAATTAGGGTTTGTGTTTGCACAAAGGTATTTTGACCTAAAATGCCTAAGATGACTTTCATGCTTCATGTTGGACTCCCAAGTTTATCCATACCAAGCTTCAAGCCTTGATTCCAACCTTTGCCCAGTCAATTGGACAGTTGACTTAGAAATCAGCTGTATTGGGGAAAAAGTCAACTGTGGCCAATTGACAGTCAAACCTCATGAAAATTGACCCACATCAACATTATGAACTCATATGGACCATTTGATCAAGTTTGGATCACAATTCCACAAGAAATTTGATCAGATCACCAAAAGGGCAAAATGGTCATTTTTAGGGTTTTGACTGCACAAAGGCAATTTTTTACTGTTTGACCTAGCCAATGGCAAACCAAGCTCACATATGGACTCAAGGACCCCATGGAATTGTCTTGACATACTCAACAAGTTCAAAAGATCCCAAATGCACAAGATTGATAGTTGAATTTTCCAGTCAATTGATCAATTTTTTACTGTATACTGAAAAGTCAAACTTTGACTTTTTGTTTAAAATCAAGTGTCAAGATTCATTTTTCATCAAAACATGCCAAATCATGAAACTTGTTCATCAAGAAATCAAAAATCACAAATTAGGGTTTGAAATGAAGATTTTTCATAACTTAGAATTTTTCTAAGTTATGAAAAACCCTAATTTTTTCCTAACTTTGTCCCACTTTCTCATCAAGATGCATTTGGATTCAAGGAAAAGTCAAAACATGAAAGTTGTAGTCCATTGCAAAATCTACAACTTTGATTCACAAAGTTTCCTCAAAAGAAGCTTGTAGCTCAAGTTACAATTTTTGGAACAAGGGTACCAAACCATTCTTAACTTAGAGAAATTTTGACCTATTTTAGGCAAGATTTTTGCCTAACTTCAAGACCACTTTTCACATACTTCCACTTGGAATTTCAATTTGCATTACAAATATGGATTGTAGTACACATTCCAAGCTTTCCAAAATGTCCAAGAACTCATCAAACAACCTCATGGTTAGGGAGAATCGAATTTGGCAAGTTGGGAAAAAGTCACTTGTTTTATGGCCAATTTTCATGTTCATACACTTAGGCAATTTTGAACTCAGCTTGCATTCCTTGATTACAGGTCCTATATCCCATTTGCACTCATAAATTTAATGCTAACTCATTGTGCCAAGGTCTTATTTTGTGTGTTCAAGCATTGTATGCAAAATTAAGCCATAAGTAGAAAAAGCATTATGTCCATTTTTGAAAAAGTGAAGCTTTATGTCAATTTGCAAATCAAGAGGTACACAGCAAATCTCCTTGGCACAAGTTTTTGAGCTAATCCCACTGATCAAGGGCAAGCTTAGCAGCACATTAGGGGGGCCTCCATCAGTCTAAAACACAACTTGACACTTTGTTGCTTAAGTAAGAAGAAACTTGACATAACAACTCCCAACTCTCATCTCAGCCAACACAACCTTAAGCAAAGTTATTGTACTCATTCTAAACACTAAACCTAAGCTGAAACACAAGCCAACCAAGTTCCAAACATTCTCAAACACAGAATCACCATTAAACTGCACAAAAACAGGGCATTCTGCACTTGGACTTGGCTAGCTCATTTCCATCGTGCATCTTGGACAAAAACACTTCAAACACATCCCACACCATCCTTTGAAACTATTCAAAGCCCTAAACACGACCTGTAACACTCCTAACCAACATCACCATTTCCATATTTTCTATTTTGCAGTTGAAGTGCCATAACACGATTCACCTGGTTTCAAGGCATACCAAGCATTGGAATAGCATCCCTGGACATCAAGGAAGCTATACAAATCATTACCTTGCCTTGTAAGCATCTCCATTGTTGCACACGATTCCAACTGAACATGTAAATCTTTGGACTTCTATCTCTCAATGTAGGAAGAATTAGCTCTAAATTTGTGAATGAAAAATGTCATGCTCATGCCCCTGAAGCTATACATATCTTTACCTTCCATTTATTTTGCATGTGCTATGAGAATTTTAAGTCTGAACATTGAATGAAAACTAGGTCAGGAATTGGGGGAGAAGAAATTCTCTCTCATTTCTGAGAGTTAGGATGAGTTCTTTATATGTCCAGAATCGTGGTTTGATGCTTAACATTTTTCATGTTATGAGTTTGTGCTAAAAGTTCAGGAATCAAGATGTTTGAATCAGTGTAGGAGGCGCGCGTTTTTGACAAATTTCTGGTCAGAGGTTGAAGAAGGTCCTTTGGGCTGGGCTTGTTTTATTTTTCTTATTTGCACCCTATTTTCACTTTTGAACCCCCTTGGCCCATTATGCTTAATTGAAACATTTTTTGACTTTTGCTTGTTATTTCTGACTTATTTATTTTTTCTCATAATATTAAAAATATAAAAAATATTTTTCAAACCATTTTTGTATTAATTAGGCATTTATTGGTTTAAATTAACATTTGTAGATATAAATAACATATAAATACTCTTTTATTTAAAATACCAAAATAATATAAATACTTTTTATTTTCTGACTTTTGTTTTATTTTATCTTTGAAAAAACTTTTATAAAAAAAATATATTTTTGTAAATATTAAATATTATTATTTTTATACATATATTTAGTATTTAGTAAATATTATAAATATTTAGGTATTTATTAATACATTTAGGTTAAAAAACACAATAAAATAATACATTTTATTTTTTACTAATATTTAACTTAAAAATTACTTCTTTTCATATATTTTCTTTTCATTTATTTTTTGTATATAATTAGTAAATATTACATATATTATATAATAAATACCTTTTATTTATAAAATTAGGGTTTTACCCTAGATCCATAAAAATACCAAAAATACATTAATTTTTATTTTTATTTATTTGATATATGATAAACATTTTTTTCACATACATATGAAAACCTTCTTTTTTTGCATTTTTTGCATATTTATTTTATTTGAATATTGTGTAATTAAATACCTTGCAAAATTCCAATTTGATGTAATAGCTTAGGATTTAATTCTTGTTAGAATACCCCCATTTGAACATTTGTACCCCCCATCCCATATATTGTGTTGTAATAACTTAGGACCTTTTATTTTTCGCATTTTAAAAGCTTTCTAAATATGCCATGTTAGAATTAGGATTTGTATGCAAATCAATTAACCAACAAATAGTTTGACCTAAATTCAAGATAAACAAGCATGAAAATGGACAACACTAATCACACTTGCACCCCTAGGGTATTCCACTTGTTGCCTTCAATAATGGGCCATATTGCATGTTAGGTCTCTTTGGGCAAAACAAACATAATTCAAATGATCATAGTCCCTCGATGACGCTTTCGAAAGTTTCCTAAAAATGATCAAGTCCCTTAAAGAAAATTGCCCAAAGATACTTGGCACCATTGCAATTATGGTCTAAACGATGACCCACGCCCGTCCCTTTCGCATCCTAACACAAGATTGTCCACAAAATACAATGGTGGAACAAAATTGTTAAAAGGGTTAAAACATAGCAAAGATCTTTGAGAAATATAGGGTAGATAGCTCTTGGTTACTTGCCCCCTTGCAAAACAAAAACACTTGCCTATTTTTCAAACCACACATCACTACACTTTCAAAACAACTTTCAAAAACATTGAAAACCTTTTCAAAAGACATACACCTTTGTATACATCCCAACATGGATCATTACAAAGGTTGCCACCACATTGGCCTCTTTTCAAAGCATTTTCAAAATCCACACACAAAGCACCATTTCAAACAATTGAAAATTAAGGCAAGTTGATCTAAGCAAGTAACTAAGAGCCCATGGATAACCATGGATAGAAAGGGTGCTAATACCTTCCCTTTCTATAATCTACTCCCCGAACCCAAGAAAACATCTCAAAGGTTTTTGCTGTGCTTTTTAACCTTTCCTTAGGATAAAATGAAAAGTCGGTGGCGACTCTTGCTCAACCGAAACATTTGCGAAAACAAACGCAAAACCCTAGTCAGTTCTCCCACCGTATCACAGAACTGGCGACTCTGCTGGGGAGAAATCTAAAAGTGGAGTAACCTTAGGGCTTAGATCACCCTCTTGCATGACTAATTGTTTGTCTTGATTGCTTTATATCTTGGCTCTCTTGTTTGGGTTTACAATCCTACACCCGGATTTTGGGAAACATTCATAGATAGCAATACGTTGTCGAAACTGTGCGGGGTATACCGACACGGTCGAAGCAATAGCTATATTAGTGCGACATATTTGTGAGTACCGGTAACCCTTGAGTTCAATCAAGGAGAGTACGGGGCCGCTGAGTGATGTCACTAAGCACTAATGACCTAGAACCTTACTTGACTATCTTGGCCTTTCATTAGGGGTAGTGAGATGACCGGCTTTGGTGCAGTCCGAAGTTGGTAGATACTCGATACTACACTCATTGAGGGTTGTTTTCTTGGAATATTTTGGTCGCTAGTTAAGTGGCCAAACCAAAACAATGAACAATGAAAACAATCCAGTGATATTGAGCTCCTTAGAACCCGGTTACTATTTATAGGACAGGTTTTTAAGCCAACTACACTCAAGAGAGTACTTACCTATGAAACCCCATGCAAGCCTGAAACTAGGGTTTGGTGTGATTTGCTTGTAAATATGTTTGTGCATACATCATGAACATCATAAAGCATCATATGCATTTACTAACCACTTCAAGGGTTTAGATCTTCATCTTTGTTCTTGTTTTGTAGGTCATGGAAATTCCTCGCAGAAAAACCATCCAAGTCAACCTTGTGAGAATCTCTCCTCAACTCAAGGAGCTCACATCAAGAATTCCGGAAAGTTCTCCCTTCAGTGAAAGACATGGTAGACTGCTCAACTTAGTCAACACCAACATTGAAGAGGACATGATGAAAGTGCTATTCCAGTTCTTTGACCCTCTTCACCACTGTTTCACTTTCCCCGACTACCAGTTGGTGCCCACTTTGGAGGAATTTTCTCAACTCCTGAGAATTCCTATCCTTAATCAACTACCTTTCAACGGTACGGAAAAGGAACCAAATCCTGAAGATGTTTCTCGAGCACTACATCTACAGCCATCTGACATCAAGGGGCATTGGGAAACTAGAAGCGGTGTCAAAGGCTTCTTAGCAAAATTCTTGTTTGAAAAGGCCCAAGAGTGTTGGAACTCATTGGACCTACAAGCCTTTGAAGAAATTGTGGCACTCCTTATCTATGGGTTGGTTCTATTCCCAAATCCTGACCAGCTTGTAGAGGTTAACACTGTCAAAATCTTCTTATCTAGAAATCCAATACCAACATTACTTGGGGACATTCTTCACTCATTTTACACACGAACAATGAGAAAGAGGGGTGTTCTCATGTGCTGTACTCCTCTCCTTGCAAGGTGGTTTATTTCGCACCTTCCACAATCTGTCTTGAAGAATGACCAAGGCTCAAGGTGGTCCCAACGGTTGATGACTCTTACTCACTCTGATGTACATTGGTGTTCTCGGTCCAGAGAAAATGTCATCATCGTCGATCATTGTGGAGAGTTCCCTAATGTTCCATTACTTGGCATTAGAGGGGGCATTACCTACAACCCTTGCCTAGCTTTGAGGCAATTTGGATATGCACGAAGAGATGGCCCTCACGACATGTTGATTCCTGACCTAGTTTTTGACTTCGACAACGACGCGCAAGGACTTCGCCAAAGATTCATCAGAGCTTGGAGGATGCCCAACAAGGTTGATAGCAAGACACTGGGACACAAGAATTCCATCCCTCTTGAGCCTTATCTCAAGTGGGTACGAACCAGAGCCCAGAGTCTAATGATGCCTTATCCTCATGTTCTCCCTGTGATTAAAGAGCCCGTCAAGGAAGGAGAGGTTCCCTACACCATCCTACATCCTGACATGCCTACATCGTCGGAGGAGATGCAGAAGAGTTGGATCCAACTCAAGGAGGAACAGAACACTTTTGAAGCCAGCTTTTACGCCAGCGAGAAGAAGGTTCTAGAGCTCACCCGCCGACTCCGTGAGCAAGAGACCCTTAACACCTACATCGCACCAAAGAGGATGCGCAACGTCTTTTTACCTTGAGAAGTTGTTTTTGTAATATTTAACCCATGGGGCATTTATGTACTAACAAATTTCTTCTTATTAATATGACGTGCGTTCTTTTTGTCTGCAACAATTGTGAATTTCTAAAATCCTTGAATGCATTGCATAGATAGCATCTCATGCATCATGTGCATAACAGGTACCCCTTTTTCTACAGGTTGCTTAATCTTCTTCGCTGTTTATTTTGAACAGTCATCATGAATCCTGAATCATCCAGTGAATAAGCAATCAAGGCCCTCCAGGCCCAGAACGCCCAGTTTCAAGAGATGGTCATGAGCTTGGCACAAGGTCAACAAGAGTTGAAGGCTCTGCTCCTAAAGAAGAAGAAGAAGAAGAGGACTGCGTTGTTCAATGCTGGACGCAGGTTTGGGAATACACTCCATAATGAGGCTGATCAAGCTACTTCCTCTGCAGAGAAAGACAGTCCCCAAGGGGGAGGGGCTCCTAGTCCTGCAGTCTCTGACAACGAGACGGATTACAATGACGAACAATACCCTCCTGCTGCAGACAGATACAAACAACTAGAGGACCGTTTAAGTGCCATGGAGATTCAAAATGTGCCGGGGCTGGATTTCGGAGATTTAGGTTTATCTTCTGGGGTGGTAATCCCACACAAATTCAAGGCGCCTGCCTTTTCAAAATACGACGAGGCTTCCTGTCCTAAGCTGCATCTCAGATCGTACGTAAGGAAGATCCAACCTTACACGGCAGACAAGAACCTTTGGATCCATTTCTTCCAAGATAGCCTTTCGGGGTCACAACTTGAGTGGTTCTATCAACTAGATGGAACTAGTATCCGACATTGGGAGGATTTGGCTACCGCATTTTATAGATAATATCAGTACAATTCTGACCTCGCTCCTACGCGTACCCAACTTCAGGGTATGTCACTGGGAACGGGCGAAGGATTCAAAGAATATGCACAAAAATGGAGAGATTTGGCTGGCAGGGTGTAGCCTCCTTTGACTGACCGTGAACTGGTTGACATGTTTCTAGGGACCTTGTCTGGTCCATTCTTCAATCATCTGGTTGGTAATTCCTCCGCTGGATTTACAGATTTGATCCTGACGGGTGAAAGGATAGAAGCTGGCATCAGGTCAGGAAAGATACAGAAAGGTGCCTCTGCAAGTACTGAGAAGAAGCCTTTCAAGAAGGAATCTAGTGTCGTTTATGGTCCTAGAAGACAAGTTAAGCCAGAACGCCGCCAAGCCGTCAATGCATTGGTAATCTCAAAACCTGTTGCTGCTCCTCAGCAGTACAATCAACAAAGGGGTGAGAGGCCCAAAAGGCAGTACACCCGGCTGAGTATGACCTTGTCACAAATCTTGCCGCAACTGCTATCGACCCACTTGGTGACCGTCAGAGAGGCTCCAAAGGCCGTGAATACTGCATCTCCTAAGTATAACCCAAATGCCCGCTGTGCTTATCACTCCGATAGCCCGGGGCATTCTACTGATGATTGCTGGGCCCTGAGAAATAAGGTTCAAGACCTAATTGATGCGAAGGAAATACAGTTTGAGGCGCCTGAGAGGCCTAACGTTATGACTGCTCCTATGCCCCAGCATGGAGTAAATGCTGTTGAGGAAGATTTGTTTGCTGTTTCGGTGAATGATGTTGCTACCCCTCTATTGACTGTTAAGAGGAACCTACTGCTAGCCGGTTTATTTCCGGGTTGTAGCAAGGGTTGCCTCCTGTGTGCTATTACCCCTACCGGTTGTCCGCTGCTGAAGTCAGGCATCCAAAGCCTGATGGATAGCAAGGAGATTCTGTTCAAGAAGACCGCTGTTCCGTTTGTTCCCGCTGAAGAAGTATCTGTCGTCACAATTTTCAACAATCCTACCAAGGCTCCCCCGAGGAAGCCAGTCAAAATTATGTCTGTTGCACCCATTACTATTACTGTTTCGGGGCCCCTCCCCTATGAATCTGACAAGGCTGTCCCATGGCACTATGGGGCAGATGTGTATGTGCTTGGAGTGAAGCAGAAGTTCAACACCGGTACCAGTATCAGTAACATCACTGGTCCCGCCAAAATTACTCGCAGTGGCAGGCTCTTCTCGCCTGACATTGCACCACCAGTTATCTGAAAACCTCTTATCATCACACCCGCAAGTGTGCATGTTTCCCTTCTAAATCAAGTTCCTGTGTCTACTACTGCCGCCGAGTCCTCTGATGCTCGGGGCAAAGGAGTTACTACCGATTTGCCTGCCCGGACGGAGGCACCAAAAAAGACCGCTGTTGAAGCCTCCCAGCAAGAGATGGAGGAAATCCTTAAAATCATTAAAAAGAGTGACTTCAATGTCGTTGAACAGCTGAGGCATACCCCCTCCAAGATCTCTATGATATCATTGCTGCTGTGCTCAGAGGCCCACACCAAGGCCCTGATTTCATTTCTAAAGACGGCCCATGTGCCGCAAGAGACATCTGCAGATCAATTCACTGACTGTGTGGCCAATTTGACAGCTGACAATGGTTTGGGTTTCTCGGATACTGATCTTACCTCCAAGGGAAAAAACCACAATGATGCCCTGCATATTTCCATAGAATGCAGGGGCACTACTCTTGCACACGTGTTGGTGGACACCGGTTCTTCCCTGAATGTATTGCCCAAGAAGGCCTTAGATCAGTTGGATTGTGAGGGCCTGGAATTGAAACCTAGTAACATCATTGTTAGAGCCTTCGACGGTTCTAAGAGGATGGTGCACGGTGAGGTAGACATTCCTATTCGTGTGGGTTCCCAAGTCTTTGACTCAACGTTCTATGTGATGGATATTCGTCCATCTTATTCCTGTTTGCTGGGTCGATCCTGGATTCACAAGGCTGGGGCGGTAACATCCACTCTACACCAGAAGCTCAAATACCCTGTCAAAGGGAAGATTGTTACCGTGCAGGGTGAGGAAGAATACATGGTAAGTCATCTGAATTCATTCCGGTATATCGAGATGGACGGGGAGTTTATTGAAACCCCCTTTCAACATTTTGAAGAGGTACCTCCAACGTTGGCGTCAGCTGAGACAGTGGTTGAAGAAGACTTTCCTTTGAAGATGGCTTCCTTGAGGGATGCCCGAGCTGTGATCGACAAAGGCAAGTGCGCAAACTGGGGTCGACTTCCGGACTTCACTCCAAAGACCGACAAGTTTGGGTTGGGCTTCATTACAGAGGCTCAGAGGGCTGTTCGCAAAGAAAGGATCAGAAAGCCTCCGGTGTTCATCACCAACCCAAGAGTGAATGCTATTGAGGATGACGTAGAGGAAGCGGAATTTGACAGTTGGATCTATCCAACAACCAACAACGGACCAAGCAACTGGACGGACAAAGATTTTACACCTATTACTTTTATCACGCAGTAATGAACTCTTTTGTTTTCAATTTGTAACAAACAATATGTTGAAACTTTTATTGGCTCGGTGTCCTACCCGGGGCACCGTGGCTCCATTTGTGAGGGCTTTTTGTATGACATTTCCATATACCATTAATCAAAACATTGGACGTTGTTGCATTTCAAATCTTGTGCTCTTTTTCTTTCTTTGTGATATATTGCAAAACATCTATATTTACACACACTCACTTATACAGGTTCCAATCCACTATGGATCTCGCTGGTAACGACTCTGCTACCGCCAGTTATGACTTCGAAAATCCGATCAACTTAGCCGAAGACGAAGGTGAAGATGATTGCGAAGTGCCTGGTGAGCTTGCAAGACTGCTACTCCAGGAAGAGAGGGCCATTCAGCCGCATGAAGAGCCAGTGGAGACGGTAAATCTGGGTACAGAGACAGATAGAAAAGAAGTCAAGATTGGTGCCAATCTGGAGCTCAGCGTGAAACAACGATTGATTCAGATGCTGCATGACTACATGGAAATCTTTGCTTGGTCTTACGAAGACATGCCTGGTTTGGATGCCGACATTGTAGTTCATCACCTGCCCACCAAGGAAGACTGCCCTCTGGTAAAACAGAAGGTCTGCCGCATGCGCCCATAAATGTCCGAGAAAATCAAAGCTGAGGTTATGAAGCAATTTGATGCCGGTTTTCTTGCAGTAACTTCTTACCCTCAGTGGGTTGCCAATGTGGTTCCGGTACCGAAGAAAGATGGTAAGGTCAGAATGTGTGTTGATTACAGGGATCTGAACAGAGCAAGCCCCAAGGATGACTTCCCTCTGCCTCACATCGACGTTCTTGTTGACAATACTGCTCAACACAAGGTGTTCTCCTTCATGGATGGTTTTTCAGGGTATAATCAGATCAAGATGGCTCCTGAAGATATGGAAAAGACTACTTTCGTTACTCAGTGGGGCACCTTTTGCTACAAGGTCATGCCATTTGGGTTGAAAAATGCTGGGGCAACCTACCAACGTGCCATGGTTGCTTTATTTCATGATATGATCCATCATGAGATAGAAGTGTACGTCAACGATATGATTGCAAGATCTCAAACAGAGGAGGAACACCTTGACCATCTGCGGAAGCTGTTTGACCGACTGAAGTTGTACAAGCTGAGGTTGAACCCAAACAAATGCACCTTTGGGGTGAGGTCTGGAAAATTGCTAGGTTTCATTATAAGCGACAAAGGTATTCAAGTGAACCCTGCCAAGGTGAAAGCCATACAAGAGATGCCGACTCCCAAGACAGAGAAAGAAGTCCGAGGCTTTCTAGGACGACTGAATTACATTGCCTGATTCATCTCACATCTAACCGCTACCTGTGAGCCAATCTTCAAATTGCTGAAGAAAGATCAAGTAGTACGTTGGAACGATGAATGTCAGGTTGCTTTCGAAAAGATAAAGGAATATCTCCAAGAGCCACCCATTCTTATGCCACCAGTGGAAGGGAGACCTCTAATACTATACTTGACGGTACTTGACAACTCAATGGGGTGTGTGCTGGGGCAGCATGACGAGTCTGGCCGAAAAGAGCACGCTATTTATTACCTGAGCAAAAAGTTTACCGACTGTGAGACTCGGTACTCACTGCTCGAGAAAACTTGCTGCGCTCTGGTATGGGCTGCTCGCCGGCTGAGACAGTATATGTTGACTCACACGACTCTGTTGATTTCAAAAATGGATCCAATCAAGTACATATTCGAAAAGCCCGCTCTGTCCGGAAGAATAGTAAGATGGCAAATGATCTTGACGGAATATGACATCCAATACACAACTCAAAAAGCAATCAAGGGAAGTGTATTGGTAGACCATTTGGCACACCAACCTGTGGACGATTACCAATCATTGAACTTTGAATTTCCAGACGAAGATATCATGGTAGTAACTGATTGTGAAGTACCTAGACCGGATGAAGGACCTGAGGAAGGATCCCGATGGTCTATGCATTTTGACGGAGCTTCGAACGCTTTGGGTAACGACATCGGCACTGTGATCATATCCCCTAAAGGTACTCATACTCCACTCACCGCTCGGCTGTGTTTCAACTGCACCAACAACACGGCAGAATACGAGGCATGTATCATGGGTCTTCAAGCTGCAATCGACTTAAGGATCAAGTTTATGAGTGTCTTCGGAGATTCCACTCTCGTGATCAATCAGATCAAAGGCGAGTGGGATACGAAACACCCAAATCTTATTCCTTACAAGGAGTATGTGTTGAATTTGCTTCCCCACTTTGAAGAGATAACTTTTGAACACTTCCCAAGAGAGGAGAATCAGTTAGCAGACGCACTAGCTACGATGTCTTCAATGTTCAAAGTCAAATGGGACAACGAGGCTCCCCGGATCATTATCTGGAAGATAGACGAACCTGCATACTGCTGCGATCTTGAGGCCGAAGAGGTAACCGAAAAACCCTGGTATCATGAGGTGAAGAGATATTTAGAAGCTCAAGAATACCCCAAGGGCGCATCGGTCAATGACAAGAAGTTCCTAAGAAGGTTTGCGGCAAAATTCTTCCTCAGCAACGGCATTCTCTACAAACGAAACCATGATTCAACTTTACTGCGTTGTGTGGATAAGACTGAAGCAGAGAAGATCATGGTAGAACTGCATGAAGGTACATTCGGAACACATTCCAGTGGACATACCATGGCAAAGAAAATCCTTCGGGCAGGATATTTCTGGTCCACGATGGAAGCCGACTGTTACCAACATTCTCGAACTTGTCATAAATGCCAGATCTATGCTGATAAGGTGCACATCCCTCCGGTTTCTCTGAACGTCCTGACGGCACCTTGGCCTTTTGCAATGTGGGGAATTGATATGATCGGCGAGATCCGACCGACGGCATCCAACGGGCATCGCTTCATCTTGGTAGCGATTGATTACTTCACTAAGTGGGTGGAAGCAGCTTCCTACGCCACCGTAACCAAGAGCGTTGTGGCACGTTTCATTCGGCATAACCTGATCTGTCGGTACGGCGTCCCGGAAAGAATCATTACGGACAATGGTACCAATCTTAACAACAAGATGATCACTGAGCTCTGCGAGCAATTCAAGATACAGCACCACAACTCTTCTCCTTACCGGCCGAAGATGAATGGAGCTGTCGAAGCGGAAAATAAAAACATCAAGAAAATTGTGCAGACGATGACAGTGACCTACAAAGATTGGCACGAAATGTTACCATTTGCTCTTCATGGGTACCGTACCTCAGCACGGACGTCAACCGGGGCAACACCCTTTTCCTTGGTCTATGGCATGGAGGCAGTCTTGCCAATTGAAGTCCAGCTACCCTCTCTCCGGATAATGAAGGATGCAGACTTGAGTGAAGATGACTGGATCCAGACTCGACTTGTTCAATTAAACCTAATTGACGAAAAGAGACTCACCGCTATCTGTTATGGTCAGACGTACCAAAAACGGATGATCAGGGCATTTAACAAGAAAGTCAGACCACAAGAGTATCAAGTTAGGGACCTAGTAATCAAACGCATCATCCTTCCTCAAAGTGATCCCAGGGGCAAATGGACCCCTGCGTACGAAGGGCCATTTATGGTTAAACATATGTTCTCAGGAGGAGCCATGATTCTAACCACCATGGATGGTGAGGATCTTCCTCACCCCGCCAATGCAGACATAGTAAAAAGATACTACGCATGAATAAAAGACCTGCTAGGTTGACATACCTAGGCAAAAATAAGGGCTTCCCGGTGAACCAAAAAGGTTCGGGCAAAAATAAGGGATGAAATGAAAAGAATCTGTACACCCGGCAAGTCGAAAACCTAAAAAGGCGGCTTGGGCAAAAATGGGTATCCCGGTGGACTGAAAACCCGAAGGGGCGGTCCAGGCAAAAGTTAGGGATAAAACGTAACACTATGTCTCATCGGATCACCTTGCATCCAGAATTCGGCATCAACTATCGGGCTCAGACTTCGGCATCGATCAATTAGTTTCATCTTCAACTAAGCAGCAAAGTGATGAGACGCTTGAAGACATAAATGCAATAGCAGAGTTGGAACCCAGTGGGAATATTGTTCACATAGCTGTTTTGTTTCCTTTTCAAAATTGTATAAACTTTATGTTATTCGGCGGCGTTCTCTTACTAGGACGTCAGCCTCTTGTACAAAAACGCCTATTTACAGGCAAATTTCAAAATCAATACAAATTCACTTTTCCAAACAAATTGCCAATTGTTTTTCCTTTTTCTGTTTTGTCTTGCGAAGAACGTCCAATGTTCATTTTTGATATATGCATTTGACATTAAATTTCTAATTCATAAATACTTGCATGCGAAACAAAGGACTGATTACAGGTGACATCAGAAACAGGGGCAATGTAAAGTTGTCTAGGCAGTCTAGTTGCTCTGTCCGCCAGGGTACCAAGGTAGATTCAACTGAAGAATGTGACCAAGTTACCTCAACTCCCTACAGAGTAAGACAAGATTCAGCAATACTCTCCCCAGGAAGAGTTAGTCTATCATCAGCCTTACAATAGGCACCCTATTCCCCTAGCAAGTCAGCAATACTCTCCTCCAGCAGAGTTAGTCTGCAGCCAGCCTAAAGGAAGTTGATTATCCCCAGAAGATATCAACATTCCCCAGCGGAGTATAGGCATTCCTCAGCAAGCATCCCCGGCAGTCTTGATCTAAGATTGTTCCCCGGCGGAATACAGACGCCCCAGTGGAACCATTTTCCAGTACAGTCCGAAAGTTTCCCCAGGAAATTGGAATCCATTCCCCCAGCAGGTCTTGGAGCTTATCCCCGGTAGCATTATATTTGTATGGCACGACTTTGTCTGATTCGTAAGGAACATGACCCAGCAAGCAAATCACTACTGGAGAAACAATTGGCTTTCTATAATACCCAATCTCTATAAGGGCGGGAACACTGAAACAAGGCACAATAATGTTCACCCCTTATTCAGAATACTTAGGCATTACAAAATCATTACTGGAGAACATATCTTCACCTGAGGAAAAGAATTCATCTACGGAAGCATACTCATCACTTGACACAGTCTCAACCAAGCAATCTTCAATCACATTAATCCCATTGTAATCATCTCTATTGCCCGAAACTTTGATAGTACCATTATCCAACAATAATTGAATACCCATTCTTCCAATGGAACAACCACGAGAGTCTTTGCAGCAAATATGGCAAGACCCATAATGGTGTTCTACTTGACCATCCATGTGATAGAAAGTAGCGTGCAACTGCACCAAATCATCATTCATATGGTTCACATCAAAGATCCGAAATTCTCCAGGACATCCAAAGACCATATTCACATCTTCCTTGTACTCTGCCCTTGGTCTGATTATACGAATGAGACCTTCATCCATCATTTCCTGAAGATCATCTTTTATCTTATCACACCCCTGTATATCTGTACTGCAAATACCACAACCAGTATGGTCATGCGTATAGTAACTAAACTCACAGAGGTCAGCATGCATCTTTACTAAATCTCCTCTAACTAGGTTGATATCAAAAATATGGAAGTCCCCTGGATAGCTAGCAACCATGTTTACAACATTTGTTCCTCCATGATTTGGAAAAGGATTATCTTTTACGTTATAGCCAACATCTTTAAAGGATAAAAGCCCAGATCTCACCATCTTTTATACTTCAGATTTCAAAGGTAACAGTTCTCAACATTGTGCCCTGGTGCTCCCTGATGAAAATCACACGTCTGGTCTGCCTTATAATACCAAGGAAAAGGTGATGGTATAGTAGGGGTGGCCTGGTCTGAACCAACTTCTTTTGAATTAATGTCAGGAGTAACTCTTCATAGCTCATGGGGATAGAGTCAAAATCCTCTCTCTTCTGATTCTGCCCCTAATTTCCCTAAGGGGATGGTCCTTGATAAGCAATTGTGGTCAGAGCCACATTGACAACTGGAGTTACCGAAGCAACCTGTTGGTGGCGCTGATGATTTCTTATAGGAGGATTAACCCTTCTCTCTCGAATGTCAACATTTGTATCCCCTTCTTTCTTCTCGGCAAACCCATGAAGGCTTCTTGGTACTACTGGAATTTTCACCTCTTATCAAACGACCCTCTCTTACAGCTTCTTCTAAACGAACGTCCATACTCACCATTTCGGTAAAATCACTTGGTGAACTCGCCAACATTCTTTCATAATAGAAGGCACCTAGAGTCTTCAGGAAAATATTTGTCATATCTTTCTCTTCCATTAGAGGGATCACCTAGGAGGATACTTCACGCTATCTCTGTGCATACTCTTTAAACGGTTCCTTATCTTTCTGGACCATTGCCCTGAGTTAACCATGGTCAGGTGCCATGTCCATATTATACTTATACTGTCTAATAAATGCTTCACCCAAGTCGTTGAAAGTATGAATGTTGGCATTATCCAAGCTCATGTACCACTTCAACACAACACCAGTCAAGTTGTCTTGGAAAAAGTGAATTAACAAGCGTTTTGATCATCAGTATGAGTAGACATCCTTCTCACATACATCACAAGATGAGAACGGGGACATGTATTACCCTTGTATTTCTCAAATTCCATTACTTTGAACTTTGCAGGTATTTTCACATTTGGAACCAAACACAGATCGTTCACATTCTTCCCAATCAGTTCTTTTCCTCGTAGGGCCTTCATCTCTTTCTAAATCTTATCAAATTGATCTTGGAAATTTTCCATTCAACCATAGAAGCCTAAGATTTCACTTGGAGGAGGAATAGGACGATAAACTTCATCATTAACAAACGGCATAACATTCACCGAAGGAGGTGCAGCATAGTGAGTCTCATTTCTAGCAGCATGAGTAATATGCACCACAAGAGGTGCAGGAGTAGCAGCAGCTTGAACAAATGGAGTAGCTAGAGCATCAAGATTAAAACCCTCTGACATGAAGTTTTCTGGCATTCCCTATGGATAACCCTGAGGCATACGATTCTGAGCAATAGTAACCGGGGTAACAGAAACGGGAGCTGGTGGACCTTCAGAAATAAATGTTATTTATTAAGGCTGAGCAAGTGGTGGCTAATTCTAAGAAGCCACCAATGATTCCATCAAAGCAGTTAAATTGGCCATTGTAATACGGTGGGAGAACTGACTTGAAGGTTTTGCTGAGGAAAATAAACTCTGTTGTAAGGGCCATGCCATGTACTGCTTTTAGAATCTGTTGGGGAGTCCTGAGGAATTTGACAAATTCTACTGGGGATCAATAATTTGAACTTTGTTCTGCTGGGGATTTAAATGACGTACTGTAGGGGATTACTTATGGAATGGCCTAAAGATATTTTCCCATCTTTTCAACCTATCAGTAATTGTTCTTCCCATTTTATTTATTTGTAAACAGTAATTATGTTCAAATGCATATGCTCAACAATGAATCATTGGACGTTTTTGTAAACAAAACACAAGTGTAAAGAAAATACAAATAGTTTTTACACTTTCAAAGGAATATTTTTGTATTGACTTTGAGTAAGTATTTTAGTACAAGGAGACAAACATTCTAGTAAGAGAACGCTGTTGTAAAAAAATAAAATTTTAATACAAAGAAAATATAGCTATGTGTGACAATCCCATGGGGTTTGCATTATGCTATAGCCTTCGTATCTCCGAGCGTCTTGTTTATTTGGTTCCTTGTCCGAAGATGACTGAATCGATCAGAACCTTTGAATATGACATCGTTATCCCAAGTCTTTTCTACTCTTCCTGTGAATATGATGCCAAGCCTTTGCAATCTGCTCCTTAACTTCCTTATTATTCTCTCCCTCTATAAGAAAGAAACCACTCATATGAATACTATTTGGCTTATCCCTCATCGGATATCCAAGCTATCATTGTGCAAGAACAGGATCGTAGTTAATTACTCCATTTGTACCAATAAGAGGTACATTGGGGAAACTACCACAACTACAGACAATCTCTACATCATGGTAAGCCTGATGGTACCAAACAATATCTGAATAAGTGAGGGCCATAATCTTCGGAGCCCAACGAGGTTCCTTTTTGACATCCCAGAAAGCATCAGATCGAGGCAAGTGAGAAATAAACCACTGATACAACAAAGGCGTGCAACATATGATCATCCCTCCATGATAAGAATCCTGAAGATGAATGGAGTAATAAGCATCACCTAATAATGTAGGGATTGAATTCCCTATCAAAAATATCCTGATGGCATTGACATCCACAAAGTTGTCGACATTCGGAAATAAGAACAACCCGTAGGCAAGTAGGACAAAGATGGCCTCAAAAGCAACCTTACTCTTCATCCTGGAAAAGTAGTGAACTTTCTCTAATAAAAACTGAGCGGGTAAACCTTTGATTCCTCCTTTTGTAGTCATGTGGGCCTCAATCTCAGACTTCCCCAAATGAATTGAAGTAGCAATCTCATGAGATTTTGGCTCCCTCTTCAAACCGGTGAAAGGAACACAATCAGTAACAGGTAATCCCAGTAGATAAGAATACTCCTCTAATGTAGGTGTTGTACCCCAAAATTTGCCCTCCCATTTTCCCAACATTTTCTCATCACAAGGCCCTTGGAGCTCAAAATCCAGTTAGGGTTTTCCTCTGCAAGACTTCTCCTAGCACTGTTGGCCCAAATTAGGGTTTGTGTTTGCACAAAGGTATTTTGACCTAAAATGCCTAAGATGACTTTCATGCTTCATGTTGGACTCCCAAGTTTATCCATACCAAGCTTCAAGCCTTGATTCCAACCTTTGCCCAGTCAATTGGACAGTTGACCTAGAAATCAGCTGTAATTGGGAAAAAGTCAACTGTGGCCAATTGACAGTCAAACCTCATGAAAATTGACCCACATCAACATTATGAACTCATATGGACCATTTGATCAAGTTTGGATCACAATTCCACAAGAAATTTGATCAGATCACCAAAAGGGCAAAATGGTCATTTTTAGGGTTTTGACTGCACAAAGGCAATTTTTGACTGTTTGACCTAGCCAATGGAAAACCAAGCTCACATATGGACTCAAGGACCCCATGGAATTGTCTTGACATACTCAACAAGTTCAAAAGATCCCAAATGCACAAGATTGATAGTTGAATTTTCCAGTCAATTGATCAATTTTTTACTGTATACTGAAAAGTCAAACTTTGACTTTTTGTTCAAAATCAAGTGTCAAGATTCATTTTTCATCAAAACATGCCAAATCATGAAACTTGTTCATCAAGAAATCAAAAATCACAAATTAGGGTTTGAAATGAAGATTTTTCATAACTTAGAATTTTTCTAAGTTATGAAAAACCCTAATTTTTTCCTAACTTTGTCCCACTTTCTCATCAAGATGCATTTGGATTCAAGGAAAAGTCAAAACATGAAAGTTGTATTCCATTGCAAAATCTACAACTTTGATTCACAAAGTTTCCTCAAAAGAAGCTTGTAGCTCAAGTTACAATTTTTGGAACAAGGGTACCAAACCATTCTTAACTTAGAGAAATTTTGACCTATTTTAGGCAAGATTTTTGCCTAACTTCAAGACCACTTTTCACATACTTCCACTTGGAATTTAAATTTTCATTACAAAGATGGATTGTAGTACACATTCCAAGCTTTCCAAAATGTCTAAGAACTCATCAAACAACCTCATGGTTAGGGAGAATCGAATTTGGCAAGTTGGGAAAAAGTCACTTTGTTTATGGCCAATTTTCATGTTCATACACTTAGGCAATTTTGAACTCAGCTTGCATTCCTTGATTACAGGTCCTATATCCCATTTGAACTCATAAATTTAATGCTAACTCATTGTGCCAAGGTCTTATTTTGTGTGTTCAAGCATTGTATGCAAAATTAAGCCATAAGTAGAAAAAGCATTATGTCCATTTTTGAAAAAGTGAAGCTTTATGTCAATTTGCAAATCAAGAGGTACACAGCAAATCTCCTTGGCACAAGTTTTTGAGCTAATCCCACTGATCAAGGGCAAGCTTAGCAGCACATTAGGGGGGCCTCCATCAGTCTAAAACACAACTTGACACTTTGTTGCTTAAGTAAGAAGAAACTTGACATAACAACTCCCAACTCTCATCTCAGCCAACACAACCTTAAGCAAAGTTATTGTACTCATTATAAACACTAAACCTAAGCTGAAACACAAGCCAACCAAGTTCCAAACATTCTCAAACACAGAATCACCATTAAACTGCACAAAAACAGGGCATTCTGCACTTGGACTTGGCTAGCTCATTTCCATCGTGCATCTTGGCCAAAAACACTTCAAACACATCCCACACCATCCCTTGAAACTATTCCAAGCCCTAAACACGACCTGTAACACTCCTAACCAACATCACCATTTCCATATTTTCTATTTTGCAGTTGAAGTGCCATAACACGATTCACCTGGTTTCAAGGCATACCAAGCATTGGAATAGCATCCCTGGACATCAAGGAAGCTATACAAATCATTACCTTGCCTTGTAAGCATCTCCATTGTTGCACACGATTCCAACTAAACAGGTAAATCTTTGGACTTCTATCTCTCAATGTAGGAAGAATTAGCTCTAAGTTTGTGAATGAAAAATGTCATGCTCATGCCCCTGAAGCTATACATATCTTTACCTTCCATTTATTTTGCATGTGCTATGAGAATTTTAAGTCTGAACATTGAATGAAAACTAGGTCAGGAATTGGGGGAGAAGAAATTCTCTCTCATTTCTGAGAGTTAGGATGAGTTCTTTATATGTCCAGAATCGTGGTTTGATGCTTAACATTTTTCATGTTATGAGTTTGTGCTAAAAGTTCAGGAATCAAGATGTTTGAATCAGTGTAGGAGGCGCGCGTTTTTGACAAATTTCTGGCCAAAGGTTGAAGAAGGTCCTTTGGGCTGGGCTTGTTTTATTTTTCTTATTTGCACCCTATTTTCACTTTTGAACCCCCTTGACCCATTGTGCTTATTTGAAACATTTTTTGACTTTTGCTTGTTATTTCTGACTTATTTATTTTTTCTCATAATATTAAAAATATAAAAAAATATTTTTCAAACCATTTTTGTATTTATTAGGCATTTATTGGTTTAAATTAACATTTGTAGATATAAATAACATACAAATACTCTTTTATTTAAAATACCAAAATAATATAAATACTTTTTATTTTCTGACTTTTGTTTTATTTTATCTTTGAAAAAACTTTTATAAAAAAAATATATTTTTGTAAATATTAAATATTATTATTTTTATACATATATTTAGTATTTAGTAAATATTATAAATATTTAGATATTTATTAATACATTAAGGTTAAAAAACACAATAAAATAATACATTTTATTTTTTACTAATATTTAACTTAAAAATTACTTCTTTTCATATATTTTCTTTTCATTTATCTTTTGTATATAATTAGTAAATATTACATATATTATATAATAAATACCTTTTATTTATAAAATTAGGGTTTTACCCTAGATCCATAAAAATACCAAAAATACATTAATTTTTATTTTTATTTATTTGATATATGATAAACATTTTTTTCACATACATATGAAAACCTTTTTTTTTGCATTTTTTGCATATTTATTTTATTTGAATATTGTGTAATTAAATACCTTGCAAAATTCCAATTTGATGTAATAACTTAGGATTTAATTCTTGTCAGAATACCCCCATTTGAACATTTGTACCCCCCATCCCATATATTGTGTTGTAATAACTTATGACCTTTTATTTTTCGCATTTTAAAAGCTTTCTAAATATGCCATGTTGGAATTAGGGTTTGTATGCAAATCAATTAACCAACAAATAGTTTGACCTAAATTCAAGATAAATAAGCATGAAAATGGACAACACTAATCACACTTGCACCCCTAGGGTATTCCACTTGTTGCCTTCAATAATGGGCCATATTGCATGTTAGGTCTCTTTGGGCAAAACAAACATAATTCAAATGATCATAGTCCCTCGATGACGCTTTCGAAAGTTGCCTAAAAATGATCAAGTCCCTTAAAGAAAATTGCCCAAAGATACTTGGCACCATTGCAATTATGGTCTAAACGATGACCCACGCCCGTCCCTTTCGCATCCTAACACAAGATTGTCCACCAAATACAATGGTGGAACAAAATTGTTAAAAGGGTTAAAACATAGCAAAGATCTTTGAGAAATATAGGGTAGATAGCTCTTGGTTACTTGCCCCCTTGCAAAACAAAAACACTTGCCTATTTTTCAAACCACACATCACTACACTTTCAAAACAACTTTCAAAAACATTGAAAACCTTTTCAAAAGACATACACCTTTGTATACATCCCAACATGGATCATTACAAAGGTTTCCACCACATTGGCCTCTTTTCAAAGCATTTTCAAAATCCACACACAAAGCACCATTTCAAACAATTGAAAATTAAGGCAAGTTGATCTAAGCAAGTAACTAAGAGCCCATGGATAACCATGGATAGAAAGGGTGTTAATACCTTCCCTTTCTATAATCTACTCCCCGAACCCAAGAAAACATCTCAAAGGTTTTTGCTGTGCTTTTTAACCTTTCCTTAGGATAAAATAAAAAGTCGGTGGCGACTCTTGCTCAACCGAAACATTTGCGAAAACAAACGCAAAACCCTAGTCAGTTCTCCCACCGTATCACAGTAGGCATCAACTGATAATCAGGGAAAGTGAAACATCGATACATTGGATCATAGAACTGGACCAAAGTCGAGATAATACCCTCCTTCATCCTAAGCTTCATGAGATACACGATGTATCCATACTTCATGAGAGACATGATCAACGGTCTTCCCTCGACTGGTGGCATCAATACAAGAGGCTCTTGCAAGTATTCTTTAATTTTGTCAAAAGCAACATGGCATTCACCATTCCATTTGACTACTTGATCTTTCTTCAATAACTTAAAGATTGGCTCACAAGTAGTTGTTAGGTGAGAAATGAATCTGGCAATATAGTTCAAACGTCCCAAGAATCCTCTGACTTTCTTCTCAGTACGAGGAGCAGGCATCTCTTGTATTGCTCTAACTTTGGCAGGATCTACTTCAATACCTTTGTTGCTGATGATAAAGCCTAGGAGTTTACCGAACCGTACCCCAAATGTGCATTTGTTTGGATTCAACCTCAGCTTGTACTTCTTCAGTCTCTCAAACATCTTTTGTAAGTGATCAGGATGCTCTTCTTCTGTTTGCGATCTGGCTATCATATCGTCTACGTAGACCTCTATTTTGTGATGTGTCATGTCTTAAAATAAAGCTATCATGGCGCGTTGATAGATTTCCCCAGCGTTCTTCAGTCTGAATGGAATTACCTTGTAGCAGAATGTGCCCCACTGTGTGACAAACATTGTTTTCTCCATGTCCTCAGGCGCCATTTTGATTTGGTTGTAACCTGAGAATCCATCCATGAAGGAAAACACTTTGTGTTGTGTCGTATTGTCAACTAGGATATCAATGTGGGGGAGTGGAAAGTCATACTTAGGTCTTGCCCTATTCAAATCTCTGTAGTCCACACACATTCTCACTTTACCGTCCCTTTTGGGTACGAGAACAACATTGGCAACCCATTGGGGGTAAAAGGTGACAGCCAAGAATCCAGCGTTAAATTGCTTCATGACCTCTGCTTTAATCTTTTCTAACATATCAGGCCTCATTCGACGTACCTTTTGCTTTACTGGCGGACAATCCTCTCTTGTAGGTAGACGATGTACCACAATATCTTCATCAAGTCCTGGCATGTCTTCATATGACCAGGCAAAGACTTCGACATAATCATGCAGCAGCTGAATCAGACGCTTCTTGATACTGGGTTCCAGATTGGCACCCACTTTGACCTCTTTTTTAACTTCTTCGGTACCTAGGTTGATCGTATCCACGAATTCATCGTGAGGATGAATGGTTCTCTCTTCTTGTTGTAATAGACTGGCAAGTTCCCCTGGTACTTCACAATCTTCCTCACCTTCGTCTTTGGCTTGGTAGATCAGATTCTCAGAGTCACAAAAGGCCATAGCAGTATCGTTACCCATGGGATCCAGAATGGATGTATACCTGCATTGTGAGTGTGGGTGTGTGTAAGGGTATAACTATCTTTGAAAGAAAGTAAAATGTAAAATAAAAATAATGATCACAAAAGTTTGAATGCGAAAACGTCCATGATTCATTGATGTCATATGAAAAATGAGATGATAACCCTTACAAATGGACCATTGTGCCTCGGGTAAGACATAAGGTTTTAAGAGTGTGAATTGTTTTGAATATTACAGATCCAACAAAATGTAAAGATAAATTATTGAGGGATGAAAGTGATTGGGACGAAGTCTCTATCCTCCCAATTGTTGAGACCTCCATTGACAGTCGGGAAGATCCATTCCTCCAGGTTGCAACCATCTTCACCATCTTCTACTGTGTTGACCTCACGGTTGCTGATCTTCAAGGGTGGCCCTCCAGCACGGGCACGGCGTACAACCTTTTGAGCACTTGAAGTGAAACCTAAGCCAAACTTGTCAAACTTATACGGGATATCTGGGAGTTGTCCCCAGATAGTGCACCCACCTTCTTCCACCACTGCTTTAGCATCCTTCAGTGACGACATCCAGAGTGGAGGCTTTGTAATCTTGGGAACAGCCTTGGTCACTGCCACCTCTTGGGGGACCTCTTCAAAGTGTTGAAATGGAGTTTCAATGAATTCGTCGTCCAATTCCACATATCTGAAGTAATTGAGATGGCTGATCATGTATTCTTCCTCTCCATGGACGGTGATAATCTTTCCTTGAACCGGATACTTCAGCATCTGGTGCAATGTAGAGGTTACAATGCTAGCATTATGGATCCATGGCCGGCCCATCAGACAGGAGTAAGAAGGGCGGATATCCATTACATAAAAGGTTGAATTGTAAGTTTGTGTTCCAACCTTTATGGGGATATCCACTTCCCCGTGTACCATCCTCTTCGAGCCGTCAAAAGCCCTTACCACTATGTTGCTCGGCTTCAAAGTTAACCCCTCACAGTCAAGTATGTCAAGAGCTTTTTTGGGTAATACATTCATGGATGAGCCAATATCCACCAAAACATGTGCCAGAGTGGTGCCCCTACATTCCACTGAGACATGCAACGCCTCATTATGCTTTCTTCCCCTCGGCGTCAGATCAACATCTGAAAAACCTAAACCATTGTCCGCAGTTAGGTTGGCCACACAGTCTTGAAATTGATCAGCAGACATCTCTTGAGGTACATGGGCGGTTTTTAAGAACTTCATCAAGGCTTTTGCATGTGCCTCGGAACATAGTAGTAATGCCAGCATGGAGATCTTAGAGGGAGTTTGCCCCAGTTGTTCAACTACATCGTAGTCGCTTTTCTTTATAATTTTTAAGATCTCCTCCATTTCCTTCTTGGAGGTCTCAGGGATAGTCAATGACTGAGCCTTCATCCGGACAGGCTCAACCATAACACCTTTTCCTCGAGCCTCGATTAACTCGGAAGCATGAGTCTCAGGAGGAATGATCACAGGGGTTGTAACGGCTTTGTCAATTGGAGTACTTGCATAGATGATTATGGGTGTAGGAGCAACCTTTGGAGCAGCTACATGGATAATTACGGGTCCAGAAACTGTTTTTAGGGGAGCAATTTCTGGAGAAAAGATCCTACCACTTCGGGTAAATTTGCTGGTTTCAGCAATATTACTGATGTCAGAGTCTTCTTTCTCGGAATTTATCTCTTCGGTGGCCGTCCAGTCTTGCTTAACGCCATGGTCGTAAATGTCCCCTCCGTAATTCCACGACACGGTCTTGTCTGATTCATATGGGACTGGCCCGAGCATTGTGATTATTAAAGGAGCTGATTTTAGAACCGATGTAATTCTAACGGGTCTTTTGGTGGAGACCCTGGAAGAATTGGCGGAAATGGTAATGATAGAAACATCTTCAATAGGAATAGGTGAAACATGAGTCTTTTCAAACAAAATCTCTTTGTTATCTAACAGGCACTGAATGCCTGCCTTCAACAAAGGACAGCCAAATGGTGAGGATAAGCAGAGATGGAAAACTTCATTATAGCCCGGGAACACACCGACTTTCAACAAGTTTATCTTAATAGTCGGAAGTGGGGTCATGAGCTCGTCAACTGAGGTAACAAACAAATCTTCTTCAATGGCATTGGTATTATGGCCATGTCTAGTCATAGGAGCAGAAATGACATTTGGCTTCTCGGGCGCATCAAACTCAATTTATTTTGCTTCAATGAGGTCTTGTATTTTTTTCTTTAAGGCCCAACAATTATTAGTATCGTGACCAAGACTTTCAGAGTGGTATGCGCAACGGGCATTAGGATGATAATGAGGGGATGTTGTATTGGGGTTTTTCGGAGCTTCTTTCAAGGTCACCAAGTTGGATCTTAGCAGATGAGGTAATACTTGAGACAGATTCATGTTGATTCTGGTAAACTTCTTGACTGGCCTTTCTACCCTTGGTTGATTATTTCTTTGTTGATCAGATGCAGGCTTCGGGATCATAACAGCCCCCACCATTGATCAGCGTTCGGCTTTATCTTGGTTTCTTTGCGGATATACAACAACCACCTCTTTCTTCCCGATGAAAGGCTTCCTTACAGTTGTAGAAGAAGATGTGTCTTTCTGGATTTTTCCATTCTTAATACTGGCTTCTATCCTCTCTCCGGTCATTATTAGTTCAGCAAACCCTGCAGATGAACTTCCGATTAAATGATTGAAGAAAGGAACATATAAGGTGCCTAAGAACATGTCTACCATATCTCTCTCACACAGGGGGGTTGAACTCTTCCAGCCAAATCTCTCCATTTTTGTGTGTAGTCCTTGAAACCTTCATTGGAGGCCATGGCCATACTCTGGAGTTGAGTATAGGTAGGCACCAAATCAGCATTATACTGGTATTGTTTGTAGAAAGCTGCAGCAAGATCTTCCCAATTGTGGATGTTGGCTCTTTCTAGTTGGTAAAACCAGTCGAGTTGTGTTCCAGACAGACTATCTTGGAAAAAGTGCACCCATAAGTCTTTATTAGCGGTATGGGGTTGAATTCTCCTCACATATGATCAGAGATGCATTTTAGGGCATGACACTCCATCATATTTGGAAAATATAGTCACTTTGAATTTTGGAGGAATCACAATCCCCGACACTAGCCCCAATTCCTCAAAATCCAAGCCTGGCACCTTTTGGACTTCCATCGTGCTCAACCGCTCTTCAAGATGTTTATACTTGTCATCAGCTGGAGGGTATTGTTCCTCAGACTAGTCCTCTTCTTCTTCCTCTTCTGATTCTGACAGGACAACTGTTTCCTTACCTTTCCCCTCTCCTTCACCAGATGTTGTTGCAAAGTCCAAAGTCCTTCTTGTCTATCCATGAAATCTTCTTCCCATGTTTAAGACTCTGGTTACCTTCTTTGTTTTCTTTTTCCTCTCTTCAGCCAATAAAGTCTTCAATTCTTCTTGCCCCTTGGCTAGGGTCATGAGAAACTGTTGAAATAAATAGTAGAGAGATGAGGAGACTTGTTGCAAAAGACCTGTTTATGTTATGAAGAATGATATGTGCATATGCAATGTTTTCAAGGATTTCAAAGATTCAAATTTGTTTTAGACAAAAAGGAAACACACGTTATATTAATAAGATAAAGTTTGAGTACATCAATTCCCCTTGGGCAAAATAATACAAAACTCTAAGATAGAAAAGTAGTGCACATCCTCTTTGGTGCAATGTAGGCATTCAGAGTCTGCTCCTCATGAAGTAGCCTAGTGAGCTCCAAAACCTTCTTCTCGCGTGCGTAGAATTGGGCTTCGAAAGTATCTCGCTCTCCTTTGAGTTGTATCCAATCCCTTTGGAGGCCTTCAAGAGATATGGGCATCTCAGGATGTAGGATAGTGTATGGAATGTCTCCCTCCATGACAGGCTCAATGATTATCGGGAGAATGGAGGGGTAAGGCATCATAAGACTCTGAGCGCGAGTTTATACCCATTTGAGGTAAGTCTCAAGAGGGATGAAAGTATTGTGCCCCAAAGTCTTGCTATCTACCTTGTTTAGCATCCTCCAAGCTCGTATAAATATCTGGTGAAGACCTTGATTGTTGTTGTCGTAGTCAAATACCAAACCTTGAATTAGCATCTCATGTGGGCCATCCCTTCGGGCATAACCAAACTGCCTTAAGGCTAAACATGGGTTGTAGGTGATTCCTCCCCTAATGCCAAGTAGAGGAACATTAGGGAATTCTCCACAATGGTCAACAATGATAACATTCCCATTGGATCGGGAGCACCAATGAATGTCTGAATGCTTGAGCGTCATCAACCTTTGTGACCACCTTGAACCTTGCTAATTCTTTGTGACTGATTGGGGAAGATGAGAAATAAACCATCTTTCCAATAGAAGAGTGAAACACATAAGGACACCTCTTTTCCTCATTGTGCAAGTGTAAAAAGAGTGTAGGATATCTCCTAGCAATGTAGGCACCGGGTTGCGAGATATGAAGATTTTGACGGCATTCACGTATATGAGTTGGTCAGGGTTTGGAAACAAAACCATCCCTTAGATGAGGAGAGCCACAATTTCCTCAAAGGCTTGCAAGTCTAGGGAATTCCAACAACTTTGGGCTTTCTCAAACATGAACTTTGCTAGGAAGCCTTTGACACCACTCCTTGTTTCCCAATGAGTTGTGACATCAGATGAGTGCAAGTGTAGAGCTTGAGCAATCTCTTCTGGCTTTGGATCTCTATCTGTACCGTTGAAAGGTAGTTGATTGAGAATGGGAATCCTCAAGAGTTGGGAGAATTCTTCTAAAGTAGGCACAAGTTGATAGTCGGGGAATGTGAAGCAATGGTGCAAAGGACCAAAGAAATGAAAGAGCACCTTCATCATATCCTCATCTGTGTTGGAGGTGACCAAGTTGAGTAGACGACCATGTCTCTCGGTGAATGGAGAATTTTCAGGAATCCTTGAAGCTAGCTCCTTAAGCTGTGGAGGGATTCTCACAAGGTTGACTTGAATAGTTTTCCTGCGAAGTGAATCCATATCCTACAAAACCAGAACAAAGATGAATCCCAAAATCCTTGAAATGGTTAGCGGATGCATATAATGTTCATGATGTCCATGATGTTATGTACAAGTATGCATATACAAGAAATGTAAACAAATCCTTAGGTTTAGGCTTGCATGGAGTTTTATAGGTAAGTACCCTCTTGAATTTTAGTTGGCTTAAACTTGTCCTAGTAATAGTAACCGAGTTCTAAGGAGCTCAATATCACTGGATTGTTTCCTTGGTCATTGTTTTAGCTCGAGCCTCTTTAATGGCGACCGAAATATCCCAAGAAACTAAACCTCAATGAGTGTAGTATCGAGTATCTACCAACTTTGGACTGCACTAAAGCCGGTCATCTCACTACATCCTAAAGGCCAAGTTAGTCAAGTAAAGGTTCTAGAAGTTCATTAGTGCTTCATGACATCACTCAGCGGCCCCGTATTCTCTTTGATTAACTCAAAGGCTACCGGTACCCACAAATATGTCGCACCAACATAGTTATTGCTTAGACCATGTCGGTATACCCCGTACAGTTTCCACAACGTATTGCTACTTACCTATAATGTATCCCAAATCCGGGTAGAGGATTCAAACCCAAACAAAGAACCATAATGTAAAGCATACAAGTCAAACAATGTAAGCAAGTAAATGTGATATAATCCCTAAGGTAACCCCACTTTTAGAATATTCTCCAGTAGAGTCGCCAGTTCTGTGATGCGGTGGGAGAACTGACTTGATTTTTTGGCATTTTATTGCAAATGTCGCGGTTAGCAAGAGTCGCCACCGACTTTTCTTTTATCCAAAAGGAAAGGTGAAAAAGCACAGGAAAGACCTTTGAGATTGTTTCTTGGGTTCGGGGGGTAGATTATAAAAAGGGAAGGTATTAGCACCCTTTTATCCATGGTTTTCCATGGGCTCTTAGTTACTTGCTAGATCACTTGCTTTTGTTTGAAATTGTGCTTTGTGTGGTTTTTGAAAGTATTTTGTAAAAGATGCCATTGTTTAGGCAATCTTTGTAATGATTCTCGTTCGTAAGAATGTATACAAAGATGTTGATCTTTTTGAAAATGTTTTCAATGTTTGTAAGATGTTTGGAAATGTGTGTGTTTGTTTTTGAAAATAGCAAGGATATTTGTTTTGAAATGGAGCAAGTAACTAAAAGTAATCTACCTACTCAAATGTATTTCTTGTTCATTTTCTTTTCCTTTGACATTTTTGTCTTACCATTGATTTGGTAAGCAACCCTATCTTTGGACGTAAACGGGACGAGCGCGGGTTATCGTATAGCCATGATTAGCAATGTTACAAAGTATCTTAGCATTTTTTGAGGGACTAAGATCATTTTTGTAAGGAAACTTTGAATAGCGTCATCGAGGGACTATGATCTTGTATTTGTTTGTTTGGCTAAGACACTTTACATGCATAATATGGCCATTTTGTATAAGGCAACCAAGTGGGGTAACCCTAGGGGTGTTTAGTGTGCAAGTGTGCCATTTTCATGCTTGATTTTGTCTTAGATTAGGGTTTTCTATTTGGTTGATTTTATCTTGCCATACAAACCCTAATTACTAACATGTTATATTAAAGCGATAAATTGCGAAATTTAAATGTCCTACGCTATTACAACATTTGTGGGAGGGGGAATACAATTTATGAATGGGTATTTGCGACAATATAAACCTAATTAAGCTATTACAACCAAATTGAATATGTACAAATATTGGAATAAATAATATACAAGATAAATTAAATATGCAAAGATGTATGAATGCAAAGAAGATTTTATTTTTATTTTATGTGAAAAAAAGTTTTAAACTAAACCTAATAAATAAATCAAGATTATCTCAAATTAATTAGGAAAAGAAATTATTTTTTACAAAGGATTTTTTTTATAAACCCTAATTCCATTTGATTAAAAGAAGATAAATTTCTTTAAGAAAAGGTAAGTATTCTTGCATTTTTTGTCTTGAAAAATAATATATGATATTTATGAGGTATTTTGGTTTCTTTTTTATAGTAAAATAAGTATTTAATGAGTATATAAAAAAAAATATTAAACTAGTCCTAATTTAATTTACAAGTTTCTTTAATAAAAGTAGATAATATGTAACTAAAATAAAAATATTTATGTGAGAAAAAATAAAATAAAACAAGTCAAAATGCAAATCTATCATTTTCATATTTTTTATGATTTTTAATATTAAGAAAAATATATTTAATAAAATAGAAATGAAAATAAAATAAGTAAATAAAATATTTGGGCCAGGGGTGCTGCAAGCAAATAGGAGGCAAGGGGTTAGCAAAAAATTACAAGGCCCAAAGTCTGAAGCCCACGCTGTAAAAAAACAACAAAAAAATGGAAAAAAGTATGGAAAATTGCAAAAGGCAGTGCCAAGGCTCAAACCCACGACCTATGGCATTTTTGCGAGCTGCCTTACCACTAGGGTGGCTATACATCCGTTCATATAAAAAAAGGCATAAATATATATTATAAAATGCCCCTTGAAGGAAACTTCATCTTCAACCTTGAGCCATGGCCGGACCACCTGTATCTCTCTCATTTCTCCATGAAAATGGAAAGTCCAAACATGAAAATGGAAAGTTCAAACATGAAAATTATAGTGTTTCCTCTCACGAGTTCAACCATATAACTTATATAAACTAACAATCAAAGATCAAAGCTAATTTTACTGGCCCTAATTTGAAACCTAATTTTTACAGAAAATTCAAATCCAAAATTCTCTATCCATAATAAATATAAATGAAATATATGAACATGGTTAGCTTTAGTGCAAGGATATCTACATTTTGTTTTCACAAATCAAGACCAAAGGATGATTGTATGAAGAGATAAAAGTTTGAGTTTTTACCTCTTTCAGTTGAGATCGTGAATGGAGTTTGAACAAGTTTTGAGAAGGCCTGAGGATCTGTTTAGCTTGCCTGGACCTCCCTGAGTGTGTTCCAATCTTTACCTTGCTTTGAAAGTTCCTGAATCTCCCTAGTCAAGTCAACCTGCAAGCTTGAAATGTAAAAATGGCAGATGGAGGAGGAAGAGTTACAGTGAGGGGACAGGGGCCTGGAACACTTAGGTATGATGTATATTAAGTGTTTAGGTGTTTAAAATTCAAAACACACGAGTGGTTTGTGAGATTGCTATGTAAGGTGCAAAACTGCAAGTTATGGCAGATTTTTAGTTATAGAGTGTTTGGGAGAGTTTTTGAGATTTTGCAATCGTGTTCTAGGTTGTAATTTATTTGTGTATAAGTATAGAAAAGGTTTGGCATCAAGCTTCCTCAAGATCTCTCAGTTCTAGCCTTTTGGCTCTATTGCTTGCTTTTGAAGAAAAGTGAGGAGACAAGTCTCTATGTGTTTGTACAAGCCTGATCTGAGTTGGTAGAGATTTTAGACACATTGCTTTTGGTCTATATGGTTTTTGTGTGCAGAAAGAACAAGTGCAAAGCTCAAGGAGTGGAAAATTGCAAAAGTTGTGCTTTATCAAAATGGAAGTGGCACCTTTGTGCCACAAATGGAATTATTATTGTACAATGCATTCAATGCTTGTCCTAAAGCTTCCAACATCTGTGAAATCATTTAATTATGGAGTGAGAAATAATTTAGGAGCCTGAAAAGCAAAATTTCAGCATGCTTGAGGATTTGAATTCTGGTTCATCATGAAATGGCTTGAAATCAAAGTGAAAAATTGCCAACTTCATCTCTTCGATTCTCCCTACTCAAAAATGATCTCAAGGAGTTATTAGACATTTAGTAAAGCTTTCAATGTGATTTACAACTCATCTTTGAATTTATATCCAATATTAACCTTGGAACTATGTGAAAAATTGGCATGAAGTTAGGTCAAAAACCTGCCTAACTAGGGCAAAATTTCACTAAGTTATTTTAGTTCATGAGCATGTATTCACAAAATTATATCTTGAAATCCAAGCATATTTAGGAGAAATTGTGTGAATAAAATTTGTAGATTTCAAGGAGATATACAACTTTCATGTTGGAAGTTTCCTTTGAATCATCTTGCATCATGGTGATAATTTGGCTTAAAGTTGAGAAAAAATAAGAAATTTTCTATACTTAGAAAATTTTCTAAGTTAAGATATTTCAACTTTTCAAAACCAAATCTTAAGTCCTTGGTTTCTTGATGAACAAGTTTCATATTTTGACATGTTTTGATGAATTATGATCCTTGGCATTTGAATTTGACCAAAAAGTCAAAGTTTGACTTTTCAGTGTACAATTGACTTTTGATCAGTTAAGCGGAAAATTCATCTGTCAATCCAATGGATTTGCGATGTTTTTAACCATGCAATTAGGTCAAGATGATGCAATTTAACTCTTGAGATCATGCTTTAAACTAATTGACCATTTGCTAGGTCAAAAATAAAAAATTGCCCTTTCTCAGTCAAAACCCTAATTTTGACCATTTTGCCCTTTTGATGATTTGATCAAATTTCTTGAGGAATTGTGGTCCAAACTTGATCAAATAATACATATGAGTCTAATATGTTTATGTGGATACAAAATTATGAAGTTTGACTGTAAATTGGCCATGGTTGACTTTTTCTCCAATACAACTAATTTTTAGGTCAATTGTCCAATTGACTATCAAAAATGTGATTCAAGGCTTGAAACTTGGTATGAGTAATATTGGGGGTCCGCAATGATCCTTAAAAGTCATATGAAGCATTGATAGTCCAAAAATCCTTGTGCAAACTCAAACCCTAATTTTGGTCATCAGTGCATGAGGAAGTGTCTTGAGCTGGTCAAACCCTAATCAAGTCTTGAGTCAAAGAGATCCTGTGAGGAAATTCTTGATAAGTGAGAGGGAAAATTTTGGGGTACAAAAAGTTTCAATTCTTCTATTTTCGCCATGTCTTCGAGCGTCTCATCACTTTTCTACTTGTCCGAAGCTGATTAGATTGACCGGTGTCGTTCTAGCTTGACAGTTAATACTGAGGTCTGGTCACAAGGTGATCCAATGGGACATAGTGATATGCTTTAAATCCCAAACTTTTTCCTGGACCACCCTTTCGGGTTTTCAGTCCACCGGGATACCCCTTTTTGCCTAAGCCGCCTTTTCAGGTTTTCGACTTTTGAGGGTCTACCACGCTTCTTGCTTACTGAGCGTTAGATCTGGCTAGACATAGATCTAATGGATGGATTTGAGGATGCATGGTGGTCCTTTGAAGGTGAGGCGCATGGGATCCTACAAAGCATTTTAGGAAAATAACAAAATGCCAGGACCTGGGATCGAACCCAGGTCCTTCCTCTTACCAACATTACCCTTTGCCATTTGTGCACTTTATTTATTTGTTAATATAACAACATAATGAAATTATAAAAGAAACAAAATACTATGCCTCAGGAAGCGCGCACAATTCAAATCCTCCAATGGTTATCAGCTACATCATCGTCTTTTCCCTAGAACTGTTGTCTTTGATACCAGACCTTTACCTACGGACAAAACTGTCACTAAAGGCTATAGTGACAGTTTTTGTCCATAGCTATAACCCTGTAACATTCAAAAACGTAATACAACCCAAATAAATCCTAACTAAGGGCATAGATCAACTAGAAATTATGCCCATAGTTCATTGGTACCCTTGATCTGACCTAATTTCGCCTCTATAGAGAATCCCCAATTTGAGACCTTGAAACCCTAACAATGGCATCGTGCCATTCCTGCAGCCATACTCAGATTAAACCATCCAAAAACATCACAAATGAGATATTAGACATGAATACATGATTAAAACATACTTATGATTGGTAAATCATTAAAATCGAAACTAAGCCTAAGAGGCAAACCGTGATGGATGTTGAACGTGATTCTTGATGCTTCGGAGATTGGAAAGGGATGTAATCGCTTCAATGAGCGTCCAGGAACGTGATTTGATCCTTGGAATGGCTTGAATCGGCCTGTAGAGATAAATTCAAGTCTCAGTTTTCCTTGAAAATTTTGAAATTTGTTTGACTCCTTGAGGTAGGTTGCGCGTCTGTGTTCTTTTGTTAGGGTTCACAATACCTCTGTATATGTACGTGAATCAAATTAGGGTATTGTTTTTGGCAAGAATCAAAGATATGAATGTGCTTTCATTATGCTTCAAATCTTTCCAAATGTGAAGATTTCCTCCCTTTCCAAGCTTGCACGAATTTTCTTGGTATTATACAACATATTTGGATTGTAATTCAATTCAAAATCAAATCAAAACAAATCTTCATTATTTTTATATCATTTACTTGATTTAATTTGATTTTTAAATGATTAAAATCAAAATAAATTAAATAAATAAATCCAATAATGCATGGAAATGTATTTGGGTCGTGGACCAGGCTAGGAGTTTGTTTCAAGCCTAAAAAGTTGGTCCCATTTGAAGAAAAATTCATTTTGGGCATGGTTGACTTTGTGCAAATTTCCAAAAATGGCCAACTTTGACAATGCACATTTCTCTCAATTTTGACCCTAAGAGGGTGTTCTTTGACTTTTTAGAAGGCTTAGGATGTCCTCTAAACAACCCTTTTGGTTTCATCTCCATTGGGTCTTCCATGTTCATATAAGAAGCTTTGACCCAAAAGGTGTTTTTGTTGACTTTTGAAAAGGACCTATAATGTCTGAATTTATATCTTTTTATGAGTGCATTTCTTGAACTTGAGGGTTGAAGATGAGTTGTAGGGAATTGAATCCTCTTCAAAATGAGCCTTGGATGAGAAATTTATGATAAAGTATAATAAAGTTGTGCTTGGTCAAAGTTTGGTTGACTTTTCCTATAGAAACTCTAATTTAGCAACTTTTGAGTTTTGATGAATTTGGGGCATTCCTTGAGGAATCATGATTAACCCTTGATCAAATGATGGATGTTACTTCAAAATATTGATATTGACCAAAAATATTGAAGTTTGACTGTATGTGGGTCACAGTTGACGTTTGACCTAGTACAGTTGATTTTTAGGCATTTGAGCAGTTGATTGAGCAAACTTCTTGTGCAAGGCATGAAACTTGACATGGATGGTCTTGAGAACATATTAAGACCATGGAAAATATTTGATGCCTTTGGAGCTCCCCCTTCTTGATGATAATGGAAACCCTAATTGGAGATTTATTGCTTTAGGAGAGAGTTTGTCTGGTCAACCCTTAGTCAAACTTGAGCAGTTGAGGACCTCTAGAGGCATGCCTTTGAGTGAAATAAGAGGGAAAATTTTGGGGTACAACACATGGGAAAAGAACGAATAACCCAAAAAGAGGTGGAGAGAATCTAAGTTCGGGGATTAGTTATGAAAAGGGAAGGTATTAGCACCCTAAACATCTACGGTACTCCACAGGAACCTCTTTGAAAATCTATGTATTTTGGCTATAAATGTTGTGTACAAAAATAGATGGTGGGGATGAGAAAATAAGTATTTTTTTACAATTTTTACATCCACCACGGTTTTGAACCTTTAGTGCCTACATACCACCTTTTGTGCAATAGGGGATTTGGGTACACGTAGTTCACCTTTAAAAATTTAAAACACAAGTGTGTTGGTTCATTTTTTTAAGAGACGAGACATCATCGTCGTATCCGAGTGGAAAACATACCTACTACCCACAATCATTAGAAAGGAGAATTTGCATCATATCAAAATAGAGTATATGGATTGGATTTTAAAATCAACAAACCCTCGATTAACACCCAAGTGAAAAATATCTCACTTCACTATGTATCATAGAAGTATAGTAGCTCGCATCACTACAATGATTGACAAGAGTCTAATCTTTTAAAATAATTTTAATATATGAAGCCAAAGTGGAAAATGGTTTGAATGAGATTGATTGACTTTTAGTCTTCTCACAAAAATGTTAAAGTATTATTAAGTTGGTTAAAGTTTGATTAAGAAAATGTTTTGAAAATGCATGGACCTAAGTCCAAGTTTATTGTGAAAGAGGTTCAAGTTTAGAAAACAAGAATAGTTTTGAAAAGGAAGGAGAATATTTTTGAAATTAAAGAAGATAGGAGGAGATGAAGGGACTATCCTAAAGCATAAGGTAAAAGCTAGGGAAAAGAACCGTCTAACCACAAGAAGCCAACACTTAACGCAATGATTCAATGTAGAATTCCCATCTTTTGGATTGAAACCAACAGGTAGTGATAATAAACCTCTTAAAAAAACAAAGCTTCAAATGCATTAGGTCTTTCACAAAAATTGGACAGAGTAACGGCTGTATACATATGAATTCACGATCACAGACAAAACATGTAATCAAAATGAGCAAACAAACAACCCAGTGTCTTGGGGTAAATCCCAAGAACTCCAGACAAAATAGCAATGAAAATCACAACCTCTCAAGATAGGCCAAGGTCTCTAATCCTAAGTCCAAGAAGTCCATCACTCCATAATGCCAAGGATAGTAACCAATTAGTCCAAGTAACGTTAAAGTTTTTTATGGTTCAAGTTTATTATTATGTATCTTCAAAAAGAAATGAGAAGCTCAAGTGAGCAAAATAAAAATGACATAAAAGTAAATGCTCAAGTGAGCAAAGATGAAAATAGCATGAAATGTAAATGCTAAAATAAAATGGTGCATAAAGTAAAGACATAAAATAAAAGCATAAAATAAAGGGCATAAAGTAAAAGTCAAATGTTAATGAATTAGTAATTAGAGGTTAGTTGAAAGACCATCTTGAAACTTGCATTTGAAAACTCATTAGAAGATTGATAAAATCAAAGCCTCTCAACAACAAGTTTCATTTGCTTTTTGTCAATTATATCATTTATTTTAAAAATCTCAAGGCAACAATAAATGATCAATGATGTTTAAGTGATTCACTTTGACCAAAGCTTATAAAGATTCATTAGAGGATTGATAAGACCAAAGCCTCCTAACAATGAATCTCAAGATATTGGACCAAAGGTTTCAAATTAACACACTTGAGCTTGCAAACATAGGTTTGGGCCACAAATGATCATTTCTCAAATCGGGACAAAATTTAGCGCTATGTTAAGCAATCGTAAGTGGACTTATATAAAAGTCGCACCTATTTTGAGGTCGGTCAATAGAAATTTATGTGTCATATGTTTAGAGAGATGATATGTGAATCACCCTCTAACAACATGTAGCACAATGAGAAAGGGATAAGATGAAGAGGGAAGGGATATATTTGAAATAAAAATTTAATCAAACTATCATTAAAATCATTCATCTATTTTGGTAGAGTTAAACTCAACACCCAAGATCAAATGATGTTAATGAAGTCCATGATCAAAAGTCACAAGGTCAGAATATATACAAAAATAAAATTGTATTTAATGAATAAAATAAAAAAAGAAAATGATTTTTAAAATGTTTTTTGAAATGAAAATAAAAAGGAAAATAGCAAACTATATTTAAAATATCAAAAAAAATCAGAAGAGGCCATAGAAAAATTAGAAATGATCTCAAATATTTTTTTATAATTTTTTTGGTAATTTTTTAAATCAGAAAAGTATTTTTAAACTAATTAAAATTATTCAACGAAGTTAAAAAAGATCAAAAATAGTAGAAGTCAAAAATAAAATTCTAGAAAAATTTCAGAAGGTCAGAAATAAGAAAGATGATTTTGATGAATTTTTCTAGAATTTAAAAATGTCAAAATGTATTTTTAAACAATTAAAAATAAACCAAAACAAACGAAACATTATAAAACATATCAAATCTGAAAATAAAATTATGAAAAAATAAAAATCAGAAAGAGAATATTTGAAAATATTTTTGTGAATTTTTTCATAATTCTTGACTCGAAAATGAATTTTCTATGATTTATTAAAGTTTAAAACATTTAAATATTAAAATCGGGTATAAAAAATAAAGTCAAAAAAATATAGACCATTGGATGAGAGTCAAAAAGCGTTAGTAAGCTAATCCAATGGATCAGACGCGTTGTGCATATCATGGTCTTTAATGAATAAAATATGTGATCAACTATTAAATCGAATTTGAAAAAAAATGTGTGGCAAATTCTCATTGGTTGAAGACGGACACGTAGGTCCTCTTCAACCTCTGTCCATGCGATTTGCAGGTTCATGAAATGGAAAAATTAGAGCTCGATACTGGTACCATTTGCTTCGTCTCCTTAAGACGATTCAAATGGTACCCTCGCGAAAAATTTATGTAAGGTGTAGCTCAGTCGTTTCAGAAGGAAAGATTTGAAAAGGGATTTGAAAATTCATGGCCAAAACTCATTCCAATTGAAAACAAATGTTGGGACTAGAATCATAATGATGAGAGCTTCATTACAGTACCAAAGTTTGAGTGAATTTATGAAGGAATCTACCTAATGAAGTTCAAATTCAGAGCTCTGAAACTTGAATTGGTTAGCACGATTTAGGAAGTCTTAGAGCTTGGTTCTTCTTCTGTTAGCTTCAGTGAAGTTCAAGGATGAAGAATTGACAAAGAAAATGGATTGAGGAAAGTTGTAAAACCAAATTCAAAGTTGCAGAAAAGTGGGTTGAAGAGAGAGTTTGGCAGGGTGATTCTGGCTATCTAAGCTTAAGAAAAAGAATAAGGTATGACCCCCTATTTATAGGGAAGCTAGTGGAATGCTTAAGCGTGTGAAATGATGAAGTTTGGAGGGAAATCGTGTGAAGTTGCAAACATGAAAAAAATGACTTCTATTTTGCTCAAAACTCAACCAAAACTTGCATTTCAAGGTGCTAATCACTTCTGGAAGATTGCTAACCATGATTAGAAGTAAAAACGCACAGAAATTTTGTGTTTAGAAGCCAAATCATGAATTTCAAATTCTAACTTTGGAGGAAACTTTAGTCTCAAGGTACCATCTTTGAATTAATAGTGTGCATGATTTAGGGAACCTTATGACTTGATTATTGATGCTTTAGAAAGATGAGATCACAAACTTTACAATGTGCAAAGAATGGAATCAAATGGATGCTTGAGCTGAAAGTTTTATGAGTCAAAGTTGGAAAAAAATGCTGACTTTTTGCACTTAGAAAAATTCTAAGTTTTTCTTCAAAAATGACCTATAATGTCTTGCATCCAAATATGGTCTTCCATTTAAAAATTTCCCTTTACCCAAAAATATGGTGTGAAGTATATCTCTTGGATGAAATTTTGAGAGTTGAACCATTTAAAAACTCCAAAAATTGAGAAAGTTATGACTTTGTGAAGTTGGTGAAAATTCATGAGATTACCTACAATGTTTTGCATCCTTAGGGCATCTTCCATACATTTTCAAGATTTGTACATAAAATAAGAGTTGAATTTAACACCTTTAAGATCATTTTGGAAAAATAATGGGCTCAATGAGATAAAAATTGACCAAGTTATGATCTTTCGAAGTCACACAAGGGAATTTGGTGGCCTATCTAGAGGACTTGTAATCTTTCTCAATCATTAGGCATCTTCCACATAAAAATTTCTTGAAAATTTTAAAGTGATTTGTTGATAACCCTTTAAAGGTAAGCATGTATTTGGAATCACTCAAAAATACCAAAAGATGAGCAAGATATAGCCCTTAGAAGTTCAAAACCCTAGCTTCTAGAGCAACAAAATGCTTTGGAAACCCTTTTCAATTTTGACAAACTTTCTTGCACAAATACTTTTTTCATGTAAATATAAGTTGTTAAGGATGATAATGGGAAACCATAGCAACCATAACAACTTCCAAATATCAATAATTGATGGGAAAATGCACTTGTGACCAAGAAATCAAGAACTTGTCCAATTAGGTCAAACCTCTTTAATCAACTTTTATATCTTTGAAATATCTTTGACAACTTGAGGCATGATGAATCATAATAGACTTTGTCATGATATTACTTCAAAATATCTTCAATTATGAGGCTTGAATCTCAATGAATCTTTGTTGAAGAAGGCATGGAAATAAACTCATGAACCTATAGATCAACTTGATGGAATATGTTGTGTTCTCACATATAATATCATCAATTAGGGAAAACATTCATTGTATTTATGAGTTAAAAGTTAATCAATACAAAACATAGATGATCACAATATACAAGTCAAGGTGCTTGGTGATTCCCCATGAGAAAAGCTAAAGATAAGGGAAAAAACCAAACCCTAATGTGATCTTGTTGTGATTGAATTGACATGAGATGATAGAGGGATCTTAGGGGGAAAAATTGGGGTACAACACATAGAAGATTGAAAATGTTGTGTCATTTATGATAAATTTGTATTTTGTTATCAATTGTAGTTGTTGAATTGTTTAATGTAATGCGAATGTACTATGATTGTAGGTCTTGCTTCAATGTACTTGATAAATGTACTTGATTGTAGTTGTTGAATTGTTATCAATTGTAGGTGCTGAATTGTTATCAAATTGTTTGTTACGATTAAGTTGACATGATTTGCAATATTTGGTATAAAAAGATTGTAATTTTAACCCTTAAGTGCATAACAAAGCACATACTGAGACATAAGTACAAAATAATACTGATACATAAGTGCATAACAAAGCACATTACAAAGCAGATACTGAGACATGAGTACAAAATACATTAAAGGTTCAAAGTTCATAACAAAGCACATTACAAAGTGCATAACAAAGCACATAACAAAGTGCATAGCAAAACACTTGGTTCATAATATAGCATACATTTGTTTCATAGTATATAACAAAACACTAGGTTCATAAGACATAAGGTTCCCAAAACACATTTATGTCATTCTTGAGTCTTCTTCAGGTATTACAAATGGATCATTTGGATAACTTCCAGGTTCCTCTGTATTATTTGTCTTTAAAAAAAATTCCTAAGTCATTCACTCTTTCTAATTGGAGATGCAATAATTTCTGACTTTTTCCTTGGTGATATCATTATTTTCACCTGTTATGACAACATAGAGTTATCAAGGTAAAAAAACATAACATTCCAAATAAGTCCATCAAAACAAGTTACAAACTTACATGGTCACTCATAGTAGGGTTGACAGCATGTTTAGCAGATTTTGATACCTTAGGGCATTTGCCAATAAAGGTTTTAGGACCAGGCATATTACTCTTTGCAGGACTAGTATCAATTATTAATGGTGGAATATTTAGTATGTCATCATCACTCAACAATGCCTCTAATTCATCAGGATCTATACCACAGTACATTCTCATTGCCTCAGATGAGGTAACATAATTTTGTAAAAGGTGTACCCCAGGTTGAGTATCACATCAGTTGGTGCAGGGTTTTCTTCAAGTTGAGTAGCATGACTCATATTTCTTGAAGTTTGTGCTTAAGCCTCATTTCCTGCAGTAACCTGACTCATATTTCTTGCAGTAGCTTGACTCCTATTTCCTGCAGTACGCTGACTCCCATTTTCTGCAGTAGCCTTTGATTTCTTAGATGTGCCTCCTTTTTTGGTTGTACCTTTTGGCCCACCCTGCATCCAACATAATTGTAACAAGTCATTGAAAATTATATATGAATTTCTAATGTAAATTTTTGTTCAGTTTGAGTTACTAACCCTTTTTTTGGATTCTGCAGTAGCCATATTTTTTGTTTGGCTTCCTTGTGTGGGTGCAACATCTCTTGGCAGTTCACCTTCAACAACTTCCAATTATTTGTTTTTCTAACATGCCCTTGTATTGTGTCCATATTCCAAGAAAGTCTTGCACCTGTGACTTGTGTTTGTCCTTTGCCACCTTGTTTGACTTGCCTCATATGGCTCTCTTCTTCTGAGTTTCTTTGGTCTACTAGGACCTCTCTTGTAACTTGGTGGTATGATGTCAGGGTCAGTAGTCCTTGGCCATTTATTTTGGCCATTAATGGGACTGATAACTTCATTATAACATGAGACATGAGTAGACTTATGGTAACAATTTCATTCAAGTTTACATTTGTTACAACTTTATTAAATTTCATACCTGAATTATTCTTCAACTTGTCAACAATCACTCTAGATACCCAATCAACATTAGCATTCTTGTTGAAGAACTTTCTTCCACATTTGTGCTTCTGAAGTAGAGTTTTGATCCTGAATGATGTTGTTCTCAAAACCCTGCTGCATAAAACTGTGTAATCACATTGTTGTTTGTCTTTACAAACAACCCTACACCTTGTCTCATCATTTTTGGCAAACCTAACCTCCCTACCATTCAACACATTGTGTTCCAGTACAACCATTTTAAATTGCTTCAGATAAGAAAAATCCCATTCCCACCTTGAATTTAAATTATTTTCTAAGGTTTTCATGTTCATTAAACCTTAACGCTGAAGGCCTACCATTATCACTATCATCACCATCCCCACTATCAAGCTTATCTGTGATGTAATCATCCTCAATTACATGTTCAATTTGCATCTCAGTTGTATTAAACCCTTTATGTATCCCTTGACCATTATCTATTTGACCTGTACCATCACCATTATCTACTCCACATGTATGTATCCCTTAACCATCACCCATGTCTTCATCAAAATCGTGCATCCTCTCTTTTTCACTATCTTCAAAGTGTATACCATTCAAAGATTCTTCAGATGATTCACTGTCCTCGCCATCTTCATTTTCCTCAACATTAACATTGCCTTTTTATTTCTCTTTCAACCTCTCCATATAAGTCTTCTCGCCACTAGATAAGCTTGCCTTTGTATATATCTCAGCATCACACGTAGTCTCCTCAGCACACATAGCTAACATTGTCGCATCCTCATCATTAACTAGGGGTTTTATATCATTTTCAAGTGAGCCATGTTCAGACTTCTACCACATTTTCACATCTTCAGTTTTAAACGACGAATCCATACCCTTAATTAATTCACATGCTTCAAAGTATGACCAGAAATCAGGGTTTTTCCCGCATATAGCATAAATATCCCCCCCTTATATATTAACCCTTCATCCTTTACAAATGATCCTTTGGTGTAAAAGACAACCTTAAATAACCCCATTACCTACATATTTCAAGAAAAAACAAGGGTAACTCCGACATTACCAACAGATTAAAATCAAAAACCCTAGAATTTAGGACCATCACATGGGGCATGCTATCAATACTCAAAATGAATAAACTATAGCAAGTGGGACTTACCTAATCATTGTTGGAACCGCAACAACCAACTCAAGATTCGTCAATGTTGAGACCACCAGATGGAGATACCACTTTTGGAGAGAGGGACCAATGTCGAGGAATTTGATTTTGAAACATGAGATATACCACTTATGTAATGAATTCCATATCAGAAAAGAATTTTTTTACTTAATCCACCTGTCTTTCCACATAGGAAGCCGTTAGTGGAACTTGACATTGGGGACCAATTATTCAAACAAAATTTTTTGAAGGGACCAATCCTTGAAGGAAAATATTTGAGGGACTAAAAATTAAGTTTGAAATATTTTGAGGGACCCAAAACTTATTTAACCCTAAATAGAAATAGCCTACTTTTTTCATATCATGAAAAATTAGTGGCAGCAAGATAAGAACAACTGGTTTTCCCAAGAATTTCTCTTAATCTTAAGAATATTTGAGTAATTTTGAGAAGTGCCTACATCTTTTTCATCATTATAATCATTGTGATACTGTGGAAGAACCGACTGTTATACTGGTTTGCATTTTGTATTCGTAAATATGCGGTAAGCAAGAGTCGCCACCGGCTTTTCTTTTATCCAACAAATGAAAGGGTGAAAAGAACAAAAAAAGACCTTTTCGAGATTTTCTGAGTAAGGGGGGTAGATTATGGAAAGGGAAGGTGTTAGCACCCTTTCCATCTGTGGTTTTCCATGAGCTCTTAGGTACTTGCTCATTTTGAAAATTGCTTTCGTGTTTGTGTGTTTTGAAAAGTTTGTTTGCTTTATGATAACTCATGTATCAGTCCTCAAGAGTGTTGATAAAGCGTTTTTGAAAAAGGTTTTGAAAGTGTAGTGTGAAAATTTTGTTTTTAAGCAAGTACCTAACAGTTATCTACCTACTCGAAAAAGGCGTTCTTTTCCTCCTTTCCTTTAGACAGTGTTATCCTACTATTAGTGAGTAGGTAACCCTATCGTTGGATGTTGAGGGACTATCGAAGGGATGTTTACGATCACTAAGACAACTGGGCAAGGACTTTTAGTAATTGTCCTGAAGTTCTAAGATCACTTTTTAACCGAGGCGGCATCGAAAGAGTCATTGAGGGACTTGTGATCTCTTGAACTAAAGGACAGCCACTAAAAATTCTCACGTTTCGAGAATTGTGACCGTTTTCGAAGGCAACTGAAGTGGGAGATACCCTAGGGGTGGGCATGTGTAAGTGTATTGATTCATTTCATTTATCTTGTGCATTTATGGTTATCTAACGTTTTAACTTCCAATCTTTTCATGCAAACCTAATTACTAGCAGTTAATAGTGCAGAAAATAAATTGCGGAAAATAAAATTCCTAAGCTATTATAAGGCCTTGGGGCAATTACATAAAGAGTACAAGAAAATAAAATGCGTAATTTTAAACCTAATTAAAGCTATTACAAACCGGGAAACAGTTATATAATAGAAAATTAATAAAACGGAAAATAATAAACGCGCAAAGATTAAAATGGGAACAAGTTTGAAAAACCTAAAGAATCTAATTAATTTAGAAGAAAAAAGTTTTTTTTGGTATTTTAATGAAAAAAATATTTGAAGTTTTAACCTAATTCTATTTAATTTTATTTTAAAGAAAAAGAAGGTTAAAGTAATTTAATTAATTAATTTACAAAAATTTAAATTTAATTGAAAAAAACTAAATCTATTTTTTGTGATTTTTTTATTGATTTTATGATTAAACTAATAAAAGAAATGAATTTAATAAAAATAAAATAATTAAAACAAGATGAAATAATAAAATTGAATGGAAAATGGGCCTGGTGTTGTTAGGCAATTGGGAGGTGTAAATCTGGAAATTGTTAGGCCCAAGTTGCGTTGGCCCATAGTTGCGTGAGATCCAGTGCTGCTAGCCCCTTGGGGTTCACCATGTAGATTGCTTGTTGGGCACTATATCTGAATCAATGGATGATGCAGTGGATAAGAATGAGGATGCAGGATGGACATATTGAGATATCATGTACTGGAACCAGCAAGAAACGTTAGGAAAAATACAAAATTGTCGGACCTGGGATCGATCCCAGGTCCCTTCCCTCACACGCTTGCACCCTTACCATCTGACTGCCTGCTAATTCATGTCTATAATAGCACAATAATATTATAATAGTAACTCAATGCTAATCCTAGTCAACAAAAATGCGCGAGTCAGCAATATGAAGGAGCCAATCAGATCACAACAAAATGAGACACATGCTCCAAACGGAGTCAAACATGTCAACGATGTCGGAGTGGATTTCTGGTCATCTTCTCCGGAAGCACAAAAACGTGATCTGCGAATTTTGGAAGCTTAAACCCTAAATCAAAATCCTATCCCACATGAAAGCTGCTCCTGAGTTCAAATCCAGTCCTAGTTTTCCTGGATCGTGCCTGTATCGCCTTGTTCAAGACACGATACATATTTTGCCCTAAACATGGAAAAATCCTTGATTCACATCGAATCTCTCATGCTTCACGTTGGTCCTATCCTAAATGACATCCTGAATACTAATCAAGCCATGAAAGGGATTAATGCATCGTAGAATTATCAATATGAAATCAAGAAAATTATCCACGATGAGATATTCCGGTTTGCTGGTTCTGGGATGATTTAGCCTTCAAGGATGGATGGGTTGGCTTGCTGAGAGTCTCAGGAACATGAATGGATGGCTGAAAATGATGAAATTGGATGGAGAGAGAGGTCTCGAGTTTCACCACTTTGAACACTTTTTGAAACTTTGCTAGGGCTTGTTTGAGGCAGTTATGCGTATGCTCTTGGTCTAGGGTTGTTGTGTATATATATGAGACAAGATTAGGGTAACAAAAAGATTCCATATCTTTGCATATTATGATGAGAAGATATTATTTTATTATTGCATGTGTAACGCGGTGAGAGAATTGACTTGGTTGTTTTGCGTTTAATCGCAATTTTGCGGATAGCAAGAGTCGCCACCGACTTTTCTTTTATCGAAAAGGAAAGGATGAAAAGAACAGGAAAGACCTTTAGAGATGTTTTCTTGAGTTCAGGGGGTAGATTATGAAAAGGGAAGGTATTAGCACCCTTTTCATCCGTAGTTATCTACGGGCTCTTGGTTGCTTACTAGATCACTTGCTTTTGTTTAAATATGCTTGTGGTGTGGATTTTGAAAGCATTTTGAAAATGTCTTTGTAATGGTTCTCGTTTCTATAAGAACGCGTACAAAGTTTTGTTTTGAAAATAGTTCAAAGAGGTGTTCGTGGAATGTGTTTTTGAAATTGATTTTGAAAATGTGTCTTCTTTGTAATGGCTCTCGTTTCTATAAGAACGCGTACAAAGTGTGGCCTTATGAAAATGTTTCAAGATGAAAGTGTTGGTGTAAAAATGATTTTTTATTATGAGCAAGCGAGCAACTAGGAGCAAATCTACCTACTCAAAAATTTCTTAGATGTTCTTTTCCACCTCCTTTAGATATGGCTATCTTACCATTGATTTGGTAAGAAGCCCCATCGTTGGATGTGAAGGGACGGGCGCAGGTTGATCGTATAGTCATAGAAGGCAACTTGTGAGACGCTTTAGCAATTTTTGTAAGGGACTAGATCATTTTACCGAAGGAAACATCGAGGGACATCGAAGGACTACGATCTTTTTTATCGAAGGGTCTTTGCTAAAGCGTCCCATATTCGAGGGACATGACTGTATTTCCGAGGCAACAAACAAGGTTACCCTAGCGGTGTGCGTGTGAAAAGTGTGTTCATTTTCAATTGAATTGTCTATGAAATTAGGTTATCTAGCGATTGATTTTATGTCTTGCCGTGCACACATAATTACTATATAGTATAATAAAAATAGTAAATTGCGGAAATTAAAATTCTACGCTATTACAGAGCTTTCGGGATTGGGTGTACAAATATACAAATGAGGATTGTAAGAAATTAATATCTAATTATCTATTACAACCATATTGAATTTGAATAAATAACGTACAAAAAATGAAAATGAGTATAATGCACAAGTAATGATATGAGTATAATGTACAAGAATCAAAATAAATAATATACAAGAATATAAAGAAATAATGTATAAGGTAATGAATGAAAAAGAAATGAATTATTTGGTTTTGTTAAGAAAAGGTTTTTATTTTACATAATAAACTAAAAAGAAAATAAATTAACTTAATTTAGAAAAGAAAAATATTTTTTAGTGTTTTTTATGAATTTAATTAAACTAGTAAATAAGATTAAATAAAAGTCCTAAGTTCTAAATCAATTAATTATAACCCTAAGTCTAAAAAAACTAAATTTGTTCAAGAAAGTATTTATTGTCTTTAGTTTAGAAAGTAATGAAAATAAATATATATTGCTAGCTACATAATAAATAAATATTTTTTTCTTTTTTTTCTTTTTCTTAATAAAAATGGTAATAAAATTAGTATTAATAATAGTAATAATAAATAGTAAAATAAAACAAAAATATGAAAATGAAGTTTGGGGTGTAAAATCAGATTAAGGTATTTTATAGTAGAACTGTTTTCTTTGAAATGTTAGGCCCAAGGTGGTTTTTTGGTAAACAGAAAAAATGACATAAAAGAGTGACTGGGCCTGGATGGTATAAGTGAGACATGGGGGTGCATTGAGTAGGCAGGAAGTTGGACCTGGTTTGGTAGCGAATAACAGAAGGGAGGGGTATGCATGAGCAAGGGTGTTGGGTTGGGTCAGTTTGGGCCTGGTTGTTTGTTTTAGAACAAAACAACAAAAAAAAGTGAGACAATATCTCGTTTGCCAAAAGCCTCTCTCTCTCTCTCTCTCTCTCTCTCTTACGCTGACTCCTTCTCTAGTTCTCGTGGTTCGTTGGAAATCGCCCTAGGGGGCAGTGGACGACGGTCTTCATGGCGGCGATTGCTCTGATCATGAATTTTTTTGTGTCATTTGTTTTGTTTCTTCTTGCTGGTTCCTAATCTATGGTTAGTTTTTGTAGATCTTTCTTGATTCAAAGTAAATCTGGAAGGGGACGGATGAAACCCTATGTGCTCATGTGACGAAGTCCAGTAACGATGGCGGTGTTCGTTGATGAAAACACTGCTCTCGAGTTCGTCTTGGTGATATCTTTCCTCTTTATCTCTTTTTTTTCTTCTGAATTTTTTGAATGATGAGGAGTTAACACCGTACGTGTGTTTGCGTTGCAGTTGTTGAAGTTGGTTTCACGATGGTGATGATGAAGGTGTTCAAACGAATTTACAGAAGTTGTGTTATGTTCTCGGTGATGCAGACATGAAGATGTTGTGAGATTACGAGGTGAGGGTAAGTTTGTAGGAAGATATGGTATGAACGATTTACTTGGGAGGAAGACGAAGAGGTTTTGGTTGTACTTTATATTGTTTTTGGGTTTTTTACTGTATTACTTACTGTGTGTTTTTTTCTAACATGGTGCTTATGAGAATAACAGTAAAAACCAAACAAGTAGCATGCTTATGAGGCAGGAAATGGATACTTACAGAGGTTGTTGATTGTTGTTACAATGACTCTGCGCTTTCTTTGACAGGGAAGTAGATTTCTGTGAACCTTTGTTGGTCTTTCTGTATTCCTGGATAGACACTTTTCTGAAGGGTATAGTTTTAAGAAAATGATGAATAGAAATAAATGGTTTCTGATGTCTTCTTAATCTTTGGAAAAGAAATGTTTCGGATTTTTGCTCGATTGCCTCACCCTCTCCGTTTCTGTTTATGTTGGCTGTGTATATTATAATCTCTCTTCTTTCGGTTTGCTGGCTATTATGTTGTTGGGTTTTTTTGTCGGTTCTATTATATTTTTTTGGTTTTCTGACTTGGCCTTTTATGTTGTAAAACGTCCCTCCTTTTGTTTGCTCATGCTGGCTTGGGCTATTTGGACAGGGCAACAACAAGTTTGACAGAGCTGACTTTGGCATATTGTGTGAGCTAGGTGATATCTTTCAAACATGTCTCTTTCCTCTTTTATCTTTTAGTGAAATATAAAGCCATTTTGCTTTTTCTTTCACAAAATTTTATGATGGGTTTGTATAGGTTAGAAAAATGATGATGTAGTTGGGATTGTTGAGCAAGCTAGCTTGTTGTTTTGCCTTGTTGCTGCTGCTATGTTTTGACCCAGCTATATTGCAGCCTGTTTTGTTTGTCTGTGTATTTGGCAGCCTAGCTGTTGTTTGCCTTGCTGCTGCTGCTATGTTTTGACCCTGCTGTATTGCAGCCTATTTTGTTTGTTTGTGTATTTGGAAGCCTAGTTGTTGTTTTCCTTACTACTGCTGCTATGTTTATGCTGTATTTGTTCTGCTACATTTTCTTCTCCCTTTTGTGAACCAAGAAAACCCACATTTTATTTTGTGATTTGCAAAAGTAGGAGGAGATATCTTATGATTGAAGACAAAAACCTTTAAATCTGATTCCTAACTACAAACCTTAATGATGAGTTTTCCTTGCTAACAAATAATTCTTGCTTGAATTCTCACATGTTAATTATTGCTAACTTTTTTTCCTTTTTCTTTTATTTCATGAACATGCGAATTGGATGGCGAACATGAAGTTGAGAGATGAAAGGCCATGGCTAGCGAAGAGGGTGGACGATTTTCTTGAAGAGGAGGCAACATAAAATTGAAGAAGAAACATCTAATTCTTTTTTTTTGCTTTGTAAACAACAATTGTAACTTGTGATTTCACATTGGTGTCCCTCTTGTAACTTGTCCCAAAAATGTAATGAACACAAAACTTGAGTGAATTTTATGAATGACCAATTTATTTTATGGAAATTAAACAAACTCTTGAATCTTGATTGAAAATAGCAATTTATACTTGAATGGTTTGAATAATACTCCTCACTCCGTATCTTGAAATTTAAGAAATCAAACATGACCTTAGTAACTTGTATTTCAAGTACACCATGCACCTTGTACTCCAATCAAATTTCTAAACAAAATAAATGTTTAAGAATTCAATTCCAATTGGTTAACTCGAACCCAAAACCATAGTCATGAAAATCTTAATCTTCACATCATGTCCAAATCAAACTCGCATTCAAAATGAACTCACACACCAGGCTCGATTAAAATGGAACTTTATTGCCAAAATAAACATGCTTTAAGAATATTCATCAATCTTGTAAAATTAACAAACTTCAACGTGAGTATCATAGTCCTGAGAAAACAATTGTGGTTAAGAACATTCGAAATCAAACAAATGATTTGTGATGATTCGATAACTTTCAAAGTCTTTCAAACACAATTTTCCTTCGATCTTTGAAGATGAACTCGTAAGCGACATCACTTATGACCATATGCAGAAATAATCGTCTCAAGATATTGTAATTTGAGGAAATCACATTTCTTAGAAATCAGGTGACAGTTACTTAAGATTAGGTCAAAGTCCATGAAGCGATCTCTAAAGTATTCAAATTTTGGTGATACTCCACACGTAATCAGCTCTTGATTTGTGAAGAGAAATTGGAGATGACGTTAAAAAAAGTCATATGCAAGAAAAACCGCTCAAAAGTATCGAATAATGAAGAAGTTACAATCGCTTGAACTTGGTCTCGCAAAAGGTCTACTTTTAGGTCAATGGAGTCATTTTCAGTCATCTGAACCCTTGACTGAGCAAACTTGCAACGCAAGGTTTGAAACTTGGCACGAACATCCTTGAGGAGTAATGAAGATCTATGAAGACCGTTTGAAACCTTGGAGACTCAGTTTTCTTTAGGAAATAACAAACCCTAATTGTTGACTTACTGCCTAGGAAGAGAATCTGTCTGATCAACTTTTGAGCCAAATTGAGTATTCGAGAAACCCTAGGATAGTATCTTGCATGAAAAATGGGAGGAAAAATTTTGGGGTACAACAAAATTAAACTTGCTATATTTGATCCAATCTCATGAAAATCTATTTCATGCATTTTTGCCAGCTATCCACGAACTCTTTGGGCCTCCAACATGATTAAATCTCAAGCCTTACATATCTTATGCATTAACCTTGTATTTATTTAATTTTTTTTTTGAATTTATTTGAATAAAAATCCAAAATAAAAAAAATAAAAATCAAGCTCACGCATGGATGGGTTTATAGGTCATTGACCAAGTTAGAAACATGTTTCAAACATAAAAAGATTGGCCCATTTGTAAAAATTCAAGTTAGTTCAATATTTGCTTCATGCACTTTTCCAAAAATTGGTCAACTTTAGAAATGCATATCTCTCTCAACTTTAAACCTATGAGGGTGTTCTTGGACTTTTTAGATAGCTTAGGATTCCCTATAAATAACCCTTTTAGTTTCATCTCCATTGAATCTTCCATGTTCATGTACCAAGCTTTGACCCAAAAGGTGTTTTTGTTGACCTTCTGAAAGGACCCATAATGTTTGAGCTTGTATCTTTCAATTAATGCATTTATTGAACTTGAGGGCTGAAGTGAAGTTGTAGGTAATTGGATTCTCTTCAAAATGAGCCTTGGTGGAAAACTTTCTGATAAATTATGAGAAAGTTATGCCTGGTCAAAGTTTGGTTGACTTTTCCTATAGAAACCCTAATTAGCAATTCTTGACTTTTGATGAATTATGAGCATTTCTTGAGGAATCATGATCAACCTTTGATCAAATGATGGATATCACTTCAAAATGTTGATGTTGACCAAAAATATTAAAGTTTGACTGCATATAGGCCACAAATGACTTTTGACCTAATACAGTTAATTTTCAGGTATTTGAGCAGTTGGCTGAGCAAACTTGTAGTGGAAGGCATGAAATTTGTCATGGACAACCTTGAAGACATATTAGGACCATGGAAAACAGTTAAGACCATTGGAGCTCACACATCTTGATGAAAATTGAAACCCTAGTTAGAGGTTCATTGCCTTAGGAGGAGAATTTGTATGGTCAATTCTTGGTCATCCTTGGGCAAGTTGGGGACCTCAATGGGCATGCCTTGAGTAAAAAGAGAGAGAAAATTTTGGGGTACAACAGTGCCCCTGTTCAATCTTCTTAAACCTGAAGATTTAGATTGGCTTGTCTGCCTTTCATGATCTGAAGGTGGAAGATGATTGAACACTAGAGTGCCCAGAAATTTGCACTCGTCTGAAGTAACAATGTTGGTGGATAATGTGATACGGTGGGAGAACTGACTTAGGATTTTGCGTTTGTGTTCGCAAATGTTTCGGTTTAGCAAGAGTCGCCACCGACTTTTTATTTTATCCTAAGGAAAGGTCAAAAAGCACAGGAAAGACCTTTGAGATGTTTTCTTGGGTTCGGGGAGTAGATTATAGAAAGGGAAGGTATTAGCACCCTTTCTATCCATGGTTATCCATGGGCTCTTAGTTACTTGTTTAGATCACTTGCTTTGCTTTTCAATTGTTTGAAATGGTGCTCTGTCTGTGGTTTTGAAAGATGTTTTGAAAAGAGGCCATCATTGTGGCAACCTTTGTAATGATTCTTGTTTGAATGTATACAAAGGTGTTTTTGTCTTTTGAAAAGTTTTCAATGTTTGAAAGTAGGGTTTTGAAATTGTGTTGTGAAATGTGTTTTTTTTTAAAATAGCAAGGATGTTTTTGCAAGCTTTTGATCAAGTAACTAAGATATCTACCCTATTTTACTCAAAGATCTTTCTTATGTTTTTAACCTTTTTAACAGTGTTGTTTCACCATTGCATTTGGTGAACAACCTTGTGTTAGGATGTTAAACGGGACAGGCGCGGGTCATCGTATAGACCATGATAGCAATTGTGTCAAGTATTTTTGGCAATTTTCTTGAGGGACTTGATCATTTTTATTTAGGCAACCTAGATAGTGTCATCGAGGGACTATGATCTTTTGTTTTATTTTTGTTTTGCCAAAGTACTTGACATGCATACCATGACCCATTTTTGAAGGCAACAAGTGGATTGTAACCCTAGGGGTGCAAGTGTGCATTGTGTTTGTTTTTCATGCATTTTTGTCTTTGATTAGGTCAAACTAATTATTAGTTTTGATTTTGTATACAAACTCTAATTCTCTAAGCATGGCATAATTAAAAGCATTTAAATGCGTGAAAATAAATCTAAGCTATTACAACTTTGATATAGGGAGGGGGTACAATTTTGAATAGGGAGTATTTGACAAGAAATATAAAATTCTAATTACTATTACATCCAAATTGAATTCTTTGTGCAAATAAAATAAATGGGCAATATTTAATTAAACAAGATAAATAAATATTAAACAAGATGTATTATGCAAAAAAGAGTTTTTATTTGTTCATGTATGCAAAAGTATTTTTTAATGTAAAAAGGGTATAAAGAAATAAATAAAAGATTAATTTTATTTGTTTTAGGATAAAAACACTAATTTCTTAAGAAAAATAAATATAATGTATTATTTATGTACAAAAATATATTAATATGTATAAAAAATGAAATATATCTAAAAAGGTATTTTTTAGTATAAATAATAATAAAAATAAAAAATGTAATATTTTGTATTTTATTTCTAAGTATTTAATAAAATATATATATATATATATATATATATATATATATATATATATATATATATATATATATATATATATATATATATATATATATATATATATATATATATATATATATATATATATATATATATATATATATATATATATATATATATATATATATATATATATATATATATATATATATATATATATATATATATATATATATATATATATATATATATATATATATATATATATATATATATATATATATATATATATATATATATATATATATATATATATATATATATATATATATATATATATATATATATATATATATATATATATATATATATATATATATATATATATATATATATATATATATATATATATATATATATATATATATATATATATATATATATATATATATATATATATATATATATTAAATATGTTAAGTATGTAAAAAAAATTTTTACAAAAATACAATATATTCAAGAAAATATTTTTGGTGTGAATAAAAAATAGAAATGAAAAATAGAAGTATTATTTGCATTATTTTCAAGTTAAAAAAAATAATATAAGTATTTAAATTGTTGTTTATATTAGAAAAAAATCAAAATAAAATATCTAATAAATGAAAAAAAATTGTGAAAATATTTTTAGAGTATTTTTTATATTTGAAAATAAAATATCAAAATCAGAAAAGAAATAAAAATGCAAAAATAATAAAAATACAAAGAAATGGGCCAGGGGGTGCATTTAGCAAAGGGAGGGTGTTAGAAGCAAGAAGCCAGGCCCAGCACGTTAGCTTCATCTTCTTCCTCCAACAGTTTTAAAAACGTGCGCGTGCCTGTACAAACTTGTATCTCCTGTATTTGTGATCTTTTGACAAAACTCAAAACATGAAACTTGTAGAGCATCAAACCACGATTCTAACCATATAAAAAACTTAATCTAACTCTCAAAGACCAGAGAGAATTTCTCTTGCCCTAATTTCTAACCTAGTTTTTTCAGAAAGTTCATGGATGAAATTCTCTTAGCACGTTTAATATAAATGAAAACTGAGCATATGTATGGTTTCAGGGCAATGAGTACAGCATCTTTTATTCACAAACCTAAGGCTAAATGTTCCTAAATATAGAAATAGAAGTTCATGAAATACTTGTTTCAGCTGGACACGAGTTGGACAATGCAGCAACTTTCAGTGAGGCCTGAGGTTCTTTTGAGCTTGCTTGATGTTCCCTGGACCTTTCCCAATGCTTAGTATGTTTTGAAGTGGTCTGAATCGTTCTACATAACTCAACCTGCAAAGCCAAACAAAAATGGTGAACACTGTAAATGGAGTTACAGTTGGCAATGGAGGATTGGGATAGCTTCAGTGAGTTGAATGGAAGGTGTTTGAAGTGGAAAGGAGCAAAACGCACGAGGCAATGTGAAGATGGAAGTAATTCTGCAGAGCTTGCCCTGTTTTGCAAGAAAACATGGTTTTTGAGTATGAGGGTGCTTTAGGGGTGAAAGGCTCGTGTTTCTGGCTTACAAGGATGTGAGAAACTTGTTTGAAACCTTGGCTTAAGTTGAATATATCAGATATGTGAGATATTGACTTTTGGCACAATGACTTGTTTTGAAAGAAAAGTTTAAAGTGAAATAAGATAGGCCTTTACAGGCTATCTCTAAGCATGCACAAGTTCCTTGTACCTTTGCCTGAGTTTATAGAACTTGTTTCCTACAAGGAAAGAAGTCCAAAGCTCAAGAAAATGCAATTTGACATAAAGTTGCCTTTATGAAAATGGAAGTGCCATCTTTATGCCCAAAATGGAATTATTCAATGTGCCAAGCTCTAATGATTAGAATAACACCAATGTCTAATGTATTTGCATTCAATTTTTGAGTGTAAATTGGTTTAGAGGCCTGTAATTAAGTACAAAGCTATCTTGGTCAGATTTTGCAAGTGGTATGAACATGTATTGGCCATGGTTACAAAGTGAGTTTTTGCCAACTTCAAGCATTCAATTCTCCTTAACCAGAAATGTGTTTGAGGAGTTCTTGGACAATTTGGAAATCTTGAAACATGTACTATAATCCATATTTGAAATGCAACTTGAGAATCCAAGTGTAACTATGTGAAAAATGGCCAAGAAGATGGGTCAAAATCCTGCCTAAACTAGGGCAAAATTTTTCTAAGTTAAAAGTTTTAGGGACCCTTGTTCCAAAAATCATAACTTGAGATCCAAGGTTCTTTTGAGAAAACTTTGTGAATCAAAGTTGTAGACTTTGTGATGGACTACAACTTTCATGTTGTAAGTTTTGTTTGAATCCAATTGCATCATGGTGAAAATATGGGACAAAGTTAGGAAAAATTAAGAAATTTTCATAACTTAGAAAATTTCTAAGTTATGAAAAATTTTCAATTTCAAACCCTAATTTGAAATTTTGGGTTTCTTGATGAACAAGTTTCATAATTTGACATATCTTGATGGAAAATGACCCTTGGAACTTGATTTTGACCAAAAAGTCAAAGTTTGACTTTTCAGTGTACAGTCAAATTTTGATCAGCTGACTAAAAAATTCATCTATCAATCCTATGAATTTGAGATCTTTTGAACTTGTTGAATGGGTCAAGATAATGTAATTGAGTCCTTGAGTCCATGGTTGAGCTTGATTTGCCATTGGCTAGGTCAAACAGTCAAAAATTGCCTTTGTACAGTCAAAACCCTAAAAATGACCATTTTGCACTTTTGGTGATCTGATCAAATTTCTTGTGGAATTATGGTCCAAACTTGATCAAATGGTTCATATGAGTTCATAATGTTGATGTGGGTCAAAATTTATTAGGTTTGACTGTAAATTGGTCACAATTGACTTTTTCCCCAATACAGTTGATTTCTAGGTCAACTATCCAATTGACTGGGCAAAAATTTGATTCAAGGCTTGAAACTTGGTATGGACAAACTTGTGAGTCCAACATGAAGTATGAAAGTCACTTTTGGCATTGTAGGTCAAAACATCACTGTGCAAACTCAAACCCTAATTTAGGTCAACAGTGCAAGGAGTTGTCTTGAGCAGAGCAAACCCTAGCTTGGTCTTGAGTTTCAAGAGTCTTGTGATGAGAAATGTTGATAAAATGAGAGGGAAAATTTTGGGGTACAACAGTTGCCCCTGTTCAATCTTCTTGAACCTGAAGAGTTAGATTGGCAAGTTTTTGCCTTTCGTGACTCGAAGGTAAAAGAGGATTGGACACTAGAGTTCCCGTAAATTTGCACTCGTCCAAATATTGTTGAGGGAATGGGCTTAAAGATGCCATTTGGAGATGGTAGAATCTTGCTGGAGATGGGCTTAAAGATGCCATCCAAGAATGTTTGTTGAACTGCAATGTTGTAGGTCAGAAGAATGAGCATCAAAATGGCATCCGTGTTTGGAATGCATTTGAACTGTATCTGGAGACTAAGTCTGTATGAGCAAAAGAATGGCGTCCGTGTCTGGAGCGTATCCGAGCTGTAACTGAAGTTGAGATCTGTATGAGTAGCAGAATGACTTCCGTGTCTGGAGTGTATCTGAAACTGTAATTGGGCTCTGAATAAGTGACAGAGTGACTTCCGTGGCGACTGCACTGGGGAGAATCAAACCTCTGGTGTAAGGGCCAGCATGGCATCCGTGTTTGGAGCGTATCTGAACTAGAAGTTGATAGTTGAATTTGAATGAGAGATAGAATGGTTGCCGTGTCTGGAGCATATCTAGTCTGTATCTGATTGCTGAAGTCTGAAATGAGTAGTAGAATAACCGACGTGTCTGGGGTGTATCTGTACTGTATTTTGACTTGAAATTCTGAATGAGTAACAGAATGGCCGTCGGGTCTGGGGTGTATCCATACTATATCTGAATAATCGTTAACGATAGCCTTTTAATCTTATCCTGAAAAGGGTAAAATGTTAGCTAAAACACAAAGTTATGTTGCATGATATGTATGATGTAATGAACTGTGTTTCATCAATGTATATGATATATGAATGTAATGGATGTGCATGTAAGCTGATTAGCTGTCTTGCTGAGGAAAATAAATCCTTGATAACTGGAGATAATGAAATCTTTAGTTGCTGTCGGGGAAAGTAAATCCTTGACTGATGCTGAGGATTCAAAAATCTTTGATTGCTGAAGATGAGAAATCCTTGCTGACTGCTTGGGGATTAAGGATCTTTGATTGTTTGAGAAATGAGAAATCCTGGGACCAATGTTGGGGATGGAAAATCCTTGGTGACTCGTGGGGATTAACAAGGGCTTTGACAACCTCTGCAGGGAATGAGAATCCTTCATGACTTTCCTGGGAAATAAGGAAAACTCTGAAAATCTCTACTGGGGAGTTAAAACCTAGGAGGCTTCTGCTGGAGAAATAAGACCAAGAATCTTCGATCTGCTGGGACATAACTCTGTGGGGAGAATGTTTACTCGGCCGGTGAAATCAAGAGCTTTGGGTTGTATGCCATACTACTGGGGAATCATCCTAGTCGGGGATAAGCCAAGAAGTTAACTGTTATCTGCTTGGTTCTCGGATTTTTAAGATAACCTGCTGGGGAAATAGGTTTAGAATATTCTGGCTCCGTTAGGGATATCTATTTTAGGGTTTTCGGGCTCCACTGGGGATCTTGAAAATTAACTCCGCTGGGGACATATACTCTAAGGTTTTAGCTTTGTTGAGGATCTGAATGATGTACTGTAGGGGATCTCTTCTGGAATAGCACAAAGATATCTTCCCACACCTTTAACCTATCAGTAATTACCCTTTCTCAATTTTGTTTTATTTGTAAGCAGTGATTATATTCAAATGCATATGCCTATTTAATAAAACTTTGGACGTTTTCAAATAAAACATAAGTGTAAAAAGAAAGAAAGGCAAGCAAATTTCTGCACTTTGAACTATCTTTGTATTAACTTTTGTAAGTATCTTTGTATAAAGGAGACAAACATCCTAGTAAGAGAATGTTATCGTAAAAATTGAAAAAATTTATACAAAAAGAAGGATGGCTATGTGTAACAATTCCATGGGATTCTCATTCTTCTATAGCCTTTGCAACTCTGAGTATCTTGTCCCATCGCTGCTTCGTCCGCCGATGATTGGATTGATCAGAAGCTTGGAGCTTGTTGGTGAAGAGATTATTCTTAAAGTGATCTGGCGAGACATATTCATACGCTTTAATTCCCTAACTTTTGCCTGGACCGCCCTTTCGGGTTTTCGATCCACCGGGAAACCCTTTTTTGCCCAAGTCTCCCTTTCGGGTTTTCAACTTGCCGGGTGTACAATTTTTTTTGTTTATCCCTAATTTTTGCCTGAACTGCCCTTTCGGGTTTTCGATTCACCGGGATGCCCATTTTTTCCCAAGTCGCCCTTTCGGGTGTTCAACTTGTCGGGTTGTTTTATGCGTAGTATATTTTGACTATGTCTACGTTCGTAGGGTGCGGCAAGTCGTCGCCGTCCATGGTGGTCAGAATCATTGCCCCAACAGAAAAAATGCTCTTGATCACAAATGGTCCTTCGTAAGTAGGAGTCCATTTGCCCCTGGGATCACTTTGCGGCAAGATGATCCGCTTGATTACAAGATCTCCGACTTGATATACCTGACGCCTGACTTTCTTGTTGAAAGCCTTGATCATCCGTTTTTGATACGTCTGACCATGACAAACAGCAGTAAGTCGTTTCTCATCTATCAAGTTAAGTTGATCAAGCCGGGTCTGAATCCAATCGTCTTCATTCAAACCGGCATCCTTCATAATCCTCAAGGAAAGAATATGAACTTCCATAGGTAAAACAGCTTCCATGCCATAAACCAAAGAAAAGGGAGTTGCCCTTGTTGAAGTACATGCCATGGTACGATATCCATGCAGAGCAAATGGTAACATCTCATGCCAGTCTTTGTAGGTGACTGTCATCTTTTGAATGATCTTCTTGATATTTTTGTTCGCGGCTTCAACAACACCGTTCATCTTCTGCCGATAGGGAGATGAATTGTGATAATAAATCTTGAACTTCTCGCACAGAGCGGTGATCATAGTGTTGTTTAAATTTGTACCGTTGTCTGTGATGATCCTGTCGGGGATACCATACCGGCATATGAGGTTCTGCTTAATGAAGCGGGCAAGCACATTCTTTGTAACTGAGGCGTAGGAAGCTGCTTCGACCCATTTGGTGAAGTAATCAATAGCGACCAAGATGAAGCGATGTCCATTGGATTCTGTAGGCTTGATCTCTCCAATCATGTCAATGCCCCACATTGCGAATGGCCAAGGAGCTGTCAGAACGTTGAGAGGAACGGGAGGAATATGTACTTTGTCGGTGTAGACTTGGCATTTGTGGCAAGTACGGGAATGTTGATGACAATCAGCTTCCATGGTAGACCAGTAGTAGCCTGCCCTTAGAATCTTCTTAGCCATCGTATGTCCGCTCAAGTGGGTGCCAAATGTGCCACTATGTATCTCGGTCATGATCAACTCAGCTTCCACCTTGTCCATACAACAAAGTAGAACGCAATCATGGTTGCGCTTATAATGGATACCATTGCTTAGGAAGAACTTGGCAGCAAATCTCCTTAAGAACTTTTTGTCATTGACTGAAGCTCCTTCAAGGTATTCTCGAGTCTAGAGATACCTTTTGATTTCATGAAACTAGGGTTGTTCCACTACTTCTTCGGTATTAATCTCGTGAGTGCGCAGGTTCATCCATTCGCTCGATGGTGATTTGGGGAGCTTCGTTATCCCAGTTGAGTTTAAACATGGAAGATATTGTAGCCAGAGCATCAGCTAGCTGATTTTCTTCTCGCGGGAAGTGCTCAAAGGTAATCCGCTCGAAATGAGGCAGCAATGCCAGGACATGTTCTTTGTATGGGATAAGATTAGGATGTTTAGTGTCCCATTCTCCTTTGAATTGATTGATAACCAAAGTTGAGTCCCCAAATACGACCAAAGATTTGATTCCCAAGTCTATAGCAGCCTTAAGACCAAAGATGCAAGCTTCATATTCAGCCATGTTGTTGGTATAGCTGAAGCAAAGTCGGGCAGTGAAGGGTGTATGGCAACCTTCCGGAGAAATGAGTACCGCACCGATACCATTTCCAAGTGCATTTGAAGCACCATTAAAGTACAGGGTCCATCAGGATCCTTGTTCAGGTCCGTCATACGGTCTGTTACCTTCAATGTTGTCCAATGTCATGATGTCCTCGTCAGGGAAGTCGAATCTCATAGATTGGTAATCTTCGACAGCTTGATGAGCTAGATGGTCAGCTAGTACACTCCCCTTTATAGCTTTTTGGGTAGTATACTGGATATCATACTCAGTCAGGATCATTTTCCATCTAGCGATTCTTCCAGATAAAGCAGGCTTCTCGAAGATATACTTGATCGGATCCATTTTGGAAATCAGCAAAGTGGTATGAGTCAACATATACTGCCTTAACCGGCGAGCAGCCCATACCAAAGCGCAGCAAGTTTTCTCGAGCAGTGAGTAGCGAGTCTCACAGTCGGTAAACTTTTTGCTAAGGTAATAAATGGCATGCTCTTTTTGGCCAGACTCGTCATGTTGGCCCAGTACGCACCCCATTAAGTTATCCAAAACAGTCAGATACACGATTAACGGCCTTCCTTTGACGGGTGGCATCAAAATAAGAGGTTCCAGTAAATACTCCTTGATATTATCAAAAGCAAATTGACAATCATTATTCCATTCAACTACCTGATCTTTCTTCAGCAGCTTAAAGATTGGCTCACAGGTAGATGTCAGGTGAGAGATGAACCTCGCAATATAGTTTAAGCATCCCAAGAATCCTCTAACCTCCTTTTCAGTGCGGGGGGGCAGGCATTTCTTGTATAGCCTTTACTTTAGCTGGATCAACCTCAATGCCTTTGTTGCTGACAATAAATCCCAAAAGTTTACCAGACCTAACTCCAAAAGTGCACTTGCTTGGATTTAGTCTGAGCTTATATTCTTTCAACCTGGCAAACAGCTTTTGCAGATGATCAAGGTGTTCTTCTTTTGTCTGTGATTGGGCTATCATGTCTTCTACGTAGACTTCGATCTCATGATGTATCATATCATGAAACAAAGCTACCATGGCGCGTTGATAGGTTGCCCCGGTATTCTTCAGTCCGAATGGCATCACTTTGTAGCAGAAGGTACCCCATTGCATGACAAAAGTAGTTTTCTCCATGTCTTCGGGGGCCATTTTGATCTGGTTGTATCTCGAGAATCCATCCATGAAGGAAAATACCTTGTGTTGAGCTGTGTTGTCAACCAAGATATCGATGTGTGGTAGTGGAAAATCATCTTTAGGGCTAGCCCTGTTTAAGTCCCGATAGTCCACACATATTCTGACTTTGCCGTCCTTCTTAGGCACGGGCACAATGTTAGAAACCCATTGTGGATAGGAAGTAACAGCCAGAAAGTCAGCGTTGAATTGCTTCATTACCTCAGCTTTGATCTTCTCAGACATGTCGGGCCTCATTCGGCGGACCTTTTGCTTGATCGGTGGATAGTCTTTTCTTGTAGGGAGACGGTGAACCATGATATTTGTGTCTAATCCCGGCATGTCTTCATAGGACCAGGAAAAGATCTCAATATATTCGTTCAACAACTGCACTAAGCATTCTTTGACACCTGGTTCCAGGTTGGCACCTACCTTTACCTCTTTCTTGTCTTCCTCTGTTCCCAAGTTGATGGTTTCTAGCAACTCTTCATGAGGCAGAATAGCCCTCTCTTCTTGTTGCAAAAGTCTGGCTAACTCTCCCGGCACTTCATAGTCTTCGTCAACTTCGTACTCAGCATGATTGACCAAATCTTTAGAGTTACCGAAGGCTAAAGCAGAATAGTCACCCATGGAATCCGGAGTGGATGGGTACCTGCATTTGTGAGTGTGGGTGTGTGTAAGGGATAGCCATCCTTAAACAAAACAAAATGCAAAAAGAAGGAAAATGAACACAACAGTTTATAGATGAAAACGTCCAATGATTCATTAAAACATGGCATATGATAATGAAGAAAATCAAGCCCTTACAAATGGACCTATATGCCCCGGGCAAGGCATAAGGTGAAACTAGTGTACAAATTGTTTAGTTATTACAGACCAAAATAGGAAATTGTTCAAAGATAAATTACTGGTTGATGAAGGTGATGGGAATAAAATCCTTTGCTTCCCAGTTGCTTAATCCCCCTTCAACGGTTGGAAAGATCCAATCTTCAAAGTTGTCTTCTTCATCATCATCTTCTAAGGCATTAATTCCATGGTGAGTGATTTTGACGGGTGATCCTCCAGCCTTGGAGCGACGCATAGATTTCTGGCCTGCAGCAGTAAAACCTAGTCCAAATTTGTCCGTCTTATGGGGAAAATTAGGCAGTTTCCCCCACACTGTACTCCTTCCTTCTTTGATTACAACCTTTGCATTCTTGAGAGATGCCATCCTAGGCACATTCTTGGAAATGATAGGCACATCAACCATTATCTTTGCAACTGCGACCTTAGGAGAAACTTCCTCAAAATGTTGGAAAGGCGTTTCTATGAACTCGCCATCAAACTCCACATAGCGGAAGGAGTTGAGGTGACTTATCATGTACTCTTCCTCGCCGCGCACCGTTATAATCTTACCCTTAACAGGATACTTCAGCATTTGGTGTAAGTAGGAGGTAACTGCCCCAGCATAGTGGATCCACGGCCTTCCCAACAAACACGAATATGAAGGACGGATGTCCATCACATAAAAGGTGGAGTTGAAAACTTCTGTGCCCACTTTGATAGGAATGTCAACCTCTCTGTGAACCATTCTTTTGGACCCATCAAAGGCCCTAGCAACGATGTTACTGGGTTTGAGGGTCAATCCTTCACAGTCCAATTGGTCTAACGCTTTCTTCGGCAGCATATTCAAGGATGAAACGGTATCAACTAAGACATGGGCAAGGGTGGTTCCCCTGCATTCAACTGAGACATGCAGCGCGTCGTTGTGCTTCCTACCCTTAGGGGTCAAATCAACATCGGAAAAACCAAGACCATTATCAGCAGTGAGGCTGGCCATGCACTCTTGAAATTGGCCATCCGAAGTTTCTTGAGGCACGTGTGCCGTCTTTAAAAATTTGATTAAGGCCTTAGCATGGGCCTCAGAGAAGAGTAGAAGAGCCAACATGGAGATTTTGGAAGGGGTCTGCCCTAGCTGTTCCACGATGTCGTAGTTGCTCCTCTTGATTATCTTTAAGATTTCTTCCATCTCTTTCTGGGTGGTTTCGGGGATTACCACAGTCTGAGCCTTCATCCTGCCAAGCACTTATATTATCCCCTTACCCTTATCGGTAGAAGCATCAGAGGGTCTAACTTCAGGTACATCAATTTCTTCAATTATCGGGCCTTGCACAGATGGCTTAACAGGCACAAAAGCTTTCGAGGGTCCGAAGACTGCTCGAGGGGGAGCAATCTCCGGAGAAAAAATCTGTCTGCTGCGAGTTATCTTGCTTGTTCCCGCAATGTTCCCTATATCAGGGGTTTCGTCATCAGAGTTCTCTTGGACTGATTCAATCTGTTTGATACCATGATAGAAGATTTCTCCTCCGTAGTTCCATGGTATCGTCTTGTTAGATTGATATGGGACAGGCCCCGGCATGGTGATTTTCAATGGCACAAACTTAGGGTCAGGCGTAATCTTGACAGGCATTTTGCAAGCCTTGGGAAGATTGTCGGAGATGGTTATTATTGCAATGTCATTGGTTAAAGTAGCAACAGTAGCAGGAGTAACGGGAGTGAATGTATCAACAGGAGTCTTTTGGAAGAGTGTCTCTTGGGTATCCATCAGGCGTTGGATGCCTGATTTCAACATTAGGTAGTCAGCTCGTATGTTTAAACAAAAGTAACAGTCTTTTCCACAGCCTGGGAATATCCCGGCTCTCATCAAATTCTCTTTAATCACTGGTAACGGAGTCAAAAGGTCAGCAACATTGGTAACATGAAGGTCTTCCATAACGGCGTGAACATTATGACTGTGCTTGGGCATCATAGCGGATATCACGTTGGGCTTCTCAGGAGCATCAAACTCTACATCCTTAGCGTCTATTAGGTCTTGGATTTTGTTCTTAAGCGCCCAACAGTTATTGGTATCATGCCCTATACTGTCAGAGTGGTAAGCACATTTTGCATTGGAGTGGTAATATGGAGAAGAGGTATTAGGGTTCTTTGGCGCTTCCTTCAAATTGGTAAGATTCAGCTTTAGTAAATGAGGGAGTACTTGAGCTGGTGTCATGTTGATTCGGGTGAACTGCCGTTGTGGCCTTTCTACCCGTTGCTGATTAGATCTTGGCTGATTGCTGCGAGGTTGATTATTTGAAGAGTTTTGAATCATCACTGCCCCTACTGTTGGTCGGCGCTCGGTTCATTCTTGACTTTTCTGAGAATAAACAGCAGAAGCTTCCTTCTTAGCTGGGAAGGTCTTCTTAAAAGCAGCGGACGCGGAGGCATCTTTCTGAATCTTACCACTTTTAATGTCGGCCTCGACCCTTTCGCCGGTCAGAATTAATTCGGTAAATCCCACGGAGGAACTCCTGATTAAATTATTGAAGAAAGGGCCAGACAGAGTATCTAAAAACATGTCAACCAGCTCTCTATCCGACAATGGTGGCTGCACCCTTCCAGCCAGATCACGCCACTTCTGGGCATACTCTTTAAATCCCTCATTAGAAGCCATTCCCATACTTTGTAGCTGAGTACGAGTGGGTGCAAAATCAGCATTGTATTGGTATTGACGGTAGAAAGCAGCAGCTAAATCTTCCCAGTTATGAACCTCTGATCTCTCCAGTTGATAGAACCAGTCCAATTGTGTACCTGACAAACTGTCTTGAAAAAAGTGTACCCAAAGGTCTTTATCAGATGAGTGGGGTTGGATCTTTCTGACATAGGATCTCAGATGCATCTTTGGGCAGGACAGACCGTCATACTTAGCAAATGTTGGTACTTTGAACTTGGGAGGAATGACGATCCCAGCGACCAACCCTAGTTCTTCGAAATCTAAACCAGGTACTCTCTGCAACTCCATGGCTGCCAATCGATCCTCAAGATTTTTATATTTATCATCCGCTGGGGGATATTGCTGTTCGGAGTAGTCTTCATCCTCTTCCTCTTCTTCCTCTTCAACTTCAGATTTCGAAGGTACCGCAGCTCCTTTTCCTTTACCAGCGCCTTCATCAGACGTTGAGGGGAACTCGAGAACTTTTCTAGCATTGCTTTCAAACCTTCTTCCAAAAGTGGCTACTCCTGGCCTTTTCTTCTTTTTCTCTTTATTTTTCTCCAACAGTGTTTTGAGGTCCTCTTGACCCTTTGCTAAGGTCATGAGGAGTTGCTGGAATTGAGAATTCTGTGCTTGCAGATCCTTAACCGTCTGCTCCAAATCCATCTTGCTGAAATAAACCGCAGAAAGATAAGGAAACCTGGTGTGAAGACCTGTTTATGCATATGATGAATGGTATGTTATTCATGTAATGCATTCAAGAATTCAGAAATTCAAATTTGTTGCAAACAAAAAGGAACACACGTCATATTAAGAAGAAATGGTTAGTACGCAAGTGCCTCATGGGCAAAATATTACAAAAATTCTTAATGTAAAAAGACATTGTGCATCCTCTTTGGTGCGATGTAAGTGTTGAGAGCTTCCTCCTCGTGGAGTCGGCGGGTAAGCTCTAAGACCTTCTTCTCACTGGCATAGAAGTTGGCTTCAAAATTATTCCGTTCTTCCTTGAGTTGGATCCAACTCTTTTGTAATTCCTCCAATGATGTTGGCATGTCAGGATGTAGGAGGGTGTATGGAACCTCTCCTTCCATAACAGGTTCTTTGATCACGGGGAGAATGTGAGGATATGGCATCATAAGATTCTGGGCGCGGGTTCGTACCCACTTGCGATAAGGCTCAAGGGGAATGGAATTCTTGTACCCCAGTGTCTTACTATCCACCTTGTTGGGCATCCTCCAAGCTCTGATGAACCTTTGTCGAAGTCTTTGTGCATCGTTGTCGAAGTCAAAAACTAGGTCAGGAATCAGCATGTCATGAGGGCCATCCCTCCGAGCATATCCAAACTGTCTTAGAGCTAAACAAGGGTTGTAGATGATGCCTCCCATAATGCCAAGTAGTGGGACATTAGGGAATTCCCCACAACGATCAATGATGATGACATTTTCTCTTGACCGAGAACACTAATGTACATCAGAATGTGTGAGGGTCATCAACCGCTGTGACCACCTTAAACCCTGATCATTCTTCAAAACTGATTGTGGAAGGTGAGAAATAAACCATCTTTCTAGGAGAGGAGTACAGCACATGAGAACACCTCTTTTCCTCATTGTTCGTGTGTAAAATGAGTGTAGGATGTCCCCAAGCAATGTAGGCACAAGATTCCGAGATATGAAGATTTTGACAGCATTCACATCTATATGTTGATCAGGGTTTGGGAACAAGACAAACCCATAGATGAGGAGTTCCACAATCTCTTCAAAATCTTGTAGATCTAGAGAATTCCAGCAGTCTTGTGCCTTCTCAAACAGAAACTTTACCAAGAAACCCTTGACACCACTTCTGGTTTCGCAATGACCCTTGATGTCAGATGGTTGCAAGTGTAATGCTTGAGCAACATCTTCAGGATTTGGTTCTTTTTCCGTACCGTTGTAGGGTAGTTGATGAAGAATAGGAATTCTCAGGAGTTGAAAAAATTCCTCCAAAGTAGGTACTAGTTGGTAATCAGGGAATGTGAAATAGTGGTGTAGGGGGTCAAAGAACTGGAAGAGAACTTTCACCATGTCTTCTTCAATGTTGGAGTTGACCAAGTTGAGAAGTCTACCATGTCTTTTACTGAAGAGAGAATTCTCTGGAATCTTGGAAGTAAGCTCCTTGAGTTGAGGAGGGATTCTCACAAGGTTGATTTGAATTGTTTTCCTGCGAAGAGATTCCATGACCTACAAAACAAGAACAAAGATGAAGATCCAAACCCTTGAAATGGTTAGTGGATGCATATGATGCTTTATGATGTTCATGATGTATGCATAAGCACATTGTTGTACCCCAAAATTTGCCCTCCCATTTCCTCAACATTTTCTCATCACAAGACCCTTGAAGATCAAGACCCAGTTAGGGTTTCCTCTGCTCAAGACTTCTCCTTGCACAGTTGACCCAAATTAGGGTTTGTGTTTGCACAAAGATATTTTGACCTAAAATGCCTAAGATGACTTTCATGCTTCATGTTGGACTCCCAAGTTTATCCATACCAAGTTTTAAGTCTTGATTCCAAATTTTGCCCAGTCAATTGGACAGTTGACCTAGAAATCAACTGTATTGGGGAAAAAGTCAATTGTGGCCAATTGACAGCCAAATCTCATGAAAATTGACCCACATCAACATTATGAACTCACATGGATCATTTGATCAAGTTTGGATCACCATTCCACAAGAAATTTGATCAGATCATCAAAAGGGCAAAATGGTCATTTTTAGGGTTTTGACTGCACAAAGGCAATTTTTGACTGTTTGACCTAGCCAATGGCAAACCAAGCTTACATATGGACTCAAGGACCCCATGGAATTATCTTTACATGCTCAACAAGTTCAAAAGATCCCAAATACACAAGATTGATAGTTGAATTTCCCAGTCAATTGATTAATTTTGAATGTATACTGAAAAGTCAAACTTTGACTTTTTGGTCAAAATAAAGGGTCAAGATTCATTTTTCATCAAAACATGCCAAATCATGAAACTTGTTCACCAAGAAATCAAAAATTGCAAATTAGGGTTTGAAATGAGAATTTTTCATAACTTAGAATTTTTCTAAGTTATGAAAAACCCTAATTTTTTCCCAACTTTGCCCCACTTTCTCACCAAGATTCATTTGGATTCAAGCAAAAGTCAAAACATGAAAGATGTAGCCTATTGCATAATCTACAACTTTGATTCACAAAGTTTTCCCAAAAGAGGCTTGTATCTCAAGTTACAATTTTTGGAACAAGGGTGCCAAACCATTCTTAACTTAGTGAAAATTTGACCTATTTTAGGCAAGTTTTTTACCTAACTTCAAGACCATTTTTCATACACTTCCACTTGGAATTTCAAGTTTCACTTCAAAGATGGATTGTAGTACATATTCCAAGCTTTCCAAAATGTCATAGAACTCATCAAACAACCTCATAACTTGAGAGATTCGAATTTTGCAATATGGCAAAAACTCACTTTTGAATTGGCCAATTTCCATGATCATAACTTGTGCAAATTTCTCAAACCAGCATGCCACTTGATTACAGGCCCTTAAACCATACAACACTCAATAATTTAATGCATGTTCATTGTGCTAAGGCCTTGTTTCATGAGTTTAAGCATTACATGTTGGATTAGGCCATAAGTGGAAAAAGTGAAATGGCCATTTTTGCAAAAGCAAGCTTTATGTCATAATGCAAATCCAAGAGGTACAAATCAAATCTAATTGGCACAAGATTATGAACAAAACACACTGATCAAGGAGAGGTTTTGCAGCATGTTTAGGGGGCCTCTACCTTCCTAGAAACTCAAGTGGCCTTTGCTTGCTTAAGTGTGAAGAAACACATCATAACATCACCAACTTTGATCTCAGCAAAAGAGGAAGCCTAAGCAAATATTTTGTACACCTTCTAATCATCAAACCCAAGTTAGAACACGAGCAAACAAGGTCCCAAACACTCTCATTCCCAGAATCACTCTCAAACTGCAAAAACAGGGCAGGGTCTGCAGTTTGAGTGCCAACTCTCATCCCTCTCATGTTCTCTTGCTAAAAGCTCATCAAACACATTCCCTAGCATCATTTGAAGCTAACCAAAACACAAAACACGACCTGTAACTCCTCTAACCAGTTCCACCATTTTCACTTTCTTGTTTTGCAGTTGAAGGTCCATAGCTCGATTCAAGGTGTTTCAAAGCAAAGTAAGCATTGGAATAGCATCACCACACTTCAGGCAAGCTATACAGATCATCATCTTGCCCTGAAAGCTCCCCCATTTCCAGATAGAACTTCAACTGAACAGGTATATTTTTGAACTTCTAACTCTTAGTCTAGGCATCATTAACTCTAAGTTTGTGAATAAGAAGTGTTCTACTCATGCCCCTGAATCTGCACATGCTTTTACTTTTCATTTATTTTGCTTGAGCTGTGAGAATTTAAGGTTTGAATATGGAAGAAAAGTTAGGTCAGGATTTGGGAATGTCAAAATTCTCTCTCATTTCTGAGAGTTAGGATGAGTTCTTTATATTTTTAGAATCGTGATTCAATGCTTAACATTTCTTATGTTGTGAGTTTGTGCAAAAGATCAAAGAATCCAAATGTTTGAACTTGGAAAACAGGCGCGCGTTTTTGACATCTTTTGTCTGAAGGTTGAAGAAGAAGCTTCATGGGCTGGGCCTGTTGTGTTATTTCTTTTCACACCTTATTTTTGGTTTCATACCCCCTGAGCCCATTATGTTTATTTTCATGATTTTTGACTTTTCTTTTTTTCATTTTTGCTTATTTATTTTTTCCCATAATATTAAAAACATGAAAAATTATTTTTACACCATTTTTATATTTTTAGGCATTTATTTGTTTATATGGACATTTATACATAAATATATATATATATATATATATATATATATATATATATATATATATATATATATATATATATATATATATATATATATATATATATATATATATATATATATATATATATATATATATATATATATATATATATATATATATATATATATATATATATATATATATATATATATATATATATATATATATATATATATATATATATATATATACTATTATTTAGGAAAACTAGAAAAATAATGCAAATATACTTTATTTCTGATTTTTATTTCATTTTTTCTTTTGAAAATATTTTATACAAAATATACTTTTTTTATAAATATTAAATATTATTATTTTTGTACATATAATATTTATTTAGTAAATAATAAAGATATTTACATATATTTAGGTAAATAATATAAAAATAGATACATTTTTTTATTTTATTAATATTTGACATGAAAAATACTTTTTATAAATATACTTCATTTTTATTTTATTTTTGTATATATTTATTAATTATTATACACATTAAATAAATAATACCCTTTATTTAAGAAATTAGGGTTTTACCCTTAAAAGCACAAAAAATCCAAAAATACTATTTTTTTATTTTATTCATTTTTGACATAAAAAATATCCTTTTTTCCATGCATATGAAAACCCTCTTTGCATTTTGCATCTTTATTTTACTTTCCATTTAATTGATGCAATTAATTATCTTGTAAATATTCCAAAATTGATGTAATAGCTAGGTTTAAATTTCTTGTCTAAATATCCCCCCATTTGAACATTTGTACCCCATTCCCATATTGTGTTGTAATAGTGTAGGAATTTTACTTTTCGCACTTTAACGCTTTCTAATTATACCATGTTAGAATTAGGGTTTGTATGCGAAAAAACAACGAAAATAGTTTTGACCTAATTTCAAGATAAACAAGCATGAAAATGGACACACAAATCACACTTGCACCCCCTAGGGTATTCCACTTGTTGCCTTTCAAAATTGGGCCATATTGCATGTTAGGTCTCTTTGGGCAAAACAAACACAAATCAAATGATCATAGTCCCTCGATGACGCTTTCAAAATGTTGCCTAAACAAATGATCAAGTCCCTTAAAGAAAATTGCCCAAAGATACTTGACACCATTGCAATTATGGTCTAAACGATGACCCGCGCCCGTCCCTTTCACATCCTAACATGAGATTGTCCACCAAATACAATGGTGGAACAAACTTGTCAAAAGGGTTAAAACATAGCAATAAACTTTGAGAAATTTAGGAGTAGATAACCTCTTAGTTATTTGAATCAAACTTGCAAAAACAAAACACTTGCCTATTTTCTAAAAAACACATTTCACAACACTTTCAAAACAACTTTCAAAAACAAATAAAAACCTTTTCAAAAGACACACACCTTTGTACACATCCCAACATGGATCATTACAAAGGTTGCCACCACATTGGCTTCTTTTCAAAACCTTTTCAAACCCACACACACACAAGCACCATTTCAAACAATTGAAAATTAAGGCAAGTTGATCTAAGCAAGTAACTAAGAGCCCATGGATAACCATGGATAGAAAGGGTGCTAATACCTTCCCTTTCTATAATCTACTCCCCGAACCCAAGAAAAATCTCAAAGGTTTTTTCTGTGCTTTTTAAACCTTTCCTTAGGATAAAATAAAAAGTCGGTGGCGACTCTTGCTCAACCGAAACATTTGCAAAAACAAACGCAAAACTCATAGTCAGTTCTCCCACCGTATCACAGAACTAGCGACTCTGCTGGGGAATAATTTAAAAGTGGAGTAACCTTAGGGCTTAGATCACCCTCTTGCATGACTAATTGTTTGAATTGATTGCTTTATATCTTGGCTCTATTGTTTGGGTTTGCAATCCTACACCCGGATTTGGGGAAACATTCATAGATAGCAATACATTGTGGAAACTGTGCGGGGTATACCGACACGATTGAAGCAATAGCTATATTAGTGCGACATATTTGTGAGTACCGGTAACCCTTGAGTTCAATCAAGGAGAGTACGGGGCCGCTGAGTGATGTCACTAAGCACTAATGACCTAGAACCTTACTTGACCATCTTGGCCTTTTATTAGGGGTAGTGAGATGACCGGCTTTGGTGCAGTCCGAAGTTGGTAGATACTCGATACTACACTCATTGAGGGTTGTTTTCTTGGAATATTTTGGTCGCTAGTTAAATGGCTAAACCAAAACAATGAACATTGAAAACAATCCAATGATATTGAACTCCTTAGAACCCGGTTACTATTTATAGGACAGGTTTTTAAGCCAACTACACTCAAGAGGGTACTTACCTATGAAACCCCATGCAAGCCTGAAACTAGGGTTTGGTGTGATTTGCTTGTACATATGTTTTGTGCATACATCATAAACATCATGAAGCATCATATGCATTCACTAACCATTTCAAGGGTTTGGATCTTCATCTTTGTCCTTGTTTTGTAGGTCATGGAAATTCCTCGCAGAAACACCATTCAAGTCAACCTTGTGAGAATCTCTCCTCAACTCAAGGAGCTCACCTCAAGAATTTCGGAAAGCTCATCCTTCAGTGAAAGACATGGTAGACTGCTCAGCCTAGTCAACACCAACATTGAAGAAGACATGATGAAAGTGCTATTCCAGTTCTTTGACCCTCTTCACCACTGTTTCACTTTCCCTGATTATCAGTTGGTGCCCACTTTGGAGGAGTTTTCTCAACTCCTGAGAATTCCTATCCTTAATCAACTACCCTTCAACGGTACGGAAAAGGAACCAAAGCCGGAAGATGTTGCTCGAGCATTACATCTACAACCATCTGACATCAAGGGGCATTGGGAAACCAGAAGCGGCGTCAAGGGATTCTTAGCAAAATTCTTGTTCGAGAAGGCACAAGAATGTTGGAACTCGTTGGATCTACAAGCCTTTGAAGAGATTGTGGCACTCCTTATCTATGGGTTGGTCTTGTTCCAAAATCCTGACCAATTGGTAGATGTCAACGCCGTCAAAATCTTCTTGTCCAGAAATCCAATACCAACATTGCTTGGGGACATTCTTCACTCATTTTACACACGAACAATGAGGAAGAGGGGTGTTCTCATGTGTTGTACTCCTCTACTTGCAAGGTGGTTTATTTCGCACCTTCCACAATCTGTCTTGAAGAATGACCAAGGCTCAAGGTGGTCCCAACGGTTGATGACTCTTACTCACTCTGATGTACATTGGTGTTCTCGGTCCAGAGAAAATGTCATCATCGTCGATCGTTGTGGAGAGTTTCCTAATGTTCCTTTACTTGGAATCAGAGGAGGTATCACCTACAACCCTTGCCTAGCTTTGAGGCAATTTGGATATGCACGGAGGGATGGCCCTCATGACATGTTGATTCCTGACCTAGTTTTTGACTTCGACAATGATGCGCAAGGACTTCGCCAAAGATTCATCAGAGCTTGGGGAAGACTCAACAAGGTTGATAGCAAGACTCTGGGACACAAGAACTCCATCCCTCTTGAGCCTTACCTCAAGAGGGTACGAGCCCGAGCCCAAAGTCTGATGATGCCTTATCCTCATGTACTCCCCGTGATTAAAGAGCCCGTCAAGGAAGGAGAGGTTCCCTACACCATCCTACATCTAGACATGCCTACATCGTGGGAGGAAATGCAGAAAAGTTGGATTCAGCTCAAGGAGGAACAGAATACTTTTGAAGCTAGCTTCTACGCCAGTGAGAAGAAGGTTCTAGAGCTTACCCGCCGACTCCATGAGCAGGAGGCCCTCAACACCTACATCGCACCAAAGAGGATGCGCAATGTCTTTTTGCCTTGAGAAGTTATTTTGTAATATTTGGCCCATGGGGCATTTATGTACTAACAAATTTCTTCTTATTAATATGACGTGCGTTCTTCTTTGTCTGCAACAATTTTGAATGTTCTAAATCCTTGAATGCATTGCATACATAAGCATACCATTCATCATGTGCATAAGCAGGTCTCACTCCAGGTTTCCTTATCTGTCTGCTGTTTATTTCAGTAGGATGGATCTCGAGCAAACTGTCAAAGACCTACAAGCTCAGAATACACAGTTTCAGCAACTCCTGACAACCTTGGCTAAAGGTCAGGAGGATCTCAAGACCTTATTGGGGAATAAAGACCCAGTGAAGAAGAAGAAAAAGAGGCTCGGGGTGGCTACTCTGGGGAGAAGATTTGACGGAGAAGCTCGACGAGTGCTTGAATTTCCTCCTACTTCTGATGAAGGAACCAGCAAAGGAGGTGGGGCTGCGGTACCTTCCGAGTCCGATGTGGAAGAAGAAGAGGTCGAAGAGGATGAAGACTATTCTGATCAGCAATACCCTCTAGCTGATGATAAATACAAAGGGCTAGAGGACAGGTTGGCCGCCATGGAGCTACAAAGAGTATCGGGTTTGGATTTTGAAGACTTGGGTTTGGTCGCCGGGATTGTGATTCCCCCAAAATTCAAAGTGCCAGTGTTTGTGAGGTATGATGGGCTGTCCTGTCCAAAAATGCATCTCAGGTCCTACGTGAGAAAGATCCAACCCTATACGGCAGATAAAAACCTTTGGATTCATTTCTTTCAAGACAACCTTTCTGGGGCTCAATTGGAGTGGTTTTATCAGCTAGAGGGAACCAGCATCCGAAATTGGGAAGACTTGGCCACCGCTTTTTACAAACAATACCAATACAATTCTGACCTTGCCTCTACTCGTACCCAACTTCAGGGTATGTCATTGGGAACAGGCGAAGGATTCAAAGAATATGCACAAAAATGGAGGGATTTGGCTGGCAGGGTGCAGCCTCCTTTAACCGACCGTGAGCTTGTTGATATGTTTCTAGGGACCCTATCTGGGCCATTTTTCAAACATCTGATTGGTAACTCTTCCGCGGGGTTTACCGATTTGATCTTAACGGGCGAAAGAATAGAAGCTGGCATCAAGTCAGGAAAGATTCAGAAGGGTGTTGCTGCAAGTATTGAGAAGAGGCCTTTTAAGAAAGAAGAAAGTGCCGTCTATGGTCCTAGAAGACAAGTCAAGCCAGAAAGTCGCCAAGCCGTCAATGCTTTGGTCATTTCAAAACCTGTTGCTGCTCCTCAGCAGTACAATCAACAAAGAGGTGAAAGGCCAAAGAGACAGTATACTCGGTTGAGTATGACCTTATCACAAATCTTACCATAATTGTTATCAACCAACTTGGTAACCATCAAAGAAGCGCCAAAGGTCGTGAGTACTGCATCTCCTAAGTATAATCCAAATGCCCGTTGTGCTTATCATTTCGATAGCCCCGGGCATACTACTGATGATTGCTGGGCCCTGAGTAATAAAGTGCAAGACCTTATCGATGCGAAGGAAATTCAGTTTGAAGCGCCCGAGAGGCCAAATGTTGTAACTGCTCCTATGCCCCAGCATAGAGTAAATTCCATTGAGGAAGATTTATATGTTGTTTCGGTGAATGAAGTTGCTACCCTTCTTTTGACTGTTAAGAGGAACTTACTACTAGCCGGTTTATTTCCGGGTTGTAGCAAGGGTTGCCTCCTGTGTGCTGTTATCCCTACCGGTTGTCTGCTGCTGAAATCAGGCATCCAAAGCCTGATGGATAGCAAAGAAATTCTGTTCAAGAAAACTGCTGTTCCATTTGTTTCCGCTGAAGAAGTGTCTGTTGTCACAATTTATAATCCTGCCAAAGCTCCCCCGAGGAAGCCAGTCCAAATTCTGTCTGTTGCACCCATCACTATTACTGTTCCGGGGCCTCTCCCCTATGAGTCTGATAAAGCGGTCCCATGGCATTATGGGGCCGACGTGTATGTGCTTAGAGTGAAACAGGAGTTCAACACCAATACCAGTATCAGTAACATCACTGGCCCCGCCAAGATTACCCGCAGTGGCAGGCTCTTCTCGCCTGACATTGCACCGCCAGTTATCCGAAAACCTCTTACCATCACACCCGCAAGTATGCATGTTCCAATTCAAGTTCCTGTGTCTACTACTGCCGCCGAGTCCTCTGATACTCGAGGCAAAGAAGTTGCTACCAATTTGCCTGCCAGGACGGAGGCACCAAAAAAGACTGTTGTTGAAGCCTCCCAACAAGAAATGGAGGAAATCCTTAAAATCATTAAAAAGAGTGACTTCAATGTTGTTGAACAGTTGGGGCATACCCCCTCCAAAATCTCTATGCTATCATTGCTGCTATGCTTAGAAGCCCATGCAAAAGCCCTGATTTCATTTCTGAAAACGGCCCATGTGCCGCAAGAGACCTCCGCAGATCAATTCACTGACTGTGTGGCCAATTTGACAGCTGACAATGGTTTGGGGTTCTCAGATGCTGATCTTACCGCCAAAGGGAAAAATCACAATGATGCCCTGCACGTCTCTATAGAGTGCAGGGGCACTACTCTCGCACACGTGTTGGTGGATACCGGTTCTTCCCTGAATGTCTTGCCCAAGAAGGCATTGGATCGCTTGGATTGTGAGGGTCTGGAATTGAAGCCTAGTAACATCATTGTTAGAGCCTTCGACGGTTCTAAGAGGATGGTGCACGGTGAAGTAGACATCCCTATTCGTGTGGGTTCCCAGGTTTTCGACTCAACGTTCTACGTAATGGATATTCGTCCATCTTACTCCTGCTTGTTGGGTCGACCCTGGATTCACAAAGCTGGGGTAGTAACCTCCACTCTACACCAAAAGCTCAAATACCCTGTCAAAGGGAAGATTGTTACTGTGCAGGGTGAGGAGGAATACATGGTAAGTCACTTGAATTCATTCCGGTATATCGAGATGGACGGGGAGTCTATTGAAACCCCCTTTCAACATTTTGAGGAGGTACCTCCAATTTTGGCATCGGTTGAAGCAGTGGTTGAAGAAGACTTTCCGTTGAAGATGGCATCCTTGAAGGATGCTCGGGCTGTAATCGAGAAAGGCAATTGTGCAAACTGGGGTCAGCTTCCCGACTTCACTCAAAAGAACGACAAGTTTGGGCTGGGCTTTACTGCAGAGGATCAGAGGGCTGTGCGCAAGGAAAAGATCAGAAAGGCTCTAGTGTTTATCACCAGTCCAAGGGTGAATGCTGTCGAGGAGGATGTAAAGGAAGCAGAGTTTGACAGTTGGATCTATCCAACTACCAGCAACGGACCAAGCAACTGGACGGCAAAGGATTTTACACCTATCACATTTGTCACACAGTAATTAACTCTTTTGATTTTCAATTTGTAACAAACAATATGTTAAAACTTTATTGGCTCGGTGTCCTACCCGGGGCATCCTAGCTCCATTTGTGAGGGCTTTTTGTATGACATTTCCATATATCATCAATAAAAACATTGGACGTTTGTTGCATTTCAAATCTTGTGCTCTTTTTTCTTTCTGTGTTATATATTGCAAAACAGCTATATTTACACACACTCACTTATACAGGTTTCAATCCACTCTGGATCTCACTGGTAACAGCTCCACTACCACCAGTTATGACTTCGAGAATCCGATCAACTTGGCCGAAGACGAAGGCGAAGATGACTGCGAAGTGCCTGGCAAACTCGCAAGACTGTTACTCCAGGAAGAGAGGGCTATTCAACCCCATGAAGAGCCGGTGGAAACAGTTAACCTGGGTACTGAGACGGATAGGAAAGAGGTCAAGATTGGGGCTAATCTAGAGCTCAGCGTGAAGCAACGATTGATCCAGATGCTACATAATTACATGGAAATATTTGCTTGGTCCTATGAAGACATGCCTGGTTTGGATCCCGACATTGTAGTTCACCACCTCCCAACCAAGGAAGACTGCCCTCCAGTAAAGCAAAAGGTCCGTCGTATGCGTCTAGAGATGTCTGAAAAGATCAACGCTGAGGTTATGAAGCAATTCGATGTCGGGTTTCTAGCAGTGACCTCTTACCCTCAGTGGGTTGCCAATGTGGTGCCAGTGCCGAAAAAAGATGGTAAAGTCAGAATGTGCGTCGACTACAGGGATTTGAACAGGGCAAGCCCCAAAGATGATTTTCCTCTGCCTCACATCGACGTTCTTGTTGACAATACTGCTCAACACAAGGTGTTCTCCTTCATGGATGGTTTTTCAGGGTACAATCAGATCAAGATGGCTCCGGAAGATATGGAAAAGACTACCTTTGTGACTCAGTGGGGCACCTTCTGCTACAAGGTCATGCCGTTCGGGTTGAAAAATGCTGGGGCAACTTACCAACGTGCCATGGTTGCTTTATTTCATGATATGATCCATCATGAGATTGAAGTATATGTTGATGACATGATTGCAAGGTCCCAAACTGAGGAGGAGCACCTTGACCATCTGAGGAAGTTGTTTGACCGATTGAAGTTATACAAGCTGAGGTTGAATCCCAACAAGTGCACCTTCGGGGTAAGGTCTGGAAAGTTGCTAGGTTTCATTGTAAGCGATAAAGGTATCCAGGTGGACCCTGCCAAGGTAAAAGCCATACAAGAGATGCCAACTCCAAAGACAGAAAAAGAAGTCAGAGGCTTCCTGGGACGACTGAATTACATTGCCCGATTCATCTCACATCTGACTGCTACTTGTGAGCCAATCTTCAAGTTACTGAAGAAAGATCAAGTAGTACGCTGGAACGATGAATGTCAGGCTGCCTTTGAAAAGATAAAGGAATATCTCCAAGAGCCACCCATTCTTATGCCACCAGTGGAAGGAAGACCTCTGATACTATACTTAACAGTACTTGACAATTCAATGGGGTGTGTGCTGGGGCAGCATGACGAGTCTGGCCGAAAAGAGCACGCTATTTATTACCTGAGCAAAAAGTTTACTGACTGTGAGTCTCGTTACTCACTGCTTGAGAAAACTTGCTGCGCTCTAGTATGGGCTGCTCGCCGGCTGAGACAGTATATGTTGACTCACACTACTCTGTTGATTTCAAAGATGGATCCCATCAAGTACATATTTGAAAAGCCTGCTCTGTCTGGAAGAATAGCGAGATGGCAAATGATCTTGACTGAATATGATATCCAGTATACAACTCAGAAAGCAATTAAAGGAAGTGTATTGGCAGACCATTTGGCACACCAACCTGTGGACGATTACCAATCATTGAACTTTGATTTCCCGGACGAAGACATCATGGTGGTAACTGATTGTGAAGTGCCTGGACCGGATGAAGGACCTGAGGAAGGATCCCGATGGTCTATGCATTTTGATGGAGCCTCTAACGCTTTGGGTAACGGCGTCGGCGCTGTAATCATATCTCCCAAAGGAACTCATACTCCACTCACCGCCCGATTATGTTTCAACTGCACCAACAACATGGCAGAATATGAGGCATGTATCATGGGTCTACAAGCTGCAATCGATTTAAGGATCAAATTTCTGAGTGTCTTCGGAGATTCCGCTCTCGTGATCAATCAGATCAAAGGCGAGTGGGATACGAAACACCCAAATCTTATTCCTTACAAGGAGTATGTGTTGACCTTGCTTCCCCACTTTGAAGAGATAACTTTTGAGCACTTCCCAAGAGAGGAGAATCAGCTAGCGGACGCACTAGCTACGATGTCTTCAATGTTCAAAGTTAAATGGGACAATGAGGCTCCCCGGATCATTATCTGGAAGTGGGACGAACCGGCATACTGCTGCGAGCTTGAGGCCAAAAAGGTGACTGAAAAACCCTGGTATCATGAGGTGAAGAGGTATTTGGAAGCTCAGGAATACCCTGAAGGTGCATCTGTCAATGACAAGAAATTCATGAGAAGGTTTGCGGCAAAATTCTTCCTCAGCAACGACATTCTCTACAAACGGAGTCATGATTCAACTCTACTGCGTTGTGTGGATAAGGCTGAAGCAGAGAAGATCATGATAGAACTGCATGAAGGTACATTTGGGACACATTCCAGTGGACACACCATGGCTAAGAAAATCCTTCGGGCAGGATATTTCTGGTCCACAATGGAAGCCGATTGTTACCAACACTCTCGAACTTGTCATAAATGCCAGATCTATGCTGACAAGGTGCATATTCCTCCGGTTCCTCTGAACGTCCTGACGGCACCTTGGCCTTTTGCAATGTGGGGCATTGATATGATCGGTGAGATCCGACCGACGGTATCCAACGAGCATCGCTTCATCTTGGTGGCAATCGATTACTTCACGAAGTGGGTTGAGGCAGCTTCCTATGCAACAGTAACCAAGAGCGTCGTGGCACGTTTCATCCGGCATAATCTGATCTGTCGATACGGCGTCCCGGAAAGAATCATTACGGACAATGGTACCAATCTCAATAACAAGATGATCACTGAACTCTGCGAACAATTCAAGATACAGCACCATAACTCTTCTCCCTACCGGCCGAAGATGAATGGGGCTGTAGAGGCAACTAATAAGAATATCAAGAAAATTGTGCAGAAGATGACAGTGACCTATAAAGATTGGCACGAGATGTTACCGTTCGCTCTTCATGGGTATCGTACCTCAGCAAGGACGTCAACCGGGGCAACTCCTTTCTCCTTGGTCTATGGCATGGAGGCAGTCTTGCCAATTGAAGTCCAGATACCCTCTCTCCGGATAATGAAGGATGCAGACTTGAATGAAGATGACTGGATCCAGACTCGACTTGATCAATTAAACCTGATTGACGAAAAGAGGCTCACCGCTATCTGTCATGGTCAGACGTATCAAAAACGGATGATCAGGGCATTTAATAAGAAAGTCAGACCACAAGAGTATCAAGTTGGGGACCTGGTAATCAAATGCATCATCCTTCCTCAAAGTGATCCCCGGGGCAAATGGACCCCTACATACGAAGGGCCATTTGTGGTTAAACATGTGTTCTCGGGAGGAGCCATGATCCTGACCACCATGGATGGTGACGACCTTCCTCACCCCGCCAATGCAGACATAGTAAAAAGATACTACGCATGAATAAAAGATCCGCTAGGTTGACATACCTAGGCAAAAATAAGGGCTTCCCGGCGAACCAAAAGGGTCCGGGCAAAAATAAGGGATGAAATGAAAAAAATCTGTACACCCGGCAAGTCGAAAACCTGAAAAGGAGGCTTGGGCAAAAATGGGTATCCCGGTGGACTGAAAACCCGAAAGGGCGGTCCAGGCAAAAGTTAGGGATAAAGCGTAACACTATGTCTCATTGGATCACTTCGCATCCGGAATTCGGCATCAACTATCTGGCTCAGATTTCGGCATCGACCAATCAGCTTCATCTTCAACTAGGCAGCAAAGTGATGAGACGCTTGAAGACATAAAGGAGATAGCAGAGTTGGAACCCAGTGGGATTGTTCACATAGCTGTTTTGTTTCCTTTTCAAAATTGTAAATTCTATGTTATTCGGCGGCATTCTCTTACTAGGATGTCAGCCTCTTGTACAAAAACGCCTATTCACAAGCAAAATTCAAATCAATACAAATTCACTTGTCCATACAAATTGCCATTGTTTTTCCTTTTTCTGTTTTGTCTTGCGAAGAACGTCCAATGTTCATTTTTGATATATGCATTTGACATTAAATTGCTGATTGCATATGAAACAAAAGATTAATTACAGGTGACATCAGAAACAGGGGCAATGTGAAGTTGTCTGATGCAGTCTGGTTGCTTTGTCCGCCAAGGTACCAAGGTAGATTCGACTGAAGAATGTGACCAAATCATCTCAACGCCCCGCGGGGTAAGACAAGATTCAGCAATACTTTCCCCAAGCAGAGTGGGTTCCCCGTCAATCCTGAAAAGGCACAACATTCCCCGGCAGGTCTTAAAGCTTATCTCCAGTAGATTCCGGAAGCTTATCCCCTGCAGAATACGGACGTCCCTCCCGGGCTTTATTCAAAGTTATTCCTCACCAGGGCTTATAACTGGGTTATCCTCAGCTAATTGCCACGGAAAATCGCCCTCGGCAAAGTTCCTTCAATCCCCAGCAGAGTTTATCTTTGGTATTCCCCAGCGGAGTTTATCTTTGGTATTCCCCAGCAGAGTTTATCTTTGGTATCCTCGGCGGAGTTTATCATCATTATCCCCAGCGGAATCCATCATTGAAGTCCTCAGCAGGCCTCTCATCGAACTTCAGCAAAGTATCTCTTCCACAGAGCAATTCCCCGACCGGCCGTCAAGGATCTATTTTCCTAAGATGAAAATACATTCATAAACATTTCACATTTTCATACATCTTGCTTACATACATGGTAAAGTGCATACAACATTATCTCATGTTGAACATCATGACATCATGCATATCATACATCATGACATTGCATACAACTTATGTTTTTGCCTTTTCAGGGAAAAAGACAATTCCAAAGACAACTACCTTCAACTGTCACAATTCCAGATTCGATACCTGTATCTAGCCAGGGCACATCTGAGAGTGATTAGTTTCCAAACTCGATTCCTGTATCTAGCCAGGGCACGTCTGAAGAGTTCGAAGATTCGATTCCTGTATCCAGCCAGGGCATATCTAGCAACTACACCGATTGCAGATTCGACTCCTGTATCCAGCCAGGGCATATCTGTTGACCATATTTCCGGACTCGATTCCTGTATCTAGCCAGGGCACGTCTGAAGAGTTCGAAGATTCGATTCCTGTATCCAGCCAGGGCATATCTAGCAACTACACCAATTGCAGATTCGACTCCTGTATCCAGCCAGGGCATATCTGTTGACCATATTTCCGGACTCGATTCCTATATCTAGCCAGGGCACGTCTGAAGAGTTCGAAGTTTCGATTCCTGTATCCAGCCAGGGCATATCTATTGACGACTATTTCCGGATTCGACTCCTGTATCCAGCCAGGGCACATCTGTGAGCAACCGATTGTAGATTCGATACCTGTATCTAGCCAGGGCATATCTGCATAAGGAGATTGAAGATCAAACACCTGTAACAAGCCAGGAAAACATCTGTCTTTCTCAAATACACAAGTTCTCGCTAAGGAATCTCTTATGCGATCAACGCTTCCAAATGGCATCTATAAGCCCATTCCCGACAAGGTTCTGTCGTATCTCCAGATGGCATCTATAAGCCCATCTCCCTATCCACCATCTCTCCAAATGGCATCTGTAAGCCCATTCCCAACATCACATTGCTGATACTCCAACATGCGAGTGCAAATTTCCGGGCACTCTAGTGTCCAATCTCCTTTTACCCTCGAGTCACGAAAGGCAAACTTGCCAATCTAACTCTTCAGGTTCAAGAAGATTGAACAGGGGCAACTGTTGTACCCCAAAATTTTCCCTCCCATTTCCTCAACATTTTCTCATCACAAGACCCTTGAAGATCAAGACCCAGTTAGGGTTTCCTCTGCTCAAGACTTCTCCTTGCACAGTTGACCCAAATTAGGGTTTGTGTTTGCACAAAGATATTTTGACCTAAAATGCCTAAGGTGACTTTCATGCTTCATGTTGGACTCCCAAGTTTATCCATACCAAGTTTCAAGTCTTGATTCCAAATTTTGCCCAATCAATTGGACAGTTGACCTAGAAATCAACTGTATTGGGGAAAAAGTCAACTGTGGCCAATTGACAGCCAAATCTCATGAAAATTGACCCACATCAACATTATGAACTCACATGGATCATTTGATCAAGTTTGGATCACCATTCCACAAGAAATTTGATCAGATCATCAAAAGGGCAAAATGGTCATTTTTAGGGTTTTGACTGCACAAAGGCAATTTTTGACTGTTTGACCTAGCCAATGGCAAACCAAGCTCGCATATGGACTCAAGGACCCCATGGAATTATCTTTACATGTTCAACAAGTTCAAAAGATCCCAAATACACAAGATTGATAGTTGAATTTCCCAGTCAATTGATTAATTTTGACTGTATACTGAAAAGTCAAACTTTGACTTTTTGGTCAAAATCAAGGGTCAAGATTCATTTTTCATCAAAACATGCCAAATCATGAAACTTGTTCACCAAGAAATCAAAAATTGCAAATTAGGGTTTGAAATGAGAATTTTTCATAACTTAGAATTTTTCTAAGTTATGAAAAACCCTAATTTTTTCCCAACTTTGCCTCACTTTCTCACCAAGATTCATTTGGATTCAAGCAAAAGTCAAAACATGAAAGTTGTAGCCTATTGCATAATCTACAACTTTGATTCACAAAGTTTTCCAAAAAGAGGCTTGTATCTCAAGTTACAATTTTTGGAACAAGGGTGCCAAACCATTCTTAACTTAGTGAAAATTTGACCTATTTTAGGCAACTTTTTTACCTAACTTCAAGACCATTTTTCATACAATTCCACTTGGAATTTCAATTTTCACTTCAAATATGGATTGTAGTACACATTCCAAGCTTTCCAAAATGTCCAAGAACTCATCAAACAACCTCATAACTTGAGAGATTCGAATTTTGCAATATGGCAAAAACTCACTTTTGAATTGGCCAATTTCCATGATCATAACTTGTGCAAATTTCTCAAACCAGCATGCCACTTGATTACAGGCCCTTAAACCATCCAACACTCAATAATTTAATGCATGTTCATTGTGCTAAGGCCTTGTTTCATGAGTTTAAGCATTACATGTTGGATTAAGCCATAAGTGGAAAAAGTGAAATGGCCATTTTTACAAAAGCAAGCTTTATGTCATAATGCAAATCCAAGAGGTACAGATCAAATCTAATTGGCACAAGATTATGAACAAAACACACTGATCAAGGAGAGATTTTGCAGCATGTTTAGGGGGCCTCTACCTGCCTAGAAACTCAAGTGGCCTTTGCTTGCTTAAGTGTGAAGAAACACATCATAACATCACCAACTTTGATCTCAGCAAAAGAGGAAGCCTAAGAAAATATTTTGTACACCTTCTAATCATCAAACCCAAGTTAGAACACGAGCAAACAAGGTCCCAAACACTCCCATTCCCAGAATCACTCTCAAACTGCAAAAACAGGGCAGGGTCTGCAGTTTGAGTGCCAACTCTCATCCCTCTCATGTTCTCTTGCTAAAAGCTCATCAAACACATTCCCTAGCATCATTTGAAGCTAACCAAAATACAAAACACGACCTGTAACTCCTCAAACCAGTTTCACCATTTTCACTTTCTTGTTTTGCAGTTGAAGGTCCATAGCTCGATTCAAGGTGTTTCAAAGCAAAGTAAGCATTGGAATAGCATCACCACACTTCAGGCAAGCTATATAGATCATCATCTTGCCCTGAAAGCTCCCCCATTGCCAGATAGAACTTCAACTGAACAGGTATCTTTTTGAACTTCTAACTCTTAGTCTAGGCATCATTAGCTCTAAGTTTGTGAATAAGAAGTGTTCTACTCATGCCCCTGAATTTGTACATGCTTTTACTTTTCATTTATTTTGCTTAAGCTGTGAGAATTTAAGGTTTGAATATAGAAGAAAAGTTAGGTCAGGATTTGGGAATGTCAAAATTCTCTCTCATTTCTGAGAGTTAGGATGAGTTCTTTATATTTTTAGAATCGTGATTCAATGCTTAACATTTCTTATGTTGTGAGTTTGTGCAAAAGATCAAAGAATCCAGATGTTTGAACTTGGAAAACAGGCGCGCGTTTTTGACATCTTTTGTCTGAAGGTTAAAGAAGAAGCTTCATGGGCTGGGCCTGTTGTGTTATTTCTTTTCACACCTTGTTTTTGGTTTCATACCCCCTGAGCCCATTATGTTTATTTTCATGATTTTTGACTTTTCTTTTTTTCATTTTTGCTTATTTATTTTTTCCCATAATATTAAAAACATGAAAAATTATTTTTACACCATTTTTATATTTTTAGGCATTTATTTGTTTATATGGACATTTATACATAAATATATATATATACTATTATTTAGGAAAACTAGAAAAATAATGCAAATATACTTTATTTCTGATTTTTATTTCATTTTTTCTTTTGAAAATATTTTATACAAAATATACTTTTTTTATAAATATTAAATATTATTATTTTTGTACATATAATATTTATTTAGTAAATAATAAAGATATTTACATATATTTAGGTAAATAATATAAAAATAGATACATTTTTTTATTTTATTAATATTTGACATGAAAAATACTTTTTATAAATATACTTCATTTTTATTTTATTTTTGTATATATTTATTAATTATTATACACATTAAATAAATAATACCCTTTATTTAAGAAATTAGGGTTTTACCCTTAAAAGCACAAAAACTCCAAAAATACTATTTTTTTATTTTATTCATTTTTGACATAAAAAATATCCTTTTTTCCATGCATATGAAAACCCTCTTTGCATTTTGCATCTTTATTTTACTTTCCATTTAATTGATGCAATTAATTATCTTGTAAATATTTCAAAATTGATGTAATAGCTAGGTTTAAATTTCTTGTCTAAATATCCCCCCATTTGAACATTTGTACCCCCTTCCCATATTGTGTTGTAATAGTGTAGGAATTTTACTTTTCGCACTTTAACGCTTTCTAATTATACCATGTTAGAATTAGGGTTTGTATGCGAAAAAACAACGAAAATAGTTTTGACCTAATTTCAAGATAAACAAGCATGAAAATGGACACACAAATCACACTTGTACCCCCTAGGGTATTCCACTTGTTGCCTTTCAAAATTGGGCCATATTGCATGTTAGGTCTCTTTGGGCAAAACAAACACAAATCAAATGATCATAGTCCCTCGATGACGCTTTCAAAATGTTGCCTAAACAAATGATCAAGTCCCTTAAAGAAAATTGCCCAAAGATACTTGACACCATTGCAATTATGGTCTAAACGATGACCCGCGCCCGTCCCTTTCACATCCTAACATGAGATTGTCCACCAAATACAATGGTGGAACAAACTTGTCAAAAGGGTTAAAACATAGCAATAAACTTTGAGAAATTTAGGAGTAGATAACCTCTTAGTTATTTGAATCAAACTTGCAAAAACAAAACACTTGCCTATTTTCTAAAAAACACATTTCACAACACTTTCAACACAACTTTCAAAAACAAATAAAAACCTTTTCAAAAGACACACACCTTTGTACACATCCCAACATGGATCATTACAAAGGTTGCCACCACATTGGCTTCTTTTCAAAACCTTTTCAAACCCACACACACACAAGCAACATTTCAAACAATTGAAAATTAAGGCAAGTTGATCTAAGCAAGTAACTAAGAGCCCATAGATAACCATGGATAGAAAGGGTGCTAATACCTTCCCTTTCTATAATCTACTCCCCGAACCCAAGAAAAATCTCAAAGGTTTTTGCTGTGCTTTTTAAACCTTTCCTTAGGATAAAATAAAAAGTCGGTGGCGACTCTTGCTCAACCGAAACATTTGCGAAAACAAACGCAAAACTCATAGTCAGTTATCCCACCGTATCACACACATGTACAAGCAAGTCACACAAAACCCTAGTTTCAGGCTTGCATGAGGTTTCATAGGTTAATACCCTCTTGAGTTTAGTTAGCTCAAACCTGTCCTATAAATAGTAACCGGGTTCTAAGGAGCTCAATATCACTGGATTGTTTTCTATGTTCATTGTTTTGGTTTGGCCACTTAACTGGCGACCAATATATTCCAAGAAAATAACCCTAAATGAGTGTAGTATCGAGTATCTACCAACTTCGGACTGCACCAAAGCCGTTCATCTCACTACCCCTAAAAAAGGCCAAGATGGTCAAGTAAGGTTCTAAGAATTCATTAGTGCTTCATGACATCACTCAGCGGCCCCGTATTCTCTTTGATTGACTCAAAGGCTACCGGTACTCACAAATATGTCGCACTAATATAGCTATTGCTTCAACCATGTCGGTATACCCCGCACAGTTTTCACAATGTATTGCTATTTACCTATGAATGTTTCCCAAATCCGGGTAGAGGATTTCAAGCCCAAATAAGAGAACCAAATGTAAAGCAATCAAAGCAATCAAGATAAGCATGCAAAAGGTGATCTAAACCCTAAAGTTACTCCACTTTTAAAGTTTTCCCCAGCAGAGTCGCCAGTTCTGTGATACGGTGGGAGAACTGACTTGGGATTTTGCGTTTGTGTTTGCAAATGTTTCGGTTTAGCAAGAGTCGCCACCAACTTTTTATTTTATCCTAAGGAGAGGTCAAAAAGCACAGGAAAGAACTTTGAGATGTTTTCTTGGGTTCGGGGAGTAGATTATAGAAAGGGAAGGTATTAGAACCCTTTCTATCCATGGTTATCCATGGGCTCTTAGTTACTTGTTTAGATCACTTGCTTTGCTTTTCAATTGTTTGAAATGGTGCTCTGTCTGTGGTTTTGAAAGATGTTTTGAAAAGAGGTCATCATTGTGGCAACCTTTGTAATGATTCTTGTTTGAATGTATACAAAGGTGTTTTTGTCTTTTGAAAATTTTTCAATGTTTGAAAGTAGGGTTTTGAAATTATGTTGTGAAGTGTGTTTTTTAAAAAAAAAATAGCAAGGATGTTTTTGCAAGCTTTTGATCAAGTAACTAAGAGATATCTACCCTATTTTACTCAAAGATCTTTCTTATGTTTTTAACCCTTTTAACAGTGTTGTTTCACCATTGCATTTGGTGAACAACCTTGTGTTAGGATGTTAAACGGGACAGGCGCGGGTCATCGTATAGACCATGATAGCAATTGTGTCAAGTATTTTTGGCAATTTTCTTGAGGGACTTGATCATTTTTGTTTAGGCAACCCAGATAGCGTCATCGAGGGACTATGATCTTTTGTTTTGTTTTTGTTTTGCCAAAGTACTTGACATGCATACCATGACCCATTTTCGAAGGCAACAAGTGGATTGTAACCCTAGGGGTGCAAGTGTGCATTGTGTTTGTTTTTCATGCATTTTTGTCTTTGATTAGGTCAAACTAATTGTTGGTTTTGATTTTGCATACAAACCCTAATTCTCTAAGCATGGCATAATTGAAAGCATTTAAATGCGTGAAAATAAATCTAAGCTATTACAACTTTGATATAGGGAGGGGGTACAATTTTGAATAGGGAGTATTTGACAAGAAATATAAAATCCTAATTACTATTACATCCAAATTGAATTCTTTGTGCAAATAAAATAAATGGGCAATATTTAATTAAACAAGATAAATAAATATTAAACAAGATGTATTATGCAAAAAAAGAGTTTTTATTTGATCATGTATGAAAAAGTATTTTTTAATGTAAAAAGGGTATAAAGAAATAAATAAAAGATTAATTTTATTTGTTTTAGGATAAAAAACCTAATTTCTTAAGAAAATAAATATAATGTATTATTTATGTACAAAAATATATTAATATATCTAAAAAGGTATTTTTTAGTATAAATAATAATAAAAATAAAAAATGTAATATTTTTGTATTTTATTTCTAAGTATTTAATAAAATAAAAGTATATATGTATATATATATTAAATATGTTAAGTATGTAAAAATAAAATAAAATATTTACAAAAATATAATATATTCAAGAAAATATTTTTGGTGTGAATAAAAAATAGAAATGAAAAATAGAAGTATTATTTGCATTATTTTCAAGTTTAAACAAAATAATATAAGTATTTAAATTATTGTTTATATTAGAAAAAAATCAAAATAAAATATCTAATAAATGAAAAAAATTGTGAAAATATTTTTAGAGTATTTTTTATATTTGAAAATAAAATATCAAAATCAGAAAAGAAATAAAAATGCAAAAATAATAAAAATACAAAGAAATGGGCCAGGGGGTGCATTTAGCAAAGGGAGGGTGTTAGAAGCAAGAAGCCAGGCCCGGCCCATTAGCTTCATCTTCTTCCTCCAGCAGTTTTGAAAACGCGCGCGTGCCTGTACAAACTTGTATCTCCTGTATTTGTGATCTTTTGACAAAACTCAAAACATGAAACTTGTAGAGCATCAAACCATGATTCTAACCATATAAAAAACTTAATCTAACTCTCAAAGACCAGAGAGAATTTCTCTGGCCCTAATTTCTAACCTAGTTTTTTCAGAAAGTTCATGGATGAAATTCTCTTAGCACGTTTAATATAAATGAAAACTGAGCATATGTATGGTTTCAGGGCAATGAGTACAACATCTTTTATTCACAAACCTAAGGCTAAATGTTCCTAAATAGAGAAATAGAAGTTCATGAAATACCTGTTTCAGATGGACACGATTTGGACAATGCAGCAACTTTCAGTGAGGTCTGAGGTTCTTTTGAGCTTGCTTAATGTTCCCTGGACCTTTCCCAATGCTTAGTTTGTTTTGAAGTGGCCTGAATCGTTCTATAGAACTCAACCTGCAAAGCTTCCAAACAAAAATGGTGAACACTGTAAATGGAGTTACAGTTGGCAATAGAGGTTTGGGATAGCTTCAGTGAGTTGAATGGAAGGTGTTTGAAGTGGAAAGGAGCAAAACGCACGAGGCAATGTGAAGATGGAAGTAATTCTGCAGGGCTTGCCCTGTTTTGCAAGAAAACATGGTTTTTGAGTATGAGGGTGCTTTAGGGGTGAAAGGCTCGTGTTTCTGGCTTACAAGGATGTGAGAAACTTGTTCGAAACCTTGGCTTAAGTTGAATATATTAGATATGTGAGATATTGACTTTTGGCACAATGACTTGTTTTGAAAGAAAAGTTTGAAGTGAAATGAGATAGGCCTGTACAGGCTATCTCCAAGCATGCACAAGTTCCTTGTACCTTTGCATGAGTTTATGGAACTTGTTTGCTGCAAGGAAAGAAGTCCAAGGCTCAAGAAAAGGCAATTTGACATAAAGTTGCCTTTATGAAAATGGAAGTGCCATCTTTATGCCCAAAATGGAATTATTCAATGTGTCAAGATCTAATGATCAGAAGAACACCAATGTCCAATGTATTTGCATTAAATTTTTGAGTGTAAATTGGTTTAGAGGCCTGTAATTAAGTACAAAGCTATCTTGGTCAGATTTTGCAAGTGGTATGAACATGTATTGGTCATGGTTACAAAGTGAGTTTTTGCCAACTTCAAGCATTCGATTCTCCCTAACCACAAATTTGTTTGAGGAGTTCTTGGACAATTTGGAAAGCTTGCAACATGTACTATAATCCATATTTGAAATTAAACTTGAGACTCCAAGTGGAACTATGTGAAAAATGGCCAAGAAAATGGGTCAAAATCCTGCCTAAACCAGGGCAAATATTTTCTAAGTTAAAAGTTTTAGGGACCCTTGTTCCAAAAATCATAACTTGAGATCCAAGCTTCTTTTGAGAAAACTTTGTGAATCAAAGTTGTAGACTTTGTTATGGACTACAACTTTAATGTTGTAAGTTTTTTTTGAATCCATTTTCATCATGGTGAAAATATGGGACAAAGTTAGGAAAAATTAAGAAAATTTCATAACTTAGAAAATTTCTAAGTTATGAAAATTTTCAATTTCAAACCCTAATTTGCAATTTTGGGTTTCTTGATGAACAAGTTTCATAATTTGACATATCTTGATGGAAAATGACCCTTGGCACTTGATTTTGACCAAAAAGTCAAAGTTTGACTTTTCAGTGTACAGTCAAATTTTGATCAGTTGATTGAAAAATTCATCTGTCAATCCTATGCATTTGAGATCTTTTGAACTTGTTGAATGGGTAAAGATAATTTCATTGAGTCCTTGAGTCCATGGTTGAGCTTGATTTGCCATTGGCTAGGTGAAACAGTCAAAAATTGCCTTTGTACAGTCAAAACCCTAAAAATGACCATTTTGCCCTTTTGGTGATCTGATCAAATTTCTTGTGGAATTGTGGTCCAAACTTGATCAAAAGGTTCATATGAGTTCATAATGTTGATGTGGGTCAAAATTCATGAGGTTTGACTATAAATTGGTCACAGTTGACTTTTTCCCCAATACAGTTGATTTCTAGGTCAACTGTCCAATTGACTGGGCAAAAATTTGATTCAAGGCTTGAAACTTGGTATGGACAAACTTGTGAGTCCAACATGAAGTATGAAAGTCACTTTGGGAATTGTAGGTCAAAACATCCCTGTGCAAACTCAAACCCTAATTTAGGTCAACAGTGCAAGGAAGTGTCTTGAGCAGAGCAAACCCTAGCTTGGTTTTGAGTTTCAAGAGTCTTGTGATGAGAAATGTTGATAAAATGAGAGGGAAAATTTTGAGGTACAACAGATAATATTAGTAATGGCCTTATAGATGACATTTGGAAAAGATGACAGAAGACTGTCGGAGATGGGCTTAAACATGTCATCCCAAGAACATGACAGAGATTCGTCAGAGATGGGCTTAGAGATGCCATCTAAAGTAGATGCTGACTTCATAAGAAATCTCTTTATGGGGATTCCTATTCCTGCTGTCTGAGGAGGAGTCCGCTGGGGAATGTTTTCGGGGAATAGAGTCTAGGAGCTTCGGTTGTCCATTACTTTACTAGGGAGTCATCTCTTGACTGGAGAGACGAAATCGAGTTGTTATCTGGTCAGAATCTAGGCTTCACAGCGACTTAATGAGGATAATAAGTTTGAATATTATCTAGTCATATTCCAGGATTCACAGCAACCTATTGGGGAATATGAGATTAACTTCTATCTGGTAGGTTCTAGGCTTTGTAGTAATTGTAGACATTGAACTGTTATCTGGTCGTATCCAGGTGTTGTACCCCAAAATTTACCCTCTTTTCATACACGTATATTATTGGTTTTATGGTTATGGAATAAAGGTATATTTATCAAGCTTCATCAGGTTACAAGTGACGTTTATTTCGCCAATGGATGTTCTCAGAGTATTTTTCGTGCTGAAGATCGGTTCGCCGTTTTACAATGATTCGGAGTTCAAAGATTCACAAGTCCAACCCGGAACGTCATATTCAGGTGTTATTTGGCCAAGATATCTCTGATAACGTATTCTCAAATTCAGGTTCGGCTCAAGAGTCAATTATTTAAAGAAGGTCTCCGAATGTGTGAGTTTTCCCGAAGAAACGTGGTTAAAAAGTGTGCTGAAAGTGCAGTTTTTACGCACTAAAAAATTCATAACTTGAAGATCATGGCTTGTTTTGAATCCGTTCTGGAGGCCAAAATTCCATCTTAACATCATCTACGTTTTCATCTCTCACGGATGGAAGCCAATTTCGATGAGAATGTCTTTAAAAATGCGGATTTATCAAGTATTTTCGTACAAAAATTTGTGACAAAAGTTTATTTGCGCCATGTTCAAAAAATCATAACTTGGTCTATTTTCATCGTATCGAGCTGGTGCCGGCGTCAAAATTTCAAAAGCTGAGTTGGATAAGTTTTCACAGGAGGTATCGAGTTCGAACGGTATCCAAAAAGGCCTTCATTTTTGCTCATAGTACGCGTGACGCCCCGAAAATCTTGAATGCTGAATATCATTTCATCTGGGTTGAAACTTTGAAAATTCATAACTCGGTCAATTTTTATCAGATCGGGCCCATATTTTTACACAAGGTCACTGACTCAAAGATCTACAACTTTTCTTCCAAAGTCGAGACCGGGTTATGCTCTGATCAATACCAGTTTTTTATTTAAGAACGTGTCAGAGTTGACACTGGAGCCCAAAATAAGTTTGTCTGAGGCGAAACTTCAAAAATACATAATTAATTCATCGTTTATCCGATTGAGCCTATTTTCGAACAGGAATTAGTTCTCGAGGTCGGCTACATTTTATTTTCATACTTCAACTTCAAAAATTGCACTTAAGCTACTGAGATTTAGTCTAGAACGTGACAGACTCAAGTCAATAAAAATTTGCACTATTGCTTGTGGTTATTGGAGGTCCAATTGCACATTCAAAGCTCATATCTTTTCTCTAATTTCCATTATATAATCTCACTTTTTACACACAAACAGGACATGACAAAATCAAAAAATAACATTTGTTACAACCCTGTTAAAATATCAAATTCTTTCAAGAACCCTAAAAACCTTGAAATCCTTATTACAAACTTCCATCTCACTACAAACAAGTCATCCTTGTTACAAACCCACATCTCACTACTTCTTTAGTAAGGGTAAGGCTGGTTTGATCTTCATGATCAAAAGGGTAGAAAAGCATTCATACATGCCATATCGGTTTTAATATTACAAAATTTCATATATTTTCTTTATTTGTATTTCATGATATAGTAATTTATTTAATGTGTTCATGAGATTCAACACTGTAGATTTAGACAAGGTCTCATGCAGGGTTATTATAAAACACTGAGGCCAAAATATAACAACCATCAATGCATGACAAGGCAGACATCCTGAGAAGATTAAGAGCGTGGATTCAACAACCACCCCTATTGGTTTTGGTTTTCTTCCTTTCTATTTATCCTTTACCTATTTTCATTCTTTCTGTTTAAAACCTTTTTCATAAAACTTAACATTTTTCACAAACCTTTGATTTTTCATAATAAACTCGAATAATTAATTTAAAGGTTTTTTTAATCTAATTTTAGGTTTTAAATTAATTTTTGGTTCAACACCCACCCATGGCAATATGTATAATTTTGCTTATTTTTAACCATTTTTGCCTCATTTATTTCTCTTTAATATCTTCCTTAAAAACCCTAAATTCATATAAACTCTAATTTTATTTAAATTAAAAATCCTATTAATTGGCAAACTTAACTTTTTTTTACAAACCCTAATTAACTTAGGTTTTAAGTGTTTTTATTATTATTAACTCTTTTTTTATTAACTCTTTAATTTAATTAATTAACTTTTTTTTCTGCAAATTAGGAAAACAATTAGATTTTAGGTTTTCTTTGTAATTAACCCTTTAATTAACCATTTTTTTAACAAATTAGGATTAATTTTTTGTTTTAGTTAGTAATTGAACTTTTGGATTTTTTTTATTTATTAATAAATTAACTTAATTAACTTTTTTTTATTAAAATTAGTTAGAATTAGGTTTTTTAATTAACTTAAAATTATTTTCTACAAAAAACACCAAAAACATTAACTTAGAATTTTAGGTTTTATTTTTCCTTAATTTCTTTTTATTTATTCTTTTACATTTTAATTTCTAGGAAAATTGTATAGGTCGCATTATCAATGTAATAGCGTAGATTTATCTTTTCTCGCATTTTTTTCTAATTATGTAATTGCTTCTGGGATGTAATAGTTTTAGGATTTCTTTTTTGCGCTCTTCATTATTATGTAACTGCCCCAAAGCTCTGTAATAGCCTAGGTTTACATTTCCGCCTTTACCTTCTGCTACTATATTTTATGCAATGCTTAGACTAATAGGATTGTATGAAAAGACCAATAAACTAATTAAACATAGCATCACTTAATTACAAGATAAATATCTAAAAACAAACACTGCTGCACACTTGCACCCCTAGGGTATACCTCACTTGGTTGCCTCGGAAACAATGGTCATGTCCCTCGAAATAAGGGTATCTTAGCAAAGACCCTCGGTTAAAGTCATCATAAAGATCATAGTCCCTCAATGTCCCTCGAGTTGCCTACGAAAAATGATCTTGTCCCTCGATGTTGTCTATATGATGACAGTCCCTTTGAAAATGCTAAGGTATCCTTACATGTTGCCTTCAATGATCATTTCGTCCCTTTCGATAGTCCCTCAACATCCAGCGACTATGGTTACCTACTCACTAATAGTAGGATAACACGGTCTAAAGGATAGGAGGAAAAGAACGCATTTTTCGAGTAGGTAGATAACTGTTAGGTACTTGCTCAAAACAACAATTTTTACACATACACTTTCAAACAAGTTTTTCAAACAAAGTTTTCAAAAACATTTTATCACACCCTTGAGGGCTGATACAAGGGTTACCATAAAGTGAAACGCCACACTAAGGCAAATTTCAAAACTTTTTTTCAAAAACATAAACACACGAAAGCAATTTCAAAAAATGAGCAATTACCTAAGAGCCCATGGAAAACCATGGATAGAAAGGGTGCTAACACCTTCCTTTTCTATAATCTACCCCTCGTACTCAGAAACATCTCAAAAAAGGTTTTTTCTGTTCTTTTTCCTTTTCCTTTGTTGGATGAAATAAAAGTCAGTGGCGACACTTGCTTACCGCGAAATTTGCAAACAAAAAACGCAAACCAGTATTAACAGTCAGTTCTGCCACCGTATCATAGAACTGGCGACTCTGCTGGGGAGTAAAATAAAGTGGGGTTTACCTTAGGATCTAGATCATTTTTAAAATTGCTTTCTTGTTTGTTTTGCCTGCTTTATTCTTAAAGGGTTTTGCTTGGGCATTGCTAAAGATCCTACACCCGGATCTGGGGACACTTTTTAGGTAAACAGCAAAAGACCGTGGAGACTGTACGACATAGACCGATATGGTTTAAGCGATGGCTGTGTTAGTGTGACACTTTGGTTGGTACCGGTATGCTTCGTGGGGAAACAAGGAGAATACGGGGCCATCGTGAAGCACTAACAGGCCTTAGAACCTTAGTTGAACCAACTTGGCAATTAGAAAGTAGTGAGATAGCCGACCTCGGTATAAAGTTGAGGATTGGTTGATACTCGATGTTACACTCATTGAGATCATACTTTCGGGATATTTCGGCTGCAAGAAAAGATTGCTTGAGCTGAAACAATGCCCGATAAAGGATAATCAGTGATATTGAGAATCTTTAGAACCCGGTTACTTCTCTAAGACAGGTTTGAAACCAACTAAGCTTCAAGAGGGTATGACCTTAAAACCAATGCAATCCTAAACCTAAGGTTGTTTGTGTTACTTGTGTGCTTTCAACTTGAACTACTTGCAGAGTTTTATTACCTGACAACATTGAGTTCCTTGCAGGTTTTGTTTACAGTTATTATCCAATAACTTGGATGTCTTGCAGGGTTTACTTGTTTACATCACTCCGCACCTTTACTTAAAAGCATAGCATACACATCCTAACATCATGCCTTAACATTTCCTTAACCATTTCAAGGATCTCGAGGGTCTCTGATGCAGGTTATGATAAATCAGACGTCTAGTAAGGGGCAAGGGGATTTATTTTCCTCTAGCCAATGTGGTCAGAAGATCAAAACTCAACAACTTGAGTCAAGGGCTATGACCCACTTGATATGGTAATCTTGACTCTCGTAGAAGGACTCTCAACGATACAAAGTTCTTCAATCAAAGCTGCAAAATTCAACTTATGACATTTTCTTGTTTACCCCGCGAGATCTTTGAAAACATTGCATACATATATAATACATATCATTGCATAAGCAGGTTTCAGCACAGGTCTCTCACATTCTCGTTGTTTATTTCAGCTATGGCTTTCCAACAAGACAACAGAGATCTTCAAACTCAAGAAGCTCAGTTCATGGAAATGTTCCTAAATCTATCCAAGTGGCAGGAAGACTTGAAAACACTCTTCACCGGGAATATGACCAAGGAACATCTAGACAACGGCAAGGATGAACAATTGGAACAACTGCAAGCTGAGGTAGAAGCAATGAGAATCCAGATGTTGGGGCAGATGACTCTTATCCAAAACTTAGCTCGAGGACAAGAAGGGCTAAGAGCCTTCCTCAACAAGCTTCACCAAGATGGATGCAGATCCATGAAACAAACAGTTAAAATTATGGATCAAGGCATTAATCAGCCCCTAGTGAGAGAAGAGATTGGTTTGGTCAAGAATAAACCTTTCCAAATTTCTACTACATCACAAGCCCAACCACAACCTCTCCAATGACAACGGGGCAACCGACATAAGAAGAATACATCTCAAAGACGCTTCTCCGAAATCAACATGTCATTGGCTCAAGCATTGCAACGCCTGTTGAAGGCCAAGTTAGTTATGTTAAGGGACCCTCCTCAGAATCTCAACATAGCATCCCCAAGGTACAATCCAAATGCAAGATGTGCGTACCACTCCAACAGTCCTAGACATGACCCCAACAGTTGTTGGGCGTTGAGAAATAAAATTCAAGACCTGATTGATGAAGGAGCACTAGAATTCGCACAAGACGACCAGGCTGAGTTCTTCTGCCATCCCTCTAAGGCATACTATCTGAAGTGACAAGTTCTCACAAGAAGACTTTTTGTTCATTAGAATTTTCAATGTGTAATTTTCTTTTGACTTGTTTGAACATTTATTCATATCAACCCTCGCTATTTCATCAATGTATTGCACATGTTTGTCTTGAATCAATTCATTCATATTCACTATCTCAAAAATGTGTTCTTATTTCCTTTTGTGATATTCAACTCTCGATTAAAAAACTTTAAGCCTTAGAGGGAGGATGACGAAAATGATACCATAATCTCTACAATATGCTTTTGAACAGACCCCGCTGATGATGTACAGGCGTTGTTTCAAATCCTAAAAAGTGGAGTTATAAGGAAGATAATCCCTAGTCAACCCCTTCGAGCCAAAGAAGTAGGAGTTTTTATTTTCGCAAAAATTAAAATCCTTAATCATAACCTGGGGCAGGGTAGTTTTCTCAGTTAATTCAGAGGCGTATTCAGTTACAATCTGCCACTTCGTACATAATGAATGGCATCGAAGACGTCCTTCTAAAACAAAAGACGGTAATGGTTCCATATAATCGTCAAGACAGACAGTCATTATCTCTCGAAATAAAAGCCCATTAAGTAAAAACGTATGAAGGAGACTTAAGAGAAAAATTGGGGAATCCCGCTAACTGTAATCACAAAAGAAACAGTTCAGGCAAAAAGAAGGGATAACGAAAACCAAAAAAAGAGGTCACTATAAATCCTCGACAAAAAGAAGATTACAAAAATGACTGCCTTTTCAAAAAAAATGTTCAATTTCTGAATCATCACCAAGTATCAGAGTAAAGATTCCAGACTCAATCGGGATCTAAACACGTAATTAACTGAGCATAGAACTGAAGAACATCACGAAGAGCGGGTTGGGTACAAATAAAATTTGAGCCTTTATCCTTTGTTTCTTGAACCGTGAACCATACCATGTTATAACCCTTAAAAGTCCTAGCTGAAGCATGGGTTAGTTTGAGAGTATACTGTTACAAAGGTATCCTGACTCCTGTAGGCTTTGTTACGAATCCTGAGTTGATGTCACATTCTTACAAATTTCGTTTTACTACACGAAACACATTTTCAAAAAAAATTTTCAAGACAGACATGAGTGTTGATTCTTTAAATGACATTGTTTGCATATGACTAATTATTTGACAGCAGAGAAATCCGCACAATGGATATTCAATGAACAGACATCCTCTCAATGGACAAAATCACCTCAGCGGGAAAGACATTTCCAATAACAGGTCTTCCATAAGCAAGGGGCATGACATGATGTCTAAACACACCTGGGGCAGTCTCTCCAAAAGTGCAAAATAACCAGGGGGAAAATCTCCATCTGAATCGCTTGGGGCATTACGCACGCATTCCAGCAACGAATCATGTGCCATCAAGAAAACATTTTTGACAGTACTACAACACAACACTATGGACAGTGACAACTCTCTACATCCTGAAAGCATGGACATAGTCGGAAAATATTACGCATGAAAAAAAGGACCCTCTAGGTTGACACACCTAGTCAAAAATAAAGGAACCCCGACGAACCAAAAGGGTTCGGGCAAAAGTTAGGGATATACATAAAAAAAATTTGACACCTGACAAGTCGAAAACCTGAAAAGGCGGCTTGGGCAAAAAGGTATCCCGGTGGACTGAAAACCCGAAAGGGCGGTCCAGACAAAAGTTAGGGATTTAAAAAGTACGACTATGTCCCGTCACCTGTCTATTAGTGGAAGACTTATACCTTAATCAGCATTCAGCAAGAGCATCAAAATCAGATACAGTTCAGATACGCTCCAGATACGGATGCCATTCTGATACTCATTCAAATTCAGCTTTCAGATGCAGTTCAGATACGCTCCAGATACTGGTGATATTCTGATACTCATTCAGATTCAACTTTCAGATAGGGTTCAGATACGATCCAGATGTAGATGTCATTCTTCTACTTATTCAAGATTTTCATACATCGAGAAACGGTTCAGATACGATCCAGAGACGAATGTCATTCTGACACTCATTCAACAAATGTTTCAAGTACAGTTTAGATAAGATCCAGAGAAGGATGTCATTTTGACACTCATTCAACACATGTTTCAAGTACAGTTCAGATACGATCCAGAGACGGATGTCATCCTGATACTCATTAAATACATGTTCAAGTACAAACACGACATAGATCCATCCACAAAATCTCCGCATGTACTTTTTCCATCATGGTACAAGGGGCAGAGACAGTTGGAAGCGAAGTCACTATCACATTCAAGCCAGTGATACCTACATTCCCCACAGAGCCGAGACAACTGAGGTCTGACCTCTGTATCCCCAAGCAGGAATTCCTTCCCCAGCGGGTTCATTCAGAAAGTTAATGCTTGCATTCCCCAGCCGAGCTTTATAAACATAAACAATTTATAAAGTTTTTTCTTCTGAGCAGAGTTTATTTCTCTGACGGCAGAAGCTCGATCTCCAACAGAGCTCTTCTCTCCAGCAATGGAAGTTCATCCCCAGCTGAGTTTATTTCTCTAAATTAGCAGATCTTCCAACAGAGTATCTCTCTTCCCCATAAAGTCATTCCCCCCCAGGATTATTCTCAGACATAGTCTCTCCCGGCAGAATATTCTCAGGCAGAATGGATGTAAATCCCCAGCTAATCATCTTTGGTCACTATCCCCAGCGGAAACAAAGAACTCAACTCCTTATACTCTCCAGTAGCAGTCCAGGATTTATTTTCCCCAGCTAGAGAATATCATAACAGCATTGCATATCCATACATCATGGCATGCGCATACATATTATACAACACAATCTCATTTATTTTGAGAATATCATTACTCAATACATTTCATACATCATGAAATTACATACGACTAACTCTTTACCTTTCAGTTAAAGATGCAATCAAGTTCTCATGAGTTCTCTCTGGTTCAGTCAAACCAGCACCAATGTTTCTATTCCAGTTGCAGATATTCCAATATTTTATTTGGTTCAGTCAAACCGACACCAAGGTTTCTATTCTAGTTGAAGATGTTTTAAGACTTTTGTCTGGGTCATCTGAATCGCCGCTAAGATTCCCCTGATTTCTATGCCAACCAAAGTTAATCCGAGACCTCTCCCGGGATCAGTCAAATCAATACTAAGATTTCTCTCCAAGTTGAAGCTCTCACAAGTTTTCTCTAGTTCAGTAAAATCGACACTAAGGTTTCTATTCTAGTTGAAGATGTTCTAAGACTTTCGTCTGGGTTAGCCGAATCGCCGCTAAGATTCCTCTAATTTCTATGCCAGTCAAAGTTAATCTGAGACCTCTCCTGGGATCAGTCAAATCAATACTAAGATTTCTCTCTAAGTTGAAGTTCTCACAAGTTTTCCCTGATTCAGTCAAATAGATACTAATTTTTCTATTCATGTTCAAGTTATGAAGCCCGGAAATCAACCAGATAATATCTTAATTTCTCCAAATTACTGAAGGCTGGGACACGACCGGATAATAGTACAAATACTATGAAGCCTGGAATTGACCAAATAGTGGTATATCTCAAATTAAAGCTATGAAGCCCGAAAATCAATCGGATAACAGCTTAATTTCCCCAAATTACTGATGCCTGGAGCACGACCAGATAACGGTATAAGACACTGTGAAGTCTGGACACGACCAGATAACGGCAAGAGACACTGTGAAACCTGGAGCACGACCAGATAACAGTATGAGGTATTGCGAAGCTTGGAATTCGACCAGATAGAAGTTTACTCGGCCAATTACTATGAAGCCTGGAAATGACGGAATGTTATTATGGCTTAAATTTAAGTTGAAACCCATATGCATCCGGATGACCACTTAATTCCTTCTGAAGCCTGGAACACGCCCAGATAACAGTTTTTGAGATTGCAAATCCAGGAGCACGACCATATAGCAAATGTAATCTCATCTCCCCAGTAAGTTACTATAAAACCTGGAGCACGACCAGATAGCAGTCAATCTTATTATCCTCAGCAAATTACTGTAAAGCCTAGAGCACGACCAGATAGCAGTTCATTTTCATCTCCTTGATTAAGAGATGATTCCCCAGTAGAGTAACGGACAACTGAAGCTCCTAAAATTCCATTTCTCCCAAGACAGAGACCAACATTCCTCAGCGGATTCCTCCTCAATGACAGGAACAAGAATTCTCATCAAAGGACTATCTCGGGAAATCAACATCCTCTAGATGGCATCTTTAAGCCTATCTCCGACAATTCTTCGTCATATCTTCTGGATGGCATCTTTAAGCCCATCTCCGGTGACCTTCCGTCATCTCCTCCAAATGGAATCTGTAAGCCCATTCCCGATACTACCTACATAGTCAAGCATCATTACATATGAGTGCAAACTTCTGGGCACTCTAGTGTCCAATCATCTTCCACCTTCAGATCATGAAAGGCAGACAAGCCAATCTAAATCTTCAGGTTTAAGAAGATTGAACAGGGGCAGCTGTTGTACCCCAAAATTTACCTTCTTTTCATACACACATATTATTGATTTTATGGTTATGGAATAAAGGTATATTTATCAAGCTTCTTCCGGTTACAAGTGACGTTTATTTCGCCAATGGATGTTCTCAGATTATTTTCCGTGCTGAAGATCGGTTCGCTGTTTTGCAATAATTTGGGGTTCAAAGATTCACAAGTCCAACCCAGCGCGTCATATTTAGGTGTTCTTTCGCCAAGATATCTCTGATAACGTATTCTCAAATTCAGGTTCGGCTCAAGAGTCAATTCTTTAAAGAAGGTCTCTGAATGTGTGAGTTTTCCCGAAGAAACAAGGTGAAAAAGTGTGCTGAAAGTGTAGTTTTTACGCACTAAAAAATTCATAACTTGAAGATCGTGGCTTGTTTTGAATCTGTTCCGGTGGCCAAATTTTTGTATTTACGTCATATACGTTTTCTTCTCTCACGGCTGGAAGCCAATTTCGATCAGAATATCTTCAAAAATGCAGATTTATCAGGTATTTTTGTATAAAAATTTGTGACAGAAGTTTATTTGCGTCATGTTCAGAAAATCATAACTTGGTCGATTTTCATTGTATCGAGCTGGTTCCGGCGCCAAAATTTCACAAATTGAGTTGGCTATGTTTTCAAAGGAGGTATCGAGTTTGAACGGTATCCAAAAAGGCCTTCGTTTTTTTCTCATAGTGCGTGTGATGTGCCAAAAATCCTGAATGCTGAATATTATTTCATCTGGGTCGAAACTTCGAAAATTCATAACTCGGTCAATTTTTATCGGATCGGGCCCATATTTTTACACAAGGTCAATGACTCAGAGATATACAACTTTTCTTCCAAAGTCGAGACCGGGTTATGCTCCGATCAATACCAGTTTTTTATTGAAGAACGTATCAGAGTTGACACTGGAGCCCAAAATAAGTTTGTCTGAAACGAAACTTCAAAATTTCATAATTAATTCACCGTTTATCCGATTCAGCCCATTTTCAGATAGGAGTTAGTTCTCGATGTCGGCTACATTATGTTTTCATATTTCAACTTCAAAAATTGCACTTAAGCCACTGCGATTTAGTCTAAAACGTGACGGACTCAAGTGAATAAAAATCTGCACTATTACTTGTGGTTATTGGAGGCCCAATTGCACATTCAAAGCCCATATCATTTCTCTAATTTCCATTATATAATCTCACTTTTTTCACACAAACAGGACACGACAAAATAAAAAAATAACATTTGCCACAACCCTGTCAAAATATCAAATTCTTTCAAGAACCCTAAAAACCTTGAAATCCTTATTACAAACCCCCATCTCACTACAAATAAGCCATCCTTGTTACAAACCCACATCTCACTACTTCTTCAATAAGGGTAAGGCTGGTTTGATCTCCATGATCAAAAGGGTATAGAAGCATTCATACATGCCATATCGGTTTTAATATTACAAAATTTCATATATTTGCTTTATTTGTATTTCATGATATAGTAATTTATTTAATGTGTTATGAGATTCAACAATGCAGATTTAGACAAGGTCCAATGCAGGATTATCACAAAACACTGAGGCCAAATCAGAACAACCACCAATGCATGGCGAGGCAGACATCCTGAGAAGGTTAAGAGCGTTGGTTCAACAACCACCCCTATTGGTTTTGGTTTTCTTTCTTTCTATTTATCCTTTACCTATTTTCATTCTTTCTGTTCAAAACATTTTTCATAAAACTTAACATTTTTCACAAACCTTTGATTTTTCATAATAAACTCGAATAATTAATTTTAAGGTTTTTTTTAATCTAATTTTAGGTTTTAAATTAATTTTTGGTTCAACACCCACCCCTGGCAATATGTATAATTTTGCTTATTTTTAACTCTTTTTGCCTCATTTCTTTCTCTTTAATATCTTCCTTAAAAACCTTAAATTCATATAAACTCTAATTTTATTTAAATCAAAAACCCTATTAATTGGCAAACTTAACTTTTTTTTACAAACCCTAATTAATTTAGGTTTTAAGTTATTTTATTATTATTAACTCTTTTTTTTATTAACTCTTTAATTTAATTAATTAACTTTTTTTCTACAAATTAAGAAAACAATTAGGTTTTAGGTTTTCTTTGTAATTAACACTTTAATTAACCATTTTTTTTAACAAATTAGGATTTGGTTTTTGTTTTAGTTAGTAACTGAATTTTTGGATTTTTTTCATTTATTAATAAATTAAGTTAATTAACTTCTTTTTTTATTAAAATTAGTTAGAATTAGGTTTTTTAATTAACTTCAAATTATTTTCTACAAAAAACACCAAAAACATTAACTTAGAATTTTAGGTTTTAATTTTTCCTTAAACTATTTTTATTTATTCTTTTACATTTTAATTTCTAGGAAAATTGTATAGGTCGCTGTGATACGGTGGCAGAACCGACTGTTTAATACTGGTTTGCATTTTGCGTTTTTTGTTCGCAAAATGTTGCGTTAAGTAAGAGTCGCCACCGACTTTTATTTAATCCAATCATGGAAAAGGAAAAAGAACAGAAAAAACCTTTTTTCGAGATTTTGAGTACGGGGGTAGATTATAGAAAGGGAAGGTGTTAGCACCCCTTCTATCCGTAGTTATCTACGGGCTCTTAGGTACTTGCTCATCTTTTAAAATTGCTTGTATTTGTGTGCTTGTTTTTGAAAATGTTTTACTTTGTGACAACCCTTGTATCGGTCCTCAAGGGTGTGACGAAGTTGTTTTGAAAATTTTTTTGGAAAAGGTGTTAGTGTGAAAAGATTTGTTTTGAGCAAGTACCTATTAGCATCTACCTACTCGGAAAAAAATTGTTTTTGTTCTCGTTTCCTTTAGACAGTGTTATCCTACTATTGAGGAGTAGGTAGCACCGTCGTTGGAGTTGTGAGGGACGTTCGAAAGGGACAAATATAATCATTAAAGCAATAGTTAGAAAACCTCAGTAGTAACCCTAGAGTCTTAAGATCTTTTTGAGGCAACTTTTCCGAGGCAACTTTTTGATGGGACACTTTGATCTCTTTAGACTGGAGGGCAACCACTAAAATCTCCTATGCTTAATGATTGTTTACCGAAGGCAACCGAAGTGAGGTAAACCCTAGGAGTGAATATGTGCATGGGAGTTTTTTTAGTTATTTAGTCTTTACACGTTAGGTGATCTACCGTTTTAATTTTCCAGACACTCTTGCCATACAATCCTATTAGCCATACATCTAGACAGTTAAAGATTGCGGAAATTAAAAGTGCGAGGAAATAAAACCTAGCTATTACAAGGCTTTGGGGAGGGGGATTAATTACATAACCAAAAATCGGGGATTTAAACAGTAAAATAAAAATCCTAAGTTAACTATTACAGACCCTGCACAATTACAAAATAATGGCAAAAATAATTAACAAGCGCGCGGAAAATTAAATGCGGAGACAATTGAAATAATTTAAAACCCTAATTTGAGAGAAAATGATTTTTTTGGATTTTATCTGAGAAAATATTTAATTGCAAATTAATTAAACCTAATTTCTAATTGTTTTTAAATTATGAAAGAAATTAAATTAACCTAATTTTCTAATTAACCTAATTAATTAAAGGAAAAAATATTTATGAGAAAAAAATGATTTTTTGATATATTCTCTAAAGAAAATTAATTAAATTACGTACAATCTAAAACCCTAATTCTAATTGTTTTTCATTATAAAAAGAAAATTAAATTTCCCTAAATTAATTAAACTAATTAATTCAAAAAAATATTTATTAAGAAAAAATAGATCTTTTTTTGTGATTTTTGATTGGTTAATTTAATAAAAATAATTTTTTGTATTAATTAAAAAAAAGAAAAGAAAAAAAGAAAAGAAATTAAAGAAAATAATAAAAGATAACCAAATGGGCTTGTGCTGGCTGAGAGGGGGGTATGAATTGGAAATTCCAAGGCCCATTAAGCTCCAAGCCCAGTCAACCTTTGGATCCGACATAACGTTGACTTGTGCGTGGACCATGGACATTCATGGCTGGAAGCGTTGGATCTGGATGGAAATGCATCCAATGGTCAGGAACTGCTAGCGCATGGTGGATGGTGAAGAGCGTGGTATACCTGATTACATGAGAAAAAATAATACAAAGCAATTGTTGGGACCTGGGATCGAACCCAGGTCCTTGTACTCCCTACCAATGATGCGTTGCCAACTGAGCTGCATTGTTAACTTGTTTGTACAAGGATAACAAAATAAAATAATGCAGTAAATTCAGAAAAGCGCGTAAATTTCAAATGAGTCAATGATGGACGGCGACATACTATCTTCTTTGCTGCAATCATCGTATTAGGTGAAGAACTTTTACCTACAAACACAAGTCTGTAGCTATAACCCCTGCAAATTTCAAAAATGCACAAAACGCACAATAAATGATATCTAAAGACATAGCTCCATTTGTGGTGATCTCGTGAACACTTTGGTATCCTCTTTTTTGCCTGATTTCACCTGTGTAAGAAAGCCCTAAATTGCAAACATAAACCCTAACAATGGCAACATCGTGTATAGGCTTCAAAACGCAATTGAATAATACAGTTAACTTGCAAACAAGATGATAAACACAAATATATGATTAGCATGCGTTTAGGATGCGTAAACATTGAAATCGAGTTTGAGTTTTAGGGCAAATCGTGATGCTTTTGGCGACGATTTCTGGATGCTTTGAGGCTTGCAAATGATGTTGTTAGCTTCCTGGGATGTCCAGGAATCGATTGGAACCGTTGGACTGGCTTGAATTGGCCTGTAGACAAAGATAGGTCTCACACTCTTCTTGCAAAATTTTGGTTTCTTTCTTGCTGTTTCACGCCTCCAATCCTTGTGTTTTTTATCTGCAATTGTTATGCACTTATAGTAGACTGAATTAGGTCAACAAAATTGTATCATATCTTTGAGAATTATGAAAAATGGATTTGATTTGCTTCATGTATGATATCTTTCAAAAACAAGCTTCAATTTAATCTTTTTCAACCCTAATGAGCCTTGCACGAATTGATCATCATGCTAGCTGTATATGGACTCCAAATGTGCATAAAAATCCCAATATTTGATTTGTTTTCATTATTTTACCATTTAATTTGATTTATTTTGATTTAAATGAATAAAAAATCAAAATAAATGATAAAAATAATAAAATAATAGGTGGAAAAGCTCAGGGGTCGTGGGTCCTATTAGAAACATGTTTCAAGCAAGAAAACATGGGCCCCTTTGAAAAAAAATGCAAATTTGATCAATGTTGACTTTTGACAATTTTCCAAAAATTGCCAACTTTGACAATGCACAACTCTCTCAATTTTTATCCTAGGAGGGTGTTCTTGGACTTTTTATAAATCTTATGATGTCCCTAAACAACCCTTTTGGTTTCATCTCAATTGGATCTTCCATGTTCATGTATGAAGCTTTGACCTAAAAGGTGTTTTTGTTGACTTTTCAAAAGGACCTATAATGTAGAAATTCATATCTTTTGATGAGTGCGTATTTTTAACTTGAGGGATGAAGATGAAATATAGGGAATGGAACCCTATTCAAAATGAGCCTTGGATGGAAAATTTCTGATAAAGTATGAAGAATTTATGCTTGGTCAAAGTTGGGTTGACTTTTACTAAGAAACCCTAATTTAGCAACTTTTGGGTTTTGATAAATTTGGAGCATTCCTTGAGGAATCATGATCAAACCTTGATCAAATGATGGATATAACTTCAAAATGTTGATGTTGACCAAAAATCTTGAAGTTTGACTATATGTAGGCCACAGTTGACTTTTGACCTATTATATGTAGGCAACACTTGTCAAGGATTTATTCTCCAAAACAAAATTACATTTCAACAACATTCTTAACATATGCAGATTGATCGATAGATAAAAGTCATCATCCTGCTGAGGTTGTAGTCTTCAAAGATTCCTTCATCTTTTGGAGTAGTAAACGTCAAAGATTCCTTCATCTTTTGGAGTAGTAATCGTCAAAGATTCCTTCATCTTTTGGAGTAGTAATCATCAAAGATTCCTTCATCTTTTGGAGTAGTAATCGTCAAAGATTCCTTCATCTTTTGGAGTAGTAATCGTCAAAGATTCCTTCATCACCTTTTGGAGTAGTAATCGTCAAAGATTCCTTCACCTTTTGGAGTAGTAATCGTCAAAGATTCCTTCATCTTTTGGAGTAGTAATCGTCAAAGATTCCTTCATCTTTTGGAGTAGTAATCGTCAAAGGTTCCTTCATCACCTTTTGGAGTAGTAATCGTCAAAGATTCCTTCATCTTTTGGAGTAGTAATCGTCAAAGATTCCTTCATCACCTTTTTGAGTAGTAATCGTCAAAGATTCCTTCACCTTTTGGAGTAGTAATCGTCAAAGATTCCTTCATCACCTTTTGGAGTAGTAATCGTCAAAGATTCCTTCATCACCTTTTGGAGTAGTAATCGTCAAAGATTCCTTCATCACCTTTTGGAGTAGTAATCGTCAAAGGTTCCTTCATCACCTTTTGGAGTAGTAATCATCAAAGATTCCTTCATCACCTTTTGGAGTAGTAATCATCAAAGATTCCTTCATCACCTTTTGGAGTAGCGTTCGTCAAAATTTCCTTTATCACCTGCTGGAAGTTACGACCACCAACAAGATAACGGACAATTGAAGCTCCTAAAAATCTGTCTTTCTCAAGAATGAAGACTCTCATCCTTGAAACCTCAGAATATTGGTATACTCCCAATTTCTGACTCTTAACAGAATGAAGACTCTCATCCTTGAAACCTCAGAAAATTGGTATACTCCCAATTTCTGACCCTTAACAGAATGAAGACTCTTATCCTTGAAACCTCAGAAGATTGGTATACTCCTAATTTCTGACCCTTAACAGAATGAAGACTCTCATCCTTAAAACCCCAGTAGATTAGCATACACTCAAGCTCCTGATATCCCCAACAGAATGAAGATTCTCATTCTCAAAGTGGCATACAACCTAAACCTGAACTTCTTCCAGACAGGAATAAGTTTTTTCCAGAATCCTGAGTTTTACTCTCCAACAGGATAGCTACTTTTCAACAGTGTGTCTATTCCCCACAGAATTCAAATTCCCCAAGAAGAATGAAGACTCTCATTCTCAGCTCCTCACAGGATATTTAGATATTCCCCGGTGAAGATCTCCTCAAGACAGGAATCCCCAGTAGATTGGCATACAACCCCAGTTCCTGATTCCCCAACAGTGGTCCCAGGACTTCTCATTTTCAACGATCAAAGGATCTTCATTCCCCTGCAGCAGTCAAGGATTTACTTTCCCCGACAGCATTCAAAGATTTCATTATCCAGGATTCGTCTTCCTCAGCAAGACAGCTACTCAGCTTACATGCACATCCATTACAGGATAAGATTAATAAAGCTTCAACTTTTGAAAACATTTCACGGGTTCTCCAGACACAGATGTTAACCTATTGCTTATTCAACTCCAAGACCTCTGAAAACAGTTTACGGGTTCTCCAGATACGGATGTTAATCTATCGCTTGTTCAGATTCAAGACTTCTGAAAACAGTTTACGGATGCTTCCAAACACGGATGTCAATCTATTGCTTATTCAGACCCCCAGTTCAGAGACGTTCTAAACATGGATACCTTTCTGATACTCACCCATTCACCAACGACATACAGTCAACGAACATTCTTGGATGGCATCTCTAAGCCCATCCCCCGACAAGATTCTGTGACATCTCCAGATGGAATCTATAAGCCCATCCTCCTACCAACAATTTCCAGATGGCATCTTTAAGCCCATCTCCAAATGGTATCTTTAAGCCCATTCCCTCAAACTACGCTTTGACGAGTGCAAATTTTTTGGGCACTCTAGTGTCCAATCTCTTTTTACCTTTGCATCGCGAACGGCAAACTTGCCAATCTAACTCTTCAGGTTCAAGAAGATTAAACAGGGGCAACTGTTGTACCCCAAAATTTGCCCTCCCTTTTTCACAAGAAATCACAGCTTCGGGTTTTCCCTGATTTTTCAAATTGGCTCAAGAATCGGTCAAACAGACTTTTTCTTATCACTCTATCCAAATTAGGGTTTCCATTGATTTTGAATCAGTCCAAGCAGATTATTAGGGTTTCTATTGATTTGGTTGAGTTTGGCTCAGGGTTTGACCAAGCAGACGCTTCTTTGACAATAAATCCACAATTAGGGTTTGCGCACGCATTCTCAAAAAAGAGTTTGGATCCACCACATTTCATTTGACTGTCACATGGTTTTGACGCTTGTTCAAGATTCCTGTTTGTTTCTCAAAGTCTAAACATTTGGGATAGAAGCTGAGGCTTCTGATTGAAAGATTGAAGTGTTGGTTTAATCAGTAAAGTGAAAGGCGTATGGACGTTTGTTTGTTTAACTGTGCAATGCTTTTGGTTATTTGGAACGCCGGACGTTTGTTGATTATTTATAATTTATAAGTTAAAATTATTGGGATAATTTCCAATTATTATAATTCAAGAAATTTAAGTAATTAAATAAACAAGTGCAGAAGAAATCAAGAATTATCTGACAAAAAAGATTTTTATTCATTTTCAATTGTTTGTTACAAATATTATTTGAATACTGTAAATTTATTTACAGTGTTTACAATAATGTTATTACAATGATTAAAAATAAATTAAATCTACATCCTAAGTTTCTTAAAATCTTCATCTTCTACTGCTACTTCCCTTGCCCCAATTGATATTCACCTGCAAAGCCAGAAAAAGAGAAGTCAAACACAGATGAATTAAAAAAGGCATTTTCAGACAGTTAATCAAAAAGTTCATCATTAAAGGTTGTTGGACGGAATCAGTTTGTTTTATTTTTGCTCGTCCTCTCTGCAAATTGCAAGAAAATTCCTCTTCTTGGTTCACAAAGAGGAAAGTAAAATTGTTTGCAAGCATGTAATTAATTAAATACAAGGCAGCATATTAAACAAAGGCACAAAGGCTGCATAAAAAGTTCACAGGGCTGCACAAGTGCAAACTGAAAATGCCAAGCTAAATTGCAAAGTTCAAACTGAAACTAAACCAAATTGCAAGGTTTAAACTGAACAAACTAGTTGCACAATGCATAAAGGCAAACAAAACTGTCAACCAAACTAGGCAAACCAAACTGTCAAAGAAAGACAAAAGAAGCTGTCAAAGAAGCTGTCAAAAAACTGTCAACAAGTACACAAAAAAGCAAATGCCGAAAATCTGGAAGATAAGAGATATGCAGAAGAAAACCAAATTGCAAGCAACTTGTAAAACCTTTCCATCATTTTCCCTAGGCCAACACCTTTTCAGAATATAAAGTACAGTTTAAGCAATTAAATATACTTTTCTGGAGAGAGAGAGAGAGAGAGAAAGAGAAAAAGTGAAGCAGGCTTACAGTTTTTGGGCAGGCTTAGAAGATAGATAAATATAACAAGATATCTAACAGTTCAAGGGGGGGCAGAACACATAAAGAAAAATATATCACAAAAATGTAAAACACCAAAGCCAAGCATAACACATCATGCATCAAAGCCTCTCAAAAACTAACAAGCTCAAAAACTGCATAACCTGTAACCTGTATCTAAGCAAGCATAACAAGCACAAACCCTAAAGCCTGTTCAAAAAGCCTGCATAGAACACAAGCCAGAAAAGCCTGCATATAACACAAATCAAAAAGCATGCATATAACACAAGCCAGAAAAGCCTGCATATAACACAAATCAAAAAGCCTGCATAACAACCACAAGCCAGAAAAGCCAAGCATAACACATCCTGCATCAAGAACATTCAAACAAAACCTGTACCACAAACAAGCCTCAAAACTGTCTTCAAGCAAGCAAGCCTGTCTCAAGCCTGCCTGCATAGCAAGCATTCAAGCCAAAGCCCTATATAGCCTGTCAAAGCCTCAAAACTGCCTTTAATCCAAATACCCTCTGAACAAATTCATCACAGGGTCAAACACATCCAAACCACAATGACAGATGCCTCAGAACTAGGTTCATCATAGGAAATCCAAAACTCAGCATCAAAACATCATCAAATACATATCAAAAAACCCTCAAAATCAAATTCATCATTGAAAACAAATCCAAGCATCCTCAGAATAAGAAGTTCATCACAGGATCAAACTAACCAAGCCAAAGAGAGGAATAAAGTCAGGAGTTAACACGTAAGCATTCTCAGAACAAGCAGCTCATCACATAATCATTAAAAGCATCACAGAAGCAAGTATTCAGAAGAAGAAAAGAAGATCCAGAAGCGTTGTTTTCAGAAGATAATATCATCATAAAACAAAACAAAGCAAAGATACAAGTACCAGAACAAAGCTTTCATCAGTGTCTCGCTCCCTCGCCTTGGCCACCGGAGAACGCCTCCTGTCCAAACTCTCCTTCTCATTTCCAAAAAACAGAACCAAGGTATAAATTCCTCTTCCTTTTTTTTTCTACACCTCACACGAACACAAATAATAATCAAAGATCAATAGCAGTCGAAGACCAAAGTATGTCCAAAATCAATAACATGCACGAATTTTGAAACCCTAAAACATGAAAACAGAAACCGATACCTTTTCTTGTCACCGCCTTGCTCAACCATGGAGAGAGGAGAGTGGAGGTGGCACCTAGTGGCCTGAAGCGAAGAGAGGTTTAGTCAGAAGCTCGCGATTGAGAAAGGACGAAGAGGACGATGAAGAAGAAAGGGAGCGGCGTCGTTCATGAACAAACCGTTTTCTGACCAAACGAATACAAACCCTAACAAATTCTTTGTCAAAATACATCTGGGCCTGCCCCATAGAACAAAACCCTAAGCCCAATTGAATCTGGCGCCTGCACCCCCCTTTTTTGTGAATCTGTTTCATTTTTGTTCTTTTATTTGGGCCTGCCTCTCATACTAACACCTAAAGCCCATTTAATTTTCTTAACTCTTTTTATACAAATCAACAATTTTTTATTATTATTACCATCACCTTATTTTCTTTTTTTATATGTAACCTAATTCCTTTTGGTAAATAAAAATAATATATTAAAAACAATCATGTGCATCTTACATTGCTTTTGATTCCTTTTTATTCTTATATTTTTACATTGAGAATACGACGATTCGATTTGGTTGTAAATAATATTTGGACACTACTATCCTGATAAGACTCATCCCCATTTGTAAACATTTGTACCCCCATCCCCGGATACTTATTTGTAATAGCTTAGACTTTAAATTCCCGCAATTTATCGCTTTCTATATACTGTATAGTAATTAGGGTTTGTATGCGAAGATTCAAAATCAACCGCTAGATAACCTAACACAAGATAAATGCATGAAAATCAATACACAATTCACACTTGCACCCTTAGGGTTACTCCACTTGTTGTCTTCGAAAATGGGCCATGTTTGCATGTCAAGTACTTTCGCAAAACAAAAACAAATCAAATGATCATAGTCCCTCGATGACGCTATCAAGTTGCCTAAACAAAAATGATCAAGTCCCTTGAGGAAAATTGCCAAAGATACTTGACACTATTGCTTTCATGGTCTATACGATGACCCGCACCCGTCCCGTTAACATCCTAACACAAGGTTGTTCACCAAATACAATGGTGAAACAACACTGTTAAAAGGGTTAAAAACATAAGGAAAGATCTTTGAGTAAAATAGGGTAGACAAACTCTTAGTTACTTGATCAAACTTACAAAACACACTTTCCATTTTCAAACACACACCACAACACAACTTCCAAACAACTTTCAAAAACATTGAATTATCTTTCCAAAAAGACAAACACCTTTGTAAAACATTCAAACGAATTGTTACAAAGGTTGCCTAGACAAGGCATCTTTTTCAAAACATTTTCAAAAACCACACACACAAAGCACCATTTCAAACAATTGAAAAGCAAAGGCAAGTGATCTAAAACAAGTAACTAAGAGCCCATGGATAACCATGTATGAAAAGGGTGCTAGCACCTTCCCTTTTCATAATCTACCCCCCGAACCCACGAAAACATCTCAAAGGTCTTTCCTGTGCTTTTTGACCTTTCCTTAGGATAAAATAAAAATTCGGTGGCGAATCTTGCTAAACCGAACAAGTGCGAATACAAACGCAAAACCTCAAGTCAGTTCTCCCACCGTATCACAGAACTGGCGACTCTGCTGGGGAAATTTCTAAAAGTGGGGTTACCTTAGGGTTTTAGATCACCTTTGCATGCTTACTTTGATTGCTTTGATTGCTTTACTTTTTGGGTTCCTTGTTTGGGTTTGTTGTAAATCCTACACCCGGATTTGGGGGCACCTTTTTAGGTAAATAGCAATAAACTGTGAGGGAACTGTGCGGGGTATATCAACATGGTTGAAGCAGTAGCTATGTTAGTGTGACATATTTGTGAGTATCGGTAGCCCTTGAGTAGTCAAGGAGAATACGGGGACGCTGAGTGATGTCATGAAGCACTAACGAACTCTAGAACCTTACTTGACCATCTTGGCCTTTTTAGGGGTAGTGAGATGATCGACTTTGGTGCAGTCCGAAGTTGGTAGATACTCGATACTACACTCATTGAGGATTGTTTTCTTGGAATATTTTGGTCGCCAGTCAAGTGGCTAAACCAAAACAATGAACACAGAAAATAATCCAGTGATATTGAGCTCCTTAGAACCCGGTTTCTATTTTAGGACAGGTTGAGCCAACTAACTTCAAGAGGGTACTTACCTACAAACCCCATGCAAGACTAAACCTAAGGACTTGTTTGTTTTGTGTGAATATGATTACTTGTATATACACTTACTTGCTTTTGCATACATGTACATAACATCATAACATCATACCATAGCATTTACAATAACCATTTCAAGGATCTCGAGGGTCTTTTGATGCAGGGTCACGTTGAACCAGACGTCTACCAAAGACAAGAGGGTTCTCCTCTAAACAAACGCCATCAAAGATCAAGTGCAACAACTTGAATCAGGGGCTATGACCTACTCGATATGGTGAGCTTGATTCTCGTGGAAAGACATCCACCGATACAAGGTTCTCCAATCAAAGATGTTGATCGAAGTTCAACATCTAACATTTTCTTGTGTTTACCCCAAGAGATTCTTGAAAACATGCATCCACATATCATGCATTGCATCATAACAGTTTTTCCTTTTCAGGTTTCTTTATTCTCCTACTGTTTATTTCAGTAGAGATGGCTCTAGAGAGGACTGTCCAAGATCTCCGGGCTCAAAACGCCCAACTTCAGGAAATGTTCTTGAACCTATCCCAGGGGCAAGAAGAGATAAAAGCTCTCCTCACAAGGGGCCTAGTCCTAGGGAATCCAGGAGGCATCAGGAATGATCAGTTGGAAGGGCTACAAATTGAGTTAGCAACAATGAAGATCCAGATGATAGGACAGTTGGTGGGCCAGATGTCTCTCATTCAAGACTTAGCTCAAAGACAAGAAGAGCTCAAGGTCCTCGTCAACAAGCTGCTTCAAAATAACCAAGTGGGGCAAACACCTAGGGTTGAAGATCCAATCATCGTTCCACCTCCTTTAAGACAAGAAGACAAGGGAAAAGCTCCTCAACTTGCTTCAGGGTTACAATCCCAGCAACAACCTCGTCAGCGTCAACGGGGTAATCGACGTAAGCAAAATACGTCTGGAAGACAGTTCACGGAGAATGACATACCATCATCTCTAATACTGGAATGCTTGTTAGAGGTCAATCTGACTGCTTTAAGGGATCCTATTCGGAAGACCAATACCTCTGCTCCTAGCTATCACCCCGATGCATTTTGTGTATACCACTCCTATAGTCCGGGACATGACACCGACGACTGTTGGGCTTTGAAAAACAAGATCCAAGACTTGATTGACAATGGAGTGCTGAAATTCATGCCAGATGGCGAGATGAAAATCTTTCGTTAAGGGTTTCTTCACCTGAAATGACAAAGCTCGAACTGAGAGACTTTTGTTCCATTTGAATTTTCAAGTTGTAATTTCTTTTGTTATTCAAACAATTAGTTGTTGATGTCAAACTCTGTTTCATTAATGCATTGCATATGTTTGTCTTGAATTCATCCATTCGTTTTCACTATTCTTATGCTTTCTTTATGATATTTAACTCTTGATAAAAAGCTACAAGCCTTTAGAGGGAGGATGACGAAATAATACCGTAATCTCATACAGTATGCTTTTGAACAGACCCCGCTGATGATGTACAGGCATTTCTTTCAAATCCCAAACACTGGAGTTATAAGGAAGATAATCCCTAGTCAACCCTTTCGAGCCAAAGAAGTAGGAGTTTTCTGTTTTTAACACAAATTGAAACCTTTGATTTAAACATGGGGCAGGGTAGTCTCTCAGTTAATCCAAAGAAAAGATGCGCATTGAAGTCACAAACTCTCAGTTCGTAATACAATGAACGACATAAAAAAAACATTCCTTTGGAATCAAAAGACAGTGATGGTTCCTTATCTCATAGGCAGTCTGTGATCGGTGGAAATAGAACTGACTGTTTTGAAATGCTGGTTCGCGTTTGCGTTTAGCAAAATGTCGCGGTAAGCAAGAGTCGCCACCGTCTTTTATTTTCTCCAACAAGGAAAGGACAAAAGCACAGCAAAATTCCTTTTCGAGATGTTTCTCGGCTTCGGGAGGTAGATTATAGAAAGGGAAGGTGTTAGCACCCTTTCTATCCGTGGTTATCCACGGGCTCTTAGGTACTTGCTCACTATGTTTTCAAAAGGTTTTGCTTTTCTTGTGTTTGTGGGTTTTGAAAAAAAGTTTGTTTGAAAACTTCGATTTAACTCTTGTATGTGTCCTCAAGAGTGTATGAAGCGTTGTTTGAAAACTTTTGTCAGAAAAGTGTAGGTGCAAAAAGTATTTTTTTTGTTTTTTGAAAGAGCAAGTATCTAATAACCTCTACCTACTCAAAAGAAATTAAGTTGTGTAAATGTCCTTTAGACAGTACTATCCCACTATTGAGAAGTAGGTAGCACCGTCGTTGGAGTTTCGGGTCAATTCGATTATAGGGACATGTGGTCACCAAAGCAATAGTAGAACGCCTTAGCGGTAACTCTAATGTCTTAGATCATTTTTTATCGAGGCAACCGTTCCGAGGCAACTTTTTGATCTTTAGACAGGAGGACGACCTCTAAAACACCCTATACCCAATGACCACGTCGAGGCAACCAAGTGAGGCGTACCCTAGGAGTGGCATGTGCGAGTGTGTCAGGATTCAGTTAAGTTATCTTTGCACATGTTATGGTGAGCTACGGGTTGATTTTAATTTCAGAGATAAGTCTTTTCATGCATAACCTAGTTAACATACATCTAACAGTTAATAGTTGCGGAAAATAAAGCTAAGCTATTACAAGGCGTCGGGTATTTACATCGCCAAAAACAACCCTTGAAAAAAGTAAATTGCGGGAAATAAATGAAAGCGATAAAAAGTCCTAATTAAAGCTATTACATCCTCGGAACAATTACATAATTGGAATAAAAAATAATATGCGCGAGCAAAATTGAATCGGGGAAGTTCTTAGGGTTTTGACCCTTTTTTTGAGAAAGAAAGAAGTTTTGGTTGTTTATGAATTAAATTAAATTAAACCTAAAACTAATTAATAAAAAGAAATATTTTTGGTTTTTTAATGTCTCAAGGAAATAAATAGGAAATAAATAGGAAATAAAAATAAAAAGATTAAAATTTTCAAAACCCTAATTCTACATTGATTTTATTTATTGTGAAAAAAAGTTAGAAATAACCTAATTAAACTAAATTAGTTAATTATATTTATTTACAAAAATAATAAATTAAGGGTGAAATTAATAAATAATAATAAAAATATTACATTTTTAGTTTTCTGATTTTATTATAAAAATTAATTGGGTTAATTAAATAATAATAATAATAATTAATAGTAAAAAACAATTAAATAAATAAATACAAAGGAAGAAAAAAGAATAAACCCAAGGGGGTGCTGGCCCAATTTTGGAGGTATCTTTGGCAATTTGAAGCCCAATAGCAATCCAGCCTGTTTAACTTTCTGGCTTGTCTATGCGTTTGTTGACTGAGCGTGTGGTGGTCATCATCTCATGACCCTTGGATTTGGACTTGAAGACATATGGCTTATTGAGACGTGAGGTGCATAGTGGACCACTCTTGGAAATCTGCATGGGAACACACAAAGAAAAATAGGAATAAATGTTTTGGGGGACCTGGGATTCGAACCCAGGTCCCAATGGTCATATGCACGCGTCCCTGCCACTCCACCAACTTGCCTTAGTTGTTATTAGAATGACACACAATCAATATATTAATAAACAAACAAATATGCTAGAATTATAAAACAAAGCGCGCGAATTTTAAAAGGGCCAATAAGGTATCAACGCGTCATCGTCTTCTTCATTTGTTCCTGCAAAAATAACATTAGATAGCGGGGGGTTTTAACCCCCACTATATGCTATGAGGAAAAATAGCGATTAGCAGCATGATGAATATAAATATTTCGCGAAGGGTCATTTGTGTTCGTCTTGGTTCAACGATTCCAACCATGGGTCTTATGAGTCCTAACTTTTCTGAGTTTAGAAAGCCCCAATTTCAAAGCTTGAGAACCCTAGAAATTGATCATGGCATCTTTGGATTCAGGGAGTTATAAATCAATTAAACCATTCCATAAGCTTTGTATGACCTCTAGCAATGCGAAACAATCACAAAAACATGTTAATTATGCATGAATTCAACAATACAATTTTGGAAAATAAGTGCAAATCGTGGTTCTGTTTTCAACGATTTCTTGAGCTTTAAGGTCTGAATTTGATTGCAAAACCTTCCTGGGATCTCCTGCAATGTATTGGAATCAATAAAAACTCTTAAATCGCCCTAGAATACAAAAACAAGTTTTCAATTTTCTTGGAATTTCTTGAATATGCTAGGGTCTGTTTCTTCAGCTTTTCACATTCTTAAGGCCAGGGTTTGCTTCCTTATATATAAGGCAATTCAATTAGGTCAAGAACTGGGCAAAAATCCATTGAATTGATGATTGAATCTTTGATTGAAAATCAAATATTTTTGAATCTTCATGATTGAACAAAGTTGCCAATTTTGGATTATTTTTGCATCTTTGATTTGTGCACGAATTTGCCAGCATATCTTGACCGTATTTGCTTCACAAATTGATTGAAAAATCAAATCTTGCATTTTCCTACAATTTAAATTAATTAAATGAATTAATATTAATTAAAAATCCAATTAATCAATAAAAATAAGAAAATAAATTCAATTAAGCTTGATGGGTCGTGCATAGGCCATGGATGAAGTTTCAAGAAGAGATTTGAGGCCCATTAGCAAAAATAAGGTATTTTGAGCAAAGTTGACTTTTACAAATTCCTATAAACTTCCCAACTTCTCCAATGCATATCTTGCTCAATTTTGATCATATGACCATGTTCTTGGACATTTTGGAAAGGACTTGAAGTCCTCTAACCAATGCCTTCGGTCCCATGTCATTTGGATTTACCAATCTCAAGTTATGGCCTTTGACTTAAAGTGTACTTTTGTTGACTTTTGAAATTGACCTATAATGTCAAAATTGATAACTTCTTGTGAGAGCATTTCTTGGACTTGGAATGTGAAGATGGTTTGTAGGAAATGGCATCCCCTTCAAAATGAGCATTGGATGGGATTTTTCTGATGAACCATGAAAAAGTTATGCCCTGGTCAAGATACAGTTGACTTTTCTACTGTCCAAAATAGTAACTTTTTGCATCTTGATGATTTTTGAGCTATCCTTGTGTAATCATGATCAAGACTTGATGAAATGATGATTGTGAACTCAAAATAAGATGTTGACCAAAAATTCTGACTTTTGACTGCAAAATGACCATTTTTCCCTTGCAGTTGACTGTGGATCAAATGAGGCTTTTGACTGTGCCAATTGGTACTGTGAGTCTCGAGACTTGGTATGTAGGTGCTTGAGAATGTATATAGGCCTATGAGACTTGATTGAACCATTGAAAACCTCAAATTCCTTGAAAGAACCAAAACCCTAATTTCAGCTGCCTTAGGAAGTAGTTTGACTGCACAACCCTTGAGCCATCTTGAGCAATTTGGAAATCAATCTTGACAAATCTTGAGGAATATGGGAGGGAAAATTTTGGGGTACAACAGTTGCCCCTGTTCAATCTTCTTAAACCTGAGGATGTAGATTGGCTTGCGTGCCTTTCGTGATCCGAAGGTGGAAGATGATTGAACACTAAAGTGCCCAGAAATTTGCACTCGCATAGTGTAGTATCAGCAATGTGATGTCGGGAATGGGCTTACAGATGCCATTTGGAGATATGATGGATAGGAGGATGGGCTTATAGATGCCATCTGGAAATGTAATGGATAGTTGTGGAGATGGGCTTAAAGATGCCATCTGGGAATGTTTGTTGAATTGTAACTTGGTAGGTTGAAAGAAGGAACCTGTGTAGGGTTGCCTGATGATGAGTCCGTGTAAAACTGCATCTTAGAAGAGAAGGAACCGGTGTCGGGTTGCTTCATGATGGTCAAGTGGATAGTTGTCCTGTCTGGTTTCAGGTATTAATCTCTTACCTGAGAAAGAAAGATAGTTTTCCTGTATGGTTTCAGGTATTAATCTTCAATCTCTTCAATGTAAATAACTTTCCTGTCTGGTTTCAGGTATAGATCTACAATCAGTCGTCCACAGATATTTCCTGGCTAGTTACAGGTGTTGATCTGGAACTTAAGAAAGGGTGGTCGGGGAGATAGTTTTCCTGTCTGGTTTCAGGTATTAATCTCTTACCTGAGAAAGAAAGATAGTCTTCCTGGCTTGTTACAGGTATTGATATTCAATCTCTTCATATAGGTAACTTTCCTGTCTGGTTTCAGGTGTTAACCTATAATCAGTTGTCCACAGATATTTTCTGGCTAGTTACAGGTGTTGATATGGAACTTAAGAAAGGGTGGTCGGGGAGATAGTTTTCCTGTATGGTTTCAGGTATTAATCTCTGACCTGAGAAAGAAAGATAGTTTTCCTGTCTGGTTTCAGGTATTAATCTTCAATCTCTTCAATGTAGATAACTTTCCTGGCTAGTTACAGGTATAGATCAACAATCAATCGTCCACAGATATTTCCTGGCTAGTTACAAGTGTTGATCTGGAACTTGAGAAAGGTTGATAGTAATCATCTTTTAATTGACCTTTTCCTAAAAAGGCAAAACATTAGTTGTATGCGATGTCATGATGTATGAGATGCATTATGCTCTCGAAATGAGATTGTGTCGTATGCATTTTGTCATGCATGAAATGCGAAATGTTTATGAATGTATTTTCGTCGGGGAAAATAAATCCTTGACAGATGCCGGGGAGTTTGTTAAATCCTGGGCTGATGTTGAAGAGTAGAGTTCTTCGTTTCCGCTGGGGATGATGAACGAAGATGATTGCAAGAATAAACCGGTAGGAGAAGATGACTCCATTGGGGGATAAACTTGGTGAAGAGATTACTCTGCGGGGAATTACTCTGTGGGAAGAGATGCTTCGCTGAGATTTTAACGATAACTCCACTGGGGATTCCGTTGATAAGCTCTGTTGGGGATTTCGTTGATGAACTCCGTTGGGGATAGAAAGAACTTCGTTGGGGACGATCTTTCCGTTGCAACTTGTTGAGGATAACCCAGTTAGACTCTGGTGGGGATAACCTTCTGAATAAGGCTGGGGAGATGCATTTGCACTCTGCAGGGGACAAGCTTCCAGAATCTACTAGAGAAGATGATTCAACTCTGGAGGGGACGCTTTTTCAGACTGCGTTGGGAAATGGCTCCACTGGGGGTATCTTGTATTCCACCGGGGAACAATCTTATATTTCTGTCGAGGAATATTAAGACTGCTGGGGATGCTTGCTGAGGAATATCTTTATACTCCGCTGGAGAATATTAAAATCTACTGGGGGTACCCGACCTTTTGCGGCTGATAGTAGACCAACTCTGCCTGGGGAGAGTATTGCTGATTCGTCTTACTCTGCGGGAAATGAAGGTATCTTGGTCATATTCTTCAGCTGAACCTACCTTGGTACCTTAGTGGACAGAGCAACTAGACCTTTTAGACAATTTTTATTGCCCCTGTTTCTGATATCACCCGTAATTAGTCCTTTGTTTCGCATGCAAATATTTATGATCAGCAATTAATGTCAAATGCATATATCAAAAATGAACATTGGACGTTCTTTGCAAAACAAAACAGATAAAGGAAAAGCAATTGGCAATTTGTCTGAAAAATGAACTTGTATTGATTTTGAAGTTTGCCTGTAAATAGGCGTTTTTGTACAAGAGGTCGACGTCCTAGTAAGAGAACGCCGCCGAACAAAATAGAGTTTATACAATTTGTGAAAAGGAAAACAAAACAGCTACGTGAAAAATCCCACTGGGTTCCAACTCTGCTATCGCCTTTATGTCTTCAAGCGTCTCATCACTTTGCTGCTTAGTTGGAGATGAAGCTGATTGATTGGTTCCGTCCGAGCCTGATGGTCGATACCGAAGTCTGGATGCAGGGTGATCCAATGAGACATAGTATTACGCTTATCCCTAACTTTTGCCTGGACCGCCCTTTCGGGTTTTCAGTCCACCGGTGTGATCGGTGGATTTAGAACTGACTGTTTAACGCTGGTTCGCGAAATGTCGCGGAAGCAAGAGTCGCCACCATCTTTTATTTTCTCCAAATGGAAAGGACAAAAGCACAGAAAAATTCCTTAAAGAGATTGTTTCTCGGTTCGGGAGGTAGATTATAGAAAGGGAAGGTGCTAGCACCCTTTCTATCCATGGTTATCCATGGGCTCTTAGATACTTGCTCATTTGTGTTTTCAAAAATTGTTTGTTTGCTTTTCAACTGTGGGTTTTAAAAAAAGTTTCTTTGAAAATTTCAGTTCGACTCTTGTATCGGTCCTCAAGAGTGTTTGAAAAATTGCTTTCGAAAGCTTTTTGAAAAGGTGTCGGTGTGAAAAGTATGTTTGAATTTTTGTTTCGAAATTAGAGCAAGTATCTAGAGTCGTCTACCTACCCTAAGGAATTCGTCTGTGTAGATGTCCTTTAAAGTAGTGCCATCCCACCATTTAGAGGTAGGTAGCACCACCATTGGAGGTGTTCGGGTCAATTCGAGGTTCGGGACATGGTGATCACCAGAGCAATGGGAAGACACCTTAGAAGCTACCCTCATGCCAGGTTCCCGGATCATGAGGACTTACTAAGACATCCTCTACTCGACGATCACCTTTCGAGGCAAGGCAACAGTGAGGCGTACCCTAGGGGTGGTGTGTGTGATTTGTGTGTCATGTTCATTTGCATTTATCTTGTCATGTTATTGGTGTTCTACGCTTGTTTTTATTTTTGTCCATACATTCTTTCATGTCATTTGATTAACATTTAAAAAGTTGCGAGGAAAGTAAATTCTAAGCTATTACAAAAGGCGCGGGTCCACATCGCCAAATTTAAAATCCAGGACCCGATTTGACAAAAAATAAAGAACTAAAGTGCGAGAAATATAAAATGTCCGAGTTACATGGCTTTGGGAGAATTACATAAATATTTAAAAGAAGGAATAAAGATGCGCGAATTGAATTGAAATTGAAAGCGAGGGCGTTGGACCCTTTTTAATGAAATTAAATTATATTGAGCAAATTAATTAAATTAAAATAAAAAAAAGAAATTATTTTTGAGGTTTTTTGTATTTATGGTTTTTTATGAGAATTAAATTAAATTAAAATATTAATCCTAATTCTAATTTTTTTATTTATTAAGAAAAACATGTTAAAATTAAACCTAAAATTAATCTAATTATTTACATGCAATTTTGATTTATAAAAATAAATAATTAATTATTAGTGAAATTTATTTACAAAAAATATTAATTAAATAAGTATATTTTGATTTTTATGACTTTTTCCGTTTTTTACTATTTTTTATATTTTATAAAAATAAGTTAAATTAAAGGAATTAATTAAAAAAAAAGAAATAATTGAAATAAATAAAATAAGGAAAAGAAAGAAAATACAATACCTTGGGGGGTTTCTGTCCCCTTTTTGGAGGTGAATTGGAATGGTTTGGCCATTTGTGTTCTGGCCTCATCATACATAAGTTGTTATACTTTGGCCATTTGGCTTTTGGCTTTTGGCCATTTGCGTTTTGGCTTTTGGCCATTTGTGTTCTGGCTTCAACGTTCCTTTAATGTCTGGCTTAATGTCTGTCTCGCCATGTATTGGTGTCATGCATAAAATATTCTACTTTGGCCATTTGACTTTTGGCTTTTGGCCATTTGGCTTTTGGCCTCAACGTTCCTTAATGAACCTGCATGGGATCCTGTCTAAATCTGCAGTGTTGAATCTCACGAACACATTAAATAAAATCATAAAATGCAAATAAAGTCAATATATGAAGAAATTTAATGTTTAGGCACAATATGGCATGTATGAATGATTATACCCTTTTGATCATGGAGATCAAATCAATCTTACCCTTACTGGAAAATTAGTGACCTGGATGCTTTTATACCTTACTGGAAAATTAGGATCATGGAGATCAAGCCAGCCTTATCCTTACTGGAGAAGTAGTGAGGTGTTGGTTTGTAACTGAGATGGCTTTGTTTGTAGTGAGAGAGGGATTTGTAATAAGGATTTAAAGGTTTTAGGGTTCTTGAAAGAGTTTGATATTCCAACAGTGTTGTGCCAAGGTTTTTTCTCTCTTTTTTCTCTTCTCTTTTTTCTCTCTGGTTTGTGTGAATGAAGGTAATTATATAATGGAAATTAGGGTAAAGCAAATGGGCTTTGAATGTGCAATTGGGCCTCCAATATTCACCTGAATTCGTCACTTTCCAGGCTAAATCGCAGGGACTTAAGTGCATTTTTTGAAGTTGAAATGTGAAAACAAAATGTAGCCGATATCGAGAACTAACTCCTGTCCGAAAATCGACTCAATCGGATAAACGGTGAATTAGTTATGAATTTTTGAAGTTTCAGCTCAGACAAACTTATTTTGGGCTCCAGTGTCGACTCTGACATGTTCTTCAATAAAAAACTGGTATTGATCGGAGCATAATCCGGTCTCGACTTTTGAAGCAAAGTTGTAGATCTATGAGTCAGGGACCTTGTGTAAAAATATGAGCCCAATCCGATAAAAATTGACCGAGTTATGAATTTTCGAAGTTTCGGCTCAGATGAAATAATATTCAGCATTCAGGATTTTCGGTGTGTCACGCACTCTGAGCAAAAAACGAAGGCCTTTTGAATACCGTTTGAACTCAATACCTTCTGTGAAAATGTAGCCAACTCAATTTGTAAAATTTTGGCGCCAGAACCAGCTCGATACGATGAAAATCGACCAAGTTATGATTTTTTGAACATGACGCAAATAAACTTCTGTCACAAATTTTCTGCACGAAAATACTTGATAAATCCACATTTTTGAAGACCTTCTGATCGAAATTGGCTTCCATCCGTGAGAGATGAAAACGTAGATAATGTCAAGACGGAATTTTGGCCACCGGAACGGGTTCAAAACGAGTCACGATCTTCAAGTTATGAATTTTTTAGCGCGTAAAAACTGCACTTTCAGCACACTTTTTCACCATATTTCTTCGAGAAAACTCACACATTCGGATACCTTCTTTAATGAATTGACTCTTGAGCCGAACCTGAATTAGAGAATATGTTATCAGAGATATCTTGGCGAAAGAACACCTGAATATGATGCGCCGGGTTGGACTTGTGAATTTTTCTTGAAATGTTTTGAGAAATATGGGAGGGCAAATTTTGGGGTACAACAACCGGGATACCCATTTTTGCCCAAGCCGCCTTTTCAGGTTTTCGACTTGCCGGGTGTACAGATTTTTTTTATTTTCATCCCTTATTTTTGCCCGAACCCTTTTGGTTCGCCGGGAAGCCCTTATTTTTGCCTAGGCCAGTCAACCTAGCGGGTCTTTAATCATGCGTAGTATCTTTTTACTATGTCTGCATTGGAGGGGTGAGGAAGGTCGTCACCATCCATGGTGGTTAGAATCATCACACCTCCTGAGAAGATATTATTAACCACAAATGGCCCTTCGTACGTAGGGGTCCATTTGCCCATGGGATCTCCTTGAGGTAGAATGATGCGCTTGATTACCAGGTCTCCGACTTGATACTCTTGTCGTCTGACTTTCTTGTTAAATGCCTTGATCATCCGTTTTTGGTACGTCTGACCATGACAAATAGCAGTGAGTCTCTTTTCGTCGATTAGGTTCAGTTGATCAAGCTGAGTCTGGATCCAGTCATCTTCACTTAAACCTGCATCCTTCATGATCCGGAGAGAGGGTATCTGAACTTCGATGGGTAAGACTGCCTCCATGTCGTATACCAAGGAATAGGGTGTTGCCCCTGTTGACGTTCGTGCTGAGGTATGGTACCCATGAAGAGCAAATGGTAGCATCTCGTGCCAATCTTTGTAGGTCACTGTCATCTTCTGCACAATCTTTTTAATATTCTTATTAGCTGCTTCTACAGCCCCATTCATCTTCGGCCGGTAGGGAGAAGAGTTATGGTGTTGTATCTTGAATTGCTCGCAGAGCTCAGTGATCATCTTGTTGTTAAGGTTGGTACCATTATCCGTAATGATCCTCTCAGGTACACCGTATCGACCGATCAGGTTGTGCCGAATGAACCGTGCCACGACGTTCTTGGTTACGGTGGCAAAGGAAGCTGCTTCAACCCACTTCGTAAAGTAATCAATCGCTACCAGGATGAAACGATGTCCGTTGGATGCCGTAGGTCTAATCTCGTCGATCATATCAATGCCCCACATTGCAAAAGGCCAAGGTGCTGTCAAGACGTTCAAAGGAACTGGAGGAATGTGCACCTTATCAGCATAGATTTGGCACTTGTGACATGTCCGAAAATGCTGATAGCAGTCGGCTTCCATTGTGGACCAGTAATATCCTGCCCGAAGGATTTTCTTTGCCATGGTATGTCCACTGGAATGCGTTCCGAAGGTACCTTCATGCAGCTCTGCCATGATCCTTTCTGCTTTGGTCTTATCCACACAACGCAGTAAGGTTGAATCATGGTTTCGTTTATAAAGAATGTCATTGTTGAGGAAGAACTTTGCCGCGAACCTTCTCAGAAACTTCTTGTCATTAACAGACGCGCCCTCGGGGTATTCTTGAGCTTCAAGATACCTCTTTACTTCATGATACCAAGGTTTTTCTGTTACCTCTTCGGTCTCGAGATCACAGCAGTGTGCAGGTTCATCCAATTTCCAAATAATGATTCGGGGAGCCTCGTTGTCCCATTTGACTTTGAACATAGAAGACATTGTAGCCAGCGCGTCCGCCAACTGATTCTCCTCTCTTGGGAAGTGTTCGAAGGTTATCTCCTCAAAATGGGGGATCAACGTCAATACATACTCCTTGTAAGGAATAAGATTTGGGTGTTTCGTATCCCACTCGCCTTTGATCTGACTGATCACGAGAGCGGAATCTCCGAAGACACTGTTAGCTCTTAAATTCGACACCCTTGTTTCATTGATGTCAGCCATTAAGGCTGAAGGATGTTTTCGACCAGCTAAGTCCGTCGAAATGTCCATCGAAAGATGGCAAAGTACTTAGAAGATTTCTTCCAAGGGAGAAGTTGGTTGCCTTCGACGTCGAAGGTGTTTCTCGTCGAAGATGCGTCTCGACGAAGGTGTTCGATGGTTCAGAGTGGAACGGTTTGAAATTCAAGCGTTTGGAGGGAAAACGGTTTCCAGCGGTTATCAAGTGCAACGTGCAAAGATCTGGAGCGTCGAACATTGAGAACGTGCCAAGTGGAATCATCTCGAAGCAGTGTAACTGCCCGACGGTTACTTGGGATGTTTTAGTATAAATAGTAGTAGTCATGTAGTTTCTCGCGTGTGTTCACAATTATATACAAAGTCACTCATATAGATTCGAGTACCCAGCGTGTGAGAAAGAATTATTGAGAAATGTATGTGTGAAACACCAACTTTATTAATCAAAGTCATTTACTTTTCCAGAAATTTACTTGCTTTCTCCTTTACTTTCCTGTCGAAATCCTTTACTTTAAGCCTTCATTTCTTTTACCAAGTCCTTTCTTCATGCATTTTACTTAAAGCCTCTTATTTTATTGTCACTTAACCAATATCCAATTTAATCAAAACTTCAAAATCAACCTATGTCCTAGGATCAATCTGATCGATCCTGCGAGTAACCAAATAAGTAACCATTTGGAGGATCAGCGGTTGTTTACCAATAACCAGGGTAAACAAATTGGCACGCCCAGTGGGATTGTGTGTTGATTATTGAAAATAATCTCATCTTTTCGAGGAGTGTTGTATGTTATTGAGAAGTGGTAGAATATACACTAACGATAACAATACTGCCAGAAGAAGGGAAGAGATGGCGAATCCGCCAAACAATAACGAAATTCCACAAACGAATGTGGGAGCAACGGTTAGCACAACCGTAAGTGAAGCGACAACTGTTGGTTCGACACCAGCAGTAACGGTCACAGCAACGGGGCCATTACCTCCGTTCACAGGCCCCAGAGTGCCTTTGGGAACTCCCCCACCAAGGGGAAATTTAGGCACAAGGCCTTATGTTCCCCCAGGATTTATGCCACTCTATGGCATGCCAACTTCTGACTTGGCTAGCCTGACGAATGCTGCGTCCACTTTTTCAGACCCTTTAGTGAGTGCCTCTTCGCCACTCCAAGGTTCTGGTGTAGGCATGGTGAATAGAAATAGGACCCAACTCTTAGGAGGAACGTCCCAAGTAGCCCATGGCCTTACAAATGCCTCGACAGCAGTCTTGAGGCAACAAATGGACGAAAGCAACCATGATATGGTGCAAATGTTGGCACAAACTTTGAGTACAGTGCTAAACCCTCTAATACAAAACACTACTCAATCGAATCAGCAAGTGACAGCGCAAATAACGCGTTTGGCTGATTTCTTTGGAGTACCCCAACCTATTCGACAGCCCCAAAGGGCGCAAATAAGGGGAAACCAGGGGATTTTCTTAGAGGAAGAAACCACCATCAACCAGGTTCAACAGCCTGTCGAAGAAAACCTTAGGGCACGATTGGAGCAACCTGTCGAGGAACCTAGGGTAATAACCCCAGAGGTAAGGTTAGTTAACAGAAACCAAAATGCTGACGAAGTAGTTCAGCATATCCAATACCAAAACACGGGTTTGGAAAATAATCTGGCAACCATGATCGAAAGGATCATGACTCAGAACGGGATGAACATGGGCTTTCAAAGGCCCAACTTTACATCCCCATTGTCAGAATACGTGTTACAAACAGACTTACCTCCTAGATGCAAAGTCCCCAAATTCACTAAGTTCTCAGGGGACACGACAGAATCTACTGTCGAACATGTGGCGAGATACTTGATCGAAGCAGGAGATATTTCGAATAACGAAAATCTGAGGATCAAGTACTTCCAAAGTTCTTTAACAAAGAACGCTTTTACTTGGTTTACAACTCTCCCCCCCAATTCGGTCCATCATTGGACCCAGTTGGAAAGATTGTTCCATGAACAATTCTACATGGGGCAAACCAAGATAAGCCTGAAAGAATTGGCCAGTGTGAAGAGACGTTTCACTGAACCTATAGACGAATATCTAAATAGGTTTAGGTTGCTCAAGGCGAGATGTTTTACACAAGTGCCAGAACATGAGTTAGTCGAAATAGCCGCAGGCGGTTTAGATTATTCCATTAGGAAGAAGCTAGACACCCAATACCTGAGAGACATGGCCCAACTGGCCGATAGAGTTCGACAGGTAGAACGCCTCAAAGCTGAAAAAGCAAAGGCAACGAAAACTCATAAGAGAGAAAGGATAGCGTACGTTGAGATGGATGACGAAGATCCAGAATCCTTCGACGACACTTTAGCTGTCGAAGAAGGGGAAGTCGATTTAGCGGAACTGAAACAAGGGCCACCATACTCTTGTAAACTGTTAGTCCCCTCAAGTGGGAAAAATCCCACTGGTCTAGAAAGGACCAACGATAGGTTCCCCAAAAAGACTTATAGTTTTGACATCACAAAATGTGATGAAATATTTGACTTGCTTGTTAAAGATGGCCAAATGATAGTACCCCCAGGGGTAAAAGTGCCTCCTCTTGATCAAAGAAAGAAGAGAGGTTTTTGCAAATATCATAATTTTTTGGGCCATAAAACTTCTCAATGTTTTCTTTTCAGGAATCTTGTGCAAGACGCTATCGAAGAAGGGAGGTTGAAGTTTGCTGACAAGACCCCCATGGCTGTCGACTCAAATCCATTACAGGCTGAAGCCCACTATGCGGAGCCTTCTGAGGTGAACGTGATAGAGGCAACCAGGAGCCAGTCGAAGAGGCCAGGAATCACAATGGTCGAAGTTTCAAAGGACCATATCAACATGCCAATCTTTGGCAGTTTTTCTGGAAATTTATCCAGAAGGACAATTGAAGCAGTTCAGAAAGCGGTCGAAAGCCAAAAATTGGAGACCGCTGAAGCACAAAAAACTGGACCAAAACCCAGTTCCCACTTGGCCACAGTTCAAGGCCAGACGGAGAATCTGGAGATACAAATGAAGCAACTAACTCTTGCCAACAAAGATACAATGAATATCAACATGGTCGAACTCTCTGACCCAAAAGCATCAGAAGAGGCTATGAGGAAAGAACAAGCTAATAAGACTGCTTTCCCTCGGGAAAATGAAAATCTGGCAGATTTTCTACAAAGATGCCAGAAAAAGAAATCAGAGGTGATGCTGTGTCCAAGATGCAGTTCGATCTTTGACAAAAAGGGTGCTGAGCACATTCAAGGCGTAAGAGCAGCGAATAAGAGAAGGGAAAATGTTGATCTTCGACATGACCCCAGAAGAGCCTCCCAAAGAGGTTCAAACCAAGAAAAGAGGCCATTGACTTTTAGGCCTCCAACAAATGTGCCGGTAGATACCTGGTACAAAACCTCTGGTCGAAAAAGGCCAAGTGAGGAGAGATGGCACTCTTTCGACGTGCCAAGGGGTTCATCTTTAACTCAAAAGAAAGAGCCTCAAGTTGCTGTACCTAAAGTTGCACAAGTGTCAAGCAACTATAAAGGGAAAAATCCCATGTCTAGATCTCAATGGAGGAGATACCAAAGGAGACGAAAAGCGGAAAGGGAGGCTGCCAACGAACCAAAGGCAGAAACCAGTTCGAATGTTCCTCAAAGGAAGCAAAGGAAACCTCTAGAAAGAGAGCCAGTAACCAACAGGCTAGTTTGGCCTAACCAAGGTGAAGTCGAGAACGAAGAAGATTCTGAGTCTGATGATACTTTGGACATAATGGTGAATATAGTCTCAGTGCTGCCCAGAGAATTCAACCGACAAGTGGAGGTCGAAGCAAGTGACTGGGAAGTGGAGCAAGAAATGGCCAAACATAGGCCAGTGTGCTATTTCGTCATGGACAATGGCACCACTGAGGAACAAAATGGATTCTTCGAACCACCCACAGAGGCGATGAAAAATCACCTCAAACCTTTATTTATAAGGGCTAAACTCGAAGAAACTACTGTGAATAAAATATTGGTGGATTGTGGGGCAACCATCAACATTATTCCTCACTCTATGCTAAGGAAAATTGGCAAAAGGGATGAGGACATTAAGCCTCACAACATGGTCCTGTCGAACTATGAGGGCGGCATAGGGACCACTATGGGAGTGATCCAGCTAGATATCAAAGTAGGGTCTATCCTTCGACCAACAATGTTTATGGTCATATCGGCCAAACCTAACTACAATCTTTTGTTGGGCCGTGAATTGATTCATGGTGTTGGAGCTGTGCCATCATCAATGCATCAGAGGCTGCTCCTATGGCGTGCAGATGGGATGGTTGAAAACATAGAGGCAGATCAAAGCTACTACATGGGCGAAGTGAATCACCTGGGGTTGGAAGATTTCGACAAGAACTTGGCTCACATAGGGCCATGTCCGACACCTGACTTCGACATGGCACCAGCGCCAAACACTTTTTGTTCCCTATACCTGCATCCTGAGCATGGTTTCCAATGGGACAGAGAAGACTTGTCCCACATAGACTTCAGTGGGTTAACTGATATCCAACCAACTGGTTGGGGAAGTGAATTCAGTGATAATGACTGAGTCACAATCTTTGAAGCGAATTTCGGCTTATGTAGCCGAAACTAAGATGATAACGGCTCTCGAAGCCGAAGTGAAGTACATGGCCACACAGGCCAATGATCAACAGTTATCTGTTGTAGGTCCAGGAAAGGATTTCGATCCAAAACCCCCTGATATCATGCAAGAGGAAATGCAGGAACAGAGGCTCGACGCCATCTATGACGATGAGCCTTTGGGCTTCGAAAAGGACCCCTTGGCGAACAACATTAAAATGTTAGCGCAAGATCCTTTAGAAGAAATCAACTTAGGCGAAGGGTCAGAGAAAAGGCCAACCTACATCAGCGCCAAAATTGACCCAGAACTTAGGTTGGAAGTAATCCAATTGTTGAAAGAGTTCAAGGACTGTTTTGCATGGGATTACGACGAAATGCTTGGTCTCGACAGAGGATTGGTGGAACTTCAGTTGCCAATCAAACCTGGGAAGAAGCCAATCAAGCAGAATCCAAGACGCTTCGCCCCAGAAATACTGTCGAAGATCAAAACGGAAGTCGAAAGACTGCTGAAATGCAAATTCATACGCGTTACAAGGTATGTCGAATGGATTGCGAACATTGTGCCAGTAATTAAGAAAAATGGTACATTAAGGGTTTGCATAGATTTCAGAGATTTGAATGCTGCTACACCCAAAGATGAATATCCTATGCCTGTGGCGGAAATGCTAGTCGATTCTGCCGCTGGCTATGAATACCTGAGTATGCTCGATGGTTATTCAGGATATAATCAAATATTCATTGCTGAAGAGGATGTGTCGAAAACAGCTTTTCGATGCCCTGGGGCCCTAGGCACTTACGAATGGGTAGTGATGCCTTTTGGCCTAAAGAATGCCGGGGCAACATACCAGCGAGCAATGAATACTATCTTCCATGATTTTATTAACACTTTTATGCAAGTATATATTGATGACATTGTTATAAAATCTGTTTCCAGGAAGAATCATATTGACCACTTTCGACAATCATTCGAAAGAATGAGAGAACATGGTCTGAAGATGAACCCTTTGAAGTGTGCGTTCTGTGTGAAAGCTGGAGATTTCTTGAGCTTCGTTGTCCACAAGAAAGGAATCGAGATCAATCAGAACAAGACGAAGGCAATTCTGGAAGCGAAAGCGCCATCGAATAAGAAGGAACTGCAATCTCTGTTAGGCAAGATAAATTTCTTAAGGAGATTTATATCTAACCTAAGTGGGAAAGCTCAGGCTTTTTCACCCTTACTTCGACTGAATAAAGAGGGGTTCGAATGGGGGCAAGAGCAACAAGAAGCCTTCGACAAAATCAAAGGGTACCTCACTAAGCCACCTATTTTGGTGCCTCCTTGTAGCAATAGGAGTATGAGATTGTACATAGCTTCATCTGACAAAACTTTGGGAAGCATGTTAGCCCAAGAAGATGAGAATGGAGTCGAAAGACCCATTTACTATCTTAGTAGAGTTTTGAACGATGCAGAAACTAGATATAGTGAAGTTGAAAAATTGTGTCTATGTCTGTATTTCTCTTGTACGAAACTCAAGCAATATATAAAACCAGTTGATGTGTATGTCTCGTCTCATTTTGATGTTTTCAAGTATATGTTGTCGAAACCTATCTTGCATAGTCGAATTGGCAAGTGGGCATTAGCATTAACTGAATACTCCTTGACCTTTATGCCTCTTAAGGAAGTGAAAGGACAAGTGGTTGCAGACTTTATAGTCGACCACTCAATTCAAGTTGAGGATATTAATTACGTGGAGATAGAACCTTGGAAATTCTACTTCGATGGTTCCAGCCATAAAGATGGAACAGGAGTAGGGGTCTTGATCATTTCTCCTGAAAAAATTCCAACAACATTCAAGTACAAGATATCAGGTTCTTGTTCGAACAATGAGGCTGAGTATGAAGCTCTAATTACTGGCCTTGAAATATTGTTGGAATTGGGGGCAACTCGAGTCGAAATAATGGGAGACTCAGAGTTAGTCATTAAGCAAGTCACAAAGGAATATAAATGCATAAGAGAGAATCTCATTATGTACTTTGTGATAGCAAATCGTTTATTGAAAAAATTTGAAACGATCAATATTCGACACATACCCAGAGTCGAAAATCAAATAGCCAACGACTTGGCACAGATTGCATCTGGGTATAAGATTTCAAAAACGAGATTACAAAGAGCAATCGAAGTTCGAGAAAAGATAAAAGCAACTTGTCTATCACCAACAGACTTGGAATCGACGAGACTAGGATATGCTGATCAAAGTAACTTCGAAATTTCGTTCATAGATAATTTGTCAGAGCAAGATTGGAGGAAACCCATTGTGGACTATCTTCAAAATCCAGGAGCTTCGACAGAACGAAAAACAAAGTACAGGGCGTTGAGTTATGTACTCATGGGTAATGAGTTATTCAAGAAGACGCCTGAAGGGGTATTGCTAAAATGTTTAAGTGAAACTGAGGCATACATAGCCCTTTCGACTACGCATGCTGGAGCATGTGGGGCTCACCAAGCAGGCCATAAGATGAAATGGTTGTTGTTTCGACAAGGACTATACTGGCCCACTATGCTGAAAGATTGTGTTGAGTTCGCCAAAGGTTGCCAAGAATGTCAAGTCCATACAGGCATCCAACATGTACCAGCAAGCGAACTTCACTCGATAGTGAAGCCTTGGCCCTTTAGAGGATGGGCGTTGGATCTCATTGGAGAGATTCGACCAGCATCATCAAAGAGTCAGAAATACATACTGGTAGGCATTGATTATTTTACTAAGTGGATCGAAGCTATCCCTTTACTCAATGTAGACCAAGAAAATGTCATTGAATTTATTCAAAAGAACATTATCTTTAGGTATGGAATCCCTGAGACTATAACTACTGATCAAGGATCAGTTTTCACTGGTCGAAAGATGCAGGAATTTGCTCAGGAAACAGGTTTCAAACTCCTAACATCAACGCCTTATTATGCACAGGCAAATGGTCAAGTCGAAGCAGCAAACAAAGTGGTGATTGGCTTGATAAAGAAGCATGTTGGGAAGAAACCAAAGAATTGGCATAAGACGTTAGACCAGATTTTATGGGCTTGTCGAACATCCCCAAAAGAAGCCATAGGTACAACACCATATAGGCTAACTTTTGGCCATGATGCAGTGTTGCCAGCAGAAATTTGTCTTCAATCTGCAAGGGTTCAGAAACATTATGATATTCCCTCTGAAATCTATTGGAATATGATGTTGGACGAACTAGTGGATTTAGACGAAGAAAGATTGTGTGCTCTTGACCTACTCAGGCTTCAGAAGAAAAGAGTAGAAGACTCTTATAATAAAAAGGTGAAACCTAAGGTATTTTCGCCTGAAGAACTAGTTTGGAAGGTGATTCTTCCCATGGATCGAAGGGATCGAAGCATGGGGAAATGGTCACCCAAATGGGAAGGACCATTCAGAGTTATCCGAACTTTTTCTGGTGGAGCCTATGAAGTCGAAGAGTTAGGTGAAGATAAAAGGCTCTTGAGAGTAAATGGTAAATATTTGAAAAAATACAGACCTACACTCCAAGAGATAAAAATAAAATAACAAGACTAAATTAACCATAGAAAAGCCAAAATGGAAAATTTTTATAATTTTTAGCCAAGATGGCAATGTTGTCGAATACAGATTACAAAATATGGTTAAGAAGCAGAATCAATCAAAAGGGAATAGAGTCCTTGAGACGAAGGTATTTGATTTGCTGCAGCTCTAATCTTTTGGTGCACCAGGCATTCGCCTGCACAAGCTTGGCAATCTGATCGTCGAAGCCTTGGGCCTTCTCAGCAAATTCTAGGCCTTGTTTGATTTCAGTTTGACTTTCGGTGTCTGGTACGGTCGACAGAAGTTCCTCCTTGCGCTTAGTATTGGCATTTATCTTAGCCTCTATTTCTGCGATTTGCGCCCTGAAGGAAGCATTCTCTCGATCGATGGCATCAACTTCTTCTTGTGTGGATGCTTTTTGCTTCGACAACTCCGCAATTCGAGAAGTTGTTTCCGAAACAGCAGTCCATGCAGAAGAGCTTTTGCCATATAACACCTCAAGCTGGCTATTAAAGCCCCTTTGTCGCCTATAATCTGCTGAGACTTGATCAATAATGAAGTGTAACTCCATAATCAAGCCTGGAACTTCTGGAGCTACAGCTAACAAGTCGACAGCATTCAAAACATCCCTCAAGTATGATGGAGCAGTGGGGTCCCCCTCCAAAGCCTTCATCAAGTCCTTCTTGAAAAACTGGGCCTTAACTTTCGCCAAAGCCTCATCGAGAGAAGAAGTTTCAGTGGACTTCCCCGACAGGGTAGGAACCTCCTGACTAGCATCAGACGAACTCTTGCTCTCGATGATGGCGTTCAGATAGCTAACAGGATCAGTTTGTTTCAAGAGTTCTAAGTCCTCTTTCGACCTGTGCTTTGTTGAGGTAACAGCCCTTGCAACGGCATTGTCTTGGGTTTGAGGCTGTTGAGTGACAGTTGCCTCGACTTGATTCCCTTCGACTCGGACTGTGGCGGTACCAGCGTCATCTTGGTGTCTTTCTCCAGCGTCATCTTGGTTCTCTTCGCCAGCGGCACCTTGATCCTCTTCGCCAGCATTGCCATGGCCCCCTTCGTCACGATTCTCTTCCGACAGATCCACCACCTGAACCTCTTTTGGCTGTTGTTCTTCCGTTTGAGGATCTTCTGCTGGTTTTTCTACCGTCTCAGCATTGGCCTCATTTATTTCAGTATGGGCTTCGTCATTCTCCAAGCCTTTTTCTTGTGGCCTGCTGAGTTCAGTAGACTCCAATGTTTCAGAAGTCCTTGGCGGTGAGCTTTCAGTGGTGTCCTGAAGAAAAAGAAGAAGAATCTTCAAAATTCGAAAGAGACATAATCGAATGCAGGTATCTACACCTAAGTTACAAAGAGGTCTGAGAGATTACCTGTAAATTAGCTTCAGCCCCAGGGCTGGAATTGTCGCTTTCGACAGGCTTATTGAGAAGAACGTTTAATTCCTCCTCCGTTGGCTCCTCAATGATTACTGGAGGTGGCCTGGGCTTTCTCCCAGCAACCTTTATTCTAATTGTTCGACCCTCTGGAGCAGGAGCAGGAGCGTCCTTCGTCAGCTTTCGCCTTTTTAGAGGATCAGGGGGAGAATCATCTTCTTCGTCGCTCCCAGATTCGACCACCAGTGCTGGTCGTTTCTTGGGCGAAGGTGCCTAAAAAATCAATGGGAATTCGATTCAGCAATTGCATCGAAAGTCAAAAATCGAAAGCCAGAAGAAAATAATGAAAGTCTGGTTACCGATACAGAAGGCTTTTTCGAAGGGCCTTCCCCCTGTTGGTTTGTTGTGGTCTTCGCCGGCGCTATAGTCTTCGCCGGCGGTGGAGGTTTCGTTGAGGGGCCTCCTCCCTGGTGGCCTTCTGCAGCCTTCTTGGCTGCAGGCTTTCGAACAACTGAAAGCAAATAAAATAGTTAACAGGCTAACAGTCGAAAGAGAAAGACAAAGTGACGTGAAAGGATGAACTTACATTTCTTTATTTTGTCCAAGACGAGGACAAAAGATTTCTGAAGCTCATCCACGAAGTCCTTCTCGTCGAAAAACTCCTCAGCGTAATAACTTTTCCACCACTCCTCGAAGGATGGTGAGCAAAGAAAGTTGAGCTGGTAGTCAAACAACGAGAGAACTGTTCGACCAGCATATCTTCCGATATGTTTAGTGGCAGCTTCTTCGGTGTAGTCATTGCAGAAGTACAACATAGACTTCTCTCTTGGAAAAATTGGAGAAGGTAGGGTTTGAATAATACCAAACTGGCGAGACACCAGGTTTGGTTGATATGCAATTAGACTCAAGTGAGTCTTAGAGCTCCTGAATCGAAGAGGCATGATCCTTGGTGTGAGGAACGCCTCCCACATTGCTGTATGTTCGTCAACTTGAGGACCACTCGACGTCCTAGGATGTGGCCTTGTGAACCACGCTGGGCCTACCTTCCGTCGAGCAAACGGAGCCATAGTCGAAGCAAACTCTTTCCTTCGAGCAAACATCAGAACGAAGTTGGTGAAAGTTTGCTGAAGCTCCAGTCCATCTTCCATAGGAGTCAACAGAGCCAGTCTGGTTCCTTCGACGCGTCTGTTCGCTATCGCTGGAGCCTGCTCATTTATTTGAACCTTCTTAGGCAGGAAAGATTCGAAGGTGGCATTGAGCCACAGTTGGAGCAGCCAAAAAGGTCCAGCAAGCAGCAAACTGGCCCTGTTCTCGATAATCTTCAGAAGAGTCGCCCCATTACTAATCGAATCGTAGAGGCTAGCCAAAATCAATTCTGCCAAACAGATATTTTGGCCATGATGGAGTTGAGTGGCGAGAGTGACCATCTTCTTGGTCACCTGTAAGGACTTCGAGCAAAATACAAAGCGTGTCAGCCATAAGGCTAGAAACGCAATGTGTTCGACATCCGACACAGTATCTGTCGACCTGTCGTGATAGTGATTGATGAAGGTGGTGTATGTTGGCTTTGTGGCAGAGAACCCAATTTGATCCTCCGACATCTCCTCCGGATCGAAGTAATCCCCGGTGGGTCGAAGGCCAGTGATAGCGGCCACATCGAAGAGTGTAGGAGTCAGCATCCCACAGGGAAGATGGAAAGTGAAGTGGGAGTAGTCCCAGAAAAGTAGAGAAGCTATCAACATCTCTGGAGAATAGTTCAGACCTGTCTTCGACAGCATGACCAGGTCGAAAATCCCCATATCTTTCCAGATCGAAGCTTGGCGCTTCTCCATTTTTTCCAGCCAAGCAACGTAATCAGGAGTAAGGCTAGGGCCAGACCTGAAAGCCCTAACACCTTTGTTGAAGAAACGGAGGTCGATTTTCTCTTTAGCAGGGTCTTCATTATCCTCTGCGTCTTTCTTGGCGCATGCAACCGGTTTGAGTCTCTCAACTACCGGAAAATAACTCTTGATCTTCATGGCCTCAACAATACTTGGATACAAGGGGCCAGACATAGCAAAGATCTGGTTGGAGTATCCAACCGGGATCATAAGGTGGTGTGAGTAAGCATCACGAACAGCGATGTCCAAGGGTTCAGGGACCCTTCGTTGGCCCGTGGAAGTTACCACTGGAGCAGTGACGAAAACCTTAGGTTTGACATTTCCAGATTGTACGGTGGCGCTAGGAGCAGTGGAGGGACCAGATGCCATTGTTAATGGTGAGGATGAAGACGAAATGAAGGAAAAAGGGTTTTTGCAAAGATGACAAGTTTGTGTGCAAATGGGGAAGTCTGAAAGTTAGATAGCGTAAAAAGTCCCACAGTGGGTACTTACTGCTATTTATAGTAGTGGGGGAAAATCCCCAAAACCGAGGACATTAAATGCCATTTAATGTTGCAGAAGTAGTGGGACACGTGGCATCCCCCTGTTGTTTTAGCCGTTCTGCAGAAATGGAGAGGCGCAGCGTGCGTCCTCGTTTTTGGGAATTGTCATAATGACAAATTCTGAAATGACGTTTGGCACTGCACGCCGTACTGAGGTGACGTCTTAGGTACGGATAAATGATGGTTTTCTTGGGATTGCCAGTGGTTGGTAGAAGACAACAAAAAGTGCACAATTTAATTTGTGACTAAGCATGAAAGGACAGGTGTCGAATGGCGTTTCAAAGAATGCCCTTTTCTTTCAGAGTCGAAATAAGGCATTCTTGGGGGGCAATTTGTTAGCTCTTAAATTCGACACCCTTGTTTCATTGATGTCAGCCATTAAGGCTGAAGGATGTTTTCGACCAGCTAAGTCCGTCGAAATATCCATCGAAAGATGGCAAAGTACTTAGAAGATTTCTTCCAAGGGAGAAGTTGGTTGCCTTCGACGTCGAAGGTGTTTCTCGTCGAAGATGCGTCTCGACGAAGGTGTTCGATGGTTCAGAGTGGAACGGTTTGAAATTCAAGCGTTTGGAGGGAAAACGGTTTCCAGCGGTTATCAAGTGCAACATGCAAAGATCTGGAGCGTCGAACGTTGAGAACGTGCCAAGTGGAATCATCTCGAAGCAGTGTAACTGCCCGACGGTTACTTGGGATGTTTTAGTATAAATAGTAGTAGTCATGTAGTTTCTCGCGTGTGTTCACAATTATATACAAAGTCACTCATATAGATTCGAGTACCCAGCGTGTGAGAAAGAATTGTTGAGAAATGTATGTGTGAAACACCAACTTTATTAATCAAAGTCATTTACTTTTCCAGAAATTTACTTGCTTTCTCCTTTACTTTCCTGTCGAAATCCTTTACTTTAAGCCTTCATTTCTTTTACCAAGTCCTTTCTTCATGCATTTTACTTAAAGCCTCTTATTTTATTGTCACTTAACCAATATCTAATTTAATCAAAACTTCAAAATCAACCTATGTCCTAGGATCAATCTGATCGATCCTGCGAGTAACCAAATAAGTAACCATTTGGAGGATCAGCGGTTGTTTACCAATAACCAGGGTAAACAGACACTCAGAAACTTGATCCTTAGGTCAATTGCAGCTCGAAGACCCATGATGCATGCTTCATACTCCGCCATGTTGTTGGTGCAGTTGAAACACAGTCAGGCGGTAAGTGGGGTATGAGAGCCTTTTGGAGATATGATCACAGCACCAATACCGTTACCCAAAGCGTTTGAGGCTCCATCAAAGTGCATAGACCATCGGGATCCTTCCTCAGGTCCTTCATCCGGTCCAGGTACTTCACAATCAGTCACTACCATGATATACTCGTCTGGAAACTCAAAGTTCATGGGTTGGTAATCATCCACCGCCTGATGTGCCAAATGGTCTGCCAACACACTTCCCTTGATTGCTTTTTGAGTCGTGTACTGGATGTCATATTCAGTCAAGATCATCTGCCATCTTGCTATTCTTCTGGACAAGGCAGGCTTTTCGAAGATATACTTGATTGGATCCATTTTTGAAATCAACAGAGTAGTGTGAGTCAACATATACTGTCTCAGCCGGCGAGCAGTCCATACCAAAGTGCAGCAAGTTTTCTCGAGCAGTGAGTATCGGGTCTCACAGTCGGTAAACTTTTTGCTAAGGTAATAAATAGCGTGCTCTTTTCGGCCAGACTCGTCATGCTGCCCCAACACACATCCCATTGAGTTGTCAAGTACTGTCAAATATAAGATTAGAGGTCTCCCTTCAACTGGTGGCATAAGAATGAGTGGCTCTTGGAGATAGTCTTTGATTCTTTTGAAAGCGGCTTGACATTCATTGTTCCAATGTACCACTTGATCTTTCTTCAGTAGCTTGAAGATTGGTTCACAAGTAGCAGTTAGGTGCGAGATGAATCGGGCAATGTAGTTCAGACGTCCCAGGAAGCCTCTGACTTCTTTCTCTGTCTTGGGAACTGGCATCTCTTGTATGGCTTTCACTTTGGCAGGGTCCACTTGAATACCTTTGTTGCTCACGACGAAGCCTAGTAGTTTTCCAGATCTCACCCCGAAGGTGAACTTGTTCGGGTTTAATCTCAGCTTGTACAACTTCAACCGGTCAAACAGCTTCTGTAGATGGTCAAGGTGTTCTTCCTCAGTTTGGGACCTTGCAATCATATCGTCAACGTAGACTTTAATCTCATGATGGATCATGTCATGAAACAGAGCAACCATGGCACACTGATACGTTGCCCCAGCATTTTTCAACCCAAAAGGCATGACCTTGTAGCAAAAGGTGCCCCACTGAGTAACAAAGGTGGTCTTCTCCATGTCTTCAGGAGCCATCTTTATCTGATTATAACTGGAGAACCCGTCCATGAAGGAGAATACCTTATGCTAGGTAGTGTTGTCAACCAGAACGTCGATGTGAGGCAGAGGGAAGTCATCCTTAGGGCTCGCCCTGTTCAAATCCCTGTAGTCGACACACATTCTGACCTTACCATCTTTCTTCGGTACCGGAACCATGTTGGAAACCCACTGAGGGTAAGAAGTCACTGCTAGAAAACCGGCATCAAATTGTTTCATAACCTCAGCTTTGATTTTCTCGGACATCTCTGGACGCATACGGCGGACCTTCTGTTTTACCGGAGGGCATTCTTCCTTGGTAGGCAGGTGATGAACCACAATGTCGGTATCCAACCCAGACATGTCTTCGTAAGACCAGGCAAAGATTTCCACGTAGTCATGCAGCATCTGAATCAACCTTTGTTTCACACTAAGCTCCAGATTTGCACCGATCTTGACTTCCTTTTTGTCTGTCTCAGTACCCAGATTCACTGTTTCCACTGGCTCTTCATGTGGCTGAATGGCCCTCTCTTCCTGGAGTAGCAGTCTTGCAAGCTCACCAGGCACTTCGCAATCATCTTCACCTTCGTCTTTGGCTAAGTTGATCGGATTTTTGAAGTCATAACTGGCAGTAGCAGAGTCGTTACCAGTGAGATCCAGAGTGGATTGGGACCTATATATGTGAGTGTGTGTAAATAGCTGCTTTGCAATATATAATAAAGAAAGACAAGGAGCGCAAGATTTGAAATGCAAAAAACATCCAATGCTTTTATTAATGATATATGAAAATGACACACAAAAGCCCTCACAAATGAAGCCACGGTACCCCGGGTAAGACACCGGGCCATAAAGTTTCACAATATCGTCTGTTACAAATTCAAAACAAAGGAGTTCATTACTGAGTGACAAAAGTAATAGGTATGAAGCCTTTCGCCGTCCAGTTGCTTGGTCCATCGTTGGTCGTAGGGTAGATCCAGCTGTCGAGTTCAGATTCCTCCACGTCATCTTCAATGGCATTTACTCCCGAGTTGCTGATGAACACACGAGGTCTTCCAATCCTTGCACGTCGAACATCCCTCTGAGCTTCTGCAGTGAAACCCAAACCAAACTTGTCAGTCTTCTGAGTAAAATCAGGAAGTCGGCCCCAGTTTGCACACTCACCCTTCTCAATAACAGCCCGGGCATCCTTTAAGGAAGCCATCTTCAAAGGAGAATCTTCGATCACAGTCTCTGCTGATGCCAGTGTCTGAGGAACCTCTTCAAAGTGCTGGAATGGAGTCTCAATGAATTCCCCATCCATCTCTATGTACCGGAATGAGTTGAGGTGGCTGACCATGTATTCCTCCTCCCCCTACACTGTAACAATCTTCCCTCTGATCGGGTATTTCAGCTTCTGATGTAGTGTGGAGGTCACAGCTCCAGCCTTATGGATCCATGGACGACCCAGCAAACAAGAATAGGATGGTCGGATGTCCATCACATAGAATGTAGAACCAAAGACCTGAGAACCAACCCTGATTGGAATGTCAACCTCACCATGTACCATCCTTTTAGACCCGTCAAAGGCCCAGACAACAATGTTACTTGGCTTTAGTTCCAACCCCTCGCAGTCCAACCTGTCTAGAGCTTTCTTGGGCAAGACGTTCAAAGAGGACCCAATGTCAACCAACACATGTGCAAGAGTAGTTCCCCTGCATTCAATGGAGACATGCAGGGCATCATTATGGTTCTTCCCTTTAGCAGTCAGATCAGCGTCAGAGAAACCCGAACCATTATCAGCAGTTAAGTTGGCCACACAATCGGTAAATTGATCAGCTGATGTCTCTTGTGGCACGTGGGCCATCTTTAGGAAGGTAATCAAAGCCTTGGCATGGGCCTCTGAACACAACAACAGTGATAGCATAGAAATTTTAGATGGGGTGTGCCCCAGTTGCTCAACTACATTATAATCACTCTTCTTGATGATCTTAAGAATCTCTTCCATCTCCTGCTTGGAAGCTTCAACATTGATGGTCTTTGGTGCCTCCGTCCGGGCAGGCATATCAGTAGCGATCCCTTTGCCCCGATCGTCAGATGACTCGGCAGCAGGGGTAGAAATAGGAACTTGGTCAGGAAGGGAAATAGGCACACTTGCAGGTGTGATAGAAATAGGTCTTTGGATAGCTGGTGGTGCAATATCGGGTGAGAAAAGTCTACCGCTGCAGGTGACTTTGGCAGGCCCGGTGATATTGCTGACGCCGGTACTAGTATCAAACTCTTGTTTAACTCCAAGCACATAAACATCTGCCCCATAGTGCCACGGGACAACTTTGTCGGATGTATAGGGGATAGGCCCCGGAACAGTGATGATTATGGGAGCAATCTTCTGAACAGGCATAATTTTGAAAGGCTTCCTCGAGGGAGCCCTGGGAGAATTGTTGAAAATGGTGACAATGGAAACTTCTTCAGTAGGGGTGGCGGGAACAGCAATCTTTTCAAACAGGATTTCTTTATTATCCATCAGGTTTTGGATTCTTGACTTCAAAGATGGACAACCAGCAGGTGAAACAGAACACAGGCGGCAACCTTCAACACATCCCGGAAATAAACCGGCTAGCAACAGGTTCCTTTTGATGGTCATCAGCGGAGTAACAATATCATCCACAGAGGCCACAAACAGGTCTTCCTCCACAGCATTCGCTCCATGCTTAGGCATGGGAGCAGTCACAACATTGGGCCTTTCGGGCACCTCGAACTCTATCTCTTTAACATCAATTAGGTCATGAACCTTATTCTTCAGAGCCCAACAATCATCCGTAGTATGCCTCGGGCTGTCAGAGTGATAAGCACAGCGGGCGTTAGGATTGTACTTTGGGGATGTTGTGTTTACAACCTTCGGAGCTTCTTTTATGGTCACCAGATTGGTTGTCAGTAACTGCGGCAATATCTGGGATAAGGTCATGCTAAGCCGAGTGAACTGCCTTCGGGGTCTCTCACTCCTTTGTTGGTTATGATGCTGAAGAGCAGCAGCAGGCTTTGAAATAACCACCACATTGACAGCTTGGCGGCGTTCCGGTCTATTCTGTCTCCTTGAACCATAGACAGCACTAGATTCCTTCTTGAATGGTTTCTTCTCAGTGCTCGAGGAGGCACCTTTCTGTATCTTCCTATACTTGAAACCAGCTTCTATTCTCTCACCAGTTAAGATAAGGTCTATAAACCCGGCTGAAGAATTTCCAATCAAATGGTTGAAGAACGGACCAGACAGGGTCCCCAAGAACATATCAACAAGCTCACGGTCAGTTAAAGGTGGTTGCACCCTTCCAGCTAGGTCTCTCCATTTTTGAGCGTACTCCTTAAATCCTTCACTCGTCCCTAGTGACATACCCTGGAGTTGGGTACGCGTAGGAGCGAGGTCGGAATTATACTGATACTGCTTATAGAACGCAGTAGCCAGATCCTCCTAGTTACGAATACTGGCTCCATCCAGCTGATAGAACCATTCGAGTTGAGTCCCTGAAAGACTATCCTGGAAGAAATGGATCCACAAATTCTTGTCAGCAGTGTAAGGTTGGATCTTCCTTACATACGACCGGAGGTGCAACTTTGGGCAGGAGGCTCCGTCGTATTTGGCAAAAGCAGGTGCCTTGAACTTATGGGGAATCACCACCCCAGAGGATAAGCATAGGTCTCCAAAGTCCAACCCGGGCACATTCTGAATCTCCATGGTGCTCAGGCGGTCCTCCAACTGTTTATACCTATCCTCAGCAGGAGGGTATTGTTCCTCATCATAACCCGTCTCGTTGTCGGAGACCACGGGACTAGGAACCCTTCTTTCTTGGGGACTGTCTTTGCCTACAGATGAGGTAGTCAGCTCAACCTCATTCTGCAGTCCATTCCCAAATCTGCGTCCAGTGTTGAACAAGACGGTCCTCTTCTTCTTCTTCTTCAGAATCAGGGTCTTCAACTCCTGTTGACCCTTGGCTACGCTCATAACCAACTCTTGGAATTGGGCATTCTGGGCCTGGAGGGCCTTGATAGCTTGTTCAGTGGAAGGTTCAGAAGTCATGATGATTGCTGAAATAAACAGCGAAGAAGATAAGTGACCTGTAAAAAGGGTACCTGTTATGCATATGATGAAATGAAATGCGTATGATTTATGTTTTCAAAGACAATCGGGATTCCACTTTGTAGACAAGAAAGGAAACAAACTTTATTAGATTAAACTTCAGAACTTAAATTGTTCAACAAATTGCCCTTAGACGATACAAGAATAGAAATACTGAAGAGTAAATAAAAGTTGTAAAAGAAACATCCAAGGCCCATCAATGCTCCCATGGCCTCTTCTTCTCGGTGCGGATATAATCATTCAGGATCCGCTCGTTCTCCAATTGCTTTGTCAGCTTCTGGATCTTCTGTTCCTGTTCGTTGAACCTTTCCCGATAAGAATCCCGTTCTTCCTGTAGTTGCGCCCAAGACCTTTTTAGTGTACCAATATCAGTGGGTATCTGAGGATGGAGAACAGTTGGAGGAACCCCGTCTTTATCAGCAATTTCAAGGATAATAGGCCTGACAGCTTCGTAGGGCATACCTAGCTTCTGAGCACGGATGCGGACCCATCTGAAGTAGGATTCCATTGGTAGAGAAGTCTTTGGTCCCACCTCATGTGGGTCAGCTTTTTGAATTCTATCCGAAGCCCGGATGAATCTACGACGCAGCTCGTCACTGTCTACCTGAAACTCAAAACTGATGTGAGGTATCAACATCTCATGAGGCCCTTCTCTTCTGGCTCTTCCAAAATGACGGAGAGCTAAACATGGGTTAAAAGAGATTCCTCCCTAAGTTCCGATCAATGGAACATTAGGGTACTCTCCGTAACGATCAATAACGGCCACCTCATCTAAACCTCTGAGAATCCAAATGATGTCATTATCAGTGAGAGACATTATCCTATGAGCCCAGCCCCTTCCTTCTTTGTTCTTTAGTACGAACTTAGGGAGGTGCGAAATAAACCACCTCACCAATAAAGGAGCACAACACCACAAAGTTCCCCGTCTTTGGGAAGTACGAGCATAGAGTTGTTGCAGGATATCACCCAAGAGAGTGGGTACAGGGTTCCGAGAGATGAAGATCCTTATGGCGTTGACATTAATAAAGGTATCAGGATTTGGAAACAATACTAAACCACAGATTAAGAGAGTCAGGATGTCTTCGTGCGCTCTGAAGTCTAAGTCATTCCAGAAACTATTAGCTTTGCCAACCAGAAACTTGACCAAAAAGCCCTTAACTCCACTTCTAGTCTCCCAGTTAGCCATTACCTCTCCTTTGGTCAAGGGAAGGGCTGCAGCAATCTCTTCAGGCCTAAGAGTCTTTTCCCAACCGGTGAATGCAGTTTGTTCCAAAACAGGGATACCAATCAAATCAGAGAATTCTTCCAGGGTAGGGACCAACTGGAAGTCTTGAAAGGTGAAGCAATGGTATAGCGGATCATAAAACTGGGTCAGGACGCTCATCAATTGTTGGTCCCACTTTGAAGTGACTAAACCGAGAAGAGAACCATGCCTCTTGATGAAGGAAATAGTGTTTGGAATCCTATCAACCAATTCTGTAAGCAAAGCAGGTGGTTGAACAAAGTTGAGCCAGATAGTGTTCCTTCGCATGGGCTTCATGATGTCCTACAAAACAGAGCAAAGATGAAACCCTCTTGTCTTTGAAATGGGTTAGTCCTTATGCAGGATGCATGCAATGGTATGATGTTATGATGTCATGATAAAGGCACACCACAAGTATTCACAAAAGGCAAACATGGTAAAAGCACACAAGTCACACCAAACAGCCCTTAGAGTTCAGGCTAGCATGAAGTTTAGGTACTACCATCTTTCAGTTTCAGTTGGTTAAGACCTGTCCTAAAAATAGTAACCGGGTTCTAGAGGATCTCAATATCACTGACTACCCTCAATCGGTCATAATTCCAGTTTGGCAACCTTTTCTTGCGGCCGGAACCATCACGAGAGTTTAGCCTCAATGAGTGTAGCATACTGCTACTGTTCTATGGCCAAGTTGGTCAATTTAAGGTTCTAAGGTCAGCTGGTGCTTAATGACTCCTCAGAAGACCCATATTCTCCTCGTTCTAACACAAGGGATATCGGTACAGACCGAGGTGTCACACCAACATAGCTACTGCTTCACCCGTGTCGGTCTACGTCGGACAGGTCCCTCACAGTTTATTGCTACTTACCTAAAGGGTATTCCCCAGATCCGGGTTAGGATCTATGAAACTCCAATACAAGCCCACAAAGTTAAAGCATACAAGGCATACAATTGAAAACATAGAATGATTTAATCCTAAGGTACACCTCACTTATATATGTCCCCAGTAGAGTCGCCAGTTCTGTGATAGGTGGAAATAGAACTGACTGTTTTGAAATGCTGGTTCGCGTTTGCGTTTAGCAAAATGTCGCGGTAAGCAAGAGTCGCCACCGTCTTTTATTTTCTCCAACAAGGAAAGGACAAAAGCACAGCAAAATTCCTTTTCGAGATGTTTCTCGGGTTCGGGAGGTAGATTATAGAAAGGGAAGGTGTTAGCACCCTTTCTATCTGTGGTTATCCACGGGCTCTTAGGTACTTGCTCACTATGTTTTCAAAAGGTTTTGCTTTTCTTGTGTTTGTGGGTTTTGAAAAAAAGTTTGTTTGAAAACTTCGATTTAACTCTTGTATCTGTCCTCAAGAGTGTTTGAAGCGTTGTTTTAAAACTTTTGTCAGAAAAGTGTAGGTGCAAAAAGTATTTTTTTGTTTTTTGAAAGAGCAAGTATCTAAGAACCTCTACCTACTCAAAAGAAATTAAGCTGTGTAAATGTCCTTTAGACAGTACTATCCCACTATTGAGGAGTAGGTAGCACCATCGTTGGAGTTTCAGGTCAATTCGATTATAGGGACATGTGGTCACCAAAGCAATAGTAGAACGCCTTAGCGGTAACCCTAATGTCTTAGATCATTTTTTATCGAGGCAACCGTTCCGAGGCAACTTTTTGATCTTTAGACAGGAGGGCGACCTCTAAAACACCCTATACCCAATGACCACGTCGAGGCAACCAAGTGAGGCGTACCCTAGGAGTGGCATGTGTGAGTGTGTCAGGATTCAGTTAAGTTATCTTTGCACATGTTATGGTGAGCTACGGGTTGATTTTAATTTCAGAGATAAGTCTTGTCATGCATAACCTAGTTAACATACATCTAACAGTTAATAGTTGCGGAAAATAAAGCTAAGTTATTACAAGGCGTCGGGTATTTACATCGCCAAAAACAACCCTTGAAAAAAGTAAATTGCGGGAAATAAATGAAAGCGATAAAAAGTCCTAATTAAAGCTATTACATCCTCGGAACAATTACATAATTGGAATAAAAAATAATATGCGCGAGCAAAATTGAATCGGGGAAGTTCTTAGGGTTTTGACCCTTTTTTTGAGAAAGAAAGAAGTTTTGGTTGTTTATGAATTAAATTAAATTAAACCTAAAACTAATTAATAAAAAGAAATATTTTTGGTTTTTTAATGTCTCAAGGAAATAAATAGGAAATAAAAATAAAAAGATTAAAATTGTCAAAACCCTAATTCTACATTGATTTTATTTATTGTGAAAAAAAGTTAGAAATAACCTAATTAAACTAAATTAGTTAATTATATTTATTTACAAAAATAATAAATTAAGGGTGAAATTAATAAATAATAATAAAAATATTACATTTTTAGTTTTCTGATTTTATTATAAAAAATTAATTGGGTTAATTAAATAATAATAATAATTAATAGTAAAAAACAATTAAATAAATAAATACAAAGGAAGAAAAAAGAATAAACCCAAGGGGGGTGCTGGCCCAATTTTGGAGGTATCTTTGGCAATTTGAAGCCCAATAGCAATCCAGCCTGTTTGACTTTCTGGCTTGTCTATGCGTTTGTTGACTGAGCGTATGGTGGTCATCATCTCATGACCCTTGGATTTGGACTTGAAGACATATGGCTTATTGAGATGTGAGGTGCATAGTGGACCACTCTTGGAAATCTGCATGGGAACACACAAAGAAAAATAGGAATAAATGTTTTGGGGGACCTGGGATTCGAACCCAGGTCCCAATGGTCATATGCACGCGTCCCTGCCACTCCACCAACTTGCCTTAGTTGTTATTAGAATGACACACAATCAATATATTAATAAACACACAAATATGCTGGAATTATAAAACAAAGCGCGCGAATTTTAAAAGGGCCAATAAGGTATCAACGCGTCATCGTCTTCTTCATTTGTTCCTGCAAAAATAACATTAGATAGTGGGGGTTTTTAACCCCCACTATATGCTACGAGGAAAAATAACGATTAGCAGCATGATGAATATAAATATTTCGCGAAGGGTCCTTTGTGTTCGTCTTGGTTCAACGATTCCAACCATGGGTCTTATGAGTCCTAATTTTTCTGGGTTTAGAAAGCCCCAATTTCAAAGCTTGAGAACCCTAGAAATTGATCATGGCATCTTTGGATTCAGGGAGTTATAAATCAATTAAACCATTCCATAAGCTTGGTATGACCTCTAGCAATGCGAAACAATCACAAAAACATGTTAATTATGCATGAATTCAACAATACGATTTTGGAAAATAAGTGCAAACCGTGGTTCTGTTTTCAATGATTTCTTGAGCTTTAAGGTCTGAATTTGATTGCAAATCCTTCCTGGGATCTCCTGCAATGTATTGGAATCAATAAAAACTCTTAAATCGCCCTAGAATACAAAAACCAGTTTTCAATTTTCTTGGAATTTCTTGAATATGCTAGGGTATGTTTCTGCAGCTTTTCACGTTCTTAAGGCCAGGGTTTGCTTCCTTGTATATAAGGCAATTGAATTAGGTCAAAAACTGGGCAAAAATCCATTGAATTGATGATTGAATCTTTGATTGGAAATCAAATATTTTTGAATCTTCATGATTGAACAAAGTTGCCAATTTTGGATTTTTTTGCGTCTTTGATTTGTGCACGAATTTGCCAGCATATCTTGACCATATTTGCTTCACAAATTGATTGAAAAATCAAATCTTGCATTTTCCTACAATTTAAATTAATTAAATGAATTAATATTAATTAAAAATCCAATTAATCAATAAAAATAATAAAATAAATTCAATTAAGCTTGATGGGTCGTGCATAGGCCATGGATGAAGTTTCAAGAAGATATTTGAGGCCCATTAGCAAAAATAAGGTGTTTTGAGCAAAGTTGACTTTTGCAAATTCCTAAAAATTTCCCAACTTCTCCAATGCATATCTTGCTCAATTTTGATCATATGACCATGTTCTTGGACATTTTGGAAAGGTCTTTAAGTCCTCTAACCAATGCCTTTGGTCCCATGTCATTTGGATTTACCAATCTCAAGTTATGGCCTTTGACTTAAAGTGTACTTTTGTTGACTTTTGAAATTGACATATAATGTCAAAATTGATAACTTTTTGTGAGAGCATTTCTTGGACTTGGAATGTGAAGATGGTTCGTAGGAAACTGCATCCCCTTCAAAATGAGAATTAGATGGGATTTTTCTGACGAACCATGAAAAAGTTATGCCCTGGTCAAGATACAGTTAACTTTTCTATTGTCCAAAAATAGTAACTTTTTGCATCTTGATGATTTTTGAGCTATCCTTGTGTAATCATGATCAAGACTTGATGAAATGATGATTGTGAACTCAAAATAAGATGTTGACCAAAAATTCTGACTTTTGACTGCAAAATGACCATTTTGCCCTTGTAGTTGATTGTGGATCAAATGAGGCTTTTGACTGTGCCAATTGGTACTGTGAGTCTTGAGACTTGGTATGTAGGTGCTTGAGAATGTATATAGGCCTATGAGACTTGATTGAACCATTGAAAACCTCAAATTCCTTGAAAGAACCAAAACCCTAATTTCAGCTGCCTTAGGAAGTAGTTTGACTGTACAACCCTTGAGCCATCTTGAGCAATTTGGAAATCAATCTTGACAAATCTTGAGGAATATGGGAGGGAAAATTTTGGGGTACAACAGTTGCCCCTGTTCAATCTTCTTAAACCTGAGAATGTAGATTGGCTTGCGTGCCTTTCGTGATCCGAAGGTGGAAGATGATTGAACACTAAAGTGCCCAGAAATTTGCACTCGCATAGTGTAGTATCAGCGATGTGATGTCGAGAATGGGCTTACAGATGCCATTTGGAGATATGATGGATAGGAGGATGGGCTTATAGATGCCATCTGGAAATGTAATGGATAGTTGTGGAGATGGGCTTAAAGATGCCATCTGGGAATGTTTGTTGAATTGTAACTTGGTAGGTTGAAAGAAGGAACCTGTGTAGGGTTGCCTGATGATGAGTCTGTGTAAAACTGCATCTTGGAAGAGAAGGAACCGGTGTCGGGTTGCTTCATTATGGTCAAGTGGATAGTTGTCCTGTCTGGTTTCAGGTATTAATCTCTGACCTGAGAAAGAAAGATAGTTTTCCTGTCTGGTTTCAGGTATTAATCTTCAATCTCTTCAATGTAGATAACTTTCCTATCTGGTTTCAGGTATAGATCTACAATCAGTCGTCCACAGATATTTCCTGGCTAGTTACAGGTGTTGATCTGGAACTTAAGAAAGGGTGGTCAGGGAGATAGTTTTCCTGTCTGGTTTCAGGTATTAATCTCTGACCTGAGAAAGCAAGATAGTCTTCCTGGCTTGTTACAGGTATTGATCTTCAATCTCTTCATATAGGTAACTTTCCTGTCTTGTTTCAGGTGTTAACCTATAATCAGTTGTCCACAGATATTTCCTGGCTAGTTACAGGTGTTGATCTGTAATTTAAGAAAGGGTGGTCGGGGAGATAGTTTTCCTGTCTGGTTTCAGGTATTAATCTCTGACCTGAGAAAGAAAGATAGTTTTCCTGTCTGGTTTCAGGTATTAATCTTCAATCTCTTCAATGTAGATAACTTTCCTGGCTAGTTACAGGTATAGATCTACAATCAGTCGTCCACAGATATTTCCTGGCTAGTTACAGGTGTTGATCTGGAACTTGAGAAAGGTTGATAGTAATCATCTTTTGATTGAACTTTTCCTGAAAAGGCAAAACATTAGTTGTATGCGATGTCATGATGTATGAGATGCATGATGCTCTCGAAATGAGATTGTGCCGTATGCATTTTGTCATGCATGAAATGCGAAATGTTTATGAATGTATTTTCGTCGGGGAAAATAAATCCTTGACAGATGCCGGGGAGTTTGTTAAATCCTGGGCTGATGTTGAAGAGTAGAGTTCTTCGTTTCCGCTGGGGATGATGAACGAAGATGATTGCAAGAATAAACCGGTAGGAGAAGATGACTCCGTTGGGGGATAAACCTGGTGAAGAGATTACTCTGCGGGGAATTACTCTGTGGGAAGAGATGCTTCGCCGAGATTTTAACGATAACTCCGCTGGGGATTCCGTTGATAAGCTCTGTTGGGGATTTTGATGATGAACTCCGTTGGGGATAGAAAGAACTTCGCTGGGGACAATCTTTCCGTTGCAACTTGCTGAGGATAACCCAGTAGACTCTGGTGGGGATAAACTTCTGAATAAGGCTGGGGAGATGCATTTGCACTCTGCAGGGGACAAGCTTCCAGAATCTACTGGAGAAGATGATTCAACTCTGGAGGGGAAGCTTTTTCAGACTGCATTGGGAAATGGCTCCACTGGGGGTATCTTGTATTCCGCCGGGGAACAATCTTATATTTCTGTCGAGGAATATTAAGACTGTCGGGGATGCTTGCTGGGGAATATCTTTATACTCCGCTGGAGAATATTAAGATCTACTGGGGGTACCCGACCTTTTGGAACTAATAGTAGACCAACTCTGCCTGGGGAGAGTATTGTTGATTTGTCTTACTCTACGGGAAATGAAGGTATCTTGGTCATATTCTTTAGCTGAACCTACCTTGGTACCTTAGTGGACAGAGCAACTAGACCTTTTAGACAATTCTTATTGCCCCTGTTTCTGATATCACCTGTAATTAGTCCTTTTTTTCGCATGCAAATATTTGTGATCAGCAATTAATGTCAAATGCATATATCAAAAATGAACATTGGACGTTCTTTGCAAAACAAAACAGATAAAGGAAAAACAATTGGCAATTTGTCTGAAAAATGAACTTGTATTGATTTTGAAGTTTGCCTGTAAATAGGCATTTTTGTACAAGAGGCTGACGTCCTAGTAAGAGAACGCCGTCGAACAAAATAGAGTTTATACAATTTGTGAAAAGGAAAACAAAACAGCTACGTGAAAAATCCCACTGGGTTCCAACTCTGCTATCGCCTTTATATCTTCAAGCGTCTCATCACTTTGCTGCTTAGTTGAAGATGAAGCTGACTGATCGATGTCGTCTGAACCTGATAGTTGATACCGGATTCTGGATGCAGGGTGATCCAATGAGACATAGTATTACGCTTATCCCTAACTTTTTCCTGGACCACCCTTCCGGGTTTTCAGTCCACTGGGATACCCATGTTGCCCAAGCCGCCTTTTCAGGTTTTCGACTTGCCGGGTGTACAGATATTTTTAATTTCATCAATTATTTTTTCCCGAACCCTTTTGGTTCGCCGGGAAGCCCTTATTTTTGCCTAGGCCAGTCAATCTAGCGGGTCTTTAATCATGCGTAGTATCTTTTTACTATGCCTGTATTGGCGGGGTGAGGAAGGTCGTCACCATCCATGGTGGTTAGAATCATCGCACCTCCTGAGAAGATATTCTTAACCACAAATGGCCCTTCGTACGTAGGGGTCCATTTTCCCCTGGGATCACCTTGAGGTAGAATGATGCGCTTGATTACCAGGTCTCCGACTTGATACTCTTGTCGTCTGACTTTCTTGTTAAATGCCTTGATCATCCGTTTTTGGTACGTCTGACCATGACAAATAGCAGTGAGTCTCTTTTTGTCGATTAGGTTCAGTTGATCAAGCCGAGTCTGGATCCAGTCATCTTCACTTAAACCTGCATCCTTCATGATCCGGAGAGAGGGTATCTGAACTTCGATGGGTAAGACTGCCTCCATGTCGTATACCAAGGAATAAGGTGTTGACCCTGTTGACGTTCGTGCTGAGGTACGGTACCCATGAAGAGAAAATGGTAGCATGTCGTGCCAATCTTTGTAGGTCACTGTCATCTTCTGCACAATCTTTTTAATATTCTTATTAGCTGCTTCTACAGCCCCATTCATCTTTGGTCGATAGGGAGAAGAGTTGTGGTGCTGTATCTTAAATTGCTCGCAGAGCTCAGTGATCATCTTATTGTTAAGATTGGTACCATTATCCGTAATGATCCTCTCAGGTACACCGTATCGACCGATCAGGTTGTGCCGAATGAACCGTGCCACGACGTTCTTGGTTACGGTGGCAAAGGAAGCTGCTTCAACCCACTTCGTAAAGTAATCAATCGCTACCAGGATGAAATGATGCCCGTTGGATGTCGTAGGTCTGATCTCGCCGATCATATCAATGCCCCACATTGCAAAAGGCCAAGGTGTTGTCAAGACGTTCAAAGGAACTGGAGGAATGTGCACCTTATCAGCATAGATTTGGCACTTGTGACATGTCCGAGAATGCTAATAGCAGTTGGCTTCCATTGTGGACCAGTAATATCTAGCCCGAAGGATTTTCTTTGCCATGGTATGTCCACTGTAATGCGTTCTGAATGTACCTTCATGCAGCTCTGCCATGATCCTTTCTGCTTCGGTCTTATCCACACAATGCAGTAAGGTTGAATCATGGTTTCGTTTATAAAGAATGTCATTACTGAGGAAGAACTTTGCCGCGAACCTTCTCAGAAACTTCTTGTCATTAACAGACGCGCCCTCGGGGTATTCTTGAGCTTCAAGATACCTCTTTACTTCATGATACCAAGGTTTTTCTGTTACCTCTTCGGTCTCGAGATCACAGCAGTGTGCAGGTTCATCCAATTTCCAAATAATGATCCGGGGAGCCTCGTTATCCCATTTGACTTTGAACATAGAAGACATCATAGCCAGCGCGTCCGCCAACTGATTCTCCTCTCTTGGGAAGTGTTCGAAGGTTATCTCCTCGAAATGGGGGATCAATGTCAATACATACTCCTTGTAAGGAATAAGATTTGGGTGTTTCGTATCCCACTCGCCTTTGATCTGACTGATCACGAGAGCAGAATCTCCGAAGACACTCAAAAACTTGATCCTTAGGTCAATTGCAGCTCGAAGACCCATGATGCATGCTTCATACTCCGCCATGTTGTTGGTGCAGTTGAAACGCAGTCGGGCGGTAAGTGGGGTATGAGAGCCTTTTGGAGATATGATCACAGCGCCAATACCGTTACCCAAAGCGTTTGAGGCTCCATCAAAGTGCATAGACCATCGGGATCCTTCCTCAGGTCCTTCATCTGGTCCAGGTACTTCACAATCAGTCACTACCATGATATTCTCGTCTGGAAACTCAAAGTTCATGGATTGGTAATCATCCACCGCCTGATGTGCCAAATGGTCTGCCAACACACTTCCCTTGATTGCTTTTTGAGTCGTGTACTGGATGTCATATTCAGTCAAGATCATCTGCCATCTTGCTATTCTTCCGGACAAGGCAGGCTTTTCGAAGATATACTTGATTGGATCCATTTTTTAAATCAACAGAGTAGTGTGAGTCAACATATATTGTCTCAGCCGGCGAGCAGCCCATACCAAAGCGCAGCAAGTTTTCTCGAGCAGTGAGTATCGGGTCTCACAGTCGGTAAACTTTTTTCTAAGGTAATAAATAGGGTGCTCTTTTCGGCCAGACTCGACATGCTGCCCCAGCACACATCCCATTGAGTTGTCAAGTACTGTCAAATATAAGATTAGAGGTCTCCCTTAAACTGGTGGCATAAGAATGGGTGGCTCTTGGAGATACTCTTTGATTCTTTCGAAAGCCGCCTAACATTCATCGTTCCAACGTACCACTTGATCTTTCTTCAGTAGCTTGAAGATTGGTTCACAAGTAGCAGTTAGGTGCGAGATGAATCGGGTAATGTAGTTCAGACGTCCCAGGAAGCCTCTGACTTCTTTCTCTGTCTTGGGAACTGGCATCTCTTGTATGGCTTTCACTTTGGCAGGGTCCACTTGAATACCTTTGTCGCTCACGACGAAGCCTAGTAGTTTTCCAGATCTCACCCCGAAGGTGCACTTGTTCGGGTTTAATCTCAGCTTGTACAACTTCAACCGGTCAAACAGCTTCTATAGATGGTCAAGGTGTTCTTCCTCAGTTTGGGACCTTGCAATCATATCATCGACGTAGACTTCAATCTCATGATGGATCATGTCATGAAACAGAGCAACCATGGCACGCTGATACGTTGCCCCAGCATTTTTCAACCCAAAAGGCATGACCTTGTAGCAAAAGGTGCCCCACTGAGTAACAAAGGTGGTCTTCTCCATGTTTTCAGGAGCCATCTTTATCTGATTATAACCGGAGAACCCGTCCATGAAGGAGAATACCTTATGCTGGGCAGTGTTGTCAACCAGAACGTCGATGTGAGGCAGAGGGAAGTCATCCTTAGGGCTCGCCCTGTTCAAATCCCTGTAGTCGAAATACATTCTGACCTTACCATCTTTCTTTGGTACCGGAACCACGTTGGCAACCCACTGAGGGTAAGAAGTCACTGCTAGAAAACCGGCGTCAAATTGTTTCATAACCTCAGCTTTGATTTCTCAAACATCTCTGGACGCATACGGCGGACCTTCTGTTTTACCGGAGGGCATTCTTCCTTGGTAGGTAGGTGATGAACCACAATGTCGGTATCCAACCCAGGAATGTCTTCGTAAGACCAGGCAAAGATTTCCACGTAGTCATGCAGCATCTGAATCAACCGTTGTTTCACACTAAGCTCCAGATTTGCACCGATCTTGACTTCCTTTTTGTCTGTCTCAGTACCCAGATTCACTGTTTCCACTGGCTCTTCATGTGGCTAAATGGCCCTCTCTTCCTGGAGTAGCAGTCTTGCAAGCTCACTAGGCACTTCACAATCATCTTCACCTTCGTCTTCGGCTAAGTTGATCGGATTTTCGAAGTCATAACTGGCAGTAGCAGAGTCGTTACCAGTGAGATCCAGAGTGGATTGGGACCTGTATATGTGAGTGTGTGTAAATAGCTGTTTTGCAATATATAATAAAGAAAGACAAGGAGCGCAAGATTTGAAATGAAAAAAATGTCCAATGCTTTTATTAATGATATATGAAAATGACACACAAAAGCCCTCAAATGAAGCCACGGTGCCCCGGGTAAGACATCGGGCCATAAAGTTTCACAATATCGTCTGTTACAAATTCAAAACAAAGGAGTTCATTACTGAGTGAAAAAAGTAATAGGTATGAAGCCTTTTGCCGTCCAGTTGCTTGGTCCACTGTTGGTCGTAGGGTAGATCCAGTTGTCGAGTTCAGATTCCTCCACGTCATCTTCAATGGCATTTACTCCCGAGTTGCTGATGAACACAGGAGATCTTCCAATCCTTGCACGTCGAACAACCCTCTGAGCTTCTGCAGTGAAACCCAAACCAAACTAGTCAGTCTTCTGAGTAAAATCAGGAAGTCGGCCCCAGTTTGCACACTCACCCTTCTCAACAACAGCCCGGGCATCTTTTAAGGAAGCCATCTTCAAAGGAGAATCTTCGATCACAGTCTCTGCTGATGCTAGTGTTTGAGGAACCTCTTCAAAGTGCTGGAATGGAGTCTCAATGAATTCCCCATCCATCTCTATGTACCGGAACGAGTTGAGGTGGCTGACCATGTATTCCTCCCCCCCTGCACTGTAACAATCTTCCCTCTGACAGGGTACTTCGAGACAAGCATAAACTTTGCATTATTTGAATATCGTTGTTTGCACATGGTTATTTGTTTGACAGCGAAGAAATTCATACAGCGAATGTTCGGAGGAACGAAAACTCTCTCAGTGAGTAAAAATCACTTCAAGTGGGATGACACTTTCGTTACAAAAATCTCATATCAACAAAAGGGGATTTTATTTGGTATTGTCCATTTAACCTGGGGCAGTCCAGTCAAGATTTCAACAAATCTTTCAAAGTTCAGTGAACCTGGGGCAGTCCAGCCAAGATTTCAACAAATCTCTCAATTACAGATTAACCTGGGGCAAGTCTCCGTCACCATCACTTGGGGCATTTAAACGTCAATCTCATCAAAGGGTTACGTACAGTCCGAGTGTCCTGGCAACACCACAAGCATCTGATACTAGGGGCAATGACGAACCTCTCCAAAATCCTTCTGAAAAGAAATTCAAGAATTATCGAGAAGTTCATCACCTCTCTAGCAGACCAGCGGTCATGGGTTTATTTCCCCAACACTTGTCAAGGATTTATTCTCCAAAACAAAATTACATTTCAACAACATTCTTAACATATGCAGATTGATCGACAGATAAAAGTCATTATCTTGCTGAGGTTGTAGTCGTCAAAGATTCCTTCATCTTTTGGAGTAGTAATCATCAAAGATTCCTTCATCTTCTGGAGTAGTAATCGTCAAAGATTCCTTCATCTTTTGGAGTAGTAATCGTCAAAGATTCCTTCATCTTTTGGAGTAGTAATCGTCAAAGATTCCTTCATCTTTTGGAGTAGTAATCGTCAAAGATTCCTTCATCACCTTTTGGAGTAGTAATCGTCAAAGATTCCTTCACCTTTTGGAGTAGTAATCGTCAAAGATTCCTTCATCTTTTGGAGTAGTAATCGTCAAAGATTCCTTCATCTTTTGGAGTAGTAATCGTCAAAGGTTCCTTCGTCACCTTTTAGAGTAGTAATCGTCAAAGATTCCTTCATCTTTTGGAGTAGTAATCGTCAAAGATTCCTTCATCACCTTTTGGAGTAGTAATCGTCAAAGATTCCTTCATCACCTTTTGGAGTAGTAATCGTCAAAGATTCCTTCATCACCTTTTGGAGTAGTAATCGTCTAAGATTCTTTCATCACCTTTTGGAGTAGTAATCGTCAAAGGTTCCTTCATCACCTTTTGGAGTAGTAATCATCAAAGATTCCTTCATCACCTTTTGGAGTAGTAATCATCAAAGATTCCTTCATCACCTTTTGGAGTAGCGTTCGTCAAAATTTCCTTCATCACCTTCTGGAAGTTACGACCACCAACAAGATAACGGACAATTGAAGCTCCTAAAAATCTGTCTTTCTCAAGAATGAAGACTCTCATCCTTGAAACCTCAGAAGATTGGTATACTCCCAATTTCTGACCCTTAACAGAATGAAGACTCTCATCCTTGAAACCTCAGAAGATTGGTATACTCCCAATTTCTGACCCTTAACAGAATGAAGACTCTCATCCTTGAAATCTCAGAAGATTGGTATACTCCCAATTTTTGACCCTTAACAGAATGAACACTCTCATCCTTAAAACCCCAGTAGATTGGCATACACCCAAGCTCCTGATATCCCCAACAGAATGAAGATTCTCATTCTCAAAGTGGCATAACACCTAAACCTGAACTTCTTCCAGACAGGAATAAGTTTTTTCCAGAATCCTGAGTTTTACTCTCCAACAAGATAGCTACTTTTCAACAGTGTGGCTATTCCCCACAGAATTCAAATTCCCCAAGCAGAATGAAGACTCTCATTCTCAGCTCCTCACAGGATATTCAGATATTCCCCGGTGAAGATCTCCTCAAGACAGGAATCCCTAGTAGATTGGCATACAACCCCAGTTCCTGATTCCCCAATAGTGGTCCCAGAACTTCTCATTTTCAACGATCAAAGGATCTTCATTCCCCTGCAGCAGTCAAGGATTTACTTTCCCCGACAGCAGTCAAAGATTTCATTATCCAGGATTTGTCTTCCTCAACAAGACAGCTACTCAGCTTACATGCACATCCATTACATTCATATATCATAAACATTTATATAACATATGTGTTGCATCATACATTTCATGCAACATAACTTTGTGTTTCAGCTAATATTTTACCCTTTTTAGGATAAGATTAATAAAGCTTCAACTTTTGAAAACAGTTCACGGGTTCTCCAGACACGGATGTTAACCTATTGCTTATTCAACTCCAAGACCTCTGAAAACAGTTTACGGGTTCTCCAGATACGGATGTTAATCTATCGCTTGTTCAGACTCAACCTCTGAAAACAGTTTACGGGTTCTCCAGATACGGATGTTAATTTATCGCTTGTTCAGATTCAAGACTTCTAAAAACGGTTTACGGATGCTTCCCAACATGGATGCTGATCTATTGCTTATTTAACTCAAGACTTCTGAAAACAGTTTATGGATGCTTCCAAACACGAATGTCAATCTATTGCTTATTCAGACCCCCAGTTCAGAGATGTTCCAAACATGGATACCTTTCTGATACTCACCCACTCACCAACGACATACAATTCAACGAACATTCTTGGATGGCATCTCTAAGCCCATCCCCCGACAAGATTCTGTCACATCTCCAGATGGCATCTATAAGCCCATCCTCCTACCAACAATTTCCAGATGGCATCTTTAAGCCCATCTCCAAATGGCATCTTTAAGCCCATTCCCTCAAACTACGCTTTGACGAGTGCAAATTTTTTGGGCATTCTAGTGTCCAATCTCCTTTTACCTTCGAATCGCGAACGGCAAACTTGCCAATCTAACTCTTCAGGTTCAAGAAGATTGAACAGGGGAAACTGTTGTACCCAAAATTTTCCCTCCCTTTTTCACAAGAAATCACAGCTTCGGGTTTTCCCTGATTTTTCAAATTGGCTTAAGAATCGGTCAAACAGACTTTTTCTTATCAGTCTATCCAAATTAGGGTTTCCATTGATTTTGAATCAGTCCAAGCAGATTATTAGGGTTTCTATTGATTTGGTTGAGTTTGGCTCAGGGTTTGACCAAACAGACGCTTCTTTGACAATAAATCCACAATTAGGGTTTGCGCACGCATTCTCAAAAAAGAGTTTGGATCCACCACATTTCATTTGACTGTCACATGGTTTTGACGCTTGTTCAAGATTCCTGTTTGTTTCTCAAAGTCTAAACATCTGGGATAGAAGCTGAGGCTTCTGATTGAAAGATTGAAGTGTTGGTTTAATCAGTAAAGTGAAAGGCGTATGGACGTTTGTTTGTTTAACTGTGCAATGCTTTTGGTTATTTGGAACGTCGGACGTTTGTTGATTATTTATAATTTCTAAGTTAAAATTATTGGGATAATTTCCAATTATTATAATTCAAGAAATTTAAGTAATTAAATAAACAAGTGCAGAAGAAATCAAGAATTATCTGACAAAAAAGATTTTTATTCATTTTCAATTGTTTGTTACAAATATTATTTGAATACTGTAAATTTATTTACAGTGTTTACAATAATGTTATTACAATGATTAAAAATAAATTAAATCTACATCCTAAGTTTCTTAAAATCTTCATCTTCTACTGCTGCTTCCCTTGCCCCAATTGATATTCACCTGCAAAGCCAGAAAAGAGAAGTCAAACACAGATGAATTAAAAAGGCATTTTCAGACAGTTAATCAAAAAGTTCATCATTAAAGGTTGTTGGCCGGAATCAGTTTGTTTTATTTTTGCTCGTCCTCTCTGCAAATCGCAAGAAAATTCCTCTTCTTGGTTCACAAAGAGGAAAGTAAAATTGTTTGCAAGAATGGAATTAATTAAATACAAGGCAACATATTAAACAAAGGCACAAAGGCTGCATAAAAAGTTCACAGGGCTGCACAAGTGCAAACTGAAAATGCCAAGCTAAATTGCAAAGTTCAAACTGAAACTAAACCAAATTGCAAGGTTCAAACTGAACAAACAAGTTGCACAATGCATAAAGGCAAACAAAACTGTCAACCAAACTAGGCAAACCAAACTGTCAAAGAAATACAAAAGAAGCTGTCAAAAAATTGTCAACAAGTACACAAAAAAGCAAATGCCAAAAATCTGGAAGATAAGAGATATGCAGAAGAAAACCAAATTGCAAGCAACTTTTAAAACCTTTCCATCATTTTCCCTAGGCCAACACCTTTTCAAAATAGAAAGTACAGTTTAAGCAATTAAATATACTTTTCTGGAGAGAGAGAGAGAGAGAGAGAGAGAGAGAGAGAGAGAAAGAGAAAAAGTGAAGCAGGCTTACAGTTTTTGGGCAGGCTTAGAAGATAGATAAATATAACAAGATATCCAACAGTTCAAGGGGGGGCAGAACACATAAAGAAAAATATATCACAAAACTGTAAAACACCAAAGCCAAGCATAACACATCCTGCATCAAAGCCTCTCAAAAACTAACAAGCTCAAAAACTGCATAACCTGTAACCTGTATCTAAGCAAGCATAACAAGCACAAACCCTAAAGCCTGTTCAAAAAGCCTGCATAGAACACAAGCCAGAAAAGCCTGCATATAACACAAGCCAGAAAAGCCTGCATATAACACAAGCCAGAAAAGCCTGCATAACAACCACAAGCCAGAAAAGCCAAGCATAACACATCCTGCATCAAGAACATTCAAACAAAACCTGTACCACAAACAAGCCTCAAAACTGTCTTCAAGCAAGCAAGCCTGTCTCAAGCCTGCCTGCATAGCAAGCATTCAAGCCAAAGCCCTGTATAGCCTGTCAAAGCCTCAAAACTGCCTTTAATCCAAATACCCTCAGAACAAATTCATCACAGGGTCAAACACATCCAAACATCCAAACCACAATGACAGGCGCCTCAGAACTAGGTTCATCATAGGCAATCCAAAACTCGGCATCAAAACATCATCAAATACATATCAAAAAACCCTCAGAATCAAATTCATCATTGAAAACAAATCCGAGCATCCTCAGAACAAGAAGTTCATCACAGGATCAAACTAACCAAGCCAAAGAGAGGAATAAAGTCAGAAGTTAACACGTAAGCATTCTCAGAACAAGCAGCTCATCACATAATCAATAAAAGCATCACAGAAGCAAGTATTCAGAAGAAGAAAAGAAGATCCAGAAGCGTTGTTTTCAGAAGATAACATCATCATAAAACAAAACAAAGCAAAGATACAAGTACCAGAACAAAGCTTTCATCAGTGTCTCGCTCCCTCGCCTTGGCCACCGGAGAATGCCTCTTGTCCAAACTCTTCTTCTCCTTTCCAAAAAACAGAACCAAGGTATAAATTCCTCTTCCTTTTTTTTTCTACACCTCACACGAACACAAATAATAATCAAAGATCAATAGCAGTCGAAGACCAAAGTATGTCAAAAATCAATAACATGCACGAATTTTGAAACCCTAAAACATGGAAACAGAAACTGATACCTTTTCTTGTCACCGCCTTGCTCAACCATGGAGAGAGGAGAGTGGAGGTGGCGCCTAGTGGCGTGAAGCGAAGAGAGGTTTAGTCAGAAGCTCGCGATTGAGAAAGGACGAAGAGGACGATGAAGAAGAAAGGGAGCGGCGCCGTTCATGAACAAACCCTTTTCTGACCAAACGAATATAAACCCTAACAAATTCTTTGTCAAAATACATCTGGGCCTGCCCCATAGAACAAAACCCTAAGCCCAATTGAATCTGGCGCCTGCACCCCACTTTTTTTTGTGAATCTGTTTCATTTTTGTTCTTTTATTTGGGCCTGCCTCTCATACTAACACCTAAAGCCCATTTAATTTTCTTAACTCTTTTTATACAAATCAACACTTTTTTTTATTATTACCATCACCTTATTTTCTTTTTTTATATGTAACCTAATTCCTTTTGGTAAATAAAAATAATATATTAATTTTTCATATTATGTTTTTATTAACAATACTTTTTTTTATTACACTTAAAAATATGTAAATATTAGATTTCATTAAGTTAATTAATTTTAAAACTTTTGTTTAATTAATCTTATACAAGTTTCTAAAAAACATTAACAAATACATAAATAATAGAATTTTAAATTAAATATTTCTTTCTTTTAGAAACTCTTTTGTTTATATATAATTAACATTAATAAAAACACAAAAATAAATAAATGCTTAATAAATACATTAGATTAACCTTTTGATCACTTGTAAATAATCATGTGCATCTTACATTGCTTTTGATTCCTTTTTATTCTTATATTTTTACATTGAGAATGCGACGATTCGATTTGGTTGTAAATAATATTTGGACACTACTATCCTGATAGGACTCATCCCCATTTGTAAACATTTGTACCCCCATCCCCGGATACTTATTTGTAATAGCTTAGACTTTAAATTCCCGCAATTTATCGCTTTCTATATACTGTATAGTAATTAGGGTTTGTATGCGAAGATTAAAAATCAACCGCTAGATAACCTAACACAAGATAAATGCATGAAAATCAATACACAATTCACACTTGCACCCTTAGGGTTACTCCACTTGTTGCCTTCAAAAATGGACCATGTTTGCATGTCAAGTACTTTGGCAAAACAAAAACAAATCAAATGATCATAGTCCCTCGATGACGCTATCAAGTTGCCTAAACAAAAATGATCATGTCCCTTAAGGAAAATTGCCAAAGATACTTGACACTATTGCTTTCATGGTCTATACGATGACCCGCGCCCGTCCCGTTAACATCCTAACACAAGGTTGTTCACCAAATACAATGGTGAAACAACACTGTTAAAAGGGTTAAAAACATAAGGAAAGATCTTTGAGTAAAATAGGGTAGACAAACTTTTAGTTACTTGATCAAACTTGAAAAACACACTTGCCATTTTAAAACACACAACACAACACAACTTCCAAACAACTTTCAAAAACATTGAATTATCTTTCCAAAAAGACAAACACCTTTGTAAAACATTCAAACGAATTATTACAAAGGTTGCCTAGACAAGGCATCTTTTTCAAAACATTTTCAAAAACCACACACACAAAGCACCATTTCAAACAATTGAAAAGCAAAGGCAAGTGATCTAAAACAAGTAACTAAGAGCCCATGGATAACCATGGAAGAAAAGGGTGCTAGCACCTTCCCTTTTCATAATCTACCCCCCGAACCCACGAAAACATCTCAAAGGTCTTTCCTGTGCTTTTTGACCTTTCCTTAGGATAAAATAAAAATTCGGTGGCGACTCTTGCTAAACCGAACAAGTGCGAATACAAACGCAAAACCTCAAGTCAGTTCTCCCACCGTATCACACCTTCCCTTTCTATAATCTACCCCCCCGTACTCAGAAACATCTCGAAAAAGGTTTTTTCTGTTCTTTTTCCTTTTCCTTTGTTGGATGAAATGAAAGTCGGTGGCGACTCTTGCTTACTGCGACATTTGCAAACAAAAAACGCAAACCAGTATTAACATTCAGTTCTGCCACCGTATCATACCAGGCTTCAGTGGTTTGAAGAAATTAAGCTGTTATCTGGTCGGGTCCAGGCTTCAACTCGAATCTGGGGTATACCGTTATCTGGTCAGGTCCAGGCTTCGTTGTTATAGGTTATATCATCATCTGGTCGGGTCCAGGCTTCAAAGTAACTAACAAAATAAACTGTTATCTAGTTGAATCCAAGCTTTACAGTATCTTTAACTGGATAAAAATCATAAAATCTTAGTGTCGATTTAACTGAACCAGCGAAATGTCTGGAATTATCTTTAACTGGATAAAGAATCAGAAATATCTTAGGGTTGATTTAACTGAACTAGAGAAATTATCTACCGGAAAAGAATCAGAATAAATCAGTGGTCGATTTAAACTGAACTAGCAAAGGTCTTCTGTTATCTTTAACTGGAACAGAATAAGAGAAATCTTAGGGTCGATTTGACTGAACTAGAGAAGTGTCTACCGGAGAAGAATCAGAATAAATGATTCATCGATTTAAACTGAACCAGTAGAGGTCTTGAATTATCTTCAACATGGAATAGAATCATAGAAATATTAGGGTTGATTTAACTAAACCAGAGAAGTCTTTAATTGTCTTTGACTGGACAAGAATCAGAAAAATCTCAAGTTCGATTTAACTGAACTAGAGAAAGTGCTATTGGAAATGAATCAAAATAAATCATTGGTCGATTTAAACTGAACCAGCAGAGGTCTTGAATATGATCTTCTGAAGAAAATGCTGGAATAGCCTTTCGTCAGAGTTAGCCTTTGAAAAGTCTGTCAGGTCATATAAGTAGTTTGTGATGTTTGTTGATTGATCCTTCCTGAAAAGGTAAAGAGTTAGTCGTATGCAATGTCATGATGTATGAAATGCATTGTGTAATGATGTTCTCAAAATAAATGAGATGGTGTTGTATGCAATATGTATGTTCATGCCATGATGTATAGACATGAAATGTTATTGCGAAATTTCCTAGTCTGGGAAAATAAGTCCCTGACTGCTGCTGGAGAATACTAGGAAGTTGAATCCCAGACTGTTGTTTGGTAGAAAGTGATTCTTTCATTTCCGTTTGGGATGATGAATGGAGATAATTTACCGGGGATTTCCTCTTTCCGTTTGAGGATACTCTGTCGAGGATCTTTGACTTCTGCTTGAGAATGCTCAGCTGGGGAGAAGATGCTCTGTTGGAAAATTTTACCAATGTAGAGAAATAAACTCCGTTGGGGGATGAACTTCCGCAACTAGAGAAATAAACTCTACCGGGGATGAGGCCTTATAATCTGTTTGAGATTATAAAATTAGCTGGGGAACATGGATTTCAGCTCTCTAAGGGAACTTTGCTGGAGGAGGTAATTCCTGCTTGGGGAAGAAGAGGTCAAAACTTTGGTTGTTTTCACTCTGCATGGACATAGACATCATTAGGACGTATGTTGAGGATGTAGTAGTGACTTTGCAGTAGGACGCCTCTGCCTTTGTACCTGCTGGAGAAAATAACTGCGAGGACTACAAATGGCTTTTTAGACTTTGTCCTGTTTCTTAAAGTCATTAGCAACTGTCTTTCTGTTTTTTTATGCAAGTATTTGTAAACAGTAATCATATTTAAATGCATATGTCAAAAATAATCACTGGACGTTTTTTGCAAAACAAAACAGAAAAAATGAAAACGAAAAGTTGTGTACTTTCAAAGAAGTTTTTTGTATTGATTTTGAAGTTTTCCTATAATAGGCGTTTTTGTACAAAGAGATTGGCATTCTAGTAGGAGAATGTCGTCGTGAAAATGAAAACTATACAAAATAGTGTACAAAGAGAAAACAACTATGTGTAATAATCCCATTGAGTTTCAATTCTGCTATTACCCTTATGTCCTTGAGCGTCTCATCACTTTGCTACTTGTCTGAAGTTGACTGGACTGATTGGTACCGTTTGAGCTTGAGAGTTGATACTGAAGTATAGTTGCAAGGTGATCCAACAGGACATAGTTATACGCTTTTAAATCCCTAACTTTTTCCTGGACTGCCCTTTCGGGTTTTTAGTCCACCGGGATACCCTTTTTCCCAAGCCGCCTTTTTAGGTTTTCAACTTGTCGGGTGTACAAACTTTTTGTATTTATCCCTAATTTTTGCCCGAACCCTTTTGGTTCGCCGGGATTCCCTTATTTTTGCCTAGGTCAGTCAACTAGTGGGTCTTTATTCATGCGTAGTATCTTTTAACTATGTCCGCATTCACGGGGTGAGGAAGGTCGTTAACATCCATAATGGTTAAGATCATGGCTCCACTAAAAAATGTGTTCTTGATTACAAATGGACCTTCGTACGTGGGAGTCCATTTGCCCCTGGGATCACCTTGTGGCAGAATGATGCGCTTGATTACCAGATCACCAACTTGATATACCTGACGTCTGACCTTCTTATTAAAAGTCTTGATCATACGCTTTTTGTACACTTGACCATGACAAACAACATCTAACCTTTTCTCGTCAATCAAGTTCAGTTGGTCAAGTCGGGTCTGGATCCAATCATCTTCGTTCAAACCTACATCCTTCATGATTCTCAAAGAAGGAATCTGGACCTCAATAGGTAGGACAACTTCCATACCATATACCAGAGGGAAAGGTGTTACTCCTGCTGACGTACGTGCTGAGGTGTGGTAACCATGAAGAGCAAATGGTAACATCTCATGCCAGTATTTATATGTCACTGTCATCTTCTAGATGATCTTTTTAATATTCTTATTAGCAGCCTCCACAGTGCCATTCATCTTCGGCCGGTAAGGAGAAGAGTTATGATGCTGGATACTGAATTGCATACAGAGCTCGGTGATCATAGTGTTGTTGAAATTTGTACCATTATATGTAATGATTCTTTCGGGGATACCATACTGACAAGTAAGGTTCTGCTTGATGAACCGTGACACAACATTCTTGGTAACACGAGCAAATGAGGCAGCCTTAACCCACTTTATGAAGTAGTCAATGGCGACTAGGATGAAGCAATTCCTGTTTGAAGCGGTAGGTATAATTTCCCCGATCATGTCAATGCCCCCACATTGCAAAAGGCCAGGGAGCAGTCAAGACGTTTAGAGGAACCAGAGGTACATGCACTTTATTAGTGTAGATCTGGCATTTGTGACAAGTTCGAGAATGCTGATAACAGTCTGCTTCCATAGTGGACCAGTAATATCCTGCCCTCAGAATATTTTTAGCCATGGTGTGTCCATTAGAATGGGTGCCAAAGGTACCTTCATGTAAATCATCCATAATCTTTTCCGCTTCATTCTTGTCTACACACCAAAGTAAAGTAGAATCGTAGTTGCATTTGTAGAGGATTCCATTACTGAGGAAGAACTTTGTAGAGAACCTTCTCAGAAACTTCTTATCATTGACAGATGCCCCCTCAGGGTATTCTTGAGCTTCGAGATACCTTTTCACTTCATGGAACCAAGGTTTGTCCGTTACCCCTTCAGTGTCAATCTCATAGCAGTAAGCTGGTTCATCCAATCTCTCAATAGTGATCTGAGGAGCTTCATTGTCCCATCTGACCTTGAACATGGACGACATAGTAGCTAGCGCGTCTTCTAACTGGTTCTCTTCTCGTGGAAAATGTTCAAAGATGACTTCTTCAAAGTGTGGAAGCAATGTAATCACATGCTCTCAACAAGGGATGAGATTAGGGTGCTTCGTGTCCCACTCTCCTTTGATTTGACTTATTACCAAGGCTGAATCTCCGAAAACACTCAAGAACTTGATTCTTAGGTCAATAGCAGCTATGGGACCCATGATACATGCTTCATACTCAGCCATATTGTTGGCATAGTTGAAGCATATCCTAGCAGTGAAAGGAGTATGACAGCCCTCGGGAGATATGATTACAACACCGATGCCATTGCCAAGTGCGTTAGAAGCTCCATCAAAAACCATAGTCCATCGGGATCCTTTCTCAGATCCTTTATCCAGTCCAGGTTCTTCACAATCAATCACTAACATGATGTTCTCATCCGAGAATTCAAAGTTCATGGCTTGGTAGTCGTCCACGGCCTGATGAGCCAAATGATTAGCTAATACACTTCCCTTGATTGCTTTCTGGGTTGTGTATTGAATATCGTATTCAGTCAGGACCATTTTCCATCTTGCTATTCTTTCAAAGAGAGCGAGCTTCTCAAAGATGTACTTGATAGGATCCATCTTAGATATCAACAAATTAGTGTGAGTCAAAATATATTGTCTTAGTCGGAGAGAAGCCCATGCCAAAGCGTAGCAAGTTTTCTCGAGCAGTGAGTATCTTGTTTCACAGTCAGTAAACTTTTTGCTAAGGTAGTATATTGCATGCTCTTTTCGACCAGACTCGTCATGCTGCCCCAGCACACACCCCCATTGACTTGTCTAACACTGTTAATTACATTAACAAAGGTCTTCCTTCAATCGGAGGCATCAGAGTTGGAGGCTCTTGAAGGTATTCCTTGATTTTGTCAAAGGCAGTCTAGCATTCGTCATTCCACTTTACCATTTGATCTTTCTTCAGGAGTTTGAAGATTACCTTACAAGTAGTAGTTAGATGGGAAATGAACCTGGCAATGTAATTTAAATGTCCCAAGAAACCCCTAACTTCCTTCTCAGTGCAAGGAGCCGACATCTCTTATATAGCTTTAACCTTTACAGGGTCTACCTGAATACCCTTGTCACTGACAATGAAACTTATGAGTTTCCCGGACCTTACCCCAAAAGGGGCACTTGTTCGGATTTAATCTCAACTTGTATGTCTTTAACCTATCAAATAGCTTTTGCAAGTGATCGAGGTGCTCTTCCTCTATTTAAGATCTGGCTATGATGTCGTCAACATAGACCTCTATCTCATGGTGAATCATATCGTGGAACAAAGCTACCATGGCGCGCTGATAGGTTTCCCCAGCGTTCTTCAACCCAAATGGCATCACTTTGTAACAGAAAGTTCCCCACTGTGTGACGAAGGTTGTCTTATCCATGTCTTCGAGTGCCATCTTTATCTGATTGTAACCATAGAAACTGTCCATGAAGGAAAAGATCTTATGTTGTGCGGTGTTGTCAACTAGAACATCAATGTGGGGAAGCGGAAAGTCATCCTTAGAGCTTGCCCTGTTCAAGTCTCTGTAGTCTACACACATATGTACTTTGTCGTCCTTCTTAGGCACCAGAACTACGTTAGCAACCCATTATGGATAAGAGGTTACGGCTAAAAACCCAACATTGAACTACTTTATAACTTCAACTTCGATCTTCTCTAACATTTCAGGGCACATACGACGAACCTTCTGTTTTACTTGAGGGAAATCTTCTTTAGTTGGCATATGATGAACCATAATATCAGTGTTTAGTCTTGGCATGTCTTTATATAACCAAGAAAAGATCTCAACATAATCATGCTACATCTGTATCAACCGCTTTTTGACACGATTCTCCAAGTTTGCACCTATCTTGACTTCTTTTATATCCTCTTATGTACCCAGGTTCACTGTCTCAACTAGCTCTTCATGATGTTGTATAGACCTTTCATCCTGTTGTAACAGTCTGGCAAGTTCTTCTGGTACCTCACAATCTTCCTCACCTTCGTCATTGGCTTGGTTGATCAGATTTTCAAAGTCATAACTGGCAATAGCAGAACCGTTATCAATGGGATCCAGAGTGGATGTGGATCTGCAATTTGATATGTGAGTGTGTGTAAGAGCATAGTTGTATTGATAAAGAAAAAAGCATAAAAGAAAGATAGAGAGCGCAAAATTTGTATGCAAAACGTCCAATGCTTTATTAATGACATATGAGATTGAAAATGATAACCCTCACAAATAAACCATTGTGCCTCGGGTAAGACACAAGGACATAGAGTTTATATTGTTCATTTATTACATATACGAAAACAAGAAAGACAATTACTCCTGAATAAAAGTAATCGGCACAAAGTCTTTAGTTGTCCAGTTACTGGGTCCACTGTTGGTAGTAGGGAAGATCCAGTTGTCCATGTCACAGCTACTGTCAGCATCTTCTGTGGCAGAGACAAAATCAATAGCATTGATTCTCGGGCCATGCTTGGGCATGGGTGCAGCTATGACGTTGGGATTCTCAGGGGGATCAAATTCAACCTCCTTTGCATCAATAAGATCTTGCACCTTGTTCTTCAAAGCCCAACAGTCGTTCGTGTCATGCCCCGGAGTCTCAGAATGATAGGTGCATCGAGCATTTGGATTGTAGCCGGGAGAGGAAGTATTAGGATTCTTCGGATCTTCCCTCAAATTTAACAGATTGGACTTTAATAGGTGTGGAAAAACTTGAGACAAAGTCATATTAATCCAGTTAAAGTGTCTCATAGGCCTTTCTGCTATGGGATGATTGTTCCGTTGTTGAGTAGCTGCAGGCTTGGATATCATTTCAGCCCCCACCTTGGACGGTGTTCGGTTCTGCCCTAATTTCTTTGACTGTAAGCAGCACTGACCTCTTTCTTTCCCATGAAAGGTCTCTTTCTTGCACTTGAAGAGGTATCTTTTTGAATCTTGCCATTTCTAATACCAGCTTCCACTCTTTCTCCTGTTAAGATCAGCTCACTGAAACCAGCTGAGGAGCTTCCAATCAGATGGTTAAAAAACGGACCAGATAGAGTACCCAAAAACATGTCTACCAACTCCCTATCAGAAAGAGGGGGTTGGAATCTTCCTACTAAGTCTCTCCACTTCTGGGTGTAGTCTTTAAAACCCTTGCTTGAACCCATGGACATACTTTGGAGTTGTGTACGGGTCGGAGCAAGGTCAGCATTATATTGGTACTGCTTATAAAAAGCAGCAGCCAGGTCTTCCCAGAATATTGGTTCCCTCCAGCTGATAGAACCACTATAGCTGTGTCCCAGATAGACTATCTTGGAAGAAGTGGATCCACAAATCCCTGTCAGCAGTGTGAGGTTGAATCTTCCTCACATAAGATCGGAGATGCATCTTGGGACACGAGACCCCATCATAATTAGAAAACACCGGAACCTTAAACTTTTGCGGAATGACAATCCCAGAAACCAAACCCAGCTCTTCAAAATCCAGCCCAGGTATCCTCTAGATTTCCATTGCGTTTAGACGATCCTCCAGCTATTTGTATTTATCATCAGCAGGAGGATACTGCTCCTCATTATAGTCAGATTCATTATCATATTCCTTCGGGCTGAGGTCTTTCTCTTTTGTTTCCCCTTCCTGATTGTCTTCTTCTTTTGATGAAGTTACTAGTTCTGAAGCTCACCGCACAGGTCCTTTGGTCCTTTTTCCCAAATTCACTACACCAACTGGTTTCTTTGGCTTCTTCTTTTTGTCCTTCAGTATGTGAGCTTTCAGATCTTCTTGCCCTTTATTTAGAGCCACGATCATTTGCTGGAACTGAGTGTTTTGTGCCTGGAGATCCTTGATGTTTTGTTCAAGAGCCATTTCATTACTTGCTGAAATAAATAGTGAAGAAGATGAGAACCCTGCTTTGAAACCTGTTTATGCAATGACATGTATGATATGTGTATGCAATATTTTCAAGGACTTTGGGAAATTTAAATTTGTGAGCCAAAATAAAATAACGATCTTATTAGTAGAATTCAAAATACAATTGCCATTTAGGCTTACAATTGAAAAATTCTAAAAATTAAGAAATCAGGTTTCCCATGGGCGCTTCCTCTTCGTGTCGAGATAGGAATTAAGACCTTTTTCTTCGTGAAGTTGCTTCATGAGTTCCAACACTTTCCTCTCATGGGCATAGAAATGATCTCTATAGGTATCCTGCTCTTTCTTCAGTTGAATCCAGGATCTTTGCAGCTCTTCAAGATCAGTGGGCATGTCAGGATAGAGGAATGTATAAGGAACATCCCCTTCGGTAATAGGCTCCACAATCACTGGTAAGATGGATATATATGGCATCACAAGGTTCTGAGCGCGAGCTCGTACCCATTGGAGATAAGGTTCCATAGGGATGGAAGTCTTCGACCCCAAAGTCTTAGTATCAAATCTGTTTACCATGCCCCAAGCTTGTATGAACTTCTGACGATACCCTTGAACATCATTCTCATAGTTAAACACAATGCCCTGGATAAGCATCTCGTGAGGACCATCCCATTGAGCATAGCCAAATTTCCGAAGAGCCAGAGAAGGATTATAAGTTATGCCTCACCTAATTCCAAGTAGTGGGACATTAGGGAATTCCCCACAACAGTCAATAACAGAAATATCTCCCACAGATCTGGAATACCAAAGAATATCCGCGTGAGAAAATGACATTATCCTTTGCGACTAACCCAAACCTTCTTCATTCTTCAGTATTGATTTAGGGAGTGATAAATAAACCACCTTGACAGTAATGACACACAGCACATAAGAATCCCTCTTTTCTTCGTGGTACGAGTGTGGAGGGTATGCAAGATGTCTCCGAGTAAAGTGGGCACACAGTTGCGAGAGAGGAAGACCTTGATAGCATTCACATCTATGAGAAAGTATGGATTAGGGAGCAGTACTAACCCATAGATTAGAAGGGCCAAGATCTCCTCAAAATCCTGGAAGTCCAAATCATCCCAAAACAGCTGAGCCTTATCTATTAGGAACTTGGCTAGAAAACCCTTAACTCTGCTTCTTGTTTCCAGTTGGTTACAATGTCGGACCATTTCAGATGCAAAGCTGCTATAATAAACTCTGGCTTTGGAGCTTCTTCCAAACCGGTGAAAGGCAACTGATCCAGGATAGGTATGTCTAATAACTGAGAAAATTCTTCCATGGTGGGTACCAGCTGATAGTCTGGAAAGGTGAATCAATGGTTCTTAGGGTTAAAGAACTGAAAGAATACACTTATCATCTTCTCATCAAATCCTGAGGTAACTAGGTTAAGAAGTCTACCATAGTTCTTGATAAATGAGGAAGTCTCGGGAACCCTTGATACTAGCTCTTTGAGTTGGAGAGGTATTCTCACGAAGCTGACCCGGATAGTATTTCTACGAGCGGAAGCCATGATCTGCAAAACAGAACAAAGATAAATTCCCTTGGTCCTTGAAATGGTTAGTGAAATGAAAAATGGATGTTATGATGTTCATGATGTCACGATTATGCTTAAATCACGAATAAACACAAGCAAATCACACAATAGACATTAGGTTTAAAGGCTTGCATGAGGTTTAAGGTAAGTACCTTAGGGAATTTACCAATAAAGGTTTTGGAACCATGCATATTACTCTTTGCAGGACTAGTATCAATTCTTAATGGTGGAATATTTAGTATGTCATCATCATTGAACAACGCCTCTAATTCATCAGGATCTATACCACAGTACATTCTCATTGTCTCAGATGAGGTAACATAATTTTGTGAAAGGTGTACCCCAGGTTGAGTATCACATCAGTTTATGCAGGGTTTTCTTCAAGTTATATAGCATGACTCATATTTCTTGAAGTTGGTGCTTAAGCCTCATTTCCTACCTCATTTCTTGCAGTAACCTGACTCATATTTCCTGCAGTAGCTTGATTCAAATTTTTTGCAGTAGCCTGACTCCCATTTTCCGCAGTAGCCTTTGATTTCTTAGATGTGCCTCCTTTTTTGGTTGTACCTTTTGGCCCACCCTGCATCCAACATAATTGTAACAAGTCATTGAAAATTATATATGAATTTCTAATGTAAAGTTTTGTTCGGTTTGAGTTACTAACCCTTTTTTTGGATTCTACAGTAGCCATATTTTGTGATAGGCTTCCTTGGGTGGGTGCAACATCTCTTGGCAGTTCACCTTCAACAACTTCCAATGTTTGTTTTTCTAACATGTCCTTGTTTGTATCCATATTACAAGAAAGTCTTGCACCTGTGGCTTGTGTTTGTCCTTTGCCACCTTGTTTGACTTTCCTCATATGTCTCTCTTCTTCTGAGTTTCTTTGGTCTACTAGGACCTCTGTTGTAACTTGGTGGTATGATGTCAGGGTCAGTAGTCCTTAGCCATTTGTTTTTGCTATTAATGTGACTGATAACTTCATTGTAACATTAGACATGAGTAGACTTATGGTAAAAATTTCATTCAAGTTTACATCTGCTACAACTTCAATCAATTTCATACCTGAATTGTTCTTCAACTTGTCAACAATCACTCTAGATACCCAATCAACATTAGCATTATTATTGAAGAACTTTCTTCCACATTTGTGCTTCTGAAATAGAGGTTTGATCCTGAATGATGTTGTTCTCAAAACCCTGCTGCATAAAACTGTGTAATCACATTGTTGTTTGTCTTTACAAATAACCTTACACCTTGTCCCATCATTTTTGGAAAACCTAACCTCCCTACCGTTCAACATATTGTGTTCCAGTAAAACCTTTTTAAATTGCTTCAGAGAAGAAAATTCCATTCCCACCTTGAATTTAAATTCTTTTCTAAGGTTTTCATGTTCATTAAACCTTAACGGTGAAGGCCTACCTTTATCACTATCATCATCAGCCCCACTATCAAGCTTATCTATGATGTAATCATCCTCAATTACATGTTCCATTTTCATCTCAGTTGTAGTCAATCCATTTAGTAAAATAATCAATGTCTACCAATATGTATTTCTAGCTTTTAGATGACGTTGGTCGAATATCTCCAATAAGATCCAAAGCCCATCCCCTAAAAGGCCAAGGTTTCACAATTGAGTGAAGTTCTCTTGCAGGTACATGCTGGATACTTGTATGTACTTGACATTCCTGACATCCTTTTGCAAACTCAACACAATCTTTCAACATAGTGGACCAATATAGTCCTTGTAGAAAGAATAACCATTTCATTTTATGGCCTACTTGATGTGCTCCATATGTTCTAGCATGTGTAGTTGAAAGGGCTGTGTATGCTTCTGTTTCACTTAGGAATTTTAATAACACCCCCCCCCCAGGCGTCTTTTTAAATAACTCATTTCTCATTAGAGTATAACTAAACGCCCTATACTTTATTTTTCGTTCCGTCGAAGCTAGTGGATTTTGCAAATAATCCACTATAGGCTTTCTCCAATCTTATTCTGTTAGATTATTGTGATCGGTGGATCTGGAACTGACTGTTTAACGCTGGTTCGCGAAATGTCGCGGAAGCAAGAGTCGCCACCGCCTTTTATTTTCTCCAATTGGAAAGGACAAAAGCACAGAAAAATTCCTTAAAGAGATTGCTCTCGGTTCGGGAGGTAGGTTATAGAAAGGGAAGGTGTTAGCACCCTTTCTATCCATGGTTATCCATGGGCTCTTAGATATTTGCTCATTTGTGTTTTCAAAAATGGTTTGTTTGCTTTTCAACTGTGGGTTTTAAAAAGTTTCTTTGAAAATTTCAGTTCGACTCTTGTATCGGTCCTCAAGAGTGTTTGAAAAATTGCTTTCGAAAGCTTTTTGAAAAGGTGTCAGTGTGAAAAGTCTTTTTGAATTTGTTTTGAGATTAGAGCAAGTATCTACGAGAACCTACCTACCCTAAGGAATTCGTCTGTGTAAATGTCCTTTAAAGTAGTGTCATCCCACCATTGAGAGGTAGGTAGCACCACCGTTGGAGGTATTCGGGTCAATTCGAGGTTCGGGACATGGTGATCACCGGAGCAATGGGAAGACACCTTAGAAGCTACCCTCATGCCAAGTTCCCGGATCATGAGGACTTACTAAGACATCCTCTACTCGACGATCACCTTTCGAAGGCAAGGCAACAGTGAGGCGTACCCTAGGGGTGGTGTGTGCGATTTGTGTGTCAGATTCAGATATTTGTCTTGTCATGTTATCGGTGTTCTATGCTTGATTTTATTTAGGTCCATTCATTCTTGCATGCTTTGTTTAACAGTTAAAAGTTGCGAGGAAAAAGTAAATCTAAAGCTATTACAAATGGCGCGGGTCCACATCGCCAAAATTAACCAGGACCCAATTTGACGGAAAATAAATAAAGCAAATAAAGTAAAGTGCGAGAAGTAATTAAAACGTTACAAGGCTTCGGGAGAGGTACATAATTATTTAAGCAAAATAAAATAAATATGCGAAAGTAAACAATTAAGTCGAAAGGAGGGCGTTGGACCCTTTTGCAAAATATTAAAGTTACATGAATTAATTAATTTAAGAGAGACTTGTTTTTGGTATTTTGGTGTATTTTTATGTATTTTAAGATTTAATGAAAAGAGGAATTAATTAAAATTAAAATAGAATACTAAACCTAATTCTAATTATTTTTAAGTTATTTAAGAAAAATATTGAAGTTTTTAACCTAATTTAAACCTAAGTTAATTTACAAGTTTAATTATAAAAATAAATAAAATAAATATTTAATTGTTTGATCATTATGAGGAAAAACATAAAAAAAGGATGAAAAATTAGTAACTAAACCCTAGTTCTACATTTTTTAGATTTATTATTAAAAGTATTAAAATTACACTTAAATTAGAACTAAACATTTACATGCAAGTTTATTTATAAAAATACTAAAATAAATAATATTTTATTATTTTTCTCTTTTTCTGATTTTTATGCATTTTTTATATTTTGTAAAAATAATTAATTAAAGCAAAACAATAAAGAAAACAAAATAATAATTAAAAATAAAATATAAGAAAAATAGAAAATGGCAAACCAGGGGGGGTGGAAGTCCCAAATTAGGAGGTTTTGGCCTTAGTAATCTGGCCCATTTGACCTTGGCCTTATTGACTTTTTATTCACATGCTAGCATGTTGACTCAAGCCCATAACGTTTGTGATACGGTGGGAGAACTGACTTGTGTTTTGCGTTCGTATTCGCAAATGTTGCGGTTAGCAAGAGTCGCCACCGACTTTTTATTTTATCCTAAGGAAAGGTTAAAAAGCACAGCAAAAACCTTTTGAGATGTTTTCTTGGGTTCGGGGAGTAGATTATAGAAAGGGAAGGTATTAGCACCCTTTCTATCCATGGTTATCCATGGGCTCTTAGTTACTTGCTTAGATCACTTGCCTTTTGTTTTCAATTGTTTGAAATGGTGCTTGAGTGTGTGGGTTTGAAAATATTTTGAAAATGTTTTGAAAAGATGCCAATGTGGTGGCAACCTTTGTAATGATCCATGTGGGGATGTATACAAAGATGTATGTCTTTTTGTAAAGGTTTTCATTTGTTTTTGAAAGTTGTTTTGAAAGTGTAGTGTTGTGTGGTTTTGAAATTAGGCAAGTGTTTTGTTTTGCAAGTTGATTCAAGTAACTAAGAGGTTATCTACTCCTAAATTTCTCAAAAGATTATTGCTATACTTTAACCCTTTTAACAAGTTTGCACCACCATTGTATTTGGTGGGCAACCTTGTGTTAGGATGTGAAAGGGACAGGCGCGGGTCATCGTTTAGACCATAATTGTAACGACGTTAAATGTCTTTGGGCAATTTCTCTAAGGGACTTGATCATTTGTTTTGTTTGTTTTGAAAAGTTTTATCGAGGGACTATGATCATTCAAACTGTTTGCTTTGCCCAAAGATGTTCAACATACAATATGGCCCATTTATCTGAAGGCAACAAGTGGAATACCCTAGGGGGTGCAAGTGTGATTTGTGTGTTCATTTTCATGCTTGTTTATCTTGCATTAGGTCAAACTATTTTTTATCGTTTTTTCGCATACAAACCCTAATTCTAACATGTTATCATTAGAAAGCAATAAAGTGCGAAATTAAAATTACTAAGCTATTACAAAACCAAATATGGGAAGGGGGGTACAAATGTTCAAATGGGGATATTGACAAGAATTTAAATCTAAATTATTACAACAATTGGATATTTTGCAATGCATAATTAAATGTAAATTAAATAAATATGTGAAATGTAGAAAGAAAGTTTCTATGTGTATGAGAAAATATTATTTATGTAAAAGGAAAAAAGAAAATAAAAAGGTATTTATTTTTGAGTATTTTGAACTTAGGGTGAAAAAACCCTAATTTTCAAAGAAAAAGGTATTATTTAATTTTTATACAACTATTTATTTATTATTTATAAAAATGACATAAAATGAAGTATATTGTGAAAAAGGTATTTTTGTATTAAATATTAATAAAATGAAAAAAATCAAGTATTTTTATATCTTTGTCTTAAATATATTAATAATCAAATATATATATATATATATATATATATATATATATATATATATATATATATATATATAACCCTAAATATGTATTATTCTAAAAAATAAATATTTAAATATTTTAATAAAATAAAAAGTATTTTTGTGTGAGCTATTTTCAGAAAGTAAATAAAAATAAAATTGTATTTACATTATTTTTAACATTTTTATTCTAATAATCATATATATATATTTATGTACAAACTAAACAAATAAACAAATAAATATGCAATAAATGCAAAAAATAATGAAAAAAATATTTTTAATTTTCTAATGGCATGAGAAAAAATAAATGAAGTCAGCAAAAAAGAAAAAAGTCAAAAATGTTAAGAAATGAACAAATGGGCTCAGGGGGGTGTAAACATGAAAATGGGGTGTGAAAAGAAAACAAATCCAGGCCCAGCCCAGACCACTCCTTCTTCAACCTCTGTACAGCCTCCTTCAAGCTAAAACACGCGTTTTTTATCTCTGGATTCCTGGCTTTTTAGCAAAAACTCATAACGTGAAAAATGTAGAGCATGAAGAGACGGTTTCAACCATATAAAGAACATGTCCTATCTCTCTAAGATGAGGGAGAATTTCTCTCCCCCTCTTTCCTGACCTAATTTTTCTACCATTTTCAGAGCTCAAATTCTCTCTACTCAGGCAAAAGAAATGAAAAGTAAAGCTATGTACATGTTCAGGGCTATGAGTAGGACCTTGTTTCTTCACAAACTTAAGACTAAAGATGCCTAATAAGAGAGATACGAATTCAAACTTTTACCTGTGCAGTTGAACTTCTATGTGGAGAATGAGAGACTTTCAGTGCAATGTAATGATTGGAAAAGCTTCCTTGAGGTCCAGGGATGCTTTTTCAATGCTTACTTTGTCTTGAACCTTCTTGTATCAAGCTGTAGAACTTCACCTGCAAGTCAAAGATGTGAAAATGGTGGAAGTGGTTAGAGCAACTACAGATCGTGCCTTAGCTTCTGGATAGCTTGCATAGGTTGTAAGGAAGGTAGAGGAACAGGTTTTGATCAAAATGCTTGAAGGGTTTGAGAGATTGCACTCAAACTGCAGGGGCACCCCTGTTTGTGCAGTTTGAGGATGATTCTGAGATGGAGGGTGTTTGAAAGGGAAATGGCTCGTGCAAAAGCTTGAATGTGGTCTATGGAATGTGTTTGATATCTTTTGTGCTGTGTTCTTTTGCTGATATGAGAGATAGCATATGTTATGGACCTTTCTTCACACTTAAGCTACCAAAAGCAAATTGGTGTTCTAGGTCAGTATAGGACCCCCTAATGTGCTGCATCAACTCCTCTTGATCAGTGTGTTATGCCCATAATCTTGTGCTAAGCAGATCTTCTATGTACTTGTTTGATTTACCAATTGACATAAAGCTAAACTTTTCAAAAATGGAAATTCCACTTTATCTAGTTTAGGATTAAACCATTATGCAATGTTAGAACACAAAGAACATGACCTTAACACATTGAATATGCATTAAATTATTGAGTATGAAATGGTTCAAGGACCTGTAATCAAGCATAAAGCAAACTGATTTCAAATTGGCAAGGTTATGAACATGTCTTGATGAAGAACAAAAGTGAATTTTTGCCAACTTGTGAAATTCGAATCTCTCAAGTTATGAGGTTGTTTGATGAGTTCTTGGACATTTTGGAAAGCTTGGAATGTGTACTACAATCCATCTTTGAAATGCAAATCAAAATTCCAATTGGAAGGGTATGAAAAGTGGCCTTGAAGTAGGGTAGAAAACCTTGTCAAAATAGGTCAAATTTCACTAAGTTAAAAGATGGTTTAGTGCCCTTATTCAAAAAATCATAACTTGAGATACAAGCTTCAAATGAGAAAACTTTGTGAATCAAAGTTGTAGATTATGCAACAAGCTACAACTTTCATGTTTTGACTTTTGTTTGAATCCAAATGGATCATGGTGAAAAGATGGGGCAAAGTTGGGAAAAAATTAGGGTTTTTCATAACTTAGAAAAATTCTAAGTTATGAAAAATTCCATTTTCAAACCCTAATTTGCATTTTGTGATTTCTTGGTGAACAAGTTTCATGATTTGGCATGTTTTGATGAAAAATGAATCTTGACTCTTGATTTTGACCAAAAAGTCAAAGTTTGACTTTTCAGTATACAGTCAAAATTGATCAATTGACTGGGAAATTCAACTATCAATCTTGTGTACTTGGGATCTTTTGAGCTTGATGAACATGTCAAGATAATTCCATGGGGTCCTTGAGTCCATAGGTGAACTTGGTTTGCCATTGGCTAGGTCAAACAGCCAAAAATTGCCTTTGTGCAGTCAAAACCCTAAAAATGACCATTTTGCCCTTTTGGTGATCTGACCAAATTTCTTGTGGAATTGTGATCCAAACTTGATCAAATGGTTCATATGAATTCAAAATGTTGATGTGGATCAAATTTCATGAGGTTTGACTGTCAATTGGCCACAGTTGACTTTTTCCCCAATACAACTGATTTCTAGGTCAACTGTCCAATTGACTGGGTAAAACTTGGAATCAAGACCTGAAACTTGGCATGGGTAAACTTGAGAGTCCAATATGAAGCATGAAAGTCATCTTAGGCATTTTAGGTCAAAACATCTTTAGGCAAACACAAACCCTAATTTGAGTCCACAGTACAAGGAGAAGTCTTGAGCAGAGGAAACCCTAACTGGATCTTGATCCTCAAAGGTCTTGTGATGAGAAAATGTTGAGGAAATGGGAGGGCAAATTTTGGGGTACAACAGTTGCCCCTGTTCAATCTTCTTGGACCTGAAGAGTTAGATTGGCAAGTTTGCCTTTCGTGACTCGAGGGTAAAAGGAGATTGGACACTAGAGTGCCCGGAAATTTGCACTCGCATGTTGAAGTATCAACAATGTGGTGTCGGGAATGGGCTTATAGATGCCATTTGGAGAGATGGTGGATAGGGAGATGGGCTTTGTAGATGCCATCTGGAAAAGTGACAGAACTTTGTCGGGAATGGGCTTATAGATGCCATTTGGAAGTGTTGATCGCATAAGAGGTTCCTTAGCGAGAACTTGTGTATTTAAGAAAGACAGATGTTTTCCTGGCTTGTTACAGGTGTTTGATCTTCAGTCTCCTTATGCAGATATGCCCTGGCTAGATACAGGTATCGAATCTACAATCGGTTGCTCACAGATGTGCCCTGGCTGGATACAGGAGTCGAATCTGGAAATAGTCGTCAATAGATATGCCCTGGCTGGATACAGGAATCGAATCTTTGAACTCTGCAGACGTGCCCTGGCTAGATACAGGAATTGAGTCTGGAAATGTGGTCAACAGATATGCCCTGGCTGGATACAGGAATCGAATCTGGAGCTGTTGTAGTTGATAGATGTGCCCTGGCTGGATACAGGAGTCGAATCTTTGAACTCTTCAGACGTGCCCTGGCTAGATACAGGAATCGAGTCTGGAAACTGATCACTCTCAGATGTGCCCTGGCTAGATACAGGTATCGAATCTAGAATTGTGACAGTTGAAAGTAGTCGTTTTTGAGATTGTCTTTTTCCTGAAAAGGCAAAGACGTAAGCTGTATGCAATGTCATGATGTATGATGTGCATGATGTCATGATGTTCAACATTTGATGTTGTATGTGTTTCATCATGTATGTAAGCAAGATGTATGAAAATGTGAAATGTTTATGAGTGTAATTTCATCTTAGGAAAATAAATCCTTGACGAATGGCCGGGAAGCTGCTCTGCGGAAGAGATGCTTGACCGAAGTTTTGATGAGAGGCCCGCTGAGGACTTTAACGATGGATTCCGCTGAGGATAACGATGATAAACTCCGCTGGGGAAACCCCAAAGATAAACTCTGCTTGGGAATACCAAAGATAAACTTCGCTGGGGATTGAAGGAACTTTTGCCGAGAACGGTCTTCCGTGGCTTTTAGCTGAGGATAACCCAGTTATAAGTCCTTGTGAGGAAATAACTCTAAATAAAACTCGGGAGAGACGTTCGTACTTCGCCGGGGATAAGCTCGCAGAATCTACTGGGGATGAGCTTTTAAGACCTGCCGGGGAATGTTGTGCCTTTTTCAGGATCGACGGGGAATTGACTCCTGCTTGGGGAAAGTGCTGCTGAACCTTGTTTTACTCCGCGGGGAGTTAAGATGATTTGGCCACATTTTCAGTTGAACCTACCTTGGTGCCTTGGTGGACAAAACAACTAGACCGCATTAGACAACTCCACATTGCCCCTGTCTTTTGATGTCACTTGTAATTAATCTCTTTTTTCGTATGCAAACATTTATGAATCAGCAATTTATTGTCAAATGCATATATCAAAAATGAACATTGGACGTTCTTCGCAAGACAAAACAGAAAAAGAAAAACAATGGCGATTTGTATGGACAAGTGAATTTGTATTGATTTAAACTTTGCCTGTGAATAGGCGTTTTTGTACAAGAGGCTGACATCCTAGTAAGAGGACATCGCCAAAAGTATAGAATTTACAATTTGAAAAAGAAAACAAAACAGCTATGTGAACAATCCCACTGGGTTCCAACTCTGCTATTGCCTTTATGTCTTCGAATGTCTCATCGTTTTGCCGCTTAGTTGAAGATGAAGCTGATTGGTCAACGCCGAAATCTGGAGCCAGATAGTTGGTACCGAATTCCGGACGCGAAGTGATCCAATGAGACATAGTGTTACGCTTTTATCCCTAACTTTTGCCTGGACCGCCCTTTCGGGTTTTCGGTCCACCGGGATACCCATTTTTGCCCAAGCCGCCCTTTCAGGTTTTCGACTTGCCGGGTGCACAGATTTTTTCATTTCATCCCTTATTTTTGCCCGAACCCTTTTGGTTCGCCGGGAAGCCCTTATTTTTGCCTAGGTATGTCAACCTAGCGGGTCTTTTATTTATGCGTAGTATTTTTTCACTATGTCTGCATTGGCGGGGTGAGGAAGGTCGTCACCATCCATGGTGGTTAGGATCATGGCTCCTCCTGAGAACACACGTTTAACCACAAATGGCCCTTCATAAGTAGGGGTCCATTTGCCCCGGGGATCACTTTGAGGAAGGATGATGCGTTTGATTACCAGGTCCCCAACTTGATACTCTTGCGGTCTGACTTTCTTGTTAAATGCCCTGATCATCCGTTTCTGATACGTTTGATCGTGACAGATAGCAGTGAGCCTCTTTTCGTCAATCAGATTTAGTTGATCAAGTCGAGTCTGGATCCAATCATCTTCATTCAAGTCTGCATCCTTCATTATCCGGAGAGAGGGTATCTGGATTTCGATCGGCAAGACTGCCTCCATGCCATAGACCAAGGAGAAAGGAGTTGCCCCGGTTGATGTCCTTGCTGAGGTGCGGTACCCATGAAGAGCGAACGGTAACATCTCGTGCCAATCTTTGTAGGTCACTGTCATCTTCTGCACAATTTTCTTGATATTTTTATTGGCTGCCTCTACAGCCCCATTCATCTTCGGCCGATAGGGGGAAGAATTGTGGTGTTGTATCCTGAATTGTTCACAGAGTTCAGTGATCATTTTGTTATTGAGATTGGTACCGTTGTCCGTAATGATTCTTTCCGGGACACCGTACCGACATATCAGATTATGCCGGATGAAACGCGCCACGACGCTCTTGGTTACCGTGGCATATGAAGCTGCCTCAACCCATTTCGTGAAGTAATCGATCGCCACCAAGATGAAACGATGCCCATTGGATGCCGTTGGTCGGATCTCACCGATCATATCGATGCCCCACATTGCGAAAGGCCAAGGTGCCGTTAGGACATTCAAAGGAACTGGAGGGATATGCACCTTGTCAGCATAGATCTGGCACTTATGACAAGTTCGGGAGTGTTGGTAACAATCGGCTTCCATCGTGGACCAGAAATATCCTGCCCGAAGGATTTTCTTAGCCAGGGTGTGTCCACTGGAATGGGTCCCAAATGTACCTTCGTGCAGTTCCATCATAATTTTCTCTGCTTCAGCCTTATCCACACAACGTAACAGAGTTGAATCATGATTCCGTTTGTAGAGAATGCCGTTGCTGAGGAAGAATTTTGCAGCAAACCTCCTCATGAACTTCTTATCATTGACAGATGCGCCTTCAGGGTATTCCTGAGCTTCCAAGTACCTCTTCACCTCGTGATACCAGGGTTTTTCAGTCACCTTCTCAGCCTCGAGCTCGCAGCAGTATGCCGGTTCATCCAACTTCCAGATTATGATTTGAGGAGCCTCATTGTCCCATTTAACTTTGAACATCGAAGACATCGTGGCTAGTGCGTCCGCTAGCTGATTCTCCTCTCTGGGGAAATGCTCAAAAGTTATCTCTTCAAAGTGAGGGAGCAAGGTTGACACATACTCCTTATAAGGAATAAGATTCGGGTGTTTCGTATCCCACTCGCCTTTGATCTGATTGATCACGAGAGCGGAATCTCCGAAGACACTTAGAAACTTGATCCTCAAATCGATCGCAGCTTGTAAACCCATGATACATGCCTCATATTCTGCCATGTTGTTGGTGCAGCTGAAACATAATCGGGCGGTGAGTGGAGTATGAGTCCCCTTGGGAGATATGATTACAGCACCGACGCCGTTACCCAAAGCATTGGAGGCTCCGTCAAAATGCATAGACCATCGGGATCCTTCCTCAGGTCCTTCATCCGGTCCAAGTACTTCACAGTCAGTTAACACCATGATGTCTTCGTCCGGAAAATCAAAGTTCAATGATTGGTAATCGTCCACAGGTTGGTGTGCCAAATGATCAGCCAGTACACTTCCCTTAATTGCTTTCTGAGTTGTATACTGGATATCATATTCTGTTAAGATCATTTGCCATCTCGCTATTCTCCCAGACAGAGCGGGCTTTTCAAATATGTATTTGATGGGATCCATCTTTGAAATCAATAAAGTAGTGTGAGTCAGCATATACTGTCTCAGCCGGCGAGCAGCCCATACAAGAGCGCAGCAAGTTTTCTCAAGCAGTGAGTAACGAGACTCACAGTCGGTAAACTTTTTGCTCAAGTAATAAATAGCGTGCTCTTTTCGGCCAGACTCGTCATGCTGCCCCAGCACACACCCCATTGAATTATCAAGCACTGTCAAGTATAGTATCAGAGGTCTTCCTTCCACCGGTGGCATAAGAATAGGTGGCTCTTGGAGATATTCCTTTATTCTTTCAAAGGCGGCCTGACATTCATCATTCCAGCGTACCACTTGATCTTTCTTCAGTAATTTGAAGATTGGCTCACAAGTAGCAGTCAGATGTGAGATGAATCGGGCAATGTAATTCAGTCGTCCTAGGAACCCTCTGACTTCTTTCTCTGTTTTTGGAGTCGGCATCTCTTGTATGGCTTTTACCTTGGCAGGGTCCACCTGAATACCTTTATCACTTACAATGAAACCTAGCAATTTCCCGGACCTCACCCCGAAGGTGCATTTGTTGGGATTCAATCTCAGCTTGTACAACTTGAGTCGGTCAAACAACTTCCTCAGATGATCAAGGTGTTCCTCCTCAGTTTGAGACCTTGCAATCATGTCATCAACGTATACTTCAATCTCATGATGGATCATATCATGAAATAAAGCAACCATGGCACGCTGATAGGTTGCCCCAGCATTTTTCAACCCGAATGGCATGACCTTATAACAGAAGGTGCCCCACTGAGTCACAAATGTAGTCTTCTCCATATCTTCAGGAGCCATCTTGATCTGATTATACCCTGAGAAACCATCCATGAAGGAGAACACCTTGTGTTGAGCTGTATTGTCAACAAGGACATCAATGTGAGGTAGGGGGAAGTCATCCTTGGGGCTGGCCCTGTTCAGATCCCTGTAGTCGACACACATTCTGACTTTACCGTCCTTCTTCGGCACTGGCACAACATTGGCAACCCACTGAGGGTAAGAAGTTACTGCAAGGAAACCCGCATCAAACTGTTTCATCACCTCAGCTTTAATCTTTTCAGACATCTCTGGACGCATCCGTCGAACTTTCTGTTTTACCGGAGGGCAATCTTCCTTGGTTGGCAGATGGTGAACTACAATGTCGGCATCCAAACCAGGCATATCTTCATAGGACCAAGCAAAAATCTCCATGTAGTCTTGTAGCATCTGGATTAATCGTTGCTTCACGCTGAGCTCTAGATTGGCACCAATCTTGACCTCTTTCCTATCTGTCTCAGTACCCAAGTTAATTGTCTCCACGGGCTCTTCATGTGGTTGAATAGCCCTCTCTTCCTGTAGTAGCAGTCTTGCGAGTTCACCAGGCACTTCGCAATCATCTTCACCTTCGTCTTCGGCCAAGTTGATCGGATTTTCGAAGTCATAACTGGCGGTAGCAGAGCTGTTACCAGTGAGATCCAGAGTGGATTGAAACCTGTATAAGTGAGTGTGTGTAAATATAGCTGTTTTGCAATATGTATAACACAGAAAGAAAAAAGAGCACAAGATTCGAAATGCAACAAACGTCCAATGTTTTGATTGATGATATATGAAAATGTCATACAAAAAGCCCTCACAAATGGAGCTACGATGCCCCGGGTAGGACACCGAGCCAATAGAGTTTTAACATATTGTTTGTTACAAATTTGGAAATCAAAAGAAATCAATTACTGCGTGACAAATGTGATAGGGGTAAAATCCTTTGCTGTCCAGTTGCTTGGTCCGTCGCTGGCAGTCGGGTGGATCCAATTATCAAACTCAGCTTCCTCCACATCCTCCTCGATAGCATTCACCCTTGAGCTGGAAATAAACACCGGAGCCTTTCCAATCTTCTCTTTGCGTACTGCCTTCTGAGCCTCTGCAGTAAAGCCTAGCCCAAACTTGTCGTTCTTCTGAGTGAAGTCAGGAAGCTGACCCCAGTGCGCGCAATTGCCCTTTTGAACCACAGCCCGGGCATCCCTTAGGGAAGCCATCTTCAAGGAATCATTCTCTTCGGCCATTGTCTCCGCAGCTGCTGAAATTGGATGTACCTCCTCGAAATGTTGGAAGGGAGTTTCAATAAATTCTCCGTCCATCTCGATGTACCTGAAGGAATTCAAATGGCTCACCATATACTCCTCTTCTCCTTGCACAGTGACAATTTTCCCCCTGACGGGATACTTCAGCTTTTGGTGCAAGGTGGAGGTCACTGCCCCAGCTTTGTGGATCCAAGGTCGACCCAACAGACAGGAGTACGATGGACGTATATCCATCACGTAAAAAGTAGAGTCAAACACTTGAGAGCCCACACGAATAGGGATGTTAACCTCTCCATGAACCATCCTCTTGGAACCGTCAAAGGCTCTGACGATGATATTGCTGGGTTTCAACTCCAGGCCTTCATAATCCAGACGATCCAAAGCCTTTTTCGGAAGAACGTTCAAGGAAGAACCAGTGTCCACCAATACATGTGCCAGAGTAGTGCCCCTGCATTCAATAGAGACATGCAGGGCATCATTGTGGTCTCTCCCTTTTGCGGTCAGATCAGCATCTGAAAAACCCAAGCCGTTGTCCGCCGTCAAATTTGCTATGCAGTCAGTGAACTGAACTGCAGACGTCTCCTGCGGCACATGGGCCGTCTTGAGAAATGAGATCAAGGCTTTTGCATGGGCCTCGGAACATAGTAATAAGGAAAGCAGGGAGATCTTGGAGGGTGTATGCCCCAACTGCTCGACAACATTAAAATCACTTTTCTTTATTATTTTCAGAATCTCCTCCATTTCTTGTCGGGAGGCCTCAGCATTTACGGGTATTGGTGCCTCCATCCGGGCAGGCTCTTCTTCAATCCCTTTGCCCCGAGCATTTGATGACTCGGCAGCAGGGGACACAATTTGATCAGCAACAGGACTTGGTAAACTTGCAGGTTTTATGAGGAGGGGTTTTCGAATAGCGGGCGGCGCAATGTCAGGCGAGAAGAGCCTGCCACTGCGGGTGACTTTAGCTGGACCGGTGATATCGCAGATACTGGCACTAGCATCGAATTCTTGCTTGATTCCATTTACATATATGTCTGCCCCATAATGCCAGGGGACAGCTTTATCAGACACGTAGGAGAGGGGTCCTGGAACAGTAATGATCACAGGCAAAACTGTCAAGATTTGAATAGGCTTTTTTGGGGGAGCCTTGATTGGATTTTTGAAGATGGTAATCACGGAAACTTCTTTCATTGGAACCAATTGAACAGCAGTCTTTTTGAATAGAATCTCCTTGCTATCCATTAGGCCTTGGATGCCTAACCTTAGCAAGGGACAATCAGATAGGGAAATAGCACAGAATGGGCAACCTTCACCGCAACCCGGAAATAAACCGGCCCGCAGTAGGTTCTTCTTAACAGTCTTCAAAGGGGTAACAACTTCATCTACCGAAACAGCATACACTTCTTCCTCAATGGCATTTACCCTATGCTGGGGCATAGGAGCCGTTACAACATTCGGTCTTTCCGGCGCTTCAAACTGAATTTCTTTTGCGTCGATCAGATCTTTCACTTTGTTTCTCAAGGCCCAGCAATCATCAGTAGTGTGCCCGGGACTATCAGAATGATAAGCACACCGGGCATTCGGGTTGTATTTAGGAGACGCAGTGTTGACGACTTTAGGAGCTTCTTTGAGGGTCACCAGGTTGGTGGATAACAGTTGGGGTAAAATTTGAGATAATGTCATACTCAATCGGGTATACTGCCTCTTGGGCCTTTCACTTCTTTGTTGATTGTACTGTTGAGGAGCAGCAACAGGTTTGGAGATGACCAAAGCATTGACGGCTTGGCGACTTTCGGGTTTGACTTGTCTTCTAGGACCATAGACGGCGCTTGCTTCTTTCTTAAATGGCCTCTTCTCAGCACTTGTAGAGGCAGCCTTCTGTATCTTGCCTGACCTGATGCCAGCTTCAATTCTCTCTCCTGTTAATATCAAATCTGTGAACCCAGCGGAGGAGTTACCGACCAAATGATTGAAAAACGGACCAGACAACGTTCCCAGAAACATATCAACCAGCTCTCGATCAGTTAATGGAGGCTGCACCCTGCCAGCCAAATCTCTCCATTTTTGAGCGTACTCTTTGAACCCTTCACCCGTCCCTAGAGACATACCCTGAAGTTGGGTACGCGTAGGAGCGAGATCAGAATTGTATTGGTATTGTCTGTAGAATGCAGTTGCCAAATCTTCCCAGTGCCGGATGCTAGCTCCGTCCAATTGGTAGAACCATTCAAGTTGTGACCCCGAGAGGCTGTCTTGGAAGAAGTGAATCCAGAGGTTCTTATCCGCCGTGTAAGGTTGGATTTTCCTTACATACGACCTCAGATGCAGCTTTGGGCAAGAGACCCCATCATACTTGGCGAAGGCAGGCGCCTTAAACTTGTGTGGAATGACTACCCCAGAAGATAACCCCAAATCTCCGAAATCCAGTCCCGGCACATTCTGAATCTCCATGGCGCTCAAGCGGTCCTCCAATTGTTTGTATCTGTCAGCAGCAGGTGGGTATTGTTCATCGTTATAGTCCGTCTCGTTGTCGGAGACCGCGGGACTAGGAGCTCCTCCCCCTTGGGGACTATTTTTCTCAGCAGAAGAAGTGGTTGGATCAGCTTCATTGTGGAGTGTGTTCCCAAATCTGCGTCCGGTGTTGAACATCGCCGTCCTCTTTTTCTTCTTTTTCTTCATGAGTAGAGTCTTCAACTCTTGCTGACCTTGGGCTAGGCTTAGGACCATCTCTTGAAACTGTGCACCTTGGGCCTGAAGGGCCTTGATTGCTTGCTCACTGGATGATTCCGGATTCATGATGACTGTGCACACAAACAGCGAAGAAAATTAAGCAACCTGTGAAATAGGGTACCTGCTATGCATATGGTGCAATGGAATGCGTATGTATGCAATGCATTCAAGGATTTAGAACATTCAAACTTTGTTGTAGACAAAAAGGAACGCACATTATATTAATAAGGAGAAATTCGTTAGTACATAAATGCCTCATGGGCCAAATATTACAAAATAACTCCTTAAGGTAAAAAGACATTGCGCATCCTTTTTGGCGCGATGTAGGTGTTGAGATTCCTTTCCTCGTGCAGCAGGCGGGTGAGTTCCAGGACCTTCTTTTCACTAGCATGTAGACTGGTCTCAAGAGAATTTCGTTCTTCCTTAAGTTGGATCCAGCTCCTCTGCATCTCTTCCCAGGAGGTGGGCATGTCGGGATGTTGAATGGTGTAGGATGCTTCTCCTTCCAAGACTGGCTCTTTGATTACAGGTAGCATGTGAGGGTAAGGCATTACTAACTTCTGGGAGCGGGCTCGTACCCACTTGAGGTAAGGTTCCAACGGGATGGAGTTCCGGTGCCCCAGTGTCTTGCTGTCTATCCTACTTGGCATCCTCCAAGCTCTGATAAATCTCTGACGAAGTCCTTGAGTATCGTTGTCGAAGTCGAAGACTATGTCAGGAATTAACATGTCATGAGGGCCATCCTTCCGAGCATAACCAAACTGTCTCCAAGCCAGGCATGGGTTGTAGGTTATACCTCCTTTGATTCCAAATAAAGGAACATTAGGGTACTCCCCACAACGATCAATGATAGTGACGTCTTCCCTGGACCTAGGACACCAATGTATATCTGCATGCGTGAGAGTCATTAACCGTTGTGACCATCTCAAACCCCGCTCGTTCTTCAAAACTGTTTGTGGAAGATGCGAAATAAACCACCTTCCCAAGAGAGGAGTGCAACACATAAGGACACCCCTTCTCCTCATGGTTCGAGTGTAACATGAGTGAAGGATGTCCCCTAACAGTGTAGGTATAGGATTCCGGGTCATAAAGATCTGGACAGCACTGATATCAATAAGCTGATCTGGGTTAGGGAACAACACCAAACCATAGACAAGGAGGGCCATGACTTCTTCAAAAGCTCGTAGGTCAAGAGAGTTCCAACATTCTTGAGCCTTTTCAAACAGAAATCTAGCTAAGAATCCTTTGATACCACTTCTAACTTCCCAATGTCCCTTGAGGTCAGATGTCTGTAGGTGCAAGGCTTTAGCAATCTCTTCAAGCTTGGGGTCCTCTTCCGTACCGTTGTAGGGTAGTTGATCGAGGATAGGGACCTTCAGAAGTCGGGAGAATTCTTCCAATGTAGGCACCAACTGATAATCCGGGAAGGTGAAGCAGTGATGCAGAGGGTCAAAGAATTGGAACAGGACCTTTATCAAGTCCTCCTCAATGTTGGTGTTAACCAAGTTGATGAGTCTCCCATGTCTCTCACTGAATGAAGAACCCTCGGGAATCCTGGACAGAAGCTCCTTAAGCTGAGGAGGGATCTTTACAAGGCTAATCTGAATTGTCTTTCTGCGAGCAGTTTCCATGTCCTATAAAACAAGAACAAAGATGAAGATTCGAAACCCTTGAAACGGTTAGTCAATGCTCATGATGTTTGTATGATGTAATGATGTGATGATTAAATGCACTATAAACATTCACAAAGGCAAACATGGTAAGGCACACAAGTCACACAAACCCTTAGAGTTTAGGCCTGCATGAAGTCTGGGTGTTACCCTCTTGAAGTTTTGTGGGCTCAACCTGTCCTATCAAAAGTAACCGGGTTCTAAAGGTCCCAATATCACTGGATTGCTTTCATTGTTCATCGTTTCGATTTAGCCACTGAACTGGCGACCGAAATATTCCAGGAAAGCAAACCTCAATTGAGTGTAGTATCGAGTATCAACCAACCTCGGACTGCACCAAAGTCAGTTATCTCACTACCCCTAAAAGGCCAAGATGGTTCAATTAAGGTTCCTAAGGTCAGTTGATGCTTCATGACACCACGCGGCGGCCCCGTACTCTCCTTGACTGAACTCAAGGGTTACCGGTACACACCAAAGTGCCACATCAACGTAGCAGACAGCTTCAACCATGTCGGTATACCCCGCACAGTTCCCTCACAGCCTTGTTGCTACCTAAAAGGGTTTCCCCAGATCCGGGTTAGGATCTATAAAACTCCGATACAAAGCCCACAATATGTAAAAGCAAACAAAGCAAGCAATTGAAAAACAAATGTGATCTAAACCCTAAGGTTACTCCACTTTAAAAGATATCCCCAGCAGAGTCGCCAGTTCTGTGATACGGTGGGAGAACTGACTTGTGTTTTGCGTTCGTATTCGCAAATGTTGCGGTTAGCAAGAGTCGCCACCGACTTTTTATTTTATCCTAAGGAAAGGTTAAAAAGTACAGCAAAAACCTTTTGAGATGTTTTCTTGGGTTCGGGGAGTAGATTATAGAAAGGGAAGGTATTAGCACCCTTTCTATCCATGGTTATCCATGGGCTCTTAGTTACTTGCTTAGATCACTTGCCTTTTGTTTTCAATTGTTTGAAATGGTGCTTGAGTGTGTGGGTTTGAAAATATTTTGAAAATGTTTTGAAAAGATGCCAATGTGGTGGCAACCTTTGTAATGATCCATGTGGGGATGTATACAAAGATGTATGTCTTTTTGTAAAGGTTTTCATTTGTTTTTGAAAGTTGTTTTGAAAGTGTAGTGTTGTGTGGTTTTGAAATTAGGCAAATGTTTTGTTTTGCAAGTTGATTCAAGTAACTAAGAGGTTATCTACTCCTAAATTTCTCAAAAGATTATTGCTATACTTTAACCCTTTTAACAAGTTTGCACCACCATTGTATTTGGTGGGCAACCTTGTGTTAGGATGTGAAAGGGACAGGCGCGGGTCATCGTTTAGACCATAATTGTAACGACGTTAAATGTCTTTGGGCAATTTCTCTAAGGGACTTGATCATTTGTTTTGTTTGTTTTGAAAAGTTTTATCGAGGGACTATGATCATTCAAACTGTTTGCTTTGCCCAAAGATGTTCAACATACAATATGGCCCATTTATCTGAAGGCAACAAGTGGAATACCCTAGGGGGTGCAAGTGTGATTTGTGTGTTCATTTTCATGCTTGTTTATCTTGTATTAGGTCAAACTATTTTTTATCGTTTTTTCGCATACAAACCCTAATTCTAACATGTTATCATTAGAAAGCAATAAAGTGCGAAATTAAAATTACTAAGCTATTACAAAACCAAATATGGGAAGGGGGGTACAAATGTTCAAATGGGGATATTGACAAGAATTTAAATCTAAATTATTACAACAATTGGATATTTTGCAATGCATAATTAAATGTAAATTAAATAAATATGTGAAATGTAGAAAGAAAGTTTCTATGTGTATGAGAAAATATTATTTATGTAAAAGGAAAAAAGAAAATAAAAAGGTATTTATTTTTGAGTATTTTGAACTTAGGGTGAAAAAACCCTAATTTTCAAAGAAAAAGGTATTATTTAATTTTTATACAACTATTTATTTATTATTTATAAAAATGACATAAAATGAAGTATATTGTGAAAAAGGTATTTTTGTATTAAATATTAATAAAATGAAAAAAATCAAGTATTTTTATATCTTTGTCTTAAATATATTAATAATCAAATATATATATATATATATATATATATATATATATATATATATATATATATATATATATATATATATATATATATATATATATATATATATATATATATATATATATATATATATATATATATATATATATATATATATAACCCTAAATATGTATTATTCTAAAAAATAAATATTTAAATATTTTAATAAAATAAAAAGTATTTTTGTGTGAGCTATTTTCAGAAAGTAAATAAAAATAAAATTGTATTTACATTATTTTTAACATTTTTATTCTAATAATCATATATATATATTTATGTACAAACTAAACAAATAAACAAATAAATATGCAATAAATGCAAAAAATAATGAAAAAAATATTTTTAATTTTCTAATGGCATGAGAAAAAATAAATGAAGTCAGCAAAAAAGAAAAAAGTCAAAAATGTTAAGAAATGAACAAATGGGCTCAGGGGGGTGTAAACATGAAAATGGGGTGTGAAAAGAAAACAAATCCAGGCCCAGCCCAGACCACTCCTTCTTCAACCTCTGTACAGCCTCCTTCAAGCTAAAACACGCGTTTTTTATCTCTGGATTCCTGGCTTTTTAGCAAAAACTCATAACGTGAAAAATGTAGAGCATGAAGAGACGGTTTCAACCATATAAAGAACATGTCCTATCTCTCTAAGATGAGGGAGAATTTCTCTCCCCCTCTTTCCTGACCTAATTTTTCTACCATTTTCAGAGCTCAAATTCTCTCTACTCAGGCAAAAGAAATGAAAAGTAAAGCTATGTACATGTTCAGGGCTATGAGTAGGACCTTGTTTCTTCACAAACTTAAGACTAAAGATGCCTAATAAGAGAGATACGAATTCAAACTTTTACCTGTGCAGTTGAACTTCTATGTGGAGAATGAGAGACTTTCAGTGCAATGTAATGATTGGAAAAGCTTCCTTGAGGTCCAGGGATGCTTTTTCAATGCTTACTTTGTCTTGAACCTTCTTGTATCAAGCTGTAGAACTTCACCTGCAAGTCAAAGATGTGAAAATGGTGGAAGTGGTTAGAGCAACTACAGATCGTGCCTTAGCTTCTGGATAGCTTGCATAGGTTGTAAGGAAGGTAGAGGAACAGGTTTTGATCAAAATGCTTGAAGGGTTTGAGAGATTGCACTCAAACTGCAGGGGCACCCCTGTTTGTGCAGTTTGAGGATGATTCTGAGATGGAGGGTGTTTGAAAGGGAAATGGCTCGTGCAAAAGCTTGAATGTGGTCTATGGAATGTGTTTGATATCTTTTGTGCTGTGTTCTTTTGCTGATATGAGAGATAGCATATGTTATGGACCTTTCTTCACACTTAAGCTACCAAAAGCAAATTGGTGTTCTAGGTCAGTATAGGACCCCCTAATGTGCTGCATCAACTCCTCTTGATCAGTGTGTTATGCCCATAATCTTGTGCTAAGCAGATCTTCTATGTACTTGTTTGATTTACCAATTGACATAAAGCTAAACTTTTCAAAAATGGAAATTCCACTTTATCTAGTTTAGGATTAAACCATTATGCAATGTTAGAACACAAATAACATGACCTTAACACATTGAATATGCATTAAATTATTGAGTATGAAATGGTTCAAGGACCTGTAATCAAGCATAAAGCAAACTGATTTCAAATTGGCAAGGTTATGAACATGTCTTGATGAAGAACAAAAGTGAATTTTTGCCAACTTGTGAAATTCGAATCTCTCAAGTTATGAGGTTGTTTGATGAGTTCTTGGACATTTTGGAAAGCTTGGAATGTGTACTACAATCCATCTTTGAAATGCAAATCAAAATTCCAATTGGAAGGGTATGAAAAGTGGCCTTGAAGTAGGGTAGAAAACCTTGTCAAAATAGGTCAAATTTCACTAAGTTAAAAGATGGTTTAGTGCCCTTATTCAAAAAATCATAACTTGAGATACAAGCTTCAAATGAGAAAACTTTGTGAATCAAAGTTGTAGATTATGCAACAAGCTACAACTTTCATGTTTTGACTTTTGTTTGAATCCAAATGGATCATGGTGAAAAGATGGGGCAAAGTTGGGAAAAAATTAGGGTTTTTCATAACTTAGAAAAATTCTAAGTTATGAAAAATTCCATTTTCAAACCCTAATTTGCATTTTGTGATTTCTTGGTGAACAAGTTTCATGATTTGGCATGTTTTGATGAAAAATGAATCTTGACTCTTGATTTTGACCAAAAAGTCAAAGTTTGACTTTTCAGTATACAGTCAAAATTGATCAATTGACTGGGAAATTCAACTATCAATCTTGTGTACTTGGGATCTTTTGAGCTTGATGAACATGTCAAGATAATTCCATGGGGTCCTTGAGTCCATAGGTGAACTTGGTTTGCCATTGGCTAGGTCAAACAGCCAAAAATTGCCTTTGTGCAGTCAAAACCCTAAAAATGACCATTTTGCCCTTTTGGTGATCTGACCAAATTTCTTGTGGAATTGTGATCCAAACTTGATCAAATGGTTCATATGAATTCAAAATGTTGATGTGGATCAAATTTCATGAGGTTTGACTGTCAATTGGCCACAGTTGACTTTTTCCCCAATACAGCTGATTTCTAGGTCAACTGTCCAATTGACTGGGTAAAACTTGGAATCAAGACCTGAAACTTGGCATGGGTAAACTTGAGAGTCCAATATGAAGCATGAAAGTCATCTTAGGCATTTTAGGTCAAAACATCTTTAGGCAAACACAAACCCTAATTTGAGTCCACAGTACAAGGAGAAGTCTTGAGCAGAGGAAACCCTAACTGGATCTTGATCCTCAAAGGTCTTGTGATGAGAAAATGTTGAGGAAATGGGAGGGCAAATTTTGGGGTACAACAGCGTTCATCAATCTTCAGCCTTTAATCTGATCTCCAGGGACACGTGGATAGCTGGATCTGGAGGATGTATGGTACGTCTTGGCATGGGCGCTGCATGGGAATTGTTAGTGAAAAATAATATGGAAATATGTAAGACCTGGGGTTCGAACCCAGGTCACATACCTTGCAAATCAACACGTTTGCCACTGAAGCACGCTGTTCATCTGTATATTAATATCACAACTAAATATTATAAAAGAAAATGGTTAGTGGCCTTGGAAACGCGCGCGCATTTTGAATGATCCAATCGCTCCCTGCCACGAGTTCGTCTTCTTCACTATCCCTGAAACAAAAACATGAGGCAACGGTTTTCTGAATGTTCTTTTAGGCCGGTTTCAAGAAAATAGCGACTAGAGCTATGGTGTCCATAAATTAATCGCGAGTGTGGTATCTTCTTCGTCCAGATGCACTGATTCGAATGGCATGGGTCTGAAGGGCTAATTTTTCTTTAAATAAGAAACCCCAATTTTGAGGTCCTGCAAACCCTAGCAATTGGCAATGGTGAAATCGTACACAAGGCGTAAAAATGCAATCAAAGTATATGGTTAGTTTGCAAATGCTTTACTGATCACAAATATGTAAACAAAACAGCATGAATGAGCCTAGAATGTAAAACACGATAATGAAAATAAAGGGAGAAAGGCTAGCTTCTGTACAACGATTCAGGAGGTTATAGACTTGGAAACCTATGCAGGCACGTTGCTGGAGACTTAAGGAAGATGATGAGATCAAAATCCTAGCTTGAATCGCCCTCCAATGTGATTTTCAGTTTTGAGTTTCTTGAGAAAAATTCAAGTTTGTCAATGGCTCTTTGGCGCAGCTTTGTGTCTATTGTGATTAGGGTTGTGATCCAGCATTTGTATGGAGTCTATTAGGTCAAGAAAAACCAATCAAATCCATGGCATTCATTGTTTTTGATAATTGATTTTCTAAGGATCTTTTCATATCTTTTTCCATGTGCATTTGATTCAAATCATATCCAATTGCTCCAATTCTTTCCTTATTTGGCTAGGCACGAAATATTGAGCATAAAACATGTATAAAAAGATTGAAAAAACTTAGGTTAGCATTTTTCATGTATTTATTTTAATTTAAATGAATTATTATTAATAAAAATCCAAATAAATAAATAAAAAATGAATAAAAACTTCCCTTTGGGCCAAGTGGTCGTGCACATGTCATGGATGATGAATCATGGAAGAAAAATGGGCCCATTAGCAATTTTAGGTCATTTGAAGTAATGTTGACTTTTCAAAATATCCAAAAATTTCCCAACTTCCACAAGGCATAACTTGCTCAATTTTTAAGCTTTTCTCATGTTCTTGGACATTTTGGAAAGGTCTTTGAGTCCTCTAACCAATGTCTTTGGTCCCATGTCATTTTGATTTACCAATCTCAAGTTATTGCCTTTGACTTAAAGTCCCTTTTTGTTGACTTTTGAAAATGACCTATAATGTTGAAATTGATAACTTTTTGTGAGAGCATTTATTGGACTTGAAGTATGAAGATGAGTTGTAGGAAATGTCTTTCTCTTCAAAATGAGCTTTGGATGGAATTTTTCTGATAATCCATGTGAAAGTTATGCCCTGGTCAATTTCAGTTGACTTTTTCAGCTGTCCAAATAAGGAAACTTTTGCATCTTGATGATTTCTGAGCCAAATTTTGAGAATCATGATCAAGCATTGATCAAATGATGTTTGTGGCTTCAAAATGATATGTTGACCAAAAATTTGAACTTTTGACTGTCAAATGACCATTTTGCCCCTACAGTTGATTGTAGTGCAATTTAGGGTTTTGACTGTGCAATTTTGAGCTGAATGTTTTGAAACTTGATATGAGGATATTTGACCATGTTTGTAGGCATATGAGACTTGATTGGACCTTTGAAAACTTCATTCTCTTGATCAGAACACAAACCCTGGTTTTGACTGTATGGGAGACCTTTGCACTGTACAACCATTGGGGAATTTTGCAGCTTGACTTGGCAATTTCTTGGAGAATATGGGAGGGCAAATTTTGGGGTACAACAATTATATATGAACAAAATTTCGAAGTTTTTGTGGTCAGCGTACCCCAGTTTTGTTGTTTTCAAATCCGTTGGGGACAACTTGGTTAATGTTACTCTTCCTCTAACTTTGATTACTTGTTGTAATTTCTCTTTCGAAATTTTATACCCAGATGCAATCTGTGCTAAGTCATTAGCCACTTGATTTTCCAATCTTGGTATATGTCGAATGTTGATCTTTTCAAAGTTTTTCAACAAACGATTGACTATTACAAAGTACATGATAATATTTTCTCTTATGAATTTTCATTCTTTTGTAACTTGCTTTATAACTAACTCTGAGTCTCCCATTATTTCGACTCGAGTTGCCCCCAATTCCAATAAGATTTCAAGGCCTACGATTAGAGCTTCGTATTCAGCCTCATTATTCGAACAAGAACCTTCAATCTTGTACTTGATTGTTTTTGGAATTTGATTTGGAGAAATAATCAGAGCTACTACCCCAGTTCCATCTTTATGACTAGAACCGTCGAAGTATAACTTCCAGGGTTCGATCTCCAGGTAGTTGATTGATTCCTCATTTATTTAGTGGTCAACTATAAAGTCTGCTACCACTTGACCTTTTACAGCCTTAAGAGGCATAAAGGTTAATGAATACTAAGTTAATGCAAGTGCCCATTTGCCAATTCGACTGTGCAAAATGGGTTTCGACAACATATATTTGAAAACATCAAAATGAGACGAAACATAAACATCAATTGGTTTAATATATTTCTTGAGCTTTGTACACGAGAAGTAAATACATAAACATAGTTTTTCAACATCGCTATATCTAGTTTCTGCATCGTTTAAAACTCTACTAAGGTAATAAATGAGTCTTTCGACACCATTCTCATCCTCTTGAGCTAACATGCTTCCTAAAGTTTTATCAGATGCAGCTATGTACAATCTCATACTCCTATTTCTACAAGGAGGTACCCGAATAGGTAGCTTGGTGAGGCATTCTTTGATCTTGTCGAAAGCCTCTTGTTGTTCTTACCCCCACTTGAATCCTCTTTTGCTGAGTCGAAGTAGTGGTGAGAAGGCTTGTGTTTTTCCACTCAAGTTGGATATAAATCTCCTCAGGAAATTTATCTTGCCAAGTAGAGATTGCAACTCCTTCTTGTTAGTTGGCGCTTTCGCTTCCAAAATGGATTTGGTCTTGTTCTGGTTTACTTTAATTCCCTTCTTGGACCACAAAGCTTAAAAAGTCCCCTGCTCTTACGCCGAATGCACATTTTAGGGGATTCATTTTCAGACCATAGTGTCTCATGCTTTCGAAGTATTGTCGAAGATGGTCTATATGATTCTTCCCTGAAACAGATTTGACAACAATATCATCAATATAAATCTGCAAAAAAGTTTCATTAAAATCATGGAAGATAGAATTCATTTCTCTTTGATATGTTGCCCCTGCATTTTTTAGGCAAAAAGGCATCACTACCCATTCGTAGGTGCCTAAAGCCCCAGGGCATCGAAATGTTATTTTTGACACATCCTCTTCAGCAATGAAAATTTGATTATACCTTGAGTATCCATCAAGCATACTCATGTATTCGAAGCCAGCGGAAGAATCGACGAGCATTTCGGCCACAGGCATTGGATATTCATCTTTGGGGGTTGCAGCGTTTAAATCTCTAAAATCGATGCACACCCTTAAGGTACCATTTTTCTTTATAACAGGTACTATATTTGCAATTCATTCGACATACCTGGTTGTTCGGATGAACTTGCATCTCAGCAGTCTTTCGACTTCCATCTTGATCTTCAAAAAGATCTCTGGTGCAAAATGCCTTGGAGTTTGCTTGACAGGCTTTTTCCAGGCTTTATTTCTAGTTGAAGCTCTACCACTTCCATGTCGAGGCCATGCATTTCATCATAATCCCATGAAAAGCAGTCTTTGAACTCCTTCAACACTTGGATTATTTCGATCCTGAGCTCTGGATCTATCTTCATGCTAATGTATGTTGGTCTTTTCAACAAACCTTCGCTCAGGTTTATTTCTTCCAGAGGATCTTGCGCTAGCATTTTAACATTGTTTGCCAACAGATCCTTTTCAAAGCCCAAAGGCTCATCATCATAGATGGAATCAATCCTCTGGTTTTGCATTTCTTCCTCTTTTGCGTCAGGTGGTTCCGGTTCGAAGTCTTTCCCAGGACCTTCTGAAAGAAATAATTGCTCATTGGCTTCAAGAGCCATGTATTTGACTTTAGCCTCTAAGGCCGCTATCATTGTACTTTCAGCTACATATGCTGAAATCTTTTGTAAAGCTTGTGATTCAGTCATCATCACCGAATTCACTTACCCATCTCGTTGGCCGTATGTCATCAACTCCTCCATAGTCAATGTTTGATAAATCTTATCTATCCCACTGGAAACCATGGTCGGAATGCAGGTAGAGGGAGCAAAAGGAATTTGGTGCTGGTGCCAAGTCGAACTCAGGGGGATTGAATGGCCCTATGTGAGCCAGGTTTCTGTCGAAGCTATTTTTTCCAACGTTGTTAACTTCACCTAAGTAATAACTTTGGTCGGCTTCGATATTCTCTATGATTCCATCAGGGCGCCAAATAGTAACCCGTTGATGCATCGAAGATGGAACTGCACATATTCCATGTATCCACTCTCTACCTAAGAGTATATTATAGTTGGGTTTCCCTGAAGTGACCATGAACATATTTGGTCGAAGTATTATTCCCACTGTGATACGGTGGGAGAACTGACTTGAGGTTTTGCGTTTGTATTCGCACTTGTTCGGTTTAGCAAGAGTTGCCACCGACTTTTTATTTATCCTAAGGAAAGGTCAAAAAGCACAGGAAAGACCTTTGAGATGTTTTCGTGGGTTCGAGGGGTAGATTATGAAAAGGGAAGGTGCTAGCACCCTGTTCATCCATGGTTATCCATGGGCTCTTAGTTACTTGTTTTAAATCACTTGCCTTTGCTTTTCAATTGTGTGAAATGGTGCTTTACGTGTGTGGTTTTAAAAATGTTTTGAAAAAGATGCCTTGTCTAGGCAACCATTGTAACAATTCTTTACTCGAATGTTTTACAAAGGTGTTTGTCTTTTTGAAAAGATGTTTCAATGTTTTTGAGAGTTTGTTTTGAAAGTTGTGTTGTGGAGTGTGTTTGAAAGTAGGCAAGTGTGTTTTGCAAGTTTGATCAAGTAACTAAGAGTTGTCTACCCTAATTTTACTCAAAGATCTTTCTCATGTTTTAACCTTTTTAACAGTGTTGTTTCACCATTGTATTTGGTGAACAACCTTGTGTTAGGATGTTAACGGGACGGGCGCGGGTCATCGTATAGACCATGAAAGCAATAGTGTCAAGTATCTTTGGCAATTTGCTTGAGGGACTATGATCATTTTGCTTAGGCAACAAGATAGCGTCATTGAGGGACTATGATCATTTTGTTTGTTTTTGTTTTGCCAAAGTACTTAACATGCAACCATGGCCCATTTTTGAAGGCAACAAGCGGGATTATCCTAGAGGTGCAAGTGTGAATGGTGTATTGATTTTCATGCATTTATCTTTGTCTTAGGTTATCTAGCGGTTGATTTTGAATCTTCGCATACAAACCCTAATTACTATACAGTATATAGAAAGCGATAAATTGCGGGAATTTAAAGTCTAAGCTATTACAAATAAGTATCCGGGGATGGGAGTACAAATGTTTACAAATGGGGATGAGTCTTATCAGGATAGTAGTGTCCAAATAATATTTACAACCAAATCGAATCGCATTCTCAATGTAAAATATAGCAATGTATAAGAATAAAAGAGAATCAAAAGGATTATAAAATGTATGTGATTATTTACAAATGATGCAAATATTAACCTAATGTATTTATTAAGTATTTATATTATTTATTTTTTGTGTTTTTTTGTTAATGCTTTATATACAAGAAGTTCTTAAAATAAAAAATATTTTAACTTTAATAAAGAAAATCTGTTACTTACATATTTTTGTTAATGTTTTATATACAAGAAATTTATTTAACTCAAAACAAAAATATTATTCATGTATTTTTTGTTAATGTTATAAAAGAAACTTATATAAAAAGTTTAACTAAACAAAAAATTTAAAACAAAATATATCATTTCTATTTACCAAAAGGAATTTAGATTATATAAAGAAAGAAAAATAAAGTAAAAAAAGTATTAGTTATAAACATAAAAAAAAAAGAAATAAATGGGTTTGATGTTACATGTTTGGGCCCAAACAAACAAACAACAGATTCAGAAAGGGGGGTGTATGCGCCAGATTGCATTGGGCTTAGGGGTTCGCTTCAAGGGACAGGCCCAAAGGTTTAACAAGTTTTTGTTTAGGGTTCACATTGTTTTGTTCAGAATTAGGGTTGCAACTTTACAAATGGCGCCGCTCCCATCTTCTTCTTCGTTGTCCTCTTCATCTTTCTTGAGCCAAGCTTCTGAACGAACCCCCTCTCCACAGCTGCCAGAGCGCCACCGTCCATCTCCCTCTCTCCATGGTCGTTCAGACAGTGATAAAGAAAAGGTAACGATTTTGTTTCTCCTTCATGCGCTTTAGGGTTTCAAGTTTTGCATGTTATTGATTTTTTTTTGACAAATTCTGATCTTTATGTTATTTGATGTTTGCTTGAAGTGGTAGAAAAAGGGAAAGAGGGATAATACCTTTGGAGAGGAGACGGAGGAGGACGGCGGTGCTTCTCAGGTGGCCGGAGGCGGAGGGACGCGGTGATGTGCTTGTTGGCCTTCCTGGTACTTTGTATCTTGCTTTTGCTATGTTTAGTGATGAGTATCTGAAAACCCTACTTTTAGTTCTCTCTTCTTCTTCTGAATACTTGCTTCTGATTGCTTGCTTCTGATTGCTTGCTTCAGACTGCTTGCTTCTGATTTCTTGCTTCAGAGTTTGACGATGTTGTTGTTGCCTTATTCTGAGATGCCTATTGTTGTGCTTCTGAGTTGCTGATATGCTAACCCTATGATGAATTTGATTCTGAGGGTTTTTGTTGGTGTTTTGATTTTGAAATGGTTTGGATATTTGGATGTGTTAATTCTATGATGAACCTAGTTCTGAGATTTGTTTGCTTTCTTCTGATTCTCTTTCTCTCTTTTGGACTGGGCTGGCTTTGCCTATGATGAACCTAGTTCTGAGGCGCCTAATTTTATTGTTTGGATATCTGGATGTTTGGATTTTGAACAAAGGTTTGTTAGGGTTAGTGATGTTTTGACAGGTTTTTTAGGCTTTTGTAACTGGTACAGGCTGTTTGAAACGGGTTTATTGTGCAGTTTGGCTTGAAGGGTTTTTTGATGCAGGCTGATATGCTTGTTTAGAGCAGGATTGTGTTTATTCAGGCTTCTGGGGCTTGTGTTATGTAACAGGCAGGTTGTTTGTTTGCTTGCTTAGGATACAAGCTTGGAACAGGCCTGAATGTTTTAACAGGTTTGTGAGTTTGTTGTTTGAAGGCAGGTTTGTTATGCTTGTGCTTTTGTTGTTCACAAGTTTGAAACAGGCTTGGGGCAGGTTATCAGGCTTGTGCTTTTGTTGTTCACAGCTTTGTGTGATCTTTCTATGTGTGTTCTGCCCCTTTTTCTCAACTGAGATCTTTGTTATATTTATTTATCTCTAGCCTGCCTGAAATTGTAAGCCTGCTACTTTTCTCTCTTTTCTCTCTCTCCAGAAAAGTATATTTAATTACTTAAACTGTACTTTCTGTTCTGAAAAGGTGTGGCTGGAAAATGATGAAGAGATTTGAAACATTGCTTGCATTTTGTCTTTCCTCTGCATACTTCCAGATTTTCTGCATTGCTTTTGCTAGCTTGTAGGAAGCTCTGTTGACAGCTCTTGGACAGTTTGACAGCTTCTTTGTGATTTAGTTTGCTTAGTTTGAAACTTGTGCAGCTTAGTTTGTCACTTTGAACTGTGCAGCTTGCTTGCCCATTTTGACAATGCAATTTATGCAGCTTTATGCATTTGTTTAATATGCTGCCTTGTTCCTTTTTTTTTTAATTGATTTAGCTTGCAAGATAATTTTCTTTCCCTCTTTGTGAACCAAGAAGAGACATCTTCTTGCGATTTGCAGAGAGGACGAACAAACTGATTCCGGCCAACACCTTTAATGATGAGTTTTTTGATTATCTGTCTGAGAATGCCCTTTTAATTTTAACTGTATTGACTTCTTCTTTTTTTGTCTTTGCAGATAATGTCAGTTGAGCAAAGGGGAGCAGCAGTAGAAGATGAAGACTTAGGATAGATTTATTTTCTCTTTCAATTGTTTGTAATAAAAATTATTATAAATACTGTAAATAAATTTACTGTATTCAAATAACACTTGTAACAATAATTAAAAGTGAATAAAAAATCTTTTGTCAGTTAATATCTTTTAATTCACTGTCTATTTAATTATTTAAGTTTCTTGAATTAAAATAACTGGAAGTACATCCCAATTATTCTAACTTAGATAAAATAAATAATTAATAAACACCGTAGTCTTGCAACTTCGCATTAATCAATAATAAACCCGGCGTCCCAATTAACCATATGTATTGCACAGTCAATCAAAACAAATGTCCATATGTCCTTTATCTCACTGATCAAACTTAAATTTCAAACTTTCAATCAGAAGCCTCAACCCATATCCCAGAGTCAATTGAAAAGAACTGTAGAATTAATTCCTTCTGAGAATGCGCGCGCAAACCCTAATTCTTGATTTATTGTCAAAGAAACGTTTGCCTGATCAAACCCTGAGCCAAACTCAAACAAACCCTAGCAATCTGCTTGAACTGATTCAAAAGTTAATGGAAACCCTAATTTTGCTTGACTGATAAGAAAAGTCTGTTTGACCGATTCTTGAGCCAATCTGAAAAATCAGGAAAAGCCCGAAGCTGTGATTTCTTGTAAAAAGAGGAGGGCAAATTTTGGGGTACAACAGTTGCCCCTGTTCAATCTTCTTGAACCTGAAGAGTTAGATTGGCAGGTTTGCCGTTCGCGACTCGAAGGTAAAAGGAGATTGGACACTAGAGTGCCCAAAAAATTTGCACTCGTCAAAGCGTAGTTTGAGGGAATGGGCTTAAAGATGCCATTTGGAGATGGGCTTAAAGATGCCATCTGGAAAGTAACTGAATCTTGTCGGGGGATGGGCTTAGAGATGCCATCTAGAAATTGTTGGTAGGAGGATGGGCTTATAGATGCCATCTGAAGGTGATTGTATCTTGTTGGAGATGGGCTTGTAGATGCCATCCAAGAATGTTTGTTGAACTGTATGTCGTTGGTGAGTGGGTGAGTATCAGAAAGGTGTCCATGTTTGGAACGTCTCTGAACTGGGGGGTCTGAATAAGCAATAGATTGACATCCATGTTTGGAGAATCCGTAAACTGTTTTCAGTAGTTGAATCTGAAAAAGCGATAGATTAACATCCGTGTTTGGAGAATCCGTAAACTGTTTTCAGAAGTCTTGAAGTTGAATAAACATGAGTTGGTCGAGTAGATATTTGTCCTGTCTGGTTTCAGGTGTTAATCTCTGACCTGAGAAAGAAAGATAGTTTTCCTGGATCGTTACAGGTATTGATCTTCAATCCCTTGTCCACAGATGGTTTTCCTGGCTTACTACAGGTATTGATCTGGAACTTGAAAAGGTTGATGGTAGCCACCTGTTGATTGACCTTTTTCTGGAAAAGGTAAAATGTTAGTTGTATGCAATGTCATGATGTATGAAATGCATAATGCAATATATGTGTTTATGATAGGAATGTAATGAATGCGCATGTAAGCTGATGAGCTGTCTTGCTGAAGATAGATGAATCCTGGATAGCCGAAGATAATAGAATCTTGACTGCTGTCGGGGAAAGTGAATCTTTGACTGCTGCAGGGGATTGAAAATCCTTTGATTGTTGAAAATGAGAAGTCCTGGGACCACTGATGGGGAATCAGGAGCTTGGGTTGTATGCCAATCTACTGGGGATTTCTGTCTTGAGGAGATCTTCAATGGAGAATATTTGAATACTCTGTGAGGAACTGAGAATGAGAGTCTTCATTCTGCTTGGGGATTGATAGTTGGAAGTTTTAGCTCCGCTGGGGATTGCAAGAATCTTTTGATTGCTGCAGGTATTGATCTGGGATCTTGAAAGGTTGGTCGGTGAGATAGTTGTCCTGGCTGGTTTCAGGTATTAATCTCTGACCTGAGAAAGAAAGATAGTTTTCCTGGCTTGTTACAGGTATTAATCTTCAATCTCTTCATGTAGATAGTTTTCCTGGCTGGTTTCAGGTATTAATCTACAATCAGTCGTCCACAGATAGTTTTCCTGGCTTGCTACAGGTATTAATCTGGAACTTGAGAAAGGTTGGTCAAGGAGATACTGTCTTGGCTGGTTTCAGGTATTGATCTCTGACCTGAGAAAGAAAGATAGTTTTCCTGGCTTGCTACAGGTATTAATCTTCAATCTCTTCATGTAGATGGTTTTCCTGGCTAGTTTCAGGTATTAATCCACAATCAGTCGTCCACAGATATTTTCCTGGCTTGCTACAGGTATTAATCTTCAATCTCTTCATGTAGATGGTTTTCCTGGTTGGTTTCAGGTATTAATCCATAATCAGTCGTCCACAGATATTTTCCTGGCTTGCTACAGGTATTAATCCGGAACTTGAAAAAGGTTGGTCAAGGAGATACTGTCCTGGCTGGTTTCAGGTATTGATCTCTGACCTGAGAAAGAAAGATAGTTTTCCTGGCTTGCTACAGGTATTAATCTTCAATCTCTTCATGTAGATGGTTTTCCTGGCTGGTTTCAGGTATTAATCCATAATCAGTCGTCCACAAATATTTTCCTGGCTTGCTACAGGTATTAATCTGGAACTTGGGTTATACGCCACTTTGAGAATGAGAATCTTCATTCTGTTGGGGGTCAGAAATTGGGAGTATACCAATCTTCTGAGGTTTTAAGGATGAGAGTCTTCATTCTGTTAAGGGTCAGAAATTGGGAGTATACCAATCTCCTGAGGTTTTAAGGATGAGAGTCTTCATTCTTGAAAGAAACAGATTTTTAGGAGCTTCAATTGTCCGTTATTTTGTCGGTGGTTGTAACTTCCAGCAGGTGATGAAGGAATTTTGATGATGACCGCAATTTCCAGCAGGTGATGAAGGAAATTTTGAACGACCTTGAGATTGACATTCGAATGCCCCAAGTGATGGTGCCGGAGACTTGCCCCAGGTTAATCTGTAATTGAGAGATTTGTTGAAATCTTGACTGGACTGCCCCGGGTTAATTGAACTTGGAAAGATTTATTGAAACCTTGACTGGACTGCCCCAGGTTAATTGAACTTTGAAATATTTGTTGAAATCTTGACTGGACTGCCCCAGGTTAACTGGATAGTGACATGTCATGCCCCCTTGTTGATAGGAGATTTTTCAATGGAAGTGTCATCCTTTTTAAAGTGATTTTGCTCACTGAGAGAGCTTTCGTTCCTCCGAACATTCGCTGTATGAATTTCTTCGCTGTCAAACAAATAACCATGTGCAAACAACGATATTCAAATAATGCAAAGTTAATGTCTGTCTCGAAGTTTTGAAAAATGCGTTTTTTAGCAGAAAACTTTTTATAAGACAAATTCAACACAAGATTTAGAGCAAAGCCTTACAGGAGTCGGGATACCTTTTGTAACAGTATGCTTTCGAACTAACCCATGCTTCGGTTAGGACTTTTGAAGGGTTGTAACGTGGCTTGGTTCACGGTTTAAGAAACAAAGGATAAAGGCTCAAAGTATATTTGTACCCACCCGCTCTTCGTGATGTCCTTCAATCCTAAACTCAATTAATTGTGCGTCAAACTCTATTCGAATTTGGAACGACTTTTTTGGTGATGGTTCACACAAGTTGAATTTTATAGAAGGCAGTCATCATCTCTTTTTTTTTGCAACATTTTTCATGTTGTTGAGGATTTGTAATGACCTCGTTCTTTTGATTTGTTATCCCTAACTTTTGCCTGACTGTTCCTGTTTTCAAGATTATAGTCAGCGGGATGCCCCAGCTTTCTTAAGCCTCCTTTATAGGTTTTGGCTCAGTGGGCTTTTTTTTTATAGGTAATGATTGCCTATGAGATAAGGAACCATCACTGTCTTTTGATTCCAAAGGAATGTTTTTGATGTTATTCGTTGTATTACGAACTGAGAGTTTGCGACTTTAATGCACATCTTCTTCTTTTTTTATTAACTGAGAGACTACCCTGCCCCAGGTTTAAATCAAAGGTTTTAATTTGTTTAGAACAGAAAACTCCTACTTCTTTGGCTCGAAGGGGTTGACTCGGGATTATCTTCCTTATAAATCCAGTGTTTGGGATTTGAAAGAAATATTTGTACATCATCAGCGAGGTCTGTTCAAAAGCATACTGTATGAGATTATGGCATTGTTTCGTCATCCTCCCTCTAAATGCTTGTAGCTTTTTATCAAGAGTTAAATATCATAAAGAAAGCATAAGAATAGTGAAAACACATGGTTGAATTCAAGACAAACATATGCAATGCATTAATGAAACAGAGTTTGACATCAACAGATAATTGTTTGAATAACAAAAGAAATTACAACTTTGAAAATTCAAATGAAACAAAAACATTCTCAATGATTTGGCATAGGAACAGTGATTATGCTAGAGTCTCCGGAGGGTCAAACTCGATCTTCTTGGCATCAATCATGTCTTGGACCTTGTTCTTCAGAGCCCAACAGCTGTTTGTGTCATGCCCTGGCCTACCACAATGATAAGCACATCTTGCATCCGGGTTGTAGTTTGGAGAAGAAGTCTTAGGGTTCGGATGAGGAGCCTTCAATGTAATCAGCTCTTTCTTCAACATGTGTTATAGTGCTTGAGCTAGTGACATGTTGATCCTGGTATATTGTCTTTTAGGCGCGTCTGGCCTTCGTTGATTTCCTTTTTGCTGTTGTCGGTATGACGTAGAGGGAAACATCTGAAAAAGGAATTACCACCTCACGCACTTGCCGGAGAGGGGACCATAGGAGACTATCACCTCACACTCATCGTCGGAGAGGGAAACATCTGAAAAAGGAATTACCACCTCACGCACTTGCCGGAGAGGGGACCATAAGGAGAAGGAATTGCCACCTCACTCGCCGTTGGAGAGGGGACCATAACTTCTAATGAGTCTTTATCAGAAAAATCTGTTGGGAGTCGATTTAGCTGAACCAGAGGAGGCTTTGAAATATGTTTGAGCATTTTAACTTCGTCTTTCCTGAAAGGTAAAGGTCAGTCATATGCAATGCATGATATGGATCACGCGATGATGTTCTCAACATAAATGAGATGATATGATGCGTCTATGCATGCTATAATGATGTATGTGACGTTTTATGAATGTGTTTGTCTAGGAAGGTAGATCCTTGACGGGTGCCGGGAAGTCATATCCTGGGCTGATATTGGAGAATAAGCTTTTACTTCCGCTGGGGATGATAGTGCAAGAATACCGGTAGGAGAAGATGACTCCGTTGCGGAACTGGGCGAATGGAAGATTTTGCGGGGAGAAAAGATGCTCTGACGACCATGCTGGGAAGCAATACTCTGTGGGGATAGAGATGCTTTGCTGATTGCTGATAGCTTGTTGAGGATATCCTTGTTATGTTGGAAGTGTTGATAGACTTCGCTGGGGGTAAGAGACTTTGTCGACGGCGATCTTTCCGTGGCTTTTGGCTGAGGATAACCCAGTTATATCCTATTGAGGAAATAACTCTTTAAATAAAGTCGGGCGACGCGTTCGTGCTCTGCGAGGGGGTAAGCTTCCAGAATCTACTGGGGATAAGCTTACTGCTTGGGGGATATGAATTCCAACTTTCCTGGGGAGACTGGATTGGACTCTTCTGGGGAGTTTTGATGCGCTGGGCCGTGTTCTTTATCTGAACCTACCTTGGTACCTTGGAGGATAGAACAATTAGACTGCTCAGACAACTCTTTTTATTGCCCCTGTTTCTAGTGTCACCTGCAATTAATTCCTTTGTTTCGTATGCAAATATTTATGAGTTAGCAAATTATTGTCAATGCATATATCACAAATTGAACCTTGGACGTTCTTCGCAACACAAAACAGGAAAAGAAAAACACTTGGCACGTTTAACTGAAGATATATTTTTATTGATTTTTGAATGGCCTGAAAATAGGCGTTTTGTATACAAGAGGCTGGCGTCCTAGTAGGAGGAACGTTGCCGAGCAAGAGAGTTTATACAGATTTTGTACAAAAGAAAATAAACAGCTGTGTGAAATATGAATGATCCCACTGGGTTTCAACTCTGCTATTGTCTTTATAACTCTGAGCGTCTCATCACTTGATGACCTTGACGAAGAATGAAGCTGACTGATTGATGCCGTCTGAACTTGATGTAGATACCGGATTCTGGATGCAAAGTGATCAATGAGACATAGTATTACGCTTTATCCCTAATTTTTGCCTGGACCGCCCTTTCGGGTTTTCGGTCCACCGGGATACCCATTTTTGCCCAAGCCGCCTTTTCAGGTTTTCGACTTGCCGGGTGTACAGATTTTTTTTCATTTTCATCCCTTCATTTTGCCCGAACCCTTTTGGTTCGCCGGGAAGCCCTAATTTTTGCCTAGGCATGTCATCCTAGCGGGTCTTTTTCATGCGTAGTATCTTTTAACTATGTCTGCATTGGCGGGGTGAGGAAGGTCGTCACCATCCATGTTGGTTAATATCATTGCTCCTCCTGAGAACACATGCTTAACCACAAATGGCCCTTCGTACGTAGGGGTCCATTTGCCCCTTGGATCACTCTGAGGAAGGATGATTCTCTTGATTACCAGATCCCCGACTTGATATTCCTGTGGTCTGACCTTTTTGTTAAATGCCCTGATCATTCGTTTCTGATACGTCTGACCATGACAGATAGCAGCAAGTCTCTTTTCGTCAATGAGGTTGAGTTGGTCAAGTCGTGTCTGGATCCAATCATCTTCGTTCAGATTTGCATCCTTCATTATCCGGAGAGAGGGAATTTGTACTTCAATCGGCAAGACTGCCTCCATGCCATAAACCAGAGAGAAGGGAGTTGCCCCGGTTGACGTCCTAGCTGAGGTACGGTACCCATGTAGAGCGAACGGTAACATCTCGTGCCAATCTTTATACGTCACTGTCATTTTCTGCACGATCTTCTTGATGTTTTTATTTGCTGCTTCTACAGCCCCATTCATCTTCGGTCTGTAAGGAGAAGAATTGTGGTGCTGTATCTTGAACTGTTCGCAGAGCTCAGCGATCATCTTATTGTTCAGATTGGTACCGTTGTCTGTAATAATCCGCTCAGGGACGCCGTACCGACAGATCAGATTGTGCCGAATGAACCGTGCCACAACAGTCTTGGTTACCGTAGCATAGGATGCTGCCTCAACCCACTTCGTAAAATAGTCAATCGCCACTAGGATGAAGCGATGTCCGTTGGATGCCGTAGGTTTAATCTCGCCGATCATGTCTATGCCCCACATTGCAAACGGCCAAGGCGCAGTCAGAACATTCAGGGGAACCGGAGGAACATGCACCTTGTCTGCATAGATCTGGCACTTGTGACATGTCCTAGAATGTTGGTAACAGTCAGCTTCCATGGTGGACCAATAATATCCTGCCCGTAGGATTTTCTTAGCCATAGTATGTCCACTGGAATGCGTACCAAAGGTCCCTTCATGTAGCTCTTCCATGATTCTTTCTGCTTCAGTTTTGTCCACACAACGCAGTAAGGTTGAATCATGGTTTCGTTTATACAAGATGCCGTTGCTTAGGAAGAACTTGGCTGCAAACCTCCTCAGGAATTTCTTATCATTGACAGAGGCACCTTCAGGGTATTCCTGAGCTTCCAGATATCTCTTCACTTCGTGGTACCAAGGCTTCTCAGTTACCAATTCAGTTTCGAGATCACAACAGTATGCCGGTTCGTCCAGTTTCCAGATGATGATCCGGGGAGCTTCATTATCCCATTTAACCTTGAACATTGAAGACATTGTAGCTAACGCGTCCGCTAACTGATTCTCTTCTCTTGGAAAGTGCTCAAAGGTTATCTCTGTGAAGTGGGGAATCAGGGTCAACACACATTCCCTGTAGGGAATCAAGTTTGGATGTTTCGTATCCCACTCTCCTTTGATATGATTGATCACAAGAGCGGAATCTCCGAAAACACTTAGAAATTTGATCCTTAAGTCAATCGCAACTTGAAGACCCATGATACACGCCTCATACTCCGCCATGTTATTGGTACAGTTGAAACATAGCCGGGCAGTGAGTGGAGTATGAGTACCTTGTGGAGATATGATGATGGCGCCGATACCATTTCCCAAAGCATTGGAGGCTCCGTCAAAGTGCATAGACCATCGGGATCCTGGCTCAGGTCCTTCATCCGGTCCAGGTACTTCACAATCAGTTACTATCATGATGCTTTCATCCGGAAACTCGAAGTTCATTGATTGGTAGTCATCTACAGCTTGATGTGCTAAGTGGTCTGCCAATACACTCCCCTTGATGGCTTTCTGGGTTGTGTACTGAATGTCGTATTCCGTCAAGATCATTTGCCATCTTGCAATTCTCCCAGACAGAGCAGGCTTTTCGAATATGTATTTTATCGGATCCATTTTTGAGATCAGCAAGGTAGTGTGAGTCAGCATATACTGTCTCAGCCGGCGAGCAGCCCATACCAAAGCGCAGCAAGTTTTCTCAAGCAGTGAGTATCGGGTCTCACAGTCGGTAAACTTTTTGCTAAGGTAATAAATGGCATGCTCTTTTCGGCCAGACTCGTCATGCTGCCCCAGCACACACCCCATTGAGTTGTCTAACACTGTCAGGTATAATATCAGAGGTCTCCCTTCAACCGGTGGCATAAGGATAGGTGGTTCTTTGAGATACTCTTTGATTCTGTCGAAGGCAGCCTGACATTCATCGTTCCAACTCACTACCTGATCTTTCTTCAACAGCTTGAAGATTGGCTCACAGGTAGCAGTCAGATGTGAGATGAATCGAGCGATGTAATTCAGGCGTCCTAAAAAGCCTCTGACTTCCTTCTCTGTCTTAGGAACTGGCATCTCTTGAATAGCCTCGACCTTAGCAGGGTCCACTTGAATTCCCTTGTCACTGACCACGAAGCCTAGCAACTTTCCAGATCTTACCCCGAAGGTGCACTTGTTCGGGTTCAGTCTCAGCTTGTACAGTCTCAACCGGTCAAACAACTTTTGCAGATGATCTAGATGCTCTTCCTCAGTTTGGGACCTAGCGATCATGTCGTCCACATATACTTCTATCTCGTGATGGATCATATCATGAAATAAGGCAACCATGGCACGTTGGTAGGTTGCCCCAGCATTCTTTAATCCGAACGGCATGACCTTGTAACAGAAGGTGCCCCACTGAGTAACAAATGTAGTCTTCTCCATGTCTTCAGGTGCCATCTTGATCTGATTGTAACCTGAAAAGCCATCCATGAAAGAGAATACCTTGTGCTGAGCTGTATTATCAACAAGGACATCAATGTGAGGTAAGGGGAAGTCATCCTTGGGGCTGGCCCTGTTCAGATCCCTATAATCAACACACATTCTGACTTTACCGTCCTTTTTAGGTACCGGCACCACGTTAGCAACCCACTGAGGGTAAGAAGTCACTGCAAGGAAACCGGCATCAAACTGTTTCATGACTTCAGCTTTAATCTTCTCGGACATCTCTGGACGCATCCGACGAACCTTTTGTTTAACTGGAGGGCAGTCTTCCCTAGTCGGCAAATGATGGACAACAATATCGGTATCCAACCCGGGTGTGATCGGTGGATCTGGAACTGACTGTTTAACGCTGGTTCGCGAAAATTTCGCGGAAGCAAGAGTCGCCACCGTCTTTTATTTTCTCCAAATGGAAAGGACAAAAGCACAGAAAAATTCCTTAAAGAGATTGCTCTCGGTTCGGGAGGTAGGTTATAGAAAGGGAAGGTGTTAGCACCCTTTCTATCCATGGTTATCCATGGGCTCTTAGATACTTGCTCATTTGTGTTTTCAAAATTGTTTGTTTGCTTTTCAATGTGGGTTTTTAAAAAGTTCTTTGAAAAATTTCAGATCGACTCATACGTCAGAGTGTTTGAAAAATCTGCTTTGGAAAGCTTTTGAAAATGTGTTGGTGAAAAGATTTTTGTTTGTTTTTGAAATTAGAGCAAGTATCCTTGAGAACCTACCTACCCTAAGGAATTCGTCTGTGTAAGAGTCCTTTAGAGTAGTGCCATCCCACCATTGAGAGGTAGGTAGCACCACCGTTGGAGGTGTTCGGGTCAATTCGAGGTTCGGGACATGGTGATCACCAGAGCAATGGGAAGACACCTTAGAAGCTACCCTCATGCCAGGTTCCCGGATCATGAGGACTTACTAAGACTTCCTCTACTCGACGACCACCTTTCGAAAGGCAACAGTGAGGCGTACCCTAGGGGTGGTGTGTGCGAATTGTGTGTCATATTTCAGTTATTTGTCTTGTCATGTTTGTCGTGTTCTACGCTTGATTTTAATTTGTCCATTCATTCTTGCATGCATATTTAACAGTTATAAAGTTTGCGAGAAAATAAATCTAAACTATTACAAATGGCGCGGGTCCACATCGCCAAAATTAAACCAGACCCGATTTAGCGGAAAATAAATAATGCGAAGTAAATAAAAGTGCGAAAAGTAAAGTTACATGGCTTAGGGACAATTACATAATTATTTAAACGATTGTAAAATAAATGCGCGAAGTAAAGGAATTGAAACAAAACTAGGGCGTTGGACCCTTTTGCAAAATATTAATGGTTAATGAGAATTTAAAAATTAAATGATTAAATGTTTTTTTTGGTATTTTGTATTTTTTAGATTTAATGAGAAAAAGGAGTTAATTGAAATTAAATTAAACGGCAAACCCTAATTCTAGTATTTTTATTTATTGTGAAAGAATTAAAATATAATCTACATTAAACCCTAATTTATTTATGTACAATTTTTAATTTATGAAAATAAATAACTAATATTATTATTCTGAAAAAAAAGGGGAAAATTAAAAAGAAAATAAAAAGTTATTAAACCTAAGTTCTATTTTTTTGGATTTTAGTTATTAAAAAGAATTAAATTTGTAACCTAATAAAACTAAGTAATTACAAGCATTTATTTAGAAAATAACTAAAATAAAAATTATATTTTTATTTGGGCATTTTTTATTTTTATGATGTTTTTGTATTTTGATTAAAAATTAAATAAACAATAATTAAAATAACATAACAATTAAAATAATAATTAAAAGATATAAGAAAATAAATAAAATTGTCAAACCAGAGTGGGGTGTTGCCCCAAATGGGAGGTTCAGGCCTGGAATTTTGGCCCATTAATATCCAGAATTTGTTGACTTTCTGGATCGTGTGTGATGCAGTTGACCTGATGTATGATGCACCTTGAATCTTGGCCATGGATCTGATGCCATTTGGACGCGTGGAGGTTGGATGAGGATGGAACATGGTGCACCTGGACGTTAGCAAAGCATAGGATTTTACGTTGAAAAATAACATGGAATTTTGCCAGACCTGGGACTTGAACCCAGGTCATGAGAGTCACATGCATTGGTACCTGCCAGCTGAGCCATTATGTTCCATTTAATATATTATATCAATTAAATAACAAAAAGCAAAATTGGTCAGTGGCCCCTAAAAGCGCGCGCTGGTTTGAATGAACCACTCAGTGGTTGCCAACGCATCATCTTCCCCATTGTTTCTGAAACAAGACCCTTCAGCCACGGTTTTGGATGCGTGGCCTTAAGCAACCTACAAGAAAATAGCGATTAGCATCCTATTGGTCATAAATTCATCGCGAGGGTCAAGATATCTTCGTCTTGAGGTGCTGAATCCAACCATGGCATTCATGGGTCCTAATTTTTCCTCTACGCAAAATCCCCAATTCAGAAAACCTGCAACCCTAATATTTGACAATGGCAAAAACGCATATATGGCATAAAAACACAATTGAACATGTTGGTTAGCTTAGAAACATCATTATAAGCAAGAATCCATAAAGAAAAATGCAAAAGGATGCTTGATTTATGCTATGCGATTTCAGAAATTTTGAGGTACGGTTTGACTTAGGGGTACCAATTCAGGGCGTTCTGGTTGATGTTAAGGATTGAGAAACGTTCAATGATGTCTCAGGATGCTAATGGGATGAAAATTGAAGCTTGAATCGACCTTGAAACTGGTTTTCAGTGTTTGTGTTTTATGGAAAAATTTCAATTTGCCAAAGGTTCTTGGGGCGCAGCTTGCAGTCTCCAGGCATTAGGTTTGCCTTCCTGATCATATAGTGAGTGATTAGGTTAAGAAAAATTGGACAAAATCCATTGCTTTGATGATTTTTGAATATTTGATTTCAAGGATCTTTTCCAATCTTTTTCTCATGTATTTTGTATCAAATCTGATCAATTAGCACCAAATCTTTCCCTATTAACATGTGCACGAATTATAGAAGCCAAATCATGCATAAAAAGATTTTTTTAGGTTAGGTTTATATTTTTCACATATTTAAAATGATTTAAATGAATTAATATTAATATAAATTCAAATAAATAATTAAAAAATGAGAAAATACTTCCCTTTGGGCCTAATGGTCGTGCATAGGCTTGGCATGAAGAAACTTGGAAGAAAAATGGGCCCAATAGCAAATTTAGGCCTTTTGAAGTAATGTTGACTTTCAAAAATTTCCAAAAATTTCCCAACTTCCACAAGGCATAACTTGGTCAATTTTTAAGCTTTTCACATGTTCTTGGGCATTTTGGAAAGGTATTTGAGTCCTTTAAACAATGCCTTTGGTCCCATGTCATTTTGATTTACCAATCTCAAGTTATGGCCTTTGACTTAAAGTCCCTTTTTGTTGACTTTTGAAAATGACCTATAATGTTGAAATTGATAACTTTTTGTGAGAGCATTTCTTGGACTTGAAGTATGAAGATGAGTTGTAGGGAATCTCTTTCTCTTCAAAATGAGCTTTGGATGGAATTTTTCTGATAATCCATGTGAAAGTTATGCCCTGGTCAATTTCAGTTGACTTTTTCAGCTGTCCAAATATAGCAACTTTTGCATCTTTGATGATTTCTGAGCCAAATTTTGAGAATCATGATCAAGCATTGATCAAATGATGTTTGTGGCTTCAAAATGATATGTTGACCAAAAATTTGAACTTCTGACTGTCAAATGACCATTTTGCCCCTACAGTTGACTGTAGTGCAATTTAGGGTTTTGACTGTGCAATTTTGAGCTGAATGCCTTGAAATTTGACATGAGGATGTTTGACCACATTTGTAGGCATATGAGACTTGATTGGGCCTTTGAAAACTTCCTTTCCTTGATCAGAACCCAAACCCTAGTTTTGACTGTATAGGAGGCAGTTGAGCTGCACAACCCTTGGGGGATTTTGTGACCTTGACTTGACAAATCTTGGAGAATATGGGAGGGCAAATTTTGGGGTACAACAGTTGCCCCTGTTCAATCTTCTTAGACCTGAGGATGCAGATTGGCTGACGTGCCTTTCGTAATCCGAGGGTAGAAGATGATTGGACACTAGAGTGCCCAGAAATTTGCGCTCACATAGTAGCAGTGATGGGGGAATGGGCTTATAGATGCCATTTGGAGATTACTGGATAGGATGATGGGCTTATAGATGCCATCTGGATGTTGATCGCGTAGGAGATTCCTTAGCGATAACCTGCATACCTGCGAAAGAAAAGTGAGTACCTGACACGTTGCAGGAGCTGATTTTAGATGCTTGGTGTAGATGTGTCCTGACTGGTTACAGGAGCTGAGTCTGGAGCTTCAAACGCTGATGAATGAACCAGGGATGGTTACTGTCTTAGCATGAACGGTAAGAGAACCTTGGGCGATTTTAACTTTCAACAACGCTCGTTGAGAAAAATCTTGGGTGTCTTTAACTTCAACAATGCTTGTTGAGAAAAATCTTGGGTGTCTTCTACTGGAATAAGAATCAGGGAGATCTTAGGGTCGATCTGACTGAACCAGAGAGGCCTTGGACTGGGTAAGAATCAGGAAAATCTTAGGATCGATTTAACTGAACCGGTCTAAGTCTTGCAATATCTTCAACTGGATAAGCATCAGGGAGATCTTAGGGTCGATCTGACTGAACCAAGAGAAAGCCTTTGACTGGATAAGCATCGGGAAAATCTTAGGGTCGATTTAACTGAACCGGTCTAGGTCTTGAAATATCTTCAACTGGATAAGCATCAGGGAGATCTTAGGGTCGATCTGACTGAACCAAGAGAAGGCCTTTGACTGGATAAGCATCAGGAAAATCTTAGGGTCGATTTAACTGAACCGGTCTAGGTCTTGAAACATCTTCAACTGGATAAGCATCAGGGAGATCTTAGGGTCGATCTGACTGAACCAGCGAAGGCCTTTGACTGGATAAGCATCAGGAAAATCTTAGGGTCGATTTAACTGAACCGGACAAGGTCTTGGAATATCTTCAGCTGGATAAGCATCAGGGAGATCTTAGGGTCGATCTGACTGAACCAGAGAAGGCCTTTGACTAGATAAGCATCAGGAAAATCTTAGGGTCGATTTAACTGAACCGGACAAAGTCTTGAAATGTGATTGAGAATTTAAACTGCATTTTTCCTGAAAGGTAAAAGTCAGTCATATGCAATGCATGATATGGATCAAGCGATGATGTTCTCAACATAAATGAGATTCGTATGATATGATGCGGTGCGTTATGCATGCTATAATGATGTATGTGAAGTTTTATGTTTTTGTCTAGGAAAGTGAACCCTTGACGGGTGCCGGGAAGTTGTATCCTGGGCTGATATTGAGGAATAAATTTTGCCTCCGCTGGGGATGATAACTGTAAGAATACCGGTAGGAGAAGATAACTCCGTTGCGGAATAAACTTGGCAAATGAATAGTCTGCGGGGAGAAAAGATACTTTAGCGACCATGCTGGGAAGCGGTACTCTGTGGGGATAGAGATGCTTTGCTTGAATTATTGAGAATGACTTGCTGAGGATACCGTTGTTGTATAGGAAGTGTTGAAGGACTTCGCTGGGGTAAGAAGACTTTGTCGATGACGCTCTTTCCATGGCTTTTGGCTGAGGATAACCCAGTTATATCCTGTTAAGGAAATAACTCTTTAAATAAAGCCGGACGACGCGTTCGTGCGCTGCGAGGGATAAGCTTCCAGAATCTACTGGGGATAAGCTTGCTGCTTGGGGAGATATGAATTCCAACTTTCCTGGGGAAGACTCTTCTGGGGAAGTTTCGGACTGCGGGGAAGTGATTCCTTTGAATGGTGGTATATCGCCGGGGAACAATCTTTAGACCAAGACTGCCGGGAATGCTTGTTAAGAATATATGTATACTGCTGGGGAATGTTTGAGATCGGCTGGAGGATACTCAATTTCCTTGATATTTGATGATTTGCTTGGAGAAGAATGTATTGTTTTGTTGAACCACTCTCTGGGGAATTAAGATACACTTGGCCATGTTCTTTAGCTGGACCTACCTTAGTACCTTTAGAGGATAGAACAATTAGACTGCTCAGACCACTCTTTATTGCCCCTGTTTCTAATGTCACCTGCAATTAATTCCTTTGTTTCGTATGCAAATATTTATGAGTTAGCAACTTATTGTCAATGCATACATCACAAATTGAACCTTGGACGTTCTTCGCAAAACAAAACAGAAAAAGAAAAACACTTGGCACGTTTAACTGAAAAATATATTTGTATTGATTTGAATGGCCTGTGAATAGGCGTTTTGTATACAAGAGGCTGACGTCCTAGTAAGAGGTACGTCGCCGATCAAAAGAGTTTATACAAATTTTGTACAAGAGAAAATAAAACAGCTATGTGAAAGATGAATGATCCACTGGGTTTCAACTCTGCTATTGCCTTTATAACTCCGAGCGTCTCATCACTTGATGACCTTGGTTGAAGGTGAAGCTGACTGATCGATGCCGTCTGAACTTGATGTAGATACCGGATTCTGGATGCAAAGTGATCCAATGAGACATAGTATTACGCTTTTATCCCTAACTTTTGCCTGGACCGCCCTTTCGGGTTTTCGGTCCACCGGGATACCCATTTTTGCCCAAGCCGCCTTTTCAGGTTTTCGACTTGCCGGGTGTACAGATTTTTTCGTTTTCATCCCTACATTTTGCCCGAACCCTTTTGGTTCGACGGGAAGCCCTAATTTTTGCCTAGGCATGTCAGCCTAGCGGGTCTTTTTCATGCGTAGTATTTTTTAACTATGTCTGCATTGGCGGGGTGAGGAAGGTCGTCACCATCCATGTTGGTTAAGATCATTGCTCCTCCTGAGAACACATGCTTAACCACAAATGGCCCTTCATATGTAGGGGTCCATTTGCCCCTTGGATCACTCTGAGGAAGGATGATTCTCTTGATAACCAGATCCCCAACTTGATATTCCTGTGGTCTGACCTTTTTGTTAAATGCCCTGATCATCCGTTTCTGATACGTTTGACCATGACAAATAGCAGCAAGTCTCTTTTCGTCAATGAGGTTGAGTTGATCAAGTCGTGTCTGGATCCAATCATCTTCGTTCAGATTTGCATCCTTCATTATCCGGAGAGAGGGAATTTGTACTTCGATCGGCAAGACTGCCTCCATACCATAAACCAGAGAGAAAGGAGTTGCCCCGGTTGACGTCCTAGCTGAGGTACGGTACCCATGCAAAGCGAACGGTAACATCTCGTGCCGATCTTTGTAAGTCACTGTCATCTTTTGAACGATCTTCTTGATGTTCTTATTTGCTGCTTCTACAGCCCCATTCATCTTCGGTCTGTAAGGAGAAGAATTGTGGTGCTGTATCTTGAACTGTTCGCAAAGCTCAGCAATCATCTTATTGTTCAGATTGGTACCATTGTCTGTAATAATCCGCTCAGGGACGCCGTATCGACAGATCAGATTGTGCCGAATAAACCGTGCCACAACAGTCTTGGTTACCGTAGCATAGGATGCTGCCTCAACCCACTTTGTAAAATAGTCAATCGCCACTAGGATGAAGCGATGTCCATTAGATGCCGTAGGTTTTATCTCGCCGATCATGTCTATGCCCCACATTGCAAACGGCCAAGGCGCAGTCAGAACATTCAGGGGAACCGGAGGAACATGCACCTTATCTGCATAAATCTGGCACTTGTGGCATGTCCTGGAATGTTGGTAGCAGTCAGCTTCCATTGTGGACCAGTAGTATCCTGCCCGTAGGATTTTCTTGGCCATAGTGTGTCCACTGGAATGCGTACCAAAGGTCCCTTCATGTAGCTCTTCCATGATTCTTTCTGCTTCAGTTTTGTCCACACAACGCAGTAAGGTTGAATCATGGTTTCTCTTGTACAAGAGGCCGTTGCTTAGGAAGAATTTTGCTGCGAACCTCCTCAGGAATTTCTTATCGTTGACAGAGGCACCTTCAGGGTATTCCTGAGCTTCCAGATATCTCTTCACTTCGTGGTACCAAGGCTTCTCAGTCACCAATTCAGTTTCGAGATCACAACAGTATGCCGGTTCGTCCAGTTTCCAGATGATGATCCGGGGAGCTTCATTATCCCATTTGACCTTGAACATTGAAGACATTGTAGCTAACGCGTCCGCTAACTGATTCTCTTCTCTTGGAAAGTGCTCGAAGGTTATCTCTGTGAAGTGAGGAATCAGGGTCAACACACATTCTCTGTAAGGAATCAAGTTTGGATGTTTCGTATCCCACTCTCCATTGATCTGATTGATCACAAGAGCGGAATCTCCGAAAACGCTTAGAAATTTGATCCTTAGGTCGATCGCAGCTTGAAGACCCATGATGCACGCCTCATACTCCGCCATGTTGTTGGTACAGTTGAAACACAGCCGGGCAGTGAGTGGAGTATGAGTACCTTGAGGGGATATGATTATGGCGCCTATACCATTTCCCAAAGCATTGGAAGCTCCGTCAAAGTGCATAGACCATCGGGATCCTGGTTCAGGTCCTTCATCCGGTCCAGGTACTTCACAGTCAGTCACAATCATGATGCTTTCATCCGGAAACTCGAAGTTCATTGATTGGTAGTCATCTACAGCTTGATGAGCTAAGTGGTCTGCCAATACACTTCCCTTGATGGCTTTCTGGGTTGTGTACTGAATGTCGTATTCCGTCAAGATCATCTGCCATCTTGCAATTCTCCCAGACAGAGCAGGCTTTTCGAATATGTATTTTATCGGATCCATCTTTGAGATCAACAAGGTAGTGTGAGTCAGCATATACTGTCTCAGCCGGCGAGCAGCCCATACCAAAGCGCAACAAGTTTTCTCAAGCAGTGAGTATCGGGTATCACAGTCGGTAAACTTTTTGCTAAGGTAATAAATGGCATGCTCTTTTCGGCCAGACTCGTCATGCTGCCCCAGCACACACCCCATTGAGTTGTCTAGCACTGTCAGATATAGGATCAGAGGTCTCCCTTCAACCGGTGGCATAAGGATAGGTGGTTCTTGGAGATACTCTTTGATTCTGTCGAAGGCAGCCTGACATTCATCATTCCAACGTACTACCTGATCTTTCTTCAGCAGCTTGAAGATTGGCTCACAGGTAGCAGTCAGATGAGATATGAATCGAGCGATGTAATTCAGGCGTCCTAAAAAGCCTCTGACTTCCTTCTCTGTCTTAGGAACTGGCATCTCTTGAATAGCTTTGACCTTAGCAGGGTCCACTTGAATACCTTTATCACTGACCACGAAGCCTAGTAACTTTCCAGATCTTACCCCGAAGGTGCACTTGTTCGGGTTCAATCTCAACTTGTATAGTTTCAACCGGTCAAACAACTTTTGCAGGTGATCTAGATGCTCTTCCTCAGTCTGGGACCTAGCGATCATGTCGTCCACATACACTTCGATCTCATGATGGATCATATCGTGAAATAAGGCAACCATGGCACGTTGGTAGGTTGCCCCAGCATTCTTTAATCCAAACGGCATGACCTTGTAACAGAAGGTGCCCCACTGAGTAACGAATGTAGTCTTTTCCATGTCTTCAGGTGCCATCTTGATCTGATTGTAGCCTGAAAAGCCATCCATGAAAGAGAACACTTTGTGCTGAGCAGTATTATCAACAAGGACATCAATGTGAGGCAAGGGGAAGTCATCCTTGGGGCTGGCCCTGTTCAGATCCCTATAATCAACACACATTCTGACCTTACCGTCCTTTTTAGGTACCGGCACCACGTTAGCAACCCACTGAGGGTAAGAAGTCACTGCAAGGAACCCGGCATCAAACTGTTTCATGACTTCAGCTTTAATCTTCTCGGACATCTCTGGACGCATCCGACGAACCTTTTGTTTAACTGGGGGCCAGTCTTCCCTAGTCGGCAAATGATGAACGACAATATCGGTATCCAACCCTGGCATGTCTTCGTAGGACCAGGCAAAGATCTCCATATAGTCATGTAACATCTTGGTTAACCGTTGCTTCACGCTGAGCTCTAGGTTAGCACCAATCTTTACCTCTCTTCTGTCTGCCTCAGTACCCAGGTTTATAGTTTCCACTGGCTCTTCATGGGGTTGAATGGCCCTCTCTTCCTGAAGCAACAGTCTTGCAAGCTCGCCAGGCACTTCGCAATCATCTTCACCTTCGTCTTCGGCTAAGTTGATCGGATTTTCGAAGTCATAATTGGCATTAGCAGAGCTGTTATCAGTAAGATCCAGAGTGGATTGGAACCTGTATGAGTGAGTGTGTGTGTAAATACAGCTGTTTTGAAAATTTATGTAAAGGAAAGGAAAGATAGAAAAGGAACACAATATTTGCAATGCGAAAAGTACGTCCAAGATTTTCATTCATGATGTATAAAATGACAGTTTGTATGCCCTCACAAATAGAACCACGGTGCCTCGGGTAAGACACCGGGCCATAGAGTTTATCATTGTTTATTACAGAATAACAAAACATAGGAATTCATTACTTAGTAACAAAAGAAACAGGGAGATTGTCTTTCGCGCTCCAATTGTTGAGTCCACCATCAGTTGCCGGATAGATCCAGCTATCAAACTCAGCTTCGTCAACTTCCTCTTCATCCCCGATAGCATTAACTCCATGAGCAGGCAGGGGAGCTGTCACCACGTTAGGCTTGTCAGATGCCTCGAACTGTACCTCCTTAGCGTCAATGAGGTCCTGCAACTTGTTCTTTAGTGCCCAGCAGTCATCAGTAGAGTGCCCCGGGCTTTCTGAATGGTAAGCACAACGAGCATTCGGGTTGTACTTGGGAGATGCTGTATTTGGGAACTTTGGAGCCTCCCTGACAGTTACCAAATTGGTTGCGAGCAACTGTGGCAGGATCTGCGACAAAGTCATGTTTAAACGGGTAAACTCCCTCCGGGGTCTTTCCATCTTCTGAGTATTGTTTGGCCGGGGAGCGGCAGCAGGCTTAGCAATCATGACCGCACTGACAGATTGGCGGTGTTCACTTCTCTCTGATCTCCTAGAACCATACACGGCACTAGACTCCTTCTTAAATGGTTTCTTGTCCGAACTAGATGAGGCACCCTTTGCAATCTTCCCAGATTTCAACCCAGCTTCAATCCTTTCTCCAGTCAAGATCAAATCAGTGAAACCAGCAGAAGAATTCCCAATGAGGTGGTTGAAGAATGGCCCAGATAGGGTCCCCAAGAACATGTCAACCAACTCCCGATCAGTCAATGGTGGCTGCACCCTGCCAGCCAGGTCTCTCCACTTCTGAGCGTACTCCTTAAAACCTTCGCTTACACCCAACGACATACCCTGGAGTTGGGTACGTGTGGGGGCAAGGTCGGCATTATACTGATACTGCTTGTAGAAAGCAGTAGCCAGCTCCTCCCAGTTACGAACTTTGGTCCCATCCAGCTGATAGAAACATTCGAGATGAGTCCCTGAAAGACTCTCCTGGAAGAAGTGGATCCATAGATTCTTGTCCGCAGAGTACGGCTGAATTTTTCGAATGTAGGACCTCAAATGCAGCTTGGGACAGGATGCCCCGTCATACTTGGAGAAGGTGGGTGCTTTGAATTTATGCGGGATAATCACACCAGTCGACAAGCCCAGATCTCCGAAATCCAGCCCAGGTGCCTGTTGCACCTCCATAGCCTTCAACCTGTCCTCCAATTGTTTGTACCTGTCATCTGCAGGAGGGTACTGCTCCTCATCAAAATCCGTCTCGTTGTCGGAGACCACTGGAGTAGGAACCTTGACTTCTGCCTGAGAAGGACTCCTGCCAACAGAAGAACCAGCCTCTTCATGTTGCAGAGTATTGCCCAACCTTCGGCCCGAGTTGAACAGAACAGTTCTTCTCTTCTTCTTCTTCTCCTTCTTCAGGAGCATAGTTTTCAATTCCTCTTGGCCCTTAGCTAGGCCCATGATTAGTTCTTGAAACTGCACATTCTGCGCCTGGAGAGCCTTGATTGATGTCTCTGTTGATTCAGATCCGGGATTCATGATGCTGAAATAAACAGCGAAGAACTGTAAGCAACCTGAAAAGGGAAAAACCTGCTATGCACATGATGTATGAAGTGCGTATGCAATGCATTCAAGGGTTCGAAAGTTCAAATTTGTTGTAGACAAAAAGGAACACACGTTATCATTAAAGAAATCATTGTTTAATACATCAAGGCCTCATGGGCGAAAGGTACAAAAATCAAGTCAATCCCAAAATACACTGCGCATCCTCTTCGGAGCTATGTAGGTGTTGAGATTCCTCTCCTCATGCAACAGGCGGGTGAGCTCCAAGACCTTCTTTTCACTGGCATGCAGGCTAGTCTCAAGAGAATTCCTTTCCTCCTTAAGCTGGATCCAGCTCTTCTGCATCTCTTCCCAGGATGTGGGCATATCAGGGTGCTGAATAACATGAGACACTTCCCCTTCCAAGACAGGCTCTTTGATTACTGGAAGCATGTGAGGATAAGGCATCACTAACTTCTGGGAGCGGGCGCGTACCCACTTGAGATAAGGCTCCAAAGGGATGGAGTTCCGGTGCCCCAGTGTCTTGCTGTCTATCCTACTGGGCATCCTCCAAGCTCTGATAAATCTCTGGCGAAGTCCTTGAGTATCACTGTCGAAGTCAAAAACTATGTCAGGAATCAACATGTCATGAGGACCGTCCTTCCGAGCATAACCAAACTGTCTCCAAGCCAGGCATGGGCTATAAGTAATACCTCCTCTGATTCCAAGTAAAGGAACATTAGGGTACTCCCCACAACGATCAATGATAGTGACATCTCCTCTGGATCTAGGACACCAATGTATATCTGCATGTGTAAGAGTCATCAACCGTTGTGACCATCTCAAACCCCGCTCATTCTTCAGGACTGATTGGGGAAGGTGCGAAATAAACCACCTTCCCAGGAGAGGAGTGCAACACATAAGGACACCTCTTTTTCTCATGGTTCGAGTGTAACATGAGTGAAGGATGTCCCCCAGTAATGTAGGTATGGGATTCCTGGACATAAAGATCTGAACGGCACTGACATCAATGAGCTGATCTGGATTAGGGAACAATACCAAACCGTAAACAAGGAGGGCTACCACTTCTTCAAAAGCTTGCAAGTCAAGGGAGTTCCAACATTCATGGGCCTTCTCAAACAGAAACCTGGCTAAGAACCCTTTGATACCACTTCTGACTTCCCAATGTCCCTTGAGGTCAGATGACTGTAGGTGCAAGGCTTTAGCAATCTCTTCAAGCTTAGGTTCCTTTTCTGTACCGTTGAAGGGTAGCTGATCAAGGATAGGGATCTTCAGGAGCCGGGAGAACTCCTCCAATGTAGGTACCAACTGATAGTCCAAGAAGGTAAAGCAGTGATGTAGAGGGTCAAAGAATTGGAACAAGACCTTTATCATATCTTCCTCAATGTTGGTGTTGACCAAGCTGATGAGGCTTCCATGCCTTTCACTGAATGAAGAGTTCTTGGGAATCCTGGATATAAGCTCCTTAAGCTGAGGAGGGATCCTTACAAGACTGACTTGAATTGTCTTTCTACGAGCAGTTTCCATGTCCTACAAAACAAGAACAAAGATGAAAATCCGAACCCCTGAAATGGTTAGTCAATGCATATGATGCTGGATGATGTCATGATGCTATGATTAAACACACCACAGATATTTACAAAGACAAACATGTAAGGCACACAAGGCACACAAGATAAGCCCTTAAGGTTTAAGGCCAGCATGGGGTCTAGGTAGTACCCTCTTGAAGTTGGTGGGTTCAACCTGTCCTATCAAAGTAACCGGGTTCTAAGGGTCCCAATATCACGGGATTGCTTTCATTGTTCATCGTTTCGATTTAGCCACTGAACTGGCGACCGAAATATTCCAGGAAAGCAACCCTCAATTGGGTGTAGTATCGAGTATCAACCAACCTCGGACTGCACCAAAGTCAGTTATCTCACTACCCTAAAAAGGCCAAGATAGTTCAATTAAGGTTCCTAAGGTCTGTTGATGCTTCACGACACCACGCGGAGGCCCCGTACTCTCCTTGACTGAACTCAAGGGTTACCGGTACACACCAAAGTGCCACATCAACGTAGCAGACTGTTTCAACCATGTCGGTATACCCCGCACAGTTCCCTCACAGCCTTGTTGCTACTTTCTAAGAAAGGTATCCCCCCAGATCCGGGTGTAGGATCTATAGAACTCCCAAGCAACCCACAATTTAAAGCACACAAGGAAAACAATTGAAAACATAGTTATGAGCTAGCCCTAAGGTACACCTCACTTTAAGATTTTCCCCAGCAGAGTCGCCAGTTCTGTGATCGGTGGATCTGGAACTGACTGTTTAACGCTGGTTCGCGAAAATGTCGCGGAAGCAAGAGTCGCCACCGTCTTTTATTTTCTCCAAATGGAAAGGACAAAAGCACAGAAAAATTCCTTAAAGAGATTGCTCTCGGTTCGGGAGGTAGGTTATAGAAAGGGAAGGTGTTAGCACCCTTTCTATCCATGGTTATCCATGGGCTCTTAGATACTTGCTCATTTGTGTTTTCAAAATTGTTTGTTTGCTTTTCAATGTGGGTTTTTAAAAAGTTCTTTGAAAAATTTCAGATCGACTCATACGTCAGAGTGTTTGAAAAATCTGCTTTGGAAAGCTTTTGAAAATGTGTTGGTGAAAAGATTTTTGTTTGTTTTTGAAATTAGAGCAAGTATCCTTGAGAACCTACCTACCCTAAGGAATTCGTCTGTGTAAGAGTCCTTTAGAGTAGTGCCATCCCACCATTGAGAGGTAGGTAGCACCACCGTTGGAGGTGTTCGGGTCAATTCGAGGTTCGGGACATGGTGATCACCAGAGCAATGGGAAGACACCTTAGAAGCTACCCTCATGCCAGGTTCCCGGATCATGAGGACTTACTAAGACGTCCTCTACTCGACGACCACCTTTCGAAAGGCAACAGTGAGGCGTACCCTAGGGGTGGTGTGTGCGAATTGTGTGTCATATTTCAGTTATTTGTCTTGTCATGTTTGTCGTGTTCTACGCTTGATTTTAATTTGTCCATTCATTCTTGCATGCATATTTAACAGTTATAAAGTTTGCGAGAAAATAAATCTAAACTATTACAAATGGCGCGGGTCCACATCGCCAAAATTAAACCGGACCCGATTTAGCGGAAAATAAATAATGCGAAGTAAATAAAAGTGCGAAAAGTAAAGTTACATGGCTTAGGGACAATTACATAATTATTTAAACGATTGTAAAATAAATGCGCGAAGTAAAGGAATTGAAACAAAACTAGGGCGTTGGACCCTTTTGCAAAATATTAATGGTTAATGAGAATTTAAAAATTAAATGATTAAATGTTTTTTTTGGTATTTTGTATTTTTTAGATTTAATGAGAAAAAGGAGTTAATTGAAATTAAATTAAACGGCAAACCCTAATTCTAGTATTTTTATTTATTGTGAAAGAATTAAAATATAATCTACATTAAACCCTAATTTATTTATGTACAATTTTTAATTTATGAAAATAAATAACTAATATTATTATTCTGAAAAAAAAGGGGAAAATTAAAAAGAAAATAAAAAGTTATTAAACCTAAGTTCTATTTTTTTGGGTTTTAGTTATTAAAAAGAATTAAATTTGTAACCTAATAAAACTAAGTAATTACAAGCATTTATTTAGAAAATAACTAAAATAAAAATTATATTTTTATTTGGGCATTTTTTATTTTTATGATGTTTTTGTATTTTGATTAAAAATTAAATAAACAATAATTAAAATAACATAACAATTAAAATAATAATTAAAAGATATAAGAAAATAAATAAAATTGTCAAACCAGAGTGGGGTGTTGCCCCAAATGGGAGGTTCAGGCCTGGAATTTTGGCCCATTAATATCCAGAATTTGTTGACTTTCTGGATCGTGTGTGATGCAGTTGACCTGATGTATGATGCACCTTGAATCTTGGCCATGGATCTGATGCCATTTGGACGCGTGGAGGTTGGATGAGGATGGAACATGGTGCACCTGGACGTTAGCAAAGCATAGGATTTTACGTTGAAAAATAACATGGAATTTTGCCAGACCTGGGACTTGAACCCAGGTCATGAGAGTCACATGCATTGGTACCTGCCAGCTGAGCCATTATGTTCCATTTAATATATTATATCAATTAAATAACAAAAAGCAAAATTGGTCAGTGGCCCCTAAAAGCGCGCGCTGGTTTGAATGAACCACTCAGTGGTTGCCAACGCATCATCTTCCCCATTGTTTCTGAAACAAGACCCTTCAGCCACGGTTTTGGATGCGTGGCCTTAAGCAACCTACAAGAAAATAGCGATTAGCATCCTATTGGTCATAAATTCATCGCGAGGGTCAAGATATCTTCGTCTTGAGGTGCTGAATCCAACCATGGCATTCATGGGTCCTAATTTTTCCTCTACGCAAAATCCCCAATTCAGAAAACCTGCAACCCTAATATTTGACAATGGCAAAAACGCATATATGGCATAAAAACACAATTGAACATGTTGGTTAGCTTAGAAACATCATTATAAGCAAGAATCCATAAAGAAAAATGCAAAAGGATGCTTGATTTATGCTATGCGATTTCAGAAATTTTGAGGTACGGTTTGACTTAGGGGTACCAATTCAGGGCGTTCTGGTTGATGTTAAGGATTGAGAAACGTTCAATGATGTCTCAGGATGCTAATGGGATGAAAATTGAAGCTTGAATCGACCTTGAAACTGGTTTTCAGTGTTTGTGTTTTATGGAAAAATTTCAATTTGCCAAAGGTTCTTGGGGCGCAGCTTGCAGTCTCCAGGCATTAGGTTTGCCTTCCTGATCATATAGTGAGTGATTAGGTTAAGAAAAATTGGACAAAATCCATTGCTTTGATGATTTTTGAATATTTGATTTCAAGGATCTTTTCCAATCTTTTTCTCATGTATTTTGTATCAAATCTGATCAATTAGCACCAAATCTTTCCCTATTAACATGTGCACGAATTATAGAAGCCAAATCATGCATAAAAAGATTTTTTTAGGTTAGGTTTATATTTTTCACATATTTAAAATGATTTAAATGAATTAATATTAATATAAATTCAAATAAATAATTAAAAAATGAGAAAATACTTCCCTTTGGGCCTAATGGTCGTGCATAGGCTTGGCATGAAGAAACTTGGAAGAAAAATGGGCCCAATAGCAAATTTAGGCCTTTTGAAGTAATGTTGACTTTCAAAAATTTCCAAAAATTTCCCAACTTCCACAAGGCATAACTTGGTCAATTTTTAAGCTTTTCACATGTTCTTGGGCATTTTGGAAAGGTCTTTGAGTCCTTTAAACAATGCCTTTGGTCCCATGTCATTTTGATTTACCAATCTCAAGTTATGGCCTTTGACTTAAAGTCCCTTTTTGTTGACTTTTGAAAATGACCTATAATGTTGAAATTGATAACTTTTTGTGAGAGCATTTCTTGGACTTGAAGTATGAAGATGAGTTGTAGGGAATCTCTTTCTCTTCAAAATGAGCTTTGGATGGAATTTTTCTGATAATCCATGTGAAAGTTATGCCCTGGTCAATTTCAGTTGACTTTTTCAACTGTCCAAATATAGCAACTTTTGCATCTTTGATGATTTCTGAGCCAAATTTTGAGAATCATGATCAAGCATTGATCAAATGATGTTTGTGGCTTCAAAATGATATGTTGACCAAAAATTTGAACTTCTGACTGTCAAATGACCATTTTGCCCCTACAGTTGACTGTAGTGCAATTTAGGGTTTTGACTGTGCAATTTTGAGCTGAATGCCTTGAAATTTGACATGAGGATGTTTGACCACATTTGTAGGCATATGAGACTTGATTGGGCCTTTGAAAACTTCCTTTCCTTGATCAGAACCCAAACCCTAGTTTTGACTGTATAGGAGGCAGTTGAGCTGCACAACCCTTGGGGGATTTTGTGACCTTGACTTGACAAATCTTGGAGAATATGGGAGGGCAAATTTTGGGGTACAACACCGGGCATGTCTTCGTAGGACCAGGCAAAGATCTCCATATAGTCATGTAACATCTTGGTTAACCGTTGCTTCACGCTGAGCTCTAGGTTGGCACCAATTTTTACCTCTTTTCTATCTGCCTCAGTACCCAGGTTTATGGTTTCCACTGGCTCTTCATGGGGTTGAATTGCCCTATCTTCCTGAAGAAACAATCTTGCAAGCTCGCCAGGCACTTCGCAATCATCTTCACCTTCGTCTTCGGCTAAGTTGATCGGATTTTCGAAGTCATAATTGGCAGTAGCAGAGTTGTTATCAGTGAGATCCAGAGTGGATTGGAACCTGTATGAGTGAGTGTGTGTGTAAATACAGCTGTTTTTTTGAAAATTATGTAAAGGAAAAGAAAGACAGAAAAGGAACACAATATTTGCAATGCGAAAAATACGTCCAAGATTTTCATTCATGATGTATAAAATGACAGTTTGTATGCCCTCACAAATAGAACCACGGTGCCTCGGGTAAGACACCGGGCCATAGAGTTTATCATTGTTTATTACAAAATATAACGAAACAAATAAATTTATTACTTAGTAACAAAAGAAACAGGGAGATTGTCCTTCGCGCTCCAATTGTTGAGTCCTTCGTCAGTTGCCGGGTAGATCCAGCTATCGAAATCAGCTTCATCGACTTCCTCCTCATCTCCAATAGCATTTATCCCATGAGCAGGCAGGGGAGCTGTCACCACATTAGGCTTGTCAGACGCCTCAAACTGTACCTCCTTAGCATCAATGAGGTCCTGCAGCTTGTTCTTTAGTGCCCAACAGTCATCAGTAGAGTGCCCCGGGCTTTCTGAATGGTAGGCACAACGAGCATTCGGATTGTACTTGGGAGATGTTGTGTTTGGGAACTTTGGAGCCTCCCTGACAGTCACCAGATTGGTTGCGAGCAACTGTGGCAGGATCTGCGATAGGGTCATGTTTAAACGGGTAAACTCCCTCCGGGGTCTTTCAGCCCTTTGAGAGTTGTTTGGCCGAGGAGCGGCAGCAGGCTTAGCAATCATCACCGCGCTGACAGATTGGCGGTGTTCAGGTCTCTCTGATTTCCTAGAACCATACACGGCACTAGACTCCTTCTTAAATGGTTTCTTTTCCGAACTAGATGATGCACCCTTCGCAATCTTCCCAGACTTTAATCCAGCTTCAATCCTCTCTCCAGTCAAGATCAAATCAGTGAAACCAGCAGAAGAATTCCCAATGAGATGGTTGAAGAATGGCCCAGATAGGGTCCCCAAGAACATGTCAACCAACTCCCGATCAGTCAATGGTGGCTGCACCCTGCCAGCCAGGTCTCTCCACTTCTGAGCGTACTCCTTAAAACCTTCGCTTGCACCTAACGCCATACCCTGGAGTTGGGTACGTGTAGGGGCAAGGTCGGCATTATATTGATACTGCTTGTAGAAAGCAGTAGCCAGCTCCTCCCAGTTACGAACTTTGGTCCCATCCAGCTGATAGAACCATTCGAGATGAGTCCCTGAAAGACTCTCCTGGAAGAAGTGGATCCATAGATTCTTATCCGCAGAGTACGGCTGAATTTTCCGAACATAGGACCTTAAGTGCAGCTTGGGACAAGACGCCCCGTCATATTTGGAGAAGGTTGGTGCTTTGAACTTATGCGGGATAATCACACCAGTCGACAAACCCAAATCTCCGAAATCCAGCCCAGGTGCCTGTTGCACCTCCATAGCCTTCAACCTGTCCTCCAGTTGCTTGTATCTGTCATCTGCAGGAGGGTACTGCTCTTCATTAAAATCTGTCTCGTTGTCGGAGACCACTGGAGTAGGAACCTTTACTTCTGCCTGAGAAGGACTCTTGCCAACAGAAGAACCAGCCTCTTCATGTTGCAGAGTATTGCCAAACCTTCGGCCCGAGTTGAACAGAACAATTCTTCTCTTCTTCTTCTTCTCCTTCTTCAGGAGCATAGCCTTTAGTTCTTCTTGGCCTTTAGCCAGACCCTTGATTAGTTCTTGGAACTGCGCATTCTGCGCCTGGAGAGCCTTGATTGATGTCTCTGTTGATTCAGATCCGGGATTCATGATGCTGAAATAAACAGCGAAGAACTGTAAGCAACCTGAAAAAGGGGAAAAACCTGCTATGCACATGATGTATGAAATGCGTATGGATTATGTTTTCAAAGACAATCGGGAATCAACTTTGTAAACAAAAAAAGAACACACTTCATTAGATTCAACTTTGCAACTGAAATTATTCAACAAGGTTGCCCTTAGGCGTTACATGAAAGGAAATACTGGAAAGGAAATAAAAGCTGTAAAGGCACATTCAGAGCTCCTTATTGATCCCATGGTCTCCTCTTCTCAGTACGGATGTAGGCATTCAGAGCTCTCTCGTTCTCCAACTGCTTTGTCAGCTTTTGGATCTTTGATTCCTGCTCGTTGAACTTTTCCCGGTAAGAATCCCGCTCTTCTTGCAGCTGCGACCAGGATCTCTTTAATGTCTCATAATCAGTAGGTATCTGAGGAGGAAGAACAGTTGGAGGAACACCATCTTTATCGGGACACTCAAGAATGACGGGTCTGACAGCTTCATACGGCATACCTAACTTCTGAGCACGGATGCGGACCCATTTGTAGTAGGCTTCCATAGGTAAAGAAGTCTTTGGCCCTAGCTCTTGTGGGTCAGCTTTATGAACCTTGTCCCAAGCCTTGATGAACCTACGACGCAGCTCGTCACTATCCACCTGAAACTCGAAACTGATGTGAGGCACCAACATCTCATGGGGGCCTGCTCTTCTTGCTCTTCCAAACTGACGGAGTGCTAGACATGGATTGTAAGAGATCCCTCCTTGAGTACCAATCAGAGGAACATTAGGATACTCCCCGCATCGATCAATAATAGCTATCTCATCCAAACCTCTGCAAATCCAAATGATGTCTTTATCGGTGAGAGACATTAACCTGTGAGCCCAACCTCTTCCTTCTTGGTTCTTCAGTACGAACTTAGGGAGGTGCGAAATAAACCACCTCACCAACAAAGGGATACAACACCATAGGGTTCCTCGTCTTCGGGTAGTACGGGCATGAAGTTGTTGCAAGATGTCACCCAAGAGAGTGGGCACAGGGTTCTGAGACATAAAGATCTTAATGGAAGTGACATTGATGAAGTTGTCGGGATTAGGAAACAGGACTAACCCATAGATTAGGAGAGCCAAGATGTCTTCATATGCCCTAAAGTGCAGGTCATTCCAGAAATTGTTAGCTTTGCCAATTAGGAACTTGGCCAAGAAACCCTTAACTCCGCTTCTAGTTACCCAGTTGTCTGTTACCTCTTGATGGGTCAAAGGAAGAGCTGCAGCAACATCCTCAAGCCTGAGGGTCTTTTCCCAACCAGTAAAGGGAGTCTGATCCAAGATAGGGATACCAAGCAAATCAGAGAACTCTTCCAGGGTAGGGACCAGCTGGAAGTCTTGAAAGGTGAAGCACTGGTACAGAGGGTCATAGAACTGGGTCAGAACACTCATCAACTGTTGATTCCGCTTTGCAGTGACTAAACTGAGAAGAGAACCATGCCTCTGAATGAAGGAAGTGGTGTTTGGAATTCTGCTAACCAATTCATCAAGCAACTCAGGTGAACGAACAAAGTTGAACCGGATAGTATTCCTTCGCACAGGCATCATAATGTCCTACAAAACAGAGCAAAGATGAAACCCTCTTGTCTTTGAAACGGTCAGTTCTTATGCAGGATGCATGCAATGCTCATGATGCTATGATGTTATGATAAAGCATACCACATACAGATACAAAGGCAAACATGGTAAGGCACACAAGTCACGCAAGGCAAGCCCCTACAGTTTAGGCCAGCATGAGGTCTAGGTACTACCCTCTTTCAGTTTGTTGGTTCATACCTGTCCTAATCAAAAGTAACCGGGTTCTTAGAGGATCCCAATATCATTGACTACCCTCAATCGGTCATAACTCCAGCATCGCAATCTTTTCTTGCGGCCAGAACCATCACGAGAGTTTAGCCTCAATGGGCGTAGCATACTGCTACAATTCTAAAGGCCAAGTTGTGTCAATTAAGGTTCTAAGGTTGTTGGTGCTTAATGACTCCTTAGAAGACCCATATTCTCCTCGTTGCAACACAAGGGATATCGGTACAGACTAAGGTGCCACACCAACGTAGCCACTGCTTCACCTGTGTCGGTCTACGCCGGACAGGTCCCTCACAGCTTATGCTACCTAAACAGGGTATCCCCAGATCCGGGTTAGGATCTATGTAACTCCGATGCAACCCACAATAGTAAAGCAAGCAAATCAATACAAGTGAAAACACAGTTATGAACTATCCCTAAGGTACACCTCACTTTAAGTTTGGTCCCCAGCAGAGTCGCCAGTTCTGTGATCGGTGGATCTGGAACTGACTGTTTAACGCTGGTTCGCGAAATGTCGCGGTAAGCAAGAGTCGCCACCGTCTTTTATTTTCTCCAAATGGAAAGGACAAAAGCACAGAAAAATTCCTTATAGAGATTGCTCTCGGTTCGGGAGGTAGGTTATAGAAAGGGAAGGTGTTAGCACCCTTTCTATCCATGGTTATCCATGGGCTCTTAGATACTTGCTCATTGTGTTTTCAAAAATGTTTGTTTGCTTTTCAATGTGGGTTTAAAAAGTTTCTTTGAAAAATTTCAGTTCGACTCATACGTCAGAGTGTTTGAAAAGTTTGTTTCGAAAGCTTTTGAAAAGTGTTGGTGTGAAAAGATTTTGATTTGTTTTGAAATTAGAGCAAGTATCCTTGAGAACCTACCTACCCTAAGGAATTCGTCTGTGTAAATGTCCTTTAAAGTAGTGCCATCCCACCATTGAGAGGTAGGTAGCACCACCGTTGGAGGTGTTCGGGTCAATTCGAGGTTTATCGGGACATGGTGATCACCAGAGCAATGGGAAGACACCTTAGAAGCTACCCTCATGCCAGGTTCCCGGATCATGAGGACTTACTAAGACGTCCTCTACTCGACGATCACCTTTCGAAAGGCAACAGTGAGGCGTACCCTAGGGGTGGTGTGTGCGAATTGTGTGTCATGTTCCATTTGCATTTGTCTTGTCATGTTTATTTGTGTTCTACGCTTGATTTTAATTAAGACATTCATTCTTGCATGCTTTTTTTTTAACAGTTATAAAGTTTGCGGGGAAAATAAATCTAAACTATTACAAACGGCGCGGGTCCACATCGCCAAAATTAAACCGGACCCGATTTAGCGGAAAGTAAATAAAGCAGAAAAATAAAGTGCGAAAAGTATAATCGTTACAACGCTTTGGGAGAATTACATAATTATAATAAATGACATAAAATAAATGCGCAAATTAAATAAACTACGAACATAGGCGTTGGACCCTTTTGCAAAAAATCTAAAGTTAATGAATTAATTAATTAGAATTACAATTAAAAATTAAAAGAACATGTTTTTTTTTTGGTATTTTATGTTTTTTAAGATTTAAAAGAAAAAGAATTTTATTGAAATTAAAATGAAACGCTAAACCCTAGTTCTAATGTTTTTTAAGTTTATTGTAAAAATATTAAGTTTTAACCTAATTTAAATCTAAGTTAATTTACATGAAAAATTTAATTTATGAAAATAAATAAAATAAATATTATTATTAAAAAAAAGGAAATTAAAAAGAATTAACAATTAAACCTAAATTCTATATTTGGATTTTTATTTAAAAAAGAAATTAAAATTGTAACCTAATTAAAACCAAATTAATTTACATGTAAATAACTTATAAAAAATAATTAAATAAATATATATCATATTTTTGCCTTTCTCTGATTTTATAATGTTTTTTTTTCATATTTTTGTAAAAATAATAATTAAATTAAAACAGCAAAACAAGTAAAATAATAATTAAAGAAAAATAAATAAAACTTTGCAAACCAGGGTGGGGGTGTAGTCCCAATTTGTGAGGTGTTGATCCAAGAGGCCTGGCCCATTAAGCATGAAATCCATTGACTTTTGTGCAAGCATGTAGCGCATTGACTGAAGTGTAGCGTGCTCTTTGATTCTTAGCCTTTGATCTGGATTGGATGGACGCGTGTATGCTTGAGATGGTGAGCGTATGGTGATCCACAAAGGCGTGCCTGCATAGGAATTAGTATACAAAAATAATATTGAATTTGTTCAGACCTGGGACTTGAACCCAGGTCTTTAACGTTGCCAGCACAACCACTTAACCACTGAACCATCGCTTATGTATTTAACATATTATAACATATAAACATAATAAATAAAACATGATGTTAGTGGGTTAAAAACGCGCGAGATTCAAACGAGCCACTGGCCATTGGACACGAGGTCATCTTCTTCCTCATCCTGTAAAACAAAACACTATGGCCACGGTTTTTTATGCGTGGGTTTAGGCAGCTTTAGAAAAAATAGCGAATAGCGCTATGTAGCTCATAAATTAATCGCGACTAATGCTTCTTGTTCATTGGAATATGCTGATTGCAATGGTCATAGCCTTGAGTCCTAATTTCACTTGGTTTGGGAAACCCCAATTTTAAGACCTGCAAACCCTAGACGGCATCAATGGCCAAATCACATATATTGCACAAAAACGAAATTAATTGGTATGGTTAGCATCAGAACATTATGAGGAACAAGAATCAACAAGCAAAATGTTATGAGGATGCGTAAATTTCAAAACACGATGATGAATTTTTCACTATGTATCTTGCATTCTGTATACCAATCTCTTGCGTTTGGAGGGCTGTTAATGGTTGGAATGTGATCAGGAGTCCACGAGCAAGCTTTTGGAATGAGTATTAGGGCTTGAATGAATCTCTAACCACGTTTTCAGAATTGCTTTTTTTGACAAAATTTTCAAGTTTGTATATTGATCTTATGCGCAGCTTTCAGTGTCCTGCCATTAGGTTTTCATTCCTGATCATATAGTGAGCATATTAGGTTAAGAAAATTGTACAAAATCTTTTGAATTCAATAGTTTCAATATTTGATTTTATAAAATCTTTTTGAATCTTTTTCACATGGTTCTTTGTGTCAATTAGCTCCAATCACACCAATTCTTTCCATAATTGAACAAGCACGAAATATTGAGAGTAGAATGTGCACAAAAAGATTTTTTTAGGTCAAGTTTATATTTTCTACATATTTAAATGATTTAAATGAATTAATATTAATATAAATTCAAATAAATAATTAAAAATGAGAAAATACTTCCCTTTGGGCCAAGTGGTCGTGCATAGGCTTAGAATGATGAATCATGGAAGAAAAATAGGCCCATTTGCATTTTTAGGTCATTTGAACCATTGTTGACTTTTCAAAATTCCTAAAAATTTCCCAACTTCCACAAGGCATAACTTGCTCAATCTTTAAGCTTTTCACGTGTTCTTGGACATTTTCGAAAGGTCTTTGAGTCCTTTAACCAATGCCTTTGGTCCCATGTCATTTTGATTTACCAATCTCAAGTTATGGCCTTTGACTTAAAGTCCCTTTTTGTTGACTTTTGAAAATGACCTATAATGTTGAAATTGATAACTTTTTGTGAGAGCATTTCTTGGACTTGAAATATGAAGATGAGTTGTAGGAAATGTCCTTCTCTTCAAAATGAGCTTTGGATGGAATTTTTCTGATAATCCATGTGGAAGTTATGCCCTGGTCAATTTCAGTTGACTTTTTCAGCTGTCCAAATATAGCAACTTTTACATCTTTGATGATTTCTGAGCCAAATTTTGAGAATCATGATCAAGCATTGATCAAATGATGTTTGTGGCTTCAAAATGATATGTTGACCAAAAATTTGAACTTTTGACTGTCAAATGACCATTTTGCCCCTACAGTTGACTGTAGTGCAATTTAGGGTTTTGACTGTGCAATTTTGAGCTGAATGCCTTGAAACTTGATATGAAGATGCTTGAACATCTTTGTAAGCATATGAGACTTGATTGGGTCCTTGAAAACTTCCTTTCTTTGATCAGAACACAAACCCTAGTTTTGACTGTATAGGAGACAGTTGGACTGTGCAACCCTTGGGGAATTTTGCAGTTTGACTTTGGCAATTTCTTGAAGAATATGGGAGGGCAAATTTTGGGGTACAACAGTTGCCCCTGTTCAATCTTCTTAGACCTGAGGATGCAGATTGGCTGACGTGCCTTTCGTAATCCGAGGGTAGAAGATGATTGGACACTAGAGTGCCCAGAAATTTGCGCTCACATGGTAGCCGTGTGGTGGGAATGGGCTTATAGATGCCATTTAGAGATTGATGGATAGGATGATGGGCTTATAGATGCCATCTGGGCGTTGATCGCGTAGGAGATTCTTTATCTAGAACCTGCATACCTGCAAAATGGAAAATGAGTACCTGACACGTTGCAGGAGCTAATTTTAGATGCTTGGTATAGATGTGTCCTGACTGGTTACAGGAGCTGAGTCTGGAGCTTCAAACGCTGATGAATGAACCAGGTATGGTTACTGCCTTAGCATGAATGGTAAGAGAACCTTGGATGATTTTAGCTTCAACAACGCTCGTTGAGAAAATCTTGGCGGGAATCACCATCTTTGCAATATCGGAACGAGAACCATAGAAAATTATAATCTGAAAGCGAATCACCTCACTCGCCGTTGGAGAGGGAAACACAGGAAAAGGAATTGTCACCTCACACACTGTTGGAGAGAGAAACATAAGAGACTATTACCTCACACTCATCGTCGGAGAGGGAATCATCTGAACAGGACTTACTACCTCACACACCGTCGGAGAGGGAACCATGGGAGACTATCACCTCACACTCATCGTCGGAGAGGAAAACATCTGAAGAAGGAATTACCACCTCACGCTCACTGTCGGAGAGGGGACCATAGGAGACTATCACCTCACACTCATCGTCGGAGAGGGAAACATCTGAAGAAGGAATTACCACCTCACGCTCACTGTCGGAGAGGGGACCATAGGAGACTATCACCTCACACTCATCGTCGGAGAGGGAAACATCTGAAAAAGGAATTACCACCTCACGCACTTGCCGGAGAGGGGACCATAGGAGACTATCACCTCACACTCATCGTCGGAGAGGGAAACATCTGAAAAAGGAATTACCACCTCACGCACTTGCCGGAGAGGGGACCATAAGGAGAAGGAATTGCCACCTCACTCGCCGTTGGAGAGGGGACCATAACTTCTAATGAGTCTTTATCAGAAAAATCTGTTGGGAGTCGATTTAGCTGAACCAGAGGAGGCTTTGAAATATGTTTGAGCATTTTAACTTCGTCTTTCCTGAAAGGTAAAGGTCAGTCATATGCAATGCATGATATGGATCACGCGATGATGTTCTCAACATAAATGAGATGATATGATGCGTCTATGCATGCTATAATGATGTATGTGACGTTTTATGAATGTGTTTGTCTAGGAAGGTAGATCCTTGACGGGTGCCGGGAAGTCATATCCTGGGCTGATATTGGAGAATAAGCTTTTACTTCCGCTGGGGATGATAGTGCAAGAATACCGGTAGGAGAAGATGACTCCGTTGCGGAACTGGGCGAATGGAAGATTTTGCGGGGAGAAAAGATGCTCTGACGACCATGCTGGGAAGCAATACTCTGTGGGGATAGAGATGCTTTGCTGATTGCTGATAGCTTGTTGAGGATATCCTTGTTATGTTGGAAGTGTTGATAGACTTCGCTGGGGGTAAGAGACTTTGTCGACGGCGATCTTTCCGTGGCTTTTGGCTGAGGATAACCCAGTTATATCCTATTGAGGAAATAACTCTTTAAATAAAGTCGGGCGACGCGTTCGTGCTCTGCGAGGGGGTAAGCTTCCAGAATCTACTGGGGATAAGCTTACTGCTTGGGGGATATGAATTCCAACTTTCCTGGGGAGACTGGATTGGACTCTTCTGGGGAGTTTTGATGCGCTGGGCCGTGTTCTTTATCTGAACCTACCTTGGTACCTTGGAGGATAGAACAATTAGACTGCTCAGACAACTCTTTTTATTGCCCCTGTTTCTAGTGTCACCTGCAATTAATTCCTTTGTTTCGTATGCAAATATTTATGAGTTAGCAAATTATTGTCAATGCATATATCACAAATTGAACCTTGGACGTTCTTCGCAACACAAAACAGGAAAAGAAAAACACTTGGCACGTTTAACTGAAGATATATTTTTATTGATTTTTGAATGGCCTGAAAATAGGCGTTTTGTATACAAGAGGCTGGCGTCCTAGTAGGAGGAACGTTGCCGAGCAAGAGAGTTTATACAGATTTTGTACAAAAGAAAATAAACAGCTGTGTGAAATATGAATGATCCCACTGGGTTTCAACTCTGCTATTGTCTTTATAACTCTGAGCGTCTCATCACTTGATGACCTTGACGAAGAATGAAGCTGACTGATTGATGCCGTCTGAACTTGATGTAGATACCGGATTCTGGATGCAAAGTGATCAATGAGACATAGTATTACGCTTTATCCCTAATTTTTGCCTGGACCGCCCTTTCGGGTTTTCGGTCCACCGGGATACCCATTTTTGCCCAAGCCGCCTTTTCAGGTTTTCGACTTGCCGGGTGTACAGATTTTTTTTCATTTTCATCCCTTCATTTTGCCCGAACCCTTTTGGTTCGCCGGGAAGCCCTAATTTTTGCCTAGGCATGTCATCCTAGCGGGTCTTTTTCATGCGTAGTATCTTTTAACTATGTCTGCATTGGCGGGGTGAGGAAGGTCGTCACCATCCATGTTGGTTAATATCATTGCTCCTCCTGAGAACACATGCTTAACCACAAATGGCCCTTCGTACGTAGGGGTCCATTTGCCCCTTGGATCACTCTGAGGAAGGATGATTCTCTTGATTACCAGATCCCCGACTTGATATTCCTGTGGTCTGACCTTTTTGTTAAATGCCCTGATCATTCGTTTCTGATACGTCTGACCATGACAGATAGCAGCAAGTCTCTTTTCGTCAATGAGGTTGAGTTGGTCAAGTCGTGTCTGGATCCAATCATCTTCGTTCAGATTTGCATCCTTCATTATCCAGAGAGAGGGAATTTGTACTTCAATCGGCAAGACTGCCTCTATGCCATAAACCAGAGAGAAGGGAGTTGCCCCGGTTGACGTCCTAGCTGAGGTACGGTACCCATGTAGAGCGAACGGTAACATCTCGTGCCAATCTTTATACGTCACTGTCATTTTCTGCACGATCTTCTTGATGTTTTTATTTGCTGCTTCTACAGCCCCATTCATCTTCGGTCTGTAAGGAGAAGAATTGTGGTGCTGTATCTTGAACTGTTCGCAGAGCTCAGCGATCATCTTATTGTTCAGATTGGTACCGTTGTCTGTAATAATCCGCTCAGGGACGCCGTACCGACAGATCAGATTGTGCCGAATGAACCGTGCCACAACAGTCTTGGTTACCGTAGCATAGGATGTTGCCTCAACCCACTTCGTAAAATAGTCAATCGCCACTAGGATGAAGCGATGTCCGTTGGATGCCGTAGGTTTAATCTCGCCGATCATGTCTATGCCCCACATTGCAAACGGCCAAGGCGCAGTCAGAACATTCAGGGGAACCGGAGGAACATGCACCTTGTCTGCATAGATCTGGCACTTGTGACATGTCCTAGAATGTTGGTAACAGTCAGCTTCCATGGTGGACCAATAATATCCTGCCCGTAGGATTTTCTTAGCCATAGTATGTCCACTGGAATGCGTACCAAAGGTCCCTTCATGTAGCTCTTCCATGATTCTTTCTGCTTCAGTTTTGTCCACACAACGCAGTAAGGTTGAATCATGGTTTCGTTTATACAAGATGCCGTTGCTTAGGAAGAACTTGGCTGCAAACCTCCTCAGGAATTTCTTATCATTGACAGAGGCACCTTCAGGGTATTCCTGAGCTTCCAGATATCTCTTCACTTCGTGGTACCAAGGCTTCTCAGTTACCAATTCAGTTTCGAGATCACAACAGTATGCCGGTTCGTCCAGTTTCCAGATGATGATCCGGGGAGCTTCATTATCCCATTTAACCTTGAACATTGAAGACATTGTAGCTAACGCGTCCGCTAACTGATTCTCTTCTCTTGGAAAGTGCTCAAAGGTTATCTCTGTGAAGTGGGGAATCAGGGTCAACACACATTCCCTGTAGGGAATCAAGTTTGGATGTTTCGTATCCCACTCTCCTTTGATCTGATTGATCACAAGAGCGGAATCTCCGAAAACACTTAGAAATTTGATCCTTAAGTCAATCGCAGCTTGAAGACCCATGATACACGCCTCATACTCCGCCATGTTGTTGGTACAGTTGAAACATAGCCGGGCAGTGAGTGGAGTATGAGTACCTTGTGGAGATATGATGATGGCGCCGATACCATTTCCCAAAGCATTGGAGGCTCCGTCAAAGTGCATAGACCATCGGGATCCTGGCTCAGGTCCTTCATCCGGTCCAGGTACTTCACAATCAGTTACTATCATGATGCTTTCATCCGGAAACTCGAAGTTCATTGATTGGTAGTCATCTACAGCTTGATGTGCTAAGTGGTCTGCCAATACACTCCCCTTGATGGCTTTCTGGGTTGTGTACTGAATGTCGTATTCCGTCAAGATCATTTGCCATCTTGCAATTCTCCCAGACAGAGCAGGCTTTTCGAATATGTATTTTATCGGATCCATTTTTGAGATCAGCAAGGTAGTGTGAGTCAGCATATACTGTCTCAGCCGGCGAGCAGCCCATACCAAAGCGCAGCAAGTTTTCTCAAGCAGTGAGTATCGGGTCTCACAGTCGGTAAACTTTTTGCTAAGGTAATAAATGGCATGCTCTTTTCGGCCAGACTCGTCATGCTGCCCCAGCACACACCCGATTGAGTTGTCTAACACTGTCAGATATAATATCAGAGGTCTCCCTTCAACCGGTGGCATAAGGATAGGTGGTTCTTGGAGATACTCTTTGATTCTGTCGAAGGCAGCCTGACATTCATCGTTCCAACTCACTACCTGATCTTTCTTCAGCAGCTTGAAGATTGGCTCACAGGTAGCAGTCAGATGTGAGATGAATCGAGCGATGTAATTCAGGCGTCCTAAAAAGCCTCTGACTTCCTTCTCTGTCTTAGGAACTGGCATCTCTTGAATAGCCTCGACCTTAGCAGGGTCCACTTGAATTCCCTTGTCACTGACCACGAAGCCTAGCAACTTTCCAGATCTTACCCCGAAGGTGCACTTGTTCGGGTTCAGTCTCAGCTTGTACAGTCTCAACCGGTCAAACAACTTTTGCAGATGATCTAGATGCTCTTCCTCAGTTTGGGACCTAGCGATCATGTCGTCCACATATACTTCTATCTCGTGATGGATCATATCATGAAATAAGGCAACCATGGCACGTTGGTAGGTTTCCCCAACATTCTTTAATCCGAACGGCATGACCTTGTAACAGAAGGTGCCCCACTGAGTAACAAATGTAGTCTTCTCCATGTCTTCAGGTGCCATCTTGATCTGATTGTAACCTGAAAAGCCATCCATGAAAGAGAATACCTTGTGCTGAGCTGTATTATCAACAAGGACATCAATGTGAGGTAAGGGGAAGTCATCCTTGGGGCTGGCCCTGTTCAGATCCCTATAATCAACACACATTCTGACTTTACCGTCCTTTTTAGGTACCGGCACCACGTTAGCAACCCACTGAGGGTAAGAAGTCACTGCAAGGAAACCGGCATCAAACTGTTTCATGACTTCGGCTTTAATCTTCTCGGACATCTCTGGACGCATCCGACGAACCTTTTGTTTAACTGGAGGGCAGTCTTCCCTAGTCGGCAAATGATGGACAACAATATCGGTATCCAACCCGGGCATGTCTTCGTAGGACCAGGCAAAGATCTCCATATAGTCATGTAACATCTTGGTTAACCGTTGCTTCACGCTGAGCTCTAGGTTGGCACCAATTTTTACCTCTTTTCTATCTGCCTCAGTACCCAGGTTTATGGTTTCCACTGGCTCTTCATGGGGTTGAATTGCCCTCTCTTCCTGAAGCAACAATCTTGCAAGCTCGCCAGGCACTTCGCAATCATCTTCACCTTCGTCTTCGGCTAAGTTGATCGGATTTTCGAAGTCATAATTGGCAGTAGCAGAGTTGTTATCAGTGAGATCCAGAGTGGATTGGAACCTGTATGAGTGAGTGTGTGTGTGTAAATACAGCTGTTTTTTTGAAAATTATGTAAAGGAAAAGAAAGACAGAAAAGGAACACAATATTTGCAATGCGAAAAATACGTCCAAGATTTTCATTCATGATGTATAAAATGACAGTTTGTATGCCCTCACAAATAGAACCACGGTGCCTCGGGTAAGACACCGGGCCATAGAGTTTATCATTGTTTATTACAAAATATAACGAAACAAATAAATTTATTACTTAGTAACAAAAGAAACAGGGAGATTGTCCTTCGCGCTCCAATTGTTGAGTCCTTCGTCAGTTGCCGGGTAGATCCAGCTATCGAACTCAGCTTCATCGACTTCCTCCTCATCTCCAATAGCATTTATCCCATGAGCAGGCAGGGGAGCTGTCACCACATTAGGCTTGTCAGACGCCTCAAACTGTACCTCCTTAGCATCAATGAGGTCCTGCAGCTTGTTCTTTAGTGCCCAACAGTCATCAGTAGAGTGCCCCGGGCTTTCTGAATGGTAGGCACAACGAGCATTCGGATTGTACTTGGGAGATGTTGTGTTTGGGAACTTTGGAGCCTCCCTGACAGTCACCAGATTGGTTGCGAGCAACTGTGGCAGGATCTGCGATAGGGTCATGTTTAAACGGGTAAACTCCCTCCGGGGTCTTTCAGCCCTTTGAGAGTTGTTTGGCCGAGGAGCGGCAGCAGGCTTAGCAATCATCACCGCGCTGACAGATTGGCGGTGTTCAGGTCTCTCTGATTTCCTAGAACCATACACGGCACTAGACTCCTTCTTAAATGGTTTCTTTTCCGAACTAGATGATGCACCCTTCGCAATCTTCCCAGACTTTAATCCAGCTTCAATCCTCTCTCCAGTCAAGATCAAATCAGTGAAACCAGCAGAAGAATTCCCAATGAGATGGTTGAAGAATGGCCCAGATAGGGTCCCCAAGAACATGTCAACCAACTCCCGATCAGTCAATGGTGGCTGCACCCTGCCAGCCAGGTCTCTCCACTTCTGAGCGTACTCCTTAAAACCTTCGCTTGCACCTAACGCCATACCCTGGAGTTGGGTACGTGTAGGGGCAAGGTCGGCATTATATTGATACTGCTTGTAGAAAGCAGTAGCCAGCTCCTCCCAGTTACGAACTTTGGTCCCATCCAGCTGATAGAACCATTCGAGATGAGTCCCTGAAAGACTCTCCTGGAAGAAGTGGATCCATAGATTCTTATCCGCAGAGTACGGCTGAATTTTCCGAACATAGGACCTTAAGTGCAGCTTGGGACAAGACGCCCCGTCATATTTGGAGAAGGTTGGTGCTTTGAACTTATGCGGGATAATCACACCAGTCGACAAACCCAAATCTCCGAAATCCAGCCCAGGTGCCTGTTGCACCTCCATAGCCTTCAACCTGTCCTCCAGTTGCTTGTATCTGTCATCTGCAGGAGGGTACTGCTCTTCATCAAAATCTGTCTCGTTGTCGGAGACCACTGGAGTAGGAACCTTTACTTCTGCCTGAGAAGGACTCTTGCCAACAGAAGAACCAGCCTCTTCATGTTGCAGAGTATTGCCAAACCTTCGGCCCGAGTTGAACAGAACAGTTCTTCTCTTCTTCTTCTTCTCCTTCTTCAGGAGCATAGCCTTTAGTTCTTCTTGGCCTTTAGCCAGACCCTTGATTAGTTCTTGGAACTGCGCATTCTGCGCCTGGAGAGCCTTGATTGATGTCTCTGTTGATTCAGATCCGGGATTCATGATGCTGAAATAAACAGCGAAGAACTGTAAGCAACCTGAAAAAGGGGAAAAACCTGCTATGCACATGATGTATGAAATGCGTATGGATTATGTTTTCAAAGACAATCGGGAATCAACTTTGTAAACAAAAAAAGAACACACTTCATTAGATTCAACTTTGCAACTGAAATTATTCAACAAGGTTGCCCTTAGGCGTTACATGAAAGGAAATACTGGAAAGGAAATAAAAGCTGTAAAGGCACATTCAGAGCTCCTTATTGATCCCATGGTCTCCTCTTCTCAGTACGGATGTAGGCATTTAGAGCTCTCTCGTTCTCCAACTGCTTTGTCAGCTTTTGGATCTTTGATTCCTGCTCGTTGAACTTTTCCCGGTAAGAATCCCGCTCTTCTTGCAGCTGCGACCAGGATCTCTTTAATGTCTCATAATCAGTAGGTATCTGAGGAGGAAGAACAGTTGGAGGAACACCATCTTTATCGGGACACTCAAGAATGACGGGTCTGACAGCTTCATACGGCATACCTAACTTCTGAGCACGGATGCGGACCCATTTGTAGTAGGCTTCCATAGGTAAAGAAGTCTTTGGCCCTAGCTCTTGTGGGTCAGCTTTATGAACCTTGTCCCAAGCCTTGATGAACCTACGACGCAGCTCGTCACTATCCACCTGAAACTCGAAACTGATGTGAGGCACCAACATCTCATGGGGGCCTGCTCTTCTTGCTCTTCCAAACTGACGGAGTGCTAGACATGGATTGTAAGAGATCCCTCCTTGAATACCAATCAGAGGAACATTAGGATACTCCCCGCATCGATCAATAATAGCTATCTCATCCAAACCTCTGCAAATCCAAATGATGTCTTTATCGGTGAGAGACATTAACCTGTGAGCCCAACCTCTTCCTTCTTGGTTCTTCAGTACGAACTTAGGGAGGTGCGAAATAAACCACCTCACCAACAAAGGGATACAACACCATAGGGTTCCTCGTCTTCGGGTAGTACGGGCATGAAGTTGTTGCAAGATGTCACCCAAGAGAGTGGGCACAGGGTTCTGAGACATAAAGATCTTAATGGAAGTGACATTGATGAAGTTGTCGGGATTAGGAAACAGGACTAACCCATAGATTAGGAGAGCCAAGATGTCTTCATATGCCCTAAAGTCCAGGTCATTCCAGAAATTGTTAGCTTTGCCAATTAGGAACTTGGCCAAGAAACCCTTAACTCCGCTTCTAGTTACCCAGTTGTCTGTTACCTCTTGATGGGTCAAAGGAAGAGCTGCAGCAACATCCTCAAGCCTGAGGGTCTTTTCCTAACCAGTAAAGGGAGTCTGATCAAAGATAGGGATACCAAGCAAATCAGAGAACTCTTCCAGGGTAGGGACCAGCTGGAAGTCTTGAAAGGTGAAGCACTGGTACAGAGGGTCATAGAACTGGGTCAGAACACTCATCAACTGTTGATTCCGCTTTGCAGTGACTAAACTGAGAAGAGAACCATGCCTCTGAATGAAGGAAGTGGTGTTTGGAATTCTGCTAACCAATTCATCAAGCAACTCAGGTGAACGAACAAAGTTGAACCGGATAGTATTCCTTCGCACAGGCATCATAATGTCCTACAAAACAGAGCAAAGATGAAACCCTCTTGTCTTTGAAACGGTCAGTTCTTATGCAGGATGCATGCAATGCTCATGATGCTATGATGTTATGATAAAGCATACCACATACAGATACAAAGGCAAACATGGTAAGGCACACAAGTCACGCAAGGCAAGCCCCTACAGTTTAGGCCAGCATGAGGTCTAGGTACTACCCTCTTTCAGTTTGTTGGTTCATACCTGTCCTAATCAAAAGTAACCGGGTTCTTAGAGGATCCCAATATCATTGACTACCCTCAATCGGTCATAACTCCAGCATCGTAATCTTTTCTTGCGGCCAGAACCATCACGAGAGTTTAGCCTCAATGGGCGTAGCATACTGCTACAATTCTAAAGGCCAAGTTGTGTCAATTAAGGTTCTAAGGTTGTTGGTGCTTAATGACTCCTTAGAAGACCCATATTCTCCTCGTTGCAACACAAGGGATATCGGTACAGACTAAGGTGCCACACCAACGTAGCCACTGCTTCACCTGTGTCGGTCTACGCCGGACAGGTCCCTCACAGCTTATGCTACCTAAACAGGGTATCCCCAGATCCGGGTTAGGATCTATGTAACTCCGATGCAACCCACAATAGTAAAGCAAGCAAATCAATACAAGTGAAAACACAGTTATGAACTATCCCTAAGGTACACCTAACTTTAAGTTTGGTCCCCAGCAGAGTCGCCAGTTCTGTGATCGGTGGATCTGGAACTGACTGTTTAACGCTGGTTCGCGAAATGTCGCGGTAAGCAAGAGTCGCCACCGTCTTTTATTTTCTCCAAATGGAAAGGACAAAAGCAAAGAAAAATTCCTTATAGAGATTGCTCTCGGTTCGGGAGGTAGGTTATAGAAAGGGAAGGTGTTAGCACCCTTTCTATCCATGGTTATCCATGGGCTCTTAGATACTTGCTCATTGTGTTTTCAAAAATGTTTGTTTGCTTTTCAATATGGGTTTAAAAAGTTTCTTTGAAAAATTTCAGTTCGACTCATACGTCAGAGTGTTTGAAAAGTTTGTTTTGAAAGCTTTTGAAAAGTGTTGGTGTGAAAAGATTTTGATTTGTTTTGAAATTAGAGCAAGTATCCTTGAGAACCTACCTACCCTAAGGAATTCGTCTGTGTAAATGTCCTTTAAAGTAGTGCCATCCCACCATTGAGAGGTAGGTAGCACCACCGTTGGAGGTGTTCGGGTCAATTCGAGGTTTATCGGGACATGGTGATCACCAGAGCAATGGGAAGACACCTTAGAAGCTACCCTCATGCCAGGTTCCCGGATCATGAGGACTTACTAAGACGTCCTCTACTCGACGATCACCTTTCGAAAGGCAACAGTGAGGCGTACCCTAGGGGTGGTGTGTGCGAATTGTGTGTCATGTTCCATTTGCATTTGTCTTGTCATGTTTATTTGTGTTCTACGCTTGATTTTAATTAAGACATTCATTCTTGCATGCTTTTTTTTTTAACAGTTATAAAGTTTGCGGGGAAAATAAATCTAAACTATTACAAACGGCGCGGGTCCACATCGCCAAAATTAAACCGGACCCGATTTAGCGGAAAGTAAATAAAGCAGAAAAATAAAGTGCGAAAAGTATAATCGTTACAACGCTTTGGGAGAATTACATAATTATAATAAATGACATAAAATAAATGCGCAAATTAAATAAACTACGAACATAGGCGTTGGACCCTTTTGCAAAAAATCTAAAGTTAATGAATTAATTAATTAGAATTACAATTAAAAATTAAAAGAACATGTTTTTTTTTGGTATTTTATGTTTTTTAAGATTTAAAAGAAAAAGAATTTTATTGAAATTAAAATGAAACGCTAAACCCTAGTTCTAATGTTTTTTAAGTTTATTGTAAAAATATTAAGTTTTAACCTAATTTAAATCTAAGTTAATTTACATGAAAAATTTAATTTATGAAAATAAATAAAATAAATATTATTATTAAAAAAAAAGGAAATTAAAAAGAATTAACAATTAAACCTAAATTCTATATTTGGATTTTTATTTAAAAAAGAAATTAAAATTGTAACCTAATTAAAACTAAATTAATTTACATGTTAATAACTTATAAAAAATAATTAAATAAATATATATCATATTTTTGCCTTTCTCTGATTTTATAATGTTTTTTTTTCATATTTTTGTAAAAATAATAATTAAATTAAAACAGCAAAACAAGTAAAATAATAATTAAAGAAAAATAAATAAAACTTTGCAAACCAGGGTGGGGGTGTAGTCCCAATTTGTGAGGTGTTGATCCAAGAGGCCTGGCCCATTAAGCATGAAATCCATTGACTTTTGTGCAAGCATGTAGCGCATTGACTGAAGTGTAGCGTGCTCTTTGATTCTTAGCCTTTGATCTGGATTGGATGGACGCGTGTATGCTTGAGATGGTGAGCGTATGGTGATCCACAAAGGCGTGCCTGCATAGGAATTAGTATACAAAAATAATATTGAATTTGTTCAGACCTGGGACTTGAACCCAGGTCTTTAACGTTGCCAGCACAACCACTTAACCACTGAACCATCGCTTATGTATTTAACATATTATAACATATAAACATAATAAATAAAACATGATGTTAGTGGGTTAAAAACGCGCGAGATTCAAACGAGCCACTGGCCATTGGACACGAGGTCATCTTCTTCCTCATCCTGTAAAACAAAACACTATGGCCACGGTTTTTTATGCGTGGGTTTAGGCAGCTTTAGAAAAAATAGCGAATAGCGCTATGTAGCTCATAAATTAATCGCGACTAATGCTTCTTGTTCATTGGAATATGCTGATTGCAATGGTCATAGCCTTGAGTCCTAATTTCACTTGGTTTGGGAAACCCCAATTTTAAGACCTGCAAACCCTAGACGGCATCAATGGCCAAATCACATATATTGCACAAAAACGAAATTAATTGGTATGGTTAGCATCAGAACATTATGAGGAACAAGAATCAACAAGCAAAATGTTATGAGGATGCGTAAATTTCAAAACACGATGATGAATTTTTCACTATGTATCTTGCATTCTGTATACCAATCTCTTGCGTTTGGAGGGCTGTTAATGGTTGGAATGTGATCAGGAGTCCACGAGCAAGCTTTTGGAATGAGTATTAGGGCTTGAATGAATCTCTAACCACGTTTTCAGAATTGCTTTTTTTGACAAAATTTTCAAGTTTGTATATTGATCTTATGCGCAGCTTTCAGTGTCCTGCCATTAGGTTTTCATTCCTGATCATATAGTGAGCATATTAGGTTAAGAAAATTGTACAAAATCTTTTGAATTCAATAGTTTCAATATTTGATTTTATAAAATCTTTTTGAATCTTTTTCACATGGTTCTTTGTGTCAATTAGCTCCAATCACACCAATTCTTTCCATAATTGAACAAGCACGAAATATTGAGAGTAGAATGTGCACAAAAAGATTTTTTTAGGTCAAGTTTATATTTTCTACATATTTAAATGATTTAAATGAATTAATATTAATATAAATTCAAATAAATAATTAAAAATGAGAAAATACTTCCCTTTGGGCCAAGTGGTCGTGCATAGGCTTAGAATGATGAATCATGGAAGAAAAATAGGCCCATTTGCATTTTTAGGTCATTTGAACCATTGTTGACTTTTCAAAATTCCTAAAAATTTCCCAACTTCCACAAGGCATAACTTGCTCAATCTTTAAGCTTTTCACGTGTTCTTGGACATTTTCGAAAGGTCTTTGAGTCCTTTAACCAATGCCTTTGGTCCCATGTCATTTTGATTTACCAATCTCAAGTTATGGCCTTTGACTTAAAGTCCCTTTTTGTTGACTTTTGAAAATGACCTATAATGTTGAAATTGATAACTTTTTGTGAGAGCATTTCTTGGACTTGAAATATGAAGATGAGTTGTAGGAAATGTCCTTCTCTTCAAAATGAGCTTTGGATGGAATTTTTCTGATAATCCATGTGGAAGTTATGCCCTGGTCAATTTCAGTTGACTTTTTCAGCTGTCCAAATATAGCAACTTTTACATCTTTGATGATTTCTGAGCCAAATTTTGAGAATCATGATCAAGCATTGATCAAATGATGTTTGTGGCTTCAAAATGATATGTTGACCAAAAATTTGAACTTTTGACTGTCAAATGACCATTTTGCCCCTACAGTTGACTGTAGTGCAATTTAGGGTTTTGACTGTGCAATTTTGAGCTGAATGCCTTGAAACTTGATATGAAGATGCTTGAACATCTTTGTAAGCATATGAGACTTGATTGGGTCCTTGAAAACTTCCTTTCTTTGATCAGAACACAAACCCTAGTTTTGACTGTATAGGAGACAGTTGGACTGTGCAACCCTTGGGGAATTTTGCAGTTTGACTTTGGCAATTTCTTGAAGAATATGGGAGGGAAAATTTTGGGGTACAACAGTGTGGATGCGAGAACTCTCCAATTGATAGAACCACTCGAGTTGAGCCCCTACCAGGCTTTCTTGGAAGAAATGGATCCAAAGCTTTGGATCAGTTGTGTACGGCTTAATCTTGCGGACATAAGATTTTAGATGCATCTTAGGGCAAGAGACTCCATCATACAGGGCCAAGGTAGGGACTTTGAACTTTGGAGGGATGACCAATCCAGAAACCAAACCCATGTCTCCTAAATCCAAGCCAAGTATTTGTTGAACCTCCATAGCATTGAGGCGATCCTCCAACTGTTTGTACTTGTCATCAGCGGGAGGATATTGTTCTTCGGAGTAGTCAGCTTCATCAATCTCCAAATTGTGGTCTTCTTCAAGATTGGCCCCTACGCTGGGTGGAGTTGAAAGACCTAGGGTTTTAGGTCTTCTCTTCAGGATGCCCGTTGCCTTCTTGGACTTCTTCTTCTTGTCTTTGAGAAGGATAGCTTTCAGATCCTCTTGCCCTTTACCCATAGCCAGAAGCATTTGTTGGAACTGGGCGTTTTGAGCTTGGAGATCTTTCACCGTTTGTTCCATATCCATCTTACTGACATAAACAGTAGGAAGATAAGGAGACTTGTATGGGATAAACCTGTTATGCAATGATATGTATGATATATGTATGCAATGTTTTCAAGGATCTCTTGGTGTGAACACAAGAGAATGTTAGAGGTTGAACTTCGATCTTTGATTGGAGAACTTTGCACCGGTGGATGTCTTTCCACGAGAATCAAGCTCACCATGTCAAGTGGGTCATAGCCCCTGATTCAAGTTGTTGCACTTGATCTTTGATGGCATTTGTTTAGAGGAGAAAACCTCTTGCCCCTTGGTAGACGTCTGGTTCAACGTGACCCTGCATCAAAATACCCTCGAGATCCTTGAAATAGTTATTGTAAATGCCATGGTATGATGTTATGATGTTATGTACATGTATGCAAAAGTAAGCAAGTGTATATACAGGTAATCATATTCACACAGAGCAAACAAGTCCTTAGGTTTAGGCTTGCATGGGGTTTGTAGGTAAGTACCCTCTTGAAGTTAGTTGGCTCATCCTGTCCTAAAATAGAAACCGGGTTCTAAGGAGCTCAATATCATTGGATTATTTTCTGTGTTCATTGTTTTGGTTTATCCACTTAACTGGCGACCAAAATATTCCAAGAAAACAATCCTCAATGAGTGTAGTATCGAGTATCTACCAACTTCGGACTGCACCAAAGTCGGTCATCTCACTACCCCTAAAAAGGCTAAGATGGTCAATTAAGGTTCTAAGAGTTCGTTAGTGCTTCATGACATCACTCAGCGGCCCCGTATTCTCCTTGACTACTCAAGGTCTACCGGTAATCACAAATATGTCACACTAACATAGCTACTGCTTCAACCATGTCGGTATACCCCGCACAGTTCCCTCACAGTTTATTGCTATTTACCTAAGAAGGTTCCCCCAAATCCGGGTGTAGGATTTAAAACAAACCCAAGCAAGGAACCCAAAAGAGGAAAGCAATCAAAGCAAGCATGTAAAGGTGATCTAAACCCTAAGGTAACCCCACTTTTAGAAAACTCCCCAGCAGAGTCTCCAGTTCTGTGATACGGTGGGAGAACTGACTTGAGGTTTTGAGTTTGTATTCGCACTTGTTCGGTTTAGCAAGAGTCGCCACCGACTTTTTATTTATCCTAAGGAAAGGTCAAAAAGCACAGGAAAGACCTTTGAGATGTCTTCGTGGGTTCGGGGGGTAGATTATGAAAAGGGAAGGTGCTAGCACCCTTTTCATCCATGGTTATCCATGGGCTCTTAGTTACTTGTTTTAGATCACTTGCCTTTGCTTTTCAATTGTGTGAAATGGTGCTTTATGTGTGTGGTTTTAAAAATGTTTTGAAAAAGATGCCTTGTCTAGGCAACCATTGTAACAATTCTTTACTCGAATGTTTTACAAAGGTGTTTGTCTTTTTGAAAAGATGTTTCAATGTTTTTGAGAGTTTGTTTTGAAAGTTGTGTTGTGGAGTGTGTTTGAAAGTAGGCAAGTGTGTTTTGCAAGTTTGATCAAGTAACTAAGAGTTGTCTACCCTAATTTTACTCAAAGATCTTTCTCATGTTTTAACCCTTTTAACAGTGTTGTTTCACCATTGTATTTGGTGAACAACCTTGTGTGAGGATGTTAACGGGACGGGCGCGGGTCATCGTATAGACCATGAAAGCAATAGTGTCAAGTATCTTTGGCAATTTGCTTGAGGGACTATGATCATTTTGCTTAGGCAACAAGATAGCGTCATCGAGGGACTATGATCATTTTGTTTGTTTTTGTTTTGCCAAAGTACTTAACATGCAACCATGGCCCATTTTTGAAGGCAACAAGCGGGATTACCCTAGAGGTGCAAGTGTGAATGGTGTATTAATTTTCATGCATTTATATTTGTCTTAGGTTATCTAGCGGTTGATTTTGAATCTTCGCATACAAACCCTAATTACTATACAGTATATAGAAAGCGATAAATTGCGGGAATTTAAAGTCTAAGCTATTACAAATAAGTATCCGGGGATGGGAGTACAAATGTTTACAAATGGGGATGAGTCTTATCAGGATAGTAGTGTCCAAATAATATTTACAACCAAATCGAATCGCATTCTCAATGTAAAATATAGCAATGTATAAGAATAAAAGAGAATCAAAAGGATTGTAAAATGTATGTGATTATTTACAAATGATGCAAATATTAACCTAATGTATTTATTAAGTATTTATATTATTTATTTTTTGTGTTTTTTTGTTAATGCTTTATATACAAGAAGTTCTTAAAAGAAAAAATATTTTAACTTTAATAAAGAAAATCTGTTACTTACATATTTTTGTTAATGTTTTATATACAAGAAATTTATTTAACTCAAAACAAAAATATTATTCATGTATTTTTTGTTAATGGTTTAAAAGAAACTTATATAAAAAGTTTAACTAAACAAAAATTTTAAAACAAAATATATCATTTCTATTTACCAAAAGGAATTTAGATTATATAAAAAAAGAAAAATAAAGTAAAAAAAGTATTAGTTATAAACATAAAAAAAAGAAATAAATGGGTTTGATGTTACATGTTTGGGCCCAAACAAACAAACAACAGATTCAGAAAGGGGGTGTATGCGCCAGATTGCATTGGGCTTAGGGGTTCGCTTCAAGGGACAGGCCCAAAGGTTTAACAAGTTTTTGTTTAGGGTTCACATTGTTTCGTTCAGAATTAGGGTTGCAACTTTACAAACGGCGCCGCTCCCATCTTCTTCTTCGTTGTCCTCTTCATCTTTCTTGAGCCAAGCTTCTGAACAAACCCCCTCTCCACAGCTGCCAGAGCGCCACCGTCCATCTCCCTCTCTCCATGGTCGTTAAGACAGTGATAAAGAAAAGGTAACGATTCTGTTTCTCCTTCATGCGCTTTAGGGTTTCAAGTTTTGCATGTTATTGATTTTTTTTGACAAATTATGATCTTTATGTTATTTGATGTTTGCTTGAAGTGTTAGAAAAAGGGAAAGAGGGGAAATACCTTTGGAGAGGAGACGGAGGAGGACGGCGGCGCTTCTCAGGTGGCCGGAGGCGGAGGGACACGGTGATGTGCTTGCTGGCCTTCCTGGTACTTTGTATCTTGCTTTTGTTAGGTTTAGTGATGAGTATCTGAAAACCCTACTTTTAGTTCTCTCTTCTTCTTCTGAATACTTGCTTCTGATTGCTTGCTTCTGATTGCTTGCTTTTGACTGCTTGATTCTGATTGCTTGCTTCAGAGTTTGACGATGTTGTTGTTGCCTTATTCTGAGATGCCTATTGTTGTGCTTCTGAGTTGTTGATATGCTAACCCTATGATGAATTTGATTCTGAGGGTTTTTGTTGGTGTTTTTATTTTGAAATGGTTTGTGTGATACGGTGGGAGAACTGACTATGGTTTTGCGTTTGAATTCGCAAATGTTTCGGTTGAGCAAGAGTCCGACCACCGACTTTTCATTTTATCCTAAGGAAAGGTTTAAAAAGCACAGCAAAAACCTTGAGATTTTTCTTGGGTTCGGGGAGTATATTATAGAAAGGGAAGGTATTAGCACCCTTTCTATCCATGGTTATCCATGGGCTCTTAGGTACTTGCTTAGATCAACTTGTCTTGGTTTTCAATTGTTTGAAATGGTGCTTTGTGCGTGGTTTTGAAAAGGTTTTGAAAAAGATGCCTTGTTTAGGCTACCCTTGTAACAATTCTTTACTCGAATGTTTTACAAAAGGTGTTTGTCTTTTTGAAAAGATGTTTCAAGGTTTTTGAAAGTTTGTTTTGAAAGTGTTTGTGAAGTGTGGTTTGAAAAAATAGGCAAGTGTTTTGTTTTGCAAGTTGACAAGTACTTAAGAGCTATCTACCTAAAGTTCTCAAAGATTTTTACTATGTTTTAACCCTTTTGACAATTTTGTTCCACCATTGCATTTTGTGGACAATCTTGTATTAGGAGGTGAAAGGGACGGGCGCGGGTCATCGTTTAGACCATAATTGCAATAGTGCTAAGTATCTTTGGGTAATTTCTCTTTCAAAGGGACTTGATCATTTTAGGCAACTTTTCGAAAGCGTCATCGAGGGACTATGATCATTTGATTGTTTGTTTTACCCAAAGAAAACCTAACATGCAATATTGGCCCATTTATTTGAAGGCAACAAAGTGGAATACCCTAGGGGTGCAAGTGTGATATGTGTTGTCCATATTTCATGCTTGTTTATCTTGAAATTAGGTCAAACTATTTTGTTCCTTTTATTTGCATACAAACCCTAACTCTAGCATGGTATATTTAGAAAGCGATAAAGTGCGAAAATTAAGATTCCTACACTATTACAACACAATACGGGAAGGGGGGGTACAAATGTTCAAATGGGGGATATTTAGACAAGAAATTAAAACCTAGCTATTACATCAATTTTGAAGTATTACAAGATAATTGAATTGCATAAATTAAATGGGAAATAAAATAAAAGATGCAAAATGCAAAAAGGTTTTTCC